>JARQOC010000002.1:157895564-158574338 GCA_033576535.1 Allobates femoralis | reverse complement strand
AAGAGTATAAAACAACTTCTACTATACAGTCAGAAGTTAGGTGTGTAGACCACTCATCATTGTTCCTCAGTGTGGACAAGAGCAGACTAATGTTTATGGGGCCAACAAAGCAGGGTCACTGCCCAGAGGGCATCAACGTGGGGCTAATTAAGTAATTCAATAACTTTGTTGATGGGTGAATCAGTATTGATAAGTGTAAGGCTAGTTTCACACTGCGGTTGGATCAGGTCAGGTCAGGTTTTGTGTTTCAAAACCAGGAAGGGAACTTGCAGAGAAAAAGTATAATTTAAACTGAGAACAACTTAAACACACGCATCCATTATGCTCTCAAGAGACTTTGCAGCAAAAAGTTGATTCAAAAATAAAGACTGAAAAATGTTAACGTTTAGTAAAAAATAAAAAAGGCATAATCTACTGCATATAATAGCTTTATATAGATGAAAATGAAGAGTAAAGTGCACTTTCGTAACTTCTGTTAGAGGATATAAACAGGGGCATAAATATAGTTGGTGCAGGAATTGCAGTTGCATCGAGACTTTAGAGTCTAGGGTGACCAAAAGGACACAAGGACCCTGCAATAGTCTTGTAATGAGCAACATACACTATCGGACTACTTCAAACCGATTCTATACCGTATTACCTCTGCCCAACAGAACTGGACGAATTGAATGGAATCTGAGAGCATATTTAGTGCTGATCTCAGCAGAAATCATTGACAGCAATGCATGTACATGCCATGTCATTATGAGTAACACTCCCAACGCTATCGAAAACATGAATGTCTGATACACATCTCATACTGAAATCACTAATGAAGCATTTGACTGGGCTTTCTCAATACAAATCAATTCTCTCAGGCCCCTTTCACATCAGCGTTTTACGCTGATCGCGGCAGTTGCAGTGAAAAAAACGCAACTGCCGCGATTACCGCATATCGGCCGCACTTGCGGCAAGCCCCATGCAATGTCTATGGGGCTTGCAGCAGGTGCGGCAAATGCGACACAGTTGCGGTTTCAGCACTTGCGGCCGCGAAAAAACCACGGTCAGCCGCGGTTTTCCCACGGCCGCATCTGCCACAAGTGCCGAAACAGCACTTGCCGCACCTGCCGCACACTTACTGCAAGCCCCATAGACATTGCATGGGGCTTGCCGCAAGTGAACCACAAGTGTGGCCGTTATGCGGTAATCACGGCAGTTGTGCAGTTTTTCTCCTCAACTGCCGCGATCAGCGTAAAACGCTGATGTGAAAGGGGGCTTAGGGCCCTTTCACATCAGCGTTTTTTTCAAATCGCGGCAGATGCGGTGAAAAAACTGCATCTGCCGCGATTACCGCATACCGGCTGCACTTGCGGCACGATTGCGGCGTGGTTGCGGTAAACGCCATACAATGTATAGGCGGACTTGCGACAGGTGCGGCAAGTGCGGTTTTGGCACTTGCGGCAGGTGCGGCCGCGGAAACAAATGCTGTCAGCCGCGGTTTTTTTCGCGGCCGCACCTGCCGCAAGTGCCAAAACCGCACTTGCCGCACCTGCCACAAGTCCGCCTATACCTTGTATGGCGTTTACCGCAACCGTGCCGCAACCGTGCCGCAAGTGCAGCCGGTATGCGGTAATTGCGGCAGATGCGGTTTTTTCACCGCATCTGCCGCGATTTGAAAAAAACACTGATGTGAAAGGGCCCTTAGATGGGTATTTTGGTCCAACCAAGTTATAACCCATCAACTGGATAAGTGATAACTATTACATTCAGCATGTGATCTCCCTGCCACTGGGACTCCTACTGAATGCTAGAACTTGAATTTTTTATGATTCACTGGCCACAGAACCTTGGCTAGTAGAAGTTAAAATCAACGTTTATGGTGCTCAAAATGCAATAACAGCAAAGGGCTGCATTCAGCCAATTTCATCGGTACAACAGTCTTATACTTAGGAGAAGAAGACATAATCTGTAACTATCGGTTGGGGACCAAGCTACCAATGAACTCCTAACAACTGAATAAGTGATTATTTGCGTACAGTGGAATAGCATTCATTGCTATTACGTACAGAGCACCAATTGAGTTTATCAGTATTAGGGTGAATTCACATCTGCATATATAAAATTTACTCGATTCTCAGCCAGAAAAAGTAGGAGATTGTCATGCTTTTTTTTCTCACCTAGCATCTGTGAATCATGTGAGTGCTGTGCGAGTGTTGTCTTTTTCTCTCGCCTAGAAAAAAGCACACAAGTACAACACTCGCATGACATAAGGATGCTAGGCAAGAAAAAAACAACGCACCTCGCATGATGGATACATGACCAATAGATGCTAGGTGAGGAAAAAAATGCATGACACTCTCCTACTTTTCTTGGCTGAGAAACTTGGCAATTCTATGTATGCAGATGTGAGTGCACCCTTAATCTGTTTATCACCCCTTCTCAAACAGTATACACTAAATTTGCAATAAATAAATCAAACAAGAACAATATAAATGGCTGAACACAAATAATATATACTGAACAAAAACTTAAATGCAACACTTTTGTTTTCACTTGCATTTTTCACGAGGTGAACTCAAAGGTCGAAGACTTTCTATGTAGACAAAAGGCTTTTCTCTCTCAAATATTGTTCACAAACTTGTCTAAATCTGTGTTAAGCCCCCGTTACACTGAATGAGATCACTAGCAAGATCACTGCTGAGTCACAAATTTTGTGACGCAACAGCGACCTCAACAGCGATCTCTCTTTGTGTGACACTTAGCAGCGATCAGGCCCCTGCTGTGAGATCGCTGCTCGTTACAAACTGTTCTGGACCATTTTTTGATCGCTGGGGTCCTGCTGGGCAGCATGCATCGGTGTGTTTGACAGGGACAATGACCAACGATCTCAATATTACAGATCTAGAAACAGGGTCCCAACGACCGTCGTATCATTCCGGATCGTTGTTGCGTCGCTGATGAGATCTGACTCTTTGCCATCTCACCAGCATCAGACAGGTCAGATCGCTGTCGGGATCGCTGGTGCATCGCCAAGTGTGACGGGACCTTCAGTGAGCACTTCTCCTTTTATAAAATAATCCATCCCCCTCACAGGTGTGGCATATCAAGATGCTGATTAGACAGCTTGTTCCTTAGGCTAGCCACCATAAAAGGTTTCTCTAATATTTGCAATTTTATCAAACAGCACAATGCCACTGATGCCAAGTTTTTAGGGAGTGTATAATTGATAATCTGACTGCAAGAATGTCCACCAGATCTGTTGCCTGTGAATTGAATGTTCATTTCTCTACCATAAGTCATCTCCGAAGGGTTTTCAGAGAATTTGACAGTACATCCAACTGCAGACCACATGTAACCACACCAGCCCAGGACTTCCACATCCAGCATCTTCACCTTCAAGATCATCTAAGACCAGCCACTCAGGCAGCTGCATCAACATTGGGTTTGCATAACCAAAGAATTTCTGTACAAACTGTCAGAAACCTTCTGAGGGAAGCTCTACTGCATTTTAGAGTGGCCTTTTATGATGGCCAGCCTAAGGCACACCTCTGCAATAATCATGCTGTCTAATCAGCATCTTGATATGCCACACCTGTGAGGTGGATGGATTATCTCAGCAAAGGAGAAGTGCTCACTAAGGCTGCCTTCACATTTGCGTATGGGAAGGCAGCGTATTGCTGCGTTCCCATACGCAGTCAAACGCATGCGCACTGCGTTCCTATGTTTAACATAGGAACGCATGGTGCCTGCGTTTGCTGCGTTCGGGTGCGGATGCAGACGATATCTGCTCCTTCCGGTGTCCAGCGTCCGCACCCGGGACGCAGCATGTTGGTTTTTTTGTGCGCTTGGGGACCTTGGAAAATCAGCAAGCATCCCCAAGAGCACAAAAAATGCATTGGCTTCAATGGGTCCGCAGTGTTCTGCGCTTGACAGCGCAGGAGAACGCTGCAGACCCATTGAAAAATCTCCCGGTGGCCGGCGGTGATGTCACAGGAGATCACTGACGGCCACCGGGAGATCAGCTCAGCCTCTGCTGATCTCTTCCTCCCCGCCGCCGATAATCTGCTAGCGATGTCGGCGGGGAGAAACAGCTGATGTGACAGCTGTTTGAATCTTCCCGCGCCGACATCCCCTCTCGGTGTCGGCGCGGGGAGATTCAAACAGCTGTCAAATCAGCTGTTTCTTCCCGCCGACATGTCCCGGAGCTTACCGGCGGCCGGGAGGCGGAGATCTCCGGCGCTGATCTCCGCCCCCGGACAACGCTGATTGGCTGCCGGGCTGCACAGTGATGTGTCTGCAGGCGGACATTCTCCGCTGCGGACACATCAAAATGGCCCTGCTTTACACTGCGTTTGTGTCTGCATGCGATCCGTATGCAGACACAAACGCTAATGTGAAGTCAGCCTAACACAGAGTTAGACAAATTTGTGAAGAATATTTGAGGGAAAAATGCTTTTTGTGTACACAGAAAAAGTTTTATATCTTCGATATCAGCTCATGAAAATTGGGAGCAAAAACAAAAGTGCTGTGTTATATTTTAGTTCAGTATAATAAATGGTGTCTCCAAATTCAGCACAAAATGCAACTTTTACTGACTACTGCAGTCCCAGAATTATTCACCCTCTTCATGACTTGGTGCTTAGTATAGCACCCTTTGACTGTTATGACATACAGCAAATGTGATGTATTGTCAGAAACCAGCTTGAGCTGCATTCCTGAGGAATGTTAACCTATTCAGCACTTTCACCTTCAGTTCACATATGAATTTGAGTTTGCATGCTGCAATATCATCTTCAAATTCCATAAAAGTATTTCTATGGGGTTCAAGTCTGGCTACTGTGATGCCAACTAAAGGATAATCCAGAACATCTTATCAAACTACGCCTTAGTGGATTTATGAGGTATGCATGAGATCATTATCTCATTAAAACGTCCAATGATGTTCAAGCTTCAGCTTCCTCCCAGAGAGAATTATGTCTTCTCCTAAAATTTCCTTATATTGAATTGAATCCATCTACCCCCCCCACACACACACACAGACACACACACAGACACACACACAGACTAGATTTCCAGTGCCTTATGAAGCAAACCAGACCTAGATCATCACTGAGGCACCACCATGCTTCACTGTAGATAGTGTGTTCATTTCAGTGTATGCTTTGTTCTTCTTCTAGACATATCATTGATTCAGAGGTCTAAAATCTCCCAGTTTTGTTTCATTGCTCCAGAAAAATAGAATACCAATGCTATTTATACGGTTTTAAGCATATTGGGGACAACTTTTCTTAAATTAGTAAAAGTGCATATCCATTAGTTCAATATTTTACGCTTTACTGTACAAATTGACACCGTACTGCCTTTTGCCACCAAATCTTGCTGCACGTCTTTTGCTGTCAGTTGATTTCTTTCCACCTGCCTCTTCAGGAATCTTGTGGCAGCCAGTAATAGCTTCTTCTTTCTGCCATGTCCAGTTATTTTTGCCAGTAATCTTTTAACTTTGAACACACTAATGGTACCTTTACACGCCGCAACAGGATGGTGGCAACAACCGGGTGCTTCATGTGCACGAGCACGCACAAACGGTTACAAACGGTACCCGCACTGCCTTTACACGCCGCAACAAGGTGCGCTACAGTAGGTTACATCTATCTCTGGATACACCGCCGGGTGCCACAAGCTACCTTCTGTAGCTCACCTTACCTCATTTACACACCGCTATAACAAGGTAATATGGGCGGAACAATGCAGCAGGGACAACACATAGGCGTGCCACAATTGTGGATTACGAGACGTTCGTACGCTGATAGGACAAAGCAATAGCATCATGATTGGCCAGGCAGCGCTGGAGGCTGACTAATACATGGCGCTCGAGCAATTGTGTAGTGTGACTCGTCAGCTCCTTAAATATGCAGCCCTATGCAGCGACTACCAATCGTAAAGCAGGAGCTTCCTCCAATAATCGCTGAAGGGGGGTGGTTTCATGGAGCCTGTGTCACGCCCCGGGGAGTTATCTAGGTGACGAATAAACCTTACCCTACCGTATTTACACGCCGATACAGGCCGCTACCATCGCCTTGAAATCAACCTGTTTTAGAGCACTGCTCTGAAACAGGTGCCTCAAGTGGCGGGTGGCAACAACCGTCTTTACACGCCGCTACCTCGGGTTGATTTGGCGGTGCAAGATACATTTCTCTCATCTACCCGGTTGTTGCCACCATCCTGTTGCGGCGTGCTTTTAACTGTTTGTATAAAGCAATTCTTATGTGCTAACCTCTTGAGGTGGATCCAGTAAACCATAGGACAGGGTGAGCAACAATGATGATAGGCATTGATGCAGTGACCATGAATAGGCCAGGTAATAAAAGAAGAGCAGTTCAATGTATTAAATGTCATCAAGACTATTTACATACTTTTGCGTTCGAGACATTAAGTCATAGCTGTGGAACAAGGAGATTCAGCAAAGCTTGATAAATTGGATGACATCTAGATCATAAAGACAGAAGCTATGGACAGGCACTTGGGATTAAGCAGACAGTGCCTTAAAGCAACAAGAGAATGCATTAAATCAAGCACACCATTACACCAGAGCTAAGTTTGCAAAAAGCATCTTGGAGTGGTATGGCTTGACATAACCAGGTACTTTATTACACCTGAGTCGAATGTGCAGACAGCGTCTAAGGCTGGCTTCACTCCATGGTTTTTGTCATCAGGTTCTGTCCACTTTGAAGCAGACAGAACCTGATCTGGTTTTGCCTCCCACGTATCCATATGGTGCAGAATTGGTCATATTTGGCCATCCGGTTTTGTGTATTCTGTGCTGATCTGGTTTTGTCTTTCACCGTCCCCAAAATCGGAGCCTGCAGCATTTTTTGTCTCTGGTGCAAAAATCAGACAAAATCGGACAGAACCGTATCTGATGCAATCCGGTTCTCATATAATGGGAGTCTATGGTGCCGGATCCGATTTTAGGCACAGAGCATGCTCAGAAATTCTGCCGTGCAAACTTCAGCACCATGGACAGCAGTATTTCAAGCACAGGCTGTGAATTCAGCACCAAGGACAGCTGCAGAGCAGACACAGGGAGACTTCAGCACCATGGACAGGGGCAGAAAACAAATCCTGTGAAAAACCTGATCCGGGACCATATTTGGCCACACTTTCTATACACCCTGTCCTGTCAGGTTCTGTCTGGGTGATGCTGCAAAAAACAGGAACCACCCTGACAGACAAAAACCGTGGTGTGTAGCTAGCCTTAGCACAATAGAGTTGTTAACCAGACAGATATCTTGATTTAGCTCACATGAGTGAGTAAATAGCTCTAGAGAGCTGAGATAGTAGATAGGAATCTTGATATAGCAGAGCTCAGTGTGGGAAGAGCCACTTGGAAAAGAAAAATTGAGTTGGAAATCAGGCCACTCAAAGGGGTCATTTATGGAAATAGAACTGGATTGGTAGTCAGGCTTCCTGATGTAATAGACTTAAATCTCCCAGCATCACCTTGAATATTAAGAGTATCTTTTCAGTAGGAGACTTTTAATAGCTGCAATAGAGTCAGCAATAGGAGGCCTGAGTTAGCTAGCTCCTAGAATGTAGTTAGTAGCAGTTTGCGCTACTACCTGACTACTGAATAGCAACCTGGGAGATAAAGGCAGAGATACACTCTGGGTCCACAAGTTAGGCCACGTGCACACGCTGAGTATTTGGTGAGTTTTTTACCTCAGGATTTGTAGCCAAACCAGGAGTGGGTGATAAATACAGAAGTGGTGCAGGTGTTTCTATTAGACTTTTCCTGTGATTGCTCCACTCCTGGTTTTGTCTACAAATCCTGAGGTAAAAAGCTCATCACATACTCAGCGTGTGCACATGGCCTTAATCCAGTAGAAAAAAAATAGTGCGTAACAGTAGCCCCATTTTAAGGTCTACTCTCCATCAGAAGAATCTGTAAAAGTAGAGAGGGGATATTTGGTGTAAATTCTTTTAGTTATTTCTGTGGCTGAAAATCAAATTTGAGTGTTGTGTATATCCTTGACTCTGCTTACTATGGCTTCTAAATATATAAGAGACAGGCTATGCATATTGTGAAGACTTTGCTGACAATGTCACTCAAAGTACGTAGAGATGACTTACTAGTAAAATACATACTGATAGGATATTTAGATTGTGAGCTCCAAGAGAGACAGCATTACTCATGTATGTAAAGTGCTATGGAATTAATAGCGCTATATAAATGAATAAATATTATTATTATTATTATTATTATTATTACTAAAATTATACTTTATAGTGTGTAAATATTCAAATGATAGAATTAGAAAAAAGGTTTGGTATCATGCATCTTGCAAGAAAAGGTAATATCTGGTTTTTAATTATTAAAAATAAAACAACTTTGGTTTCATGTACAAAGCTATGTGAATCCCTGTATGTCCTGCAGCCAAATGGTGCATCAGCATGCACTACTATAAATATGTCATCCATAGGTATTTATTGTAAAAAAAATTATATATACCATGCAATGTTATTTTCTTTCCTATGGACCTTTGTATAGAATGGAACTTTGTACTATACAATGTCACACAGCATATAAAAGAAAAATCAAAGTCTACAAGCCCGATTCAAGTTGAAAGGTTCTCTGACCATGTCTTCTTTTTTGTTGTATACATATGCCATTAGTCATACGAAAACAATGGTAGAAAAAACACCACATTTGTCCAGAACATTCTTTACAGAGTTTGAGACATATGATATGTTGTTGTTTTTATATTTTTAAATTAATCAAATATTCACATCACAATTTTAATTCCCCAAATGTTCCTAAATATACATGCTATCTGGAGTAGCGCATTGAAATACTTACCGATTGTCTTCTTTCCTGGTTTCCAGTGCTGCTGTAGATAGTTTTGTAACTAAGGGCTCATTGAAATATTCATGCAAACTGGTCAAATCTCCGCCATGGATCTTCTGACCAGAGCATGACTGCTTCATATTTTTCTATTAAACTGTGACGCTCTTGAAACAAGAGTTGTGGCCAGTCCGGACATCTGCATGAGCCCTTAGATTGTTAAGCAACTTCTGGTCTACACAAACACCTATGTTATCCAGAGAGTCACAATTTAAGCCATATGAGTCAAACCAAATCCACAGTGGTGCTCGAAATTGGAAAAAATAGTTATTAATAAGGATAAATAATGATTCAAGAAAAACCATAGCTTCACTAAAAATGTGGATTGTCTAAGGGGTGAAAGATGCAATAGTCCCTACTAGTCAACAACATGGGGACATTGTTGCTAGCCAAAATAAAGCCCTGTGTGTTAGCTACCACAAGATAAAAATTAATAACAAAATTAAAAGTATTGCTCTTGCTATCCTGCCAGCATGGTAAAATGAAATACACAATCCAATAGGTGCAAATATTAGTTTGTAAAATGATCAGGCCAATGAATTAATAAGTAAATCACTGCCAAATACCAAACAAACAGATATATAAATAGATGTCGCATGCTGTGCAGAAAACAGGTCACCCCGGCAGGAAGAGTTGCCTGGGTAATAGCATGTTTGAAGACTGGATGCTTCTGGCGTCTGATGTCAGAGGTGGTCTTACAGAGTCCCAATGATGCCCAAAAAGTACTCAAAGCATTTCAAAAGATAGCTGTTAGGTCATTTGCTGCTACGTCTCAGCCAGTCCTCTCTCACCCTGCTCTCTCCCATCCCATCAGCTGTGCTCCAGCATCACTGCATGCTGTGTGTCGGAGACACCGCCATACCTCTCCTCCTGTATCTCTTCCTGTCCCTTCTCTCGTAGCTCAAGCACGCCTCCTGGCAGTCTCAGGGGTGTGCTTAGGATGCAGTCACACCCTCCTCTTGTGATTTTAAGGGCCAGCATGCCCTAACCTGCATGTTCTTCTCAGCCAATAGCTGTGAGGTACAGGGTATTTCAGGCAGCTTCCCCTATTGGGAGGTGCCTGATTTTTGTGTCAGTTTGCTTTGTGCTAGTCTTGCTGATAGTTAGGTCCTCTATGTGCCTCTCTTTTCTTTAGTTTAGTGCACACCTAATCAATGCTTTGTCAGTGTTTGCTCTACAGTGCTGCTAGTCGCTTAACATCTCCTGTGGCTCCTGTGACGTGCCCCACATGCCCACTTTCACACCTGCAGCTCCTTAGTGTCATGCTTTGCTTGCTTGAATACCAGACTACTCTGTGCATAGTGACTTGCTACGCTTACCTATCTTGGATCTGTGTGCTGCTACCCTCTGTGCCTTATAAGACTTTTGCACCTACAAGCTGCCCCCCCTCCCCGGGACAGGCAGTCGTGGTATTTAGACCCCCTGAGCTTTCCCCCGACAATCCCTGTACGTGGGTCTTCTCTATGTTCAGCTCTCCCAGGGGATTTTGGTATCACAACCCAGTCTCCTTCAAAAACATTACAATAGTATCTTCCTTCATCAGTGTATATCTGCACAGCATGCAATGCGATGACTCACAGCCCTGGGAGGATAAACTCTCCTGTTACAGGATCGTTTCATCTCATTCCACTGGTTCCTTACAGGTTGGGCAAATCTCAATGAATGTATGGTGGGTGCAGCCGCACGTGTCATTCCATATACACAGTGTTTTCAATTGTCTCTTCATTCTTATTTGACACTTATGTAATATCTTAAAGGACTGGCAACCATCAGCTTTCCAGCATTATAAGTCACAAACCCTGTGACGATATGGAATCTTTCAATGTATAGCATGGGTTAAGTTTCTTAATATTAGCCAGACTATAGAAACTTTTGCTGTTATCTCATGTTTGCTGGGACATTGTTTCTGCCAGACTCTCTGGAGTCCTTTTATTGTTCAAAGGTTATGTTTACTAATGTAATTATCTCACCCCTTTGTCACAGAAGGTCAGAGACTAAATGATAATTAAGGATGTGAGCCTTCTCTGGTTCAAAGATGTGTATTGCTGATTGTATGTAAATTACCTGTATCTTCATCCCCTTTGCCAGAGATAAATTTCTACTAGTGATATTATGTATGCGGCTTGAAATCTAGCCAATGAGAGCACAGTATTAGTAAACCAATTGTAAAGTCCCCAATGTTATGAATTGAGTGCTCAGATGTATAAAAGGAGGACTGTTCATTGACCAGTATCACTCACACTACATGGTACCAATCTGGGATCTGCGGATCCGATTGGAAGGCCATAACCCAAGGCCTAGGCGCTCCAGCACCAACCAAGGGGGATGAAAACCTGGATTATATTAGATTATAATACATCATGGACTTCAGCATTGAATGCTAGGTTTCCGGCTGAGATATCAAAGACTACATAAGGAAGAAACCCAGGTTGGGACAGTGCGGTCACAGCAGAACCTTGTAATTTCCTGGTGAGCCAGTGGAGGGTGAGACTCTGTTGCCTGTTATATTCTGTGTTTTGTTTGGTTATGTGTTATATGCCATTAACTGTTTGGGATCCAATAAAGCCTTAATATTGTGATTCACTCACTCTGTGTTGTCTGAGTAGTGTTCCACCCATGGAGATCAGTCGTTCAGTTGGCATGAGCCCTGGTCCATGCAGTCTTTCTAAAGGCTGCCGGACTAGCAGACGAAAGCACTGACTGACCCCGGTGTCTCCACAAACCCTAAACATTTACATTATTTACATTATATATTTATATAGATTACTTGTAAATGGCACAAATGCCTGACTCATTCGTGGTTGCATTCTATACCTATGTTTCATTATACCAAACGTGAATAACGCTTTCCCTCACACCATTAGTATTTTCTGTGATTTAGAGTGTTCTTGTGCCATTACAGTGTCCATCTATTTATTTGTCTATCTATTTGGTATTTGGTAGTGATTTAGTTATTAATTGATTGATCTAATCATTTTAAGTTTTAATATTTGCACCAATTGGATTCTGTATGGCCAGGGCCACATTGGCGCTGGCATTCCGTCCAGAGGGGTCTGTCAAAAGATAGATTCTGACAGAATTAACGCAGCATAATCGTAATGGAAAGCTGCCTTAAAGGGAATTTGACTGCTAAAAAACACCCCCCAGCCTATTAACACCTGTCCCTGCACCATCAGTATTGTATGCTAGCCATCACTTTGTGTATAAATTGCGTATTTATAAAGTTTATAAAAGTGCTTTTTATACCTGCAGATTTGCGGCTTCTCAGTTCTTGAGAAGTCACACAGGGCGTTCCCTGTGGCTTCTCATCGCCACGTGTACTTCAATTATTCATGCCCCATAGGGATCCTTCCCATCCTCCTACATGGGCGGTATAGCCAGTATGACGCTAATCACGTCATATCTGGCGATCCTGACGTCAGTACACCCATTTGGGTGCACTGTGGACCTCGGGATGCGCATTGCGCAGGCGCGAGGTTGCTTTACGGCAGCTTATCTGCATCGCGAGATCCACAGTGCACCCAAATGAGCTTGGGGTAGCAGAATTCTTTTATTGTGGGGATTGGTAAGGATTTTAATACAACTAAACTAAACTACACAACACATGTTTAGAAAAGTGAACACATAGTAAAGAGAATGTTTTTCACATTTTTTTTTCTTGAATTGTACAGTAGAACAATAAAGGACTAAAACTAAAGGCCCAGTTACACACACAGATAATTGAGCAGACATTGTTTGCAGATTTCTGCTTGCAGTGAAATCATGGATGTATTGTTCCATTTTGTGGCCGTGTACAAATGTAACAATGTGTCCACGATTTCACTGCAACCAGAGATCTGTGAACAATCTCTGCACAATTATCTGTGTGTGTAACGCTACCCTTACAGAAACTTACTTGCACCCCTCTGTTTGATTAGTGCATGGAGGCAAGAGACAGCTGTATACAGGGTTAAGGACTTGGACACACTGATGCGAGTTTGACGGACGAGACTCGGAACAGGCTGAAGCAGTGACCCTGAACGGCCTCCCTTTCTCTGGACGGGGAATGCATGCGTTGCTGCACATAAACACAAGCAGCTGTCATTCCCCGTCCAGACAGAGAGAGGCCGTTCAGGGTCACTACTCCAGCCTGTTCCGAGTCACGTCCATCAAACTCGGATGTAACTAGAAGAGAGTGTCCGAGCCCTTAGTTTGTTCCTCCAGCCTGGACATTACTGTAGCTTGGAGAGACGAGTATAATGCTATGATCGCACTGTACGTTTTTGATCCATTTTTTGGATCCGCTTTTACAGTGAAAATGCAGTGAACGGATCACTTAAATAGAATCCCAGCTAAGTCAATGGGTTTCATGTTTTTCTGTTCTGACAGGGAATTTAAGACCTGCTGTGTTTTTTCCCTTGAAAAGTGATACACAAAAAAAAGAAGTTTTTCTGATCCGCTTTTCCCATTGAATCCATTGTATATCGGGGAAAAGAATTCACCAGGAAAAACGGATCAAAAGCAGATCCCAAATGGATGTTCCATTTTCTAATACATCTTTTTGAATGAATGATCACGAACACCGGGTCGTGATTTCAGCAGCGCGCGCTGGCTGTGGGAGAGTGGACCTGAAGAGACTGCCCACCTGTCAGCCAGCCATATAGGAACGCACACACATCTGTGGACATGTAAGTTTATAAATCACTTTTCTCTACATTTATAATTCACTATTAGACCAGACAGACATGGTTAGTAATGTAGAAGAAAGCTGCTGAGACAGGTAGTGATAGGTTAGGGGCTCCAAACTAGGTGACAGATTTCCTTTAAATGCAAAAAAAATTGCTAAAAAGCAAGAGGCAAGTAAATAAAAATAGAATAATCTGCACATGGAAACAATAAAAAGGGAAATGGAGCGCACATAGAGTAATTTCCTTTTGTACAATTATCCTCAGTGCCCCCCTTTAGTGGAAGGACTCACCTGATTTGGTTGTGCAAGTCACAACCCACTAACTCCGCTCTCTCTTATGGTCGCAGCAGGTGCCCAGCAAAAGTAAGGATCCAAAGGGTTAACAGAAAGTGCTGGGTTTCATAGATCCACCGCGCTGACCTCCAGTGGAGACAAACAGAGTGATGTATAAAACTCTGTTTAATGGATAATTTGCCTACCGGTTTCGTGATTTCAGTTATCACTTCATCAGGGCATCAAGAGCAGCAGTATTTTTCCAAAACTTGTGTTTCCATTAAAAAATCAATTATCCACTAAAGACCCTCCAGCCGGGTGGTTTGAATGAGGTGAGTGACCTATTCTAATCACTCTAATAAAAATTGTCTCATTATGTGCACGTTACTAGTGTATGTGTGTATATATATATACATATATATATATAGAGGTATGATAGAATGGTGATACTATTTTTATCCCTCCCCTGTGGTTGGTACCAATTGATACTGCTATTAGTGTATACAGTTAATGGTGAAGATAACATTCATGACTAGCTTTAAATTGTCTTAAGTGTGAGCACCCCTATAGCTTAGTGGATAATTGATTTTTTAATGGAAACACAAGTTTTGGAGTCCAGGGTTTGAACTTCAGTTTTTTTTTTTTTTTGTTTTTTTTTTGTTGTTTTTTTTTTTTTTTTGTTTTTTTTGTTTCTATTGATATTAATGCATGTATTTTAAATAAATAAAAAATTATTATTTTTTATTTATTTATTTATTTATTTATTTTTTTAAGTTATAAGCCCATCAGATAATGGGGAATCATAATAGAAAACAGGTCCCCTTTAATAATAAATATTCAAACTCCTAATAGGTAGGTTCTCTTCACATATTATGACTGAGATGAGTTTTCAATCAACTTAAATGGCCAAGTGGTCTAATGCTTGCCCTGTGAATTTATAGTTTTGGAAACGCTGGATTGAATCCCCTGTGGATCATTGTGCATTTTTATACTATTTTTTAATTTTATGATTTAGAGAGGTTTTTATGCCTTCTTCATGTGTGGTGTTTTAATGTTACATAGATTAAATTATTTTGTATTGATATGCCTTTTAATGGATGTTGTCCACTCAGTGGGTTTGAGGGTGGCGTTCCTAGTGGAGCTACCTTCATACCTGAATGGGTGGGGTCATATAACAGATATATCTTTTCTAACTCCCCAGTAGGTATGTTCTCCCTACATACACTTACTGAGTTTTTCTATCTGTATGAATGGCTTAGTGATCTAATGCTGACTCTATAAGCTTTTAGTTTTGGAGGTGCCAGATTGAATCCCATGTGGATCTTGGTGCATTTTTATCTAATTTGTGAATTGGAGAGTGTTTTTGTAATAGATGTGGTGTTTTTAATGAATTATTGTTATTGATATGTCTTTTAATAGATGTTATCCACCCTGCATGTGTGAAGGGGGCGTTCCCACAGGAAACACCATCACAATTGAAGGGTGGAGTCATATAATGTTGCTGTGTGTATATATATCTTGTTAATACTGCTGCTCTTGATGCCCTGATGAAGTGATAACTGAAATCACGAAATCGGTAGGCAAATTACCCATTAAACAGAGTTTTATACATCACTCTGTTTGTCTTCACTGGAGGTCAGCGCGGTGGATCTATGAAACCCAGCACTTTCTGTTAACCCTTTGGCACATGGAAACAGGAAGACCTCATAGGCAAGAAAAAAATGAATTAATTAAAAGAATTAGTAAAAGTAGAAAAAGTCATGGACACTTTTTTTTTTGTGCTTTTTAAATTGTTACATAAATTGAAGTATTTCTCCCAGAAAAATATTGCAATTACAAGTTTTGTTAGACACATGTATATTTCATTTGTATCTATTGGAACAACTCAAAAAAAAAACAGAAAAAATGTCAATTGGACAAAATTTCACACAAAACTCAAAAATTGGGCTGGACAAAAATTTTTAAATCTAGCTTAATGAGGACCTGTCACCCCCCTGCTGCATGGCAATCTAAATGCAGCACTGAATGCAGCATGTCTGCTGCATTCAGGGAAGGGGTTCCCCATGTGTCCCGTGGAAGCGCACGCTGCGCGAAACGGTAGGGTGACCCGTGGAAGCGCACGCTGCGCGAAACGGTGCCGTCGTCACCTCAGCTATACACCCCCCTCCCTGCACCATGTGAATACTGCACCCTGAATAAAAGCACAGCAACAGACCGGTGAGTGCCGTCTTCCTTATTTCAAGACGTTCCCCATGTGTCTGTGTGCTGTGTACCCCGAGATATAGCCTTAGTAAAACTTACTTTAAAGGCCCCGTTACACAGTAAGTTGTCCCAGCAATCCGACCAACGATCCGACGTGGCCGGGATCGCTGGGACATCGTTATCTGATCACTGGTGAGCTGTCACACAGGCAGACTCACCAGCGATCAGCGAGAACGCTGGTAAAAAGGGTAAACATCGGGTAACTAAGCGCAGCGCTTCACTTAGTTAACCGATGTTTACCCTAGTTACCTGCTCCCAGCACTTGCTGTGCGGCGCTGGGAGGACGTTCATCGTTGATCTCTCGGTCACACGTGCCGATGCTGGCTGCCCAGCGGGAGATCAACGATAAATTTATGGTCCAGTCCATTCTTGAACAATCAACAAACTTATTGTTGATACATGTCACACGCTGTGATGTTGTTTCGACATCGCTGTAACGTCACCAAACCAGTGTTGTTGCAACGATATCGATAACGATATCGTAGCATGTAACGGGGCCTTTAAAAGCCATGAGGGCAGTCCCTGGTGCAAGAGCCAGCTCGATTGACCGGGGCCATTCCCTCCCCCTCTGCCTGTCTGTCCCGCCTCCTGCTGTGCTGTTTATGCTTTGTTCAGACAGCAGGGTAGAAATCTGGAGCTGACTTCAGGACAAATTATTTGCATGCTGTGTGAGGCAGGATGAGTGACAGAGAGAAGGAGGGCAGAGCTGGAACAGCAGAAGCAGCACAGAGAGGCAGAGGGGGAGGGAATTGCCCCGTCAATCGAGCTGGCTCCTGCACCAGGGAATGCCCACATGGCTTCTAACAGGGAGTTTTACTAAGGCTATATCTTGGGGTACACAGCACACAGACACTTGTGGGACCCCTTCCCTGAATGCAGCAGACATGCTGCATTCAGTGCTGTATTTAGATTGCCATGCAGAGGGGGGGGGGGTGACAGGTCCTCTTTAATGTTTGGTTAAACACTATTTGGAATAAATAAGTGTAATAAGGGGTGGATTAAGGGTGGCCAGGGCCTGGGGCTGTTAAGACTCTGTGCCCTCCCCCCGGTCATGTGACGGGGGTCATCATATATCTGAAATAGATTATTCAAGAAAAATAGTTGCTGAGTGAAATTATTACCTGTCAAACATCCATTGATCTAGTCAATTTACCCTTTAGTTAGGATGAAAAAAAAAGCGCCAACAATTGACATGTATTTTTAATGCAAAAAACGCAGCAAAAAACGCAGGGTCTGTTGCACACATCCATGCCTCCGGCACGTATACGGTCCATGCCAATGCATGCCCCCTTCAGACATCCGTTATTCGGCATAGTTGGACTGTGTCACTGTGTGGAGCAGACCCATGTCCGTGTGCTCCACACGGCAACATGTCCGTTTTTTGCCGACACCACAGGCCGCTTTTGCAAACATGCTGCACACGGATGTTCACTGTGCACAGACCACGGCCAAAAGTTTAAAGTGTAAGGATAAAGAAATTTATACTCACCTACCTCGAGCGCTGCCTGCTCCTCTCACTTCTGTTGCTCATGTAATATTCACTTCACTGAGCCCGATAGTGGACCGGCAGTGAGAGGAGCAGCGGCGCTGGAGGCAGGTGAGTGTGCACTGATAGCCTGTCCATGTGCTATCCATGGATCCACAGATAGCACAAGTGTCAGACAATTCATAACACATGGATACACACCCCGTCCTACAATGGCCTTGTCTCACACATCCGTGGTTTGCACAGATGTGTGAAACAGGCCTAAAGCGGCCGTCACACGCTAAGATATCGCTTGCGATATTGTAAGCGATCACGTGCACGCGCGATCGCTTACAATATCGCTCACATCGCTGGTGAGATGTCACACAGACAGACTCACCAGCGATGTGGGCCAGCGAGATCGCTGGTTACTATGGTACACATCGGGTTACTAGGCGCCGCGCGTCGCATAGTAACCCGACGTGTACCATAGTTACCATCTCCCAGCATAGGCTCTGCCGCTGGGAGATCGTTCATCGTGGTGTTATACACCACGATGAGACAGATTGTGAAATCGCTCATCGCAAGATCTGAGCTCCGGAGCTCAGATCACGATTTTGCGATTTCATCAATTCTCGCTCATCGTATCTTGCCGTCACACGCAGAGACATCGTTCACGCGATGTTAAATCTGGCGCGTTCATGCGATATCTTTCGCGATATCTTAGCGTGTGACGGCCGCTTTAGACACAGCGCCTCCATACCTGCAGGAACCAACAAGTGTCCAAAGGGAGACCACTGCTGCCCTGTGTTCACGATCTGCAGTGGGTGCAGGGCGGCTTCTCCCTGCATGCAGCTGATGGTGATCACTTTCAACTCCGCAGCATGAAATGAACATACTGTGGAGGAGTTGAGTGCCGACAATCCGCACCACAGCTGAAAACATGCTGCAGTCTGGGAAGCATAGTGAGGATGGGATTTCTACAAATCATCCGCTGTGCTGCTACTGTACAATGCAGCATTTTGGATGTAGTGGCAATATGCTGCATCCAAAATGTAGCGTTTACTTATCGTGATTATGCAGCCTAAGGCTATGTTCATACAGGATGTTTCCTGTGGTCGTTTGGCATAAAACAAAAATTCAGCTTTTTATTAACATGTATTTTATTAAATGAATAAAAAAACAAAAACAAAGCCTTATGTGAACATAACTTAGCAAATACTGAGGTAAAAACACCAAATACTCAGCGTGTGCACGATACCTTACAAATACTGAGGTAAAAAACACCAAATACAAAACATGTGCATGTGGCTTATTAGGCTATGTGATCACTCGGCGTCTGTGATCCATTTTTGGTTCTGCTTTCTTTTCTTTTTTTTAAGCGGCACCAAAATAGATCAGTCCCTGTGTCTGCAGCAAAGTGAAGGGAATTTTTATTTTGCTGTGCAGACGTCAGCGTTTTTGACTGCTGCGTTAGTGGTGCAGAAAGCACATCCAGAAAATAATGAGCCTCAATTATAGCTCTGTTTTTCTGCTATGCTTTTTCCATTCTACTGAAAAAAAACAAAAACATCACAAACAGATTAGTATCACACAGTCCGTTTGTGATGCTTTTTTATTGCACTTTCTGCGCCACAAACACACCAATTACTTACCCTCCCTTGTGATCCCACGGCGAGCTCCGGCGACTTGTTCCTTCTCGGTATCGGCAGGACCTGCGGGCACGATCCTGACAGGACCTGCCCATGTGATTCAGGCTGATACCTGGAAGTAACCCATCGCAGGACACCGCGGACCTTGGGGAAGGTAATAAAGTGCATGTGTGCCTGTCTGTGTGTGTCCCCTGGTCTTTGCTTATGAAATAATACTTAGTTTTTCCTTTGAAAAACCAAAAGCGCAGCACTAAAAATATGGAGCAAAAAAGCAACACAAACGGATGATGTGGTTGTGATTTTTTTGCAACAAAAAAAAAAATGGGGTGATCTGTTTTGGCTGCAGAAAAAGCACCAAAAAATCTCCTGAATGGTGCACAAACACCCTGTGCGCACATAGCCTTAGGGTATGTGCTCACGGTCCGGAGGAGCTGCGTCTTGAACGTGTGTGCACCTGATGGGTTACCGCTTCCAACTCCGCAGCATGAAATGAACATGCGGAGGAGGAGCGGAATGACGGCAACGCTACAGTCGGGAGCAGCATAGTGAGGATGGGATTTCTACAGATCTCATCCACGGTGCTGGTACTGTACTATACAGAGTTTTGGAAACAGTGGCAAGACGCTGCATCCAAAACGTGTGTTTCCTTATTGTTGGCACACACTCTTACAATTGTGGATAAAATATAAGGAGTGGGCTGAAACTACATGGGTCAAAAGCCCAGTGAGCCCGAATGCACCTCCATCTTGGATAGTTACATGTGAAATGCCCCTGCATGCTGTGTGTGCCCCTCAATCTAGATATTTTGCTTGAATCATGTATGTTGTATGGACACCAAATTGAAAGCCAGGGTCAGCGACACTGTAGTCCACCATACAGGCAGCCAGGGTCCACCACACAGGGGAGCCGCCACACCGGGGGTCAGGGTCCACCATACCAAGAACCTGGGTCCCTCATACTGGGAGCCGGTGGCCGCCACACCAGAGCCAGCATACTGGCTTCCAGGATGCGCCACACTGGGGGGCCAACGTCTGCCACATCGGGAACCACCAAACCAGGTGCCACCACGGCCCGGTCAGGTGACCCCCGTCTATCGATCAATGTATCACCAACGCTTGTCAATTTCTACAATGTATCAGTGGATCCGGATGTTCACAAGTCGTCAGATGAGGAGCAGAGACATTTCTGGGGTGCAGAGGTGAGTGGTTGCAGACGGAATGTGGAGGACGGCAAGGAATCCCAAACGAGGCCTACGCAGAGTTCTTGGGCGATGGTCGATGTTGGTGACAATGAGCCAATTGTGCTCAGCTCCGGGGTCATAATACAGGAGAGGTGGAAACAACAGAGGACACAGGATACACTGGACCCAGCGG
Source organism: Allobates femoralis (assembly GCA_033576535.1). Lineage (NCBI taxonomy): Eukaryota > Metazoa > Chordata > Amphibia > Anura > Aromobatidae > Allobates > Allobates femoralis. The sequence goes on along the minus strand of JARQOC010000002.1, from coordinate 158,553,766 downwards.
CCAGACTGGACCACCACACCGGACACAGCACTGACTACCTCACCAGACCACCAGACCAGACACAGCGGGCTGACACACTGTACAGACTGGATCATCGCTCAGCAAAGCATCGGTCTACCAGGGAGTGACACTTCTGCACTATGAAGGGTCAGAGTTCACACCGGACCACCGCTCTGCGAGGAGCACCGATCCACCAGGGAACATCTATGCTCCCAGGGGAGTTAACCTGGGTGTAAAGGTAGTGAAGACTGACACTGGCTCCGGGTAGGGCTCCTGGGCGGTGTCAGAGATGGCAATAGTAGTTGGGTGCAGTTGTAGCAGAATGGCAGAGATGGGAAACAAAGGTAGCTAGTTTGACCCTGTAGACAGGGGATCCCTAGCTGACCTTGTTCCCAGAATTACTTCCAAAAGTGAGGAATTCTGGGCTCTCACACTTGCCCTGCTCCTGACCAGCCCTGAGCTCACGCCCCTTCACCTCCATCCAGGGAAAGAAACATCAACTCCACCAAGATGACTCTAAGGCGGCCGTCACACGCTACGATCTCGCTAGCGATATTGTAAGCGATCACGTGCACGCGCGATCGCTTACAATATCGCTCACATCGCTGGTGAGATGTCACACAGACAGACTCACCAGCGATGTGGACCAGCGAGATCGCTGGTAACTATGGTACACATCGGGTTACTAGGCGCCGCGCATCGCTTAGTAACCCGACGTGTACCATAGTTACCATCTCCCAGCATAGGCTCTGCCGCTGGAAGATCGTTCATCGTGGTGTTATACACCACGATGAAGCTGTTTGTAAAATCATTCATCGCAAGATCTGAGGTCCGGAGCTCAGATCTCGATCTTGCGATTTGAACAGTTCTCGCTTGTCGTATCTTGCCGTCACACGCAGAGACATCGTTCACGCGATGTTTAATCAGGCGCGTTCAAGCGATATCTTTCTAGATATCGTAGCGTGTGACGCCCGCCTAACAAAGGTAAAACTTCAGAAAAGTGCACGCGTCCAAACAGCTGAAGATCAGAGGAGAGACTGAACACCAGCAGATGGGTAATAAAATTATTTAAAGGCTGGAGGAGTGGACAACCGCTTACCAGACACAGTCAAGATAGCCGCTCACCTGACACACCTAGGAACAGCCGTTTACCTGACACACCCAGGAGCAGCCACTCACCTGACACACCCAGGGGCAGTCACTCACCTGACACAGCCAGGAGCAGCCACTCACTTGACACCCAGGAGCAGCCGCTCACCTGATACACCCAGGGGCAGCAGCTCACCTGACACACCCAGGAGCAGCCACTCACCTGACACACCCAGGAGCAGCCGCTCACCTGACACACCCAGGAGCAGCCGCTCACCTGACACACCCAGGAGCAGCCGCTCACCTGACACACCCAGGAGCAGCCGCTCACCTGTCACGCCCAGGAGCAGCCGCTCACTTGAGGGGCCACAACCAGACGATTGACAGCAAAGCTACTGCCATTAACCCTAAAGGTACCAACAGGAATAAATACATTTAACCAGTGCAGAGTGGTTCACAGAGGCTGCAGAGAGGACACTGACCCCGGGGACATACAGTAAATTCACAGTTATCCTGTAATGGATGGACATTAACCCTTTACCTGCAGCACAGCCTCCTCCTGAAGAGCATTAACCCTTCATCTGCTGCACAGCCTCCTCCTGCAGAGCATTAACCTTTCACCTGCAGTACAGCACCTCCTGCAAAACATTAACCCTTCACCTGCAGCACAACATCCTCCTGCAGAGCATTAACCCTTCACCTGCTGCACAGCCACCTCCTGCAGATCATTAACCCTTCACCTGTAGTACAGCCTCCTCCTACAGAGCATTAACCCCTCACCTGCAGCACAGTCACCTCCTGCAGAGCATTAACTCTTCACCTGCCTGTTAGCAGGCCGGCCAGTAGACTCCAGCCTGCAACTGTGGTCTCTTTGATATGACGTCACATACGAGAGGAAGGAGGAGGACGGGAGCAGCAGCGGCGGCCTCAATGAAGATTTCACATCAGCGGCAGTGGCTCCGGTGCCAGTGCCTTCAGAGTGTGGTCCACAGTGGCAGATTATAATGAGTCTGCAGTTTACCCTGGGTGGCTCCCGTGAGCCCCACCAGCGTCTTGGGCCAGGGGCTACCGGCCAGACTGACCTCATTATAATCCGCCACTGAGTGTAATTAATAACTTCCTGACGATCAACAAGTTTCTTACACCTCTCAACTAGAATTTTGGACCACTCTTCTTTTGAAAAGTGCTCCAGATCTCTCACATTTGAAGAGTGCCTTTGCAAAATTTGAAGATATATCCATAGTTGTTCATTCAGATTTAGATCTGGACTCAATGCTGGCCACTTCAGAACTCTCCAGTGCTTTGTTTCCATCCATTTCTGGGTTTTACTACATTCCAGAAGTATGTCCTGCTGAAAGACCCATGACAGGATGCAAACATTGCTTTCTGACACTGGGCACTACATTACGACCCAAAATCCTTTGGTAATCTTAAGATTTCATAATGCCTTGCACACAATAAAAGCATCCAGTAATAAAGGCAGCAAAACAACCACTGCAATATTTGATTGGAGGTTTGGTATTCTTTTCTTTCTAGGCATACTTTGGTTTCAGATAAAAAGGGAAGTTATTCTCTGAAAATTTAATATCCCTGGCTACTCTGATTTCTCTTCAGAAAACCATAATATATAAAAAATATAAAGTCAATAAAGTCTTTACACTCAGCTCTCCACTCACATTTCTGGCCCCTGAACTCCTCATCACCACTTGTCCGGTCCGCGCTGCATCTTTAAATCAGCATCAATGATCCTAAAATCACAGGCCTTCAGTTGCTAGGTCAAGGATTCCAGAAATTCTAGACCTAGTAGGGGTGACATCATGGGGCATGGCCTTTGGGGGCACATAAGCAGAACCCTCCTGTTTCTACCAAAACTGATAGCCTTAGCAACCAAGGACCCAAAGATTTCAGCTCTGTCCAGGCCAATCTGGAGATGCAACAAGAACCAGACAAGTGGAAGTGAGTGGTGGGAGGCCCAGCAGGCGAGTATAATTTTTGAAACATTTGATAGTCTTTTATGGTTCAGCAAAAAGGTGCTCCTGACAGAGCCACCTGGCATGTACTGTACAGTACCTCAGGAGGCGCCGGCATTTACTGTAACTTTCTATTTCCCGACAATTAGTGGCTTTTAGTTAAACCATAAATTAACCCATGCTGAGCCAGTGTGTGATGTCAGCATATGTCCAGGGAGTGTGGACACTCCCTGGACACAAACCGGCACCACACTAACAACAGGTAAACCCCGCATAAACCGGCTTATTAGCTGCATCTGCAGCCTCTGTGCTGACATGCCGCACAGAGGCTGCAGATGGGGTTAATAAGCAGCTAAACCCCGCAATGTTCAAAATGTGGTCAGCAGCTGGGCTTTTAATAATCATCTTTCACCGCTGCTGTGAAAGATGATTTCTTACTGTATCGGGAAGCCTCAGAGTTTGAAGCAATTTTTACAGCACACACGTGCGACTATTGCATCGTGTGCTGTATGGGTGCGAGTTTGACTCGCACCCATATACTTTTGCATGGCCACTCGCGTGAGGAAATCACGTTCAATCACAACATGCTGCGATTGAACTCGCAATGCGAGTGTAATGCGACGAACTCACGCTAATGGGACCAGTATCATTTAATGATATAATTTAATGATGCTGGTATGAATGCAATGTGAGTCTCCCTCGCATTGCACTCGGGCGAAGCACACGGATAGTGTGCCTTCAGCAGCAAGGACAAAGTCTAGTTTCACTAGTGCATCTAAATGAATTAGAATATCATCAAATATCAATGTAATATTGTCATGTTTCAAAGTGTTTCCGGGAGAACTGAAAGATGTTGACTAATAAAATCAATATTATATTCACCCTTTAATGTCTCAGGGAATACGGCAGCATGGTTTTTAACCCTTCATCCTTCCTACTTTAATTTTCTGAAATAAAGACCTTTGGATTTTCATTGGCTGTAAGCCTTAATCATCAACATTAACAGAAATAAACACTTGAAATAGATCACTCTGTTTGTAATAACTATATCATATATACACTTCACTTTTTGTATTGAATTTCTGAAATAAATTAACTTTTTGATGATTTTCTAATTGATTGAGATGCACTAGTATATATACCCATGGTTTCAATATTTAAAATTTTATTTTAGGGGTACCATCAATTTTTTCCAGGCCATTTTCATTTGTTTGATTTTGTTTAAAAAATGTCTGTTGAATAGCAATGTCTAATCTTCATTAAGGCTACTTTACACGGTACGATACCGTTGAACGATATCGTTAGCTATGTCACGTGAACGCGATCGTTTCGACATCGTTAGTGTGTTGTCACACGCATGGATATCGTTAACGATCCTAAATTTGGCAACACGCCAGCTACCTTGAGAAGAACTAGTGAACGATGTTCCAAAGCAGCAGGAATAGGAGAATTGTGAACGACATCGTTCAAAAGGGTGTCACACTGAACGATGTTTCTTGTACACAGAACGTTAATAGGACAACGAACGATAGATTTGAGGTCAGGATCTCAAATTTTTGATGAACGATCCAACAATTTCAAGATCGTATGTTTACACGCAACAATGCACAAACTACATTGTTCAAACTATCTAAAAAGCGTGATGTTTCAACGATATCGTTAACGATATCGTAGCGTGTGAAGTACCCTTTAGTTGATTTTCAGTAAAGTTAAATTGAAAATTACTTTTGTCAGTCTCAAGTTATTTCAGTGACCATTGTGTATTTTGGGGACCAGAGAATTCCTCAGAGGATTATTGAGTAGAGATAAGTGAACATCTTGAATCAGTAGTTTGGGTCACTGAATATCAATATGTTCAGCACATAGTTCGACGGACAGCTCGTCGAACTTCCAAACCCCGTAGGATTCAATGGAAGGCAAAACCAAAGACATAGAAACACCTTCAGGGGCCCCAAGTGCTGAAAAAACAGCTCAAGTTAGGGGCAGACACGAAACAAAATGCCATCTATTCTACAGAGTTTACATTTTTAGCATGAGGCAGTATCGATGTCTGGAACAAGGCCTGGCCCAGCATTTCAAGCTTCAAAATTCATCAGGAACAGGGGGATGAATGACAGATGTAGGCATCGTGCTCAGAGAGGAAACCACCAAAGTAGCATCAATTGACCCAGAATAAAAATTATATAGTGGTGCAGCCTGCATGCATGGCACAGGTTCTGGAGCAAGGCCTGGCCTGTCATTTAAAGGATAAACATTGATAAGTAACAGGGGGATAAGTGACATGTGTAGACATCACCCTGTTAAATTTAGGAAATAGACAAGAACGAGACCCCAAAAAGAGTGTTCAAATTTCGAAAAATTAGGGCAAAATACCACAAAAGTGGCATCAATTGACCCAGACTAAAAATTGTAAAATGGCGAGATCAATGCAGCACACTGCAAAATACAACATCGTTTAGTCTGCGCAGTCTGCCACTGTGGTGGAAAAGTCCTTGTTCATTTTGATGAAAGTTAGGCGTTCTACACTTTCAGGGAGCAGCCAGATGCACTTATCTGTCAGGACACCACCAGAAGCACTGAAGACACTTTCTGAGAGAATGCTGGCTGCCAGACATAACAAGAACTCCAAGGCGTGACAGGCAAGCTCTGGCCACTCCTCCATTTTTGAAGTCCAAAATTCAAAAGGGTCCAAACCCACCCTGATGGTCTGGATATTAAGCTCTAGATTCTCTTGCACCATACTCTCCAGTCATTCACTATTTATAAGGGTGAAGGCACACTATGCGTGTGTATCGCGCGAGTGTAATGCGAGGGAAATTCACATTGCTCTCGGACCAGTATTATTAAATGATACTGGTCCCATTAGCGCGAGTTCCTCAGATTACACTCGCATTGTGATAGAACGCGATAGAATGCAATAGAACGCAATTTCCTCGCATGAGTGGCATTGCAAAGTATATAGGTGAGAGTCAAATAGCACCCATACAGCACACTGTGCGATAGTCGCACGTGTGCTGTAAAAATTGCTTCAAACTCCATGGCTGTCAAAGCCGTAGAGTTTGAATTTGCCGGTTTCCCGGTACAGTGACAAATCATCTTTGACAGCAGCGGTGAAAGATGATTATTAAAAACCCAGCCGCTTACCACATTTTGTGAATTGTGGGGTTTAGCTGCATATTAACTCCATCTGCAGCCTCTGTGCAGCATGTCAGCACAGCGGCTGCATATGAGGCTAATAAGCCGGATTATGCAGGGTTAACCTGATGTTAGTGTGGTGCCAGCTTGTGTCCAGGGAGTGTCCAGACTCCCTGGACACATGCTGACATCACACACTGGTTCAGCATGTGTTAATATATGGTTTAACTAAAGCCGCTAATTGTCGGGAAATAGAAATTGACAGTAAATGCCTGCGGCTCCTGAAATCAGAAGCTGTTCGAGGTACTGTACGCGAATAGCTCCTGACTTCAGGAGCCAGGCGACTGGTACTGTACGCTAATGGTTTCTTTCAAATGTTTTGGCAATTTCAAGACTTGCAGAGCAGGCTATTTCCTGCCTGGCCCCACAGAAGAGTCATCCAGTGCCAAGTCAGCAAGATGTAATGCCCTTAATCATGTTTGCTCTTTCAGATGTCAGTGGTGATATGTACCCTGTTAAACGCAGAGATTCTCAAGGAAAGATTGATGTTGTCTGCTACATGCTGGTGTAGTGCAGGCACAGCTTTCTTACAGAAATAATGGTGACTGGGCAACTGGTACTCTGGGAATGCAATGGCCATTAGCTTTCAGAAACAGTCCGTATTCACCAGGTGGAAAGGCAGCATCTCTGTGGTGAAAAAATAGGAGATGGTGAAGTTCAAGCTCTTTAATTTGGGATATGTTGGAGGAAATAATCTTTTACGTGACCACAACTGTGGTACCGAGGGCTGGGTGCTGTGCTGAGAAAGGGTGGAGTAGGCTGTACTCTAGAGGGTGGGCCATTTATATGGATGCACCTAAATAAAATGGGAATGGTTGGTGATATCAACTTCCTGTTTGTGGCACATTAGTATATGGGAGGGGAAAAACTTTTCCAGATGAGTGGTGACAATGGTGGCCATTTTGAAGTTGGCCACTTTGGATCCAAATTTTTTTTTCAATGGGAAGAGGGTCATGTGACACTTCAAACTTATTGAGAATGTCATAAGAAAAACAATGGTATGCTTGGTTTTAATATAACTTTATTCTTTCATGAGTTATTTACACCTTTATGACCACTTATAAAATGTGCTCAAAGTGCTGCCCATTGTGTTGGATTCTCAGTGCAACCCTCTTCTCCCACGCTTGACATATTGATAGCAACACCAGATGCTGCACATCTTGTATCTTCACAGCATAGACAATTGCCTTCAGATGAGTGATGAGGCAAACGTTTTTGTGAATGGTGAAGTTAACAAACAAAACCACCTCTATTGGTCTGAAACTAACCCACAGTGTATAGATCCCTCCAAGACTGTTGGAAGACAAAAATTGATGGTATGGTGTGGTATATGGGGTACAAATTTATGTGTGGCCATTCTTAATCAATGGAAACCTCAATGCCACTGGATATCTGAAATTGCTACATGATTTTCCCCTCCATATACCAATTTGCCACAAACAGGAAATTGATATCACCAACCATTCCCATTTTATTTAGGAGCATCCATATAAATGGCCCACTCTGTACAAGCTGCTGTACTGTGAGGGAGGTACAGGAGGAAAATGTTGTGGTGCACAGACAAAGAAGAAGTGTGCTCAGTGTCTGAGATCGGTCAAAAACAGCAGGCTTGTCCACCCCGACTGTAGCAGGTAAACAAGTGGAGGTTCTGCAGCCGGAGACCTGTGTGACAACATTTGACATGGTAAAGAAGGAGAAAGAAGCAGCAGATGTGGTTGATGTGGTGGACAGTGTTCGGTGAGGCCTGCAAGGGCCCATTTTACCGAACTAAGTTTGCCAGAGTAACATGTGTGGCAGTTCATACACGTAGCAGTCAAATTCAAATTGTTGTTTTTTTGCCTCTACTGAGGTTTTTTTTTACAAACTTTGCAAATAACATGAGTTGAACCATCCTTTGCGGTCTCAAAAAAGACCCAGGCTAGGCAACCCTTGCTGCCCCTGACAACTGCAGACCCCCAACCTCTGCTGTCCAGAGCCAGAGATTTTTCTTAGGATACAGTGCTTGTCATGATGGCAGCACTCAGCCTCTGTGTGGGAAGACACAACCTAACCTCCACCTTCTCTGCTGAGCTACTCAGCTGAATGACTTTGAGTTAATTCCATGTGGGATCACAAACCTCATCATTATCCTCTCTGTTGTCCCACTACTCATCCTGAGAGTCACCCTCCTGCCCTGAATGCACAATACAGTGCTGATGTCCCTCAAGTATCTGAGTCTTATCATCATCTCCGCCCCTGGGGGTTAACGTCTGGTGGCGAGGGTCTGGATTCTGCTTGGATCCATCCCCTGATCCAACTTCAAAAGATTTTGGTCATCGATGCAGATGCTTTTCCCCTCTGGAGTCTGTGAATCTTTTGAGCAGACCTTTGCTGCCCATGTGAATATCTCTGCAGAATCGCCCATCTGTGTTTCCCCACAGTCAGTTGGACAGTAGGAAAGTTGTGACCACAGGGGGTGGATATGGGTAATTGGTGTGCGAGAAAGTGGAGGAGAGGCCACTTGATACAGCGCTTGCCATGAACTGTAGCAAAAAAAATTTCTGGGCATCATCCACAAGTTGTATCGCTCTGCTTCTGACAAAGAGACAGAAGCTGTCACTTGGCTTGGGATACAATGAGGCAGTGTTTTTTCAGCACAGCTTTCAATAACATTAGCAGTAGCACCTAGCCAACATACACCTCAAATCATGTTTAATGCACACAGATTTGGAAAGCACTTGTTTGATGCCCAATAAAATGTAATTTAATAACAGGCATAGCAGATTGTTGAGGCCAATATAAACCTTTTTAGGGGAAAGAATGATTTGACAATCACTTGTTTGAGACATTTGAGACAAAAAAAAAGTTTTTTGGGGGGAACTAGAAATATTTGACAATGACTTGTTTGAGGCAACAAAAAGTATTTTAGGGGAATGAGAAAGATTGGGCAATCACTTGTTTGAGGCCAAAAAAGACCTTTTTAGGGGAAACACAAAGATTTGTCAATACTTGTATGCAAAAAACGCAGCTTTGATAATGCACACAGATTTAGTAATCATACTTGTTCTTAGCAAAAAATGCCTATATCCAGATGGACCATCTGGCCCTCCTATTCTATCTAAAAAGCAACTAAGTAGCTAGCTATCTGTTTGTGTAGCATGGATAGAGCAGGACAGAGCAGCACGGAGCGACAGCAGCAATGTCCCTAGCAGTAACACTCTGAAAATGGACTCTTCTTATATCCTGAGGGACATGTGACTTAGGTAGCCAATCCAGAGGACCGTGCTTCTATGATCCGCGCTATGCTGTAAACAGACAAGCACCACATAGGATCTGTAGACAATGGTGTTTTATTTCCTACGTGTATCAGAGCAGTCCTTACTTTTTCCTTAGGGATACAATGTATGGGATGGTTGTATCCCTGAGGAAAGAGTGAGGATTGCTCTGAAACGCATAGGAAATAAAACACCATTGTTTACAGACCTTTTGTGGTTCTTGTCTGTTACAGCATAGCGCAGATCATAGAAGTACGGTCCTTTGGATTTATGTTTTTTCTACCACTGTGCACGTGTTGTGTGCGTATCCTACAGCAGCTGTACCAAGCGCAAAAACTGGTTGTGAGTCTCACAACTGGCTCAGGTAAGCACTAACAATTATTTTCACCAATTCAATAATAGCGATAAGACTCTATTGCACCTTTTGTACCTCTATCTCTAGATATTAGGCAGCCAATGACACAAGCCCTTGTTTCTACAACCTGTGAATGCTTTATGTGCCCCAATTGGCTGCCAGCCCAAAACATCCACATAGAAGGCTCCAGGTCTGACACTAATTTGACCTCTCCCCACTCCCTCTCTTTATCCTACATGTCCTGCTCACTATCCTACACAATCAGAAGAAAAGCATCACTTAAACGCAGAAATGCTTTTATTCATCCGAACAGTTAAGGAACAAAGCCTAGTTCCCCAACTTTTTTAGCAAAATGTTCTTGATCCTGATCTCGAATCTGAATCTGCAAGGTTCATGCTGAATTTGAAATTGGTGAGCATGTTTGGGAAATGTTTGCTCATCTCTACTCCTAAGCACTAGCGTAGAGATCACAGTAGCAGATGTGACTGCAATTGGAGAGAAGGGGACCTGCTGGTGCCAGAGCTCTTTTCAGGTGGTTATTGAAAGGTATTGCAAACCAAAGAGCCGCTGGTACCCTGCGCAAAAATATATATGCAGGTTTTTTGCCTATCAAAGGCCAGCAGGTGTTTTGAGCATCCTGTTGTCGGTGGTACAATGACATCACTGTGAAGCAGTCACGGGGCCGTGGTACTTGACTCTCCAGGGTTAACAGTTCAGGGGATGTCACGGTGGCTGTCCCAGGAAGTCATGGTTGCAACCGGTCATTTGAAAAGGGTTATTTGTAGGGGAAAAGTTTGTTGTGACGCCAACAGGAGCTCTGGTCTGTAGGTGGCCAGAAACCACTGTTGGGGCACACGAAGCGATAATGGTAAGGCAGCCAGGTGCTGGCCCCTCTCCAGTTAGGGCTTAGGTCCCTAGGTAGGTGTAGGTTATAGTTTAGATAAGGAGGAGCATGAGGGTTGTAGTGTTATAAAGCGATGGCTCTGCAGGTGGATGTGTGGCACCCCACTGGTCAGTGCACCACGGAAGGGTACTGAACACAGACCAGAGTGTGTAGTATCCCTGTGACCAGGGGACTAGGATGTCAAACAGGGACCCTCACCACACGCATCCACACACCTTAGGTCAGTGGACCTTTTGGTTAATCCATTGCTAGGGAGCCAGTCACGGTGGGAGGAGCTTAGGTGGTAAGTGGGGAGCGGGAAAGTCAGTCAGGAGGAGTTGGAGGGGAACCCTGCGAGTAGCGCAGTGGAGGGCACCTCAGGAGAGTTGGCCCAGGAACTGAAGGAACCCTAGGGGCACCAGGATTGGGATGCACCCGAACATGGACCCAGTAATACCAACCAGGAGGGTTAGTCCAACACCAGAGAGCCGTCTCCGAGGCAGTGCTGGTGCTCATCCTCGAGCCGTAGAAACCGAACAGCATGCACCTCTTTAGAAATTGCGGCAACCCCGTCATAATTCCCCTAAGGCCCCCATGTAGGATCGAGGAGGCACGGAGAGCGATAGACTCCAGGAAGAGGTCCAGTGGCAAAGACTCCAAGAGGAGGCCCAGAGGTGACGACTCCACACCAGAGGCTCAAGGGACGCTAGACTCCGTAAGGACCCGTGGGGATTGGCGTTGGGGAGCATCACCACCTAGCTGCACCATCCATCATCCCCTGAGGTCTGCAGCAGCACCGATGCCATCACCGGACACCGTAGCTGCGGTCACGAAGACTCTTTATTTTTATTTAACCCCTTTTTCAGCGACCACCAGGGCCACGGGTCCGGGCACACACCGCCCGTGACTACCCCTTTGATTAACGCCCGGGACCTAGTACCCCAAGGCCCTGGGGTTGGTCAGATGCAGGGAAGCGTAGGGAGGTTCTTGCAATTCTTATCATTTACTTGGCATTGAGGCAGGTTACAACCCAGCCAGGGTACTGTATTCACCAGGATTGCAGCCTTGCCAGCTCAGAGGTAATTAAAATCCATTTTGCTGTGACAAAGGGAATATATCTTCCTTGCTGCCCTTTTCTTCCTGACACTGCTACCTCTTGTGCTCCTAGTGTTCTGTGGTTGCCAAACCCAGCAAGCAGGTAATTGTGGGTCCTGGAGTGACCATCTTGCTAGTCCTCTTAACCCTATATAGTTCCTTTAGCCTGGAGAGGGTCCACTATGGTAGTCAGTATACATGAAGCCCAGTGACCTCCAGTTTCACAGCTGGTCTAGCAGAATCCATACCAAATTGGGGCTGGTACTCCTGCTGCAGCTAGTCTCTCTGCCCGACTTGAACAGCCGGATGCAGGTCTGGGTCCTCAGGCCTAGGACCAGAACCTCACTCCATGTGTGTCCTGGCTCTTCACTAGCTCCTGACTTTTCTAGACCTCTCTCCTATTTTGCCTCCCACCCCTCACCTAACTCCTCCCTCCAGCCAGTACATGGGGACTGCCGTGAATGTGATTTTCTTCCACCCAGCATCTCCCTGGCCTGGAGTATAGATTGTGTTAGGTGTATGTTGGGGAGCTTAGCAAAGTTTTCCCTTCTCACCTATGAGCATGATACCACACCTATTAGATAGGTGCAGTACCATAGTGGCGGCTGAACCGCAGGGCGCCACAACTGTATTATGCCACATGTACTGGCATATGAGATAGAAAAAAGAAGTTGCTCATCTTGGGAGCATGGGCAGGTGAGTGAAATCCTTTTTTGTAGGTTTTTATTTACCTGAATTGCTATGTCTATGTCTTTTTTGAGGTCTATGATGCTACTCTGCAGGTGAAGATTACACTGCATTATGTGGATGATGAATGGCCCACCACAATCAGAGCAAGAGGATGGCGATTAGGAAAACAGAAGAGACGCAGACAATGATGACACTGACCGGACTGGACCATAGTAATTTGCATTAAACGCATAAGAAACTCAAATGGTATTTTGGGGGTATTCAGGGATAAGTAATTAGTGTGCAGATTTGTGGACTGCGATAAAGGACTAGTTAAAGGTGGTGACGTTTATTTAGTTACTGAAAACTTGATGGCAGATTCCCTTTAATCTAACAAACCACTTGAATCAATGTCTGGTTCACTACTTTATGCAGCCTTCAACAAAGGATACATAATCCTGGTTATGGATTTCCTTTAAGTTAATATATATGAGATTTATTCAGCATAACTAGGCATAAATTGCACAGCAGCTAACGGTGCACATACACTCCCACATTTATATACAATTACACTGTAATTATCCTTCTGCATATATATACGACATTAACCAGTCATTTGATATGATCAATTAGAACGGCTTTCATGCAGACATAAAGCAATATAGAGGGTAATGCAAAAATATATGGCACAAAATGTATCCTTTCAAGTAGCACGATACAAATTTCATGTTACTGTAATTCACACTGAAAAGAAAGTGCAGATAACAATAATATGAAGTGCAGAGTATGACAGCCAGCCTTTTACCTAGTATTTCACACACACCCCTCTATTGGATCACATTACACTTACCAATGAGTCACTGATTCACAGCCGGTGGAGAAGAGACAGCTTTACAAACGCTCTCAGACTGCTACCGTTATTCTGCGCCGCTCGTTTAGATCCGGAAACAAGTCTGCTTTATTTTTTTTCACTATTATTGATTCATTATAGCACAGAGAGAAATGCTGAAATTCAAGGCTCAAAGCAACACAAGGCAAATGGCTTCCTGCCTTCGGTTAATGGTTTAACAGCTGTGATTGGTGGAAGATTGCAGGAAACGCAAGACAGCCTCCAAAAGTTACAACATATTCCTACACTTAGATCTTTGCTCCTGGAGTTATTTGTATATGGAAATACATCACTTTGCCTTGTTTTCGAGCCGCTGTTACGACTGCGAAGAAATCGAGTCAAGCCTTGTTTGTGTTGGCTTTAAAAGATCCTTTATTATCTTATAAAAACCTTGTTATTTGTTGTGTTTGGATCTGTAGGTCCCTTTATCATGTAAGGCCTTTGTAGTGAGGCTAGGCAGCACAGATTCCCATTCTCTTTGCTGACATCAGGAAATGACAATCTGTACTGAAAAAAAGCTACAAAAACGTCATAAAAATGCAACATATGCACACAGTCTTAGGCTACGTTCACATGCTGCGTATTTGCAGCATGTTACTGCGCTTTCCTGTATTTAAGCGGCACTTTTTTACACGCCATTAAATGCAGTGAAACGCAATTATTGAAGCGCATTCCAGTAAAGCCTATGGGTTTTGCTCAATTGCATTCACATGTTGCACTTTTGTGCGTTTTTTTTACGCACAGGCTTTCACTGCGCTCTGAACAGGAGTGTGCAGCTGCATATATATCTATCGTGCTGCACACTCATGTCCGAAGAGTGGTCAGCCATTCCTAGTAAAGCAATGCGAGACTCGTCCGAGTCTATCGCATGTCTTTGGCTAGGGTCACACCAGCGTTTACCCTTGCGTTCAGTGGGGGTTCCGTTTAAAACATAGGATTTGTCGGGGCATGTCCTGGCCACGATGGAGAGAGGAGCTGCTAAAAAGACCGATTATACTGGCCACCGGCAACTATTTCCAATTCCCATGTCACCGAAGAGGAGAGGGACTCAGCCCACACAAGAACCGGGCTCTGCGGTAACCCCCGCCGCAGATATCACTCGTTATCTCCGCAGCGCAGGAAAGCACATGCTGGGCCAGACACCTATGAAGATGGCGGATTCAGCGAATGCGGGCTCCTGCACCAGCTCCCGCACAGAGGAGACTCTGCAATCAGCACTGGATGCCCGAGAACTATGACCTAACGGCCTCCAGGAATCCAGAGAAGAGGACGCCGATGTGGCACCTGGAGACTAGCAATTACCTCCTGCGATGATGGTCCGCTCTGCACCACTGATGCTGTGGCAGGCTATCTCCCAAGCGGCGCTGAAAGCACATGAGGCGGTAAAGGGAGAAGATGAGTGTCAGTGGAGGGAATGAGGGAGGTGAACGGGGCCCCTATAATACAGTGGACTGTGCAGGAACTATGCCAGAGCTATGTGCAGTTGGTGCAGTGGGAGTAGAGGGGCAGGCACATTATGGGCTCATAGATAGTGTGCAACCCGTTCCTTAGGCACCTAATTCCACAATACCACAAGCCTGCAGATCATCAATAAATGCTTTTGCAGCCCCCTGGGCTTCTCAAGGAGGGATGGTCGGTTCCCATGTATCATATAACCATAATTGTACCAAAACGTCAAGGGGACTTTCTATAGGTGAAGGGTCTTTGTCAACCCCTATATTAGACCGCATCCCCACACAAGCTTCTTCTTCTGATTTCACTGCTTCTACCAGTCCAAATAAGGAAGTAAGGGATGACTTTAAAGCACGTATCGCAAGTATCCCAACCCGTGAGGAGATTGAAACATTTGTGTGTCAGCTCGAAACATCTTTCAGGGCTGAGGCGGCTGCTCTCCGTACTGAGGTCCAACACCTGACTGATAGAGTCACCAACTCTGAATCTGCTTCTGATAATATTACCAGACGAATGGGTGCCTTGGAGAGATGAGTAGCTGACCAGATGGCTCATATTGACTATATACTTGATCTCATGGAAGATCTCGAAAACAGGGATCGCAGGAATAATGTGAGAATTAGAGGGCTGCCAGAGTCGATCCCGCCAGGAGATTTAGACATGACCTTACGTGGATTTTTGAACACCAGCCGCAATGCGCCTGGAGACTCCCCTCTCACATTTGATAGGGCTCATAGATCCCTGGGACCACCACCACCTGAAGGGGCGAGACCACGGGATGTTATATGCAGGATTCATAATTGTAGAACAAAGTATGAAATATGCTCAAGAGCTCAAGTCCATGAACCATTGTATTTTCAGGGTCATCCCATACAGCTTCTCGCTGACCTCTCCCGGCGTACCCTATTAAAATGGAGAGCCCTTAGACCCCTCCTTGACGTCTTACGCAATCATGATCTCTCATACTCTTGGGGTTACCCCTTTCATCTCCAAGTTAGGAGAGAGGGTCGTCTCATTGGGATGTCTCATCCAAGAGAACTCCCTGACTTTCTCCGCCAGTTTGAGATCTCAGCTCCTGACATTACTATAGTGGATTAGCCTGGCCCTCCGAGAAGTAGTGATAGGGGTTTACCTACACGGGAATCAAGACGAAAGAGACGCCAAAGGAGGGGTCCAGCTTGGCTGAGGTTTTACACTCTCTATTAGGGCGACAGTTAATTTGACCCTCCTTGCCTTTTTGGTCTGAACTATACTATCCCTGTTTTGAAAAATAGAAAATTGGTATAAAGTACCGTATATACTCGTGTATAAGCTGACCCGTGTATAAGCCGACCCCCCTACTTTTGCCCCCAAAACCTGGGAAAATCTATTGACTCGCGTATAAGCCGAGGGTGGACCCCAGCACAGGTATACAGCCCCCAGCAGTGGTATACAGGCCCCAGCAGTATGATATACAGCAGCCCCCAGTGGTATATACAGCAGCTCCCAGTGGTATATACAGCAGCTCCCAGTGGTATTGCAGCCCCAGTGGTGTATACAGCAGCCCCTATATACAGCAGCCCCAGTGGTATTGCAGCCCCAGTGGTATTGCAGCCCCTATATACAGCAGCCCCAGTGGTATTGCAGCCCCAGTGGTGTATACAGCAGCCCCTATATACAGCAGCTCCAGTAGTATTGCAGCCCCAGTGGTATTGCAGCCCCTATATACAGCAGCCCCAGTGGTATTGCAGCCCCAGTGGTGTATACAGCAGCCCCTATATACAGCAGCCCCAGTAGTATTGCAGCCCCAGTGGTATTGCAGCCCCTATATACAGCAGCCCCAGTGGTATTGCAGCCCCACTGGTGTATACAGCAGCCCCTATATACAGCAGCCCCAGTAGTATTGCAGTCCCAGTGGTATTGCAGCCCCTATATACAGCAGCCCCAGTGGTATTGCAGCCCCACTGGTGTACACAGCAGCCCCTATATACAGCAGCCCCAGTAGTATTGCAGCCCCAGTGGTATTGCAGCCCCTATATACAGCAGCCCCAGTGGTATTGCAGCCCCACTGGTGTATACAGCAGCCCCTATATACAGCAGCCCCAGTAGTATTGCAGCCCCAGTAGTATTGCAGCCCCTATATACAGCAGCCCCAGTGGTATTGCAGCCCCACTGGTGTATACAGCAGCCCCTATATACAGCAGCCCCAGTGGTAGTATACAGGCAGCCCCCGTAATCCAGGGCCCCCCCAGCCTGACTCCGGTCACCTGTAAAGGAAACTATACTTTTCACTGCCCGCTGTCCGCGCCCGCTCGCAGCTGCCGACCGCAATCCTCCATCTTGCGTCTTCTTCCTGTTTCCTGTGCTCGTCGCAGGGAATGACGTCATTGCCCGCGACGAGCACAGAAACAGGAATAAGACGCAAGATGGAGGATCGCGATCGGCAGCTGCGAGCGGGCGCGGACAGCGGGCAGTGATAAGTATAGTTTCCTTTACAGGTGACCGGAGTCAGGCTGGGGGGGCCCTGGATTACGGGGGCTGCTGTATACCGATGTATACATTGGTATGTACCGATGTATACATCGGTATACAGCACTGACTCGCGTATAAGCCGAGGGGGGTACTTTTCAGCCCAATTTTTGGTCTGAAAAACTCGGCTTATACGCGAGTATATACGGTAATTGGCTGATGTTAATTCTGTCCTTCTCATATATTAGCCATATTGTCTTGACAGCGGTTATTGTCATATGTATCTTTTAGTAGTTACACATTCTGTTTTTGATTGAATGTTTAATAGAATCTTAAATAATATATGTTAGTATTCTATTGGTCTGCAGTGTGGGGATATCTCCACCTAGAGAACTGAACCAGTTTCTGGTTCTATCCCTTTCTACACTGTATACTTAACCTGTTCTCCTTTATACTTTTGTTTTTCTGATTTTTCCACTTTCTTTTCCTACTCTTGATTGTACGCTTCTTTTGTGTTCACCTATCCCCTCTTCCCTATCTTATCCCTACCTACCCTCCTCCACAAGGTCTAAGGAATAAATCAGTGACATATAACCACAATCTCAGGTGCTGATCCACGTCCGGGTTTCCGATTTTCTTTAACGATGACCCCTTTGACGATCAGCACCATGAATGTAAGGGATTTTAATACACCACAAAAGAGGTTCCAAATTTTGTTCTCCATAAACAACGTGCTCACATAGTCCTACTCCAGGAGACACACTTTAAAGCAGGCTCAATCCTATCCATTCCGAATCGATATCACTCAATATGGATTCACTTCCCCAACCCTGATGCCAGATCAAAGGGGGTCTCTATTGCGATACACAAAAATCTGTCTCATGTCATCTTGGATTCTATAATTGACCCCGGGGGAAGATTTAATTTTCTCAAAATACAGGTTGCTGCCTCAATCCTGACAGATGTTAATTGGTATCTCCCAAATAGGGACTAGTCTTCTGTTTGCAGATCTCTGCTACTGCGGCTTGTTGATTTTGTGGAAGGCACAGTGATCATAGGTGGCGACTTCAATTTCGTCCTAGACCCTGTGATGGATTCATCTTCTGGACGAGGTATGGTTACGAGTAAAAAATTGAGGTCATTAAAAAAACTCCTGCACACTCTCCAACTCAGGGACATCTGGCGTACACTCCATCCACAGGAGAGGGATTACACATATTTTTCCTCCGTACACGACTCTTATAGTCGCATTGATTTTTTCTTTCTTATCCATGCAGCCTTGGGATGGAATCCCGTTACCAGAATAGGTGATGTCCTACTTTCTGACCATGCGCCCATATTTCTATCTTTTGCAGTGCCAGATACACTCCATAAATCATGGGTATGGAGGCTCAATGGTCACCTTCTAAAGGATATTTTATGCCTTATTGAATTTAAGGAGGATATCACAAATTTTGTACGTTCACATGCAGATGATACTACAGCACATCCTCTTAAATGGGAGGCCCTAAAATGCATATTAAGCGGAACCCTAATCAAGCATGGGTCACATATCTAAAGGGCCAGGAATGAACTGATTGATGATTTATTTGGGCAGATTAATCTATTGGAAACTGCTCACAACAGACACTATCACATACGACTTTGGCTGACCTTCTTAGGAAACGTCAAGAACTCAAGGAACTGCTTAATCAGAGTCATCATAGACAAATAGAAAGAACAAAGAATTACCTTTACAGGTTTTTTGATAAATGCGGACGCCCTTTAGCACGTCTGCACAACCCCAGATCGGGCTGCATTCATGTACTGAAAATTAAAACCGGAGGAGAGAGACATGGTAACCCATAACCCCTCTGAAATTCTTGAGGTATTCCGGGCTTACTATAGCAAATTATATAATATTAAAGGGAAATATGCTGATCTTCCTCCAGAGGATCTATCTACAAAAATTGGAGATTATTTTGAGTCAACTGCTCTTCCCACCTTGGTGGAAACGGAGGTTACAGCATTAGAATCAGACATAACAGAGTCGGAACTGTTGGAAGCTATTAAAACTACCCAACTTTCAAAGTGCCCAGGGCCGGATGGCTTCACCCCGGTTTTTTATAAAACTTTGCAGACCACATTGACCCCACAAATGCTTGCCACATTTAATTCTATATCAGAGGGTGTGGATTTTGCCCCCCCAGTCGTTGGAAGCACATATTAGTATCCTCCCCAAACCTGGGTGAGATTCCACTTTAGCTTCTAATTACAGACCCATTTCTTTGTTAAACCTGGATATCAAGTTATTTTACCAAATCTTGGTCTGGCGCGGCTGCTCCCCTCGATTATTAACTTGGACCAGGTGGGCTTTTGTCAAGGGCCGAGAGGCTAGAGACAACACAATTAAAACATTACTTCTGATCAATAACTCTAAAACCAGGAATTTACCGGTTGGCTTGTTGTCAGTGGATGCCGAAAAGACCTTTGAAAGAGTCCACTGGGATTTCACGAGGGAGGCGCTGCGGCAGATTGGTTTGGGTCCACGATTGTTGAGCAAGATATTCACTCTGTATTCTAAACCTTCTGCTAAGGTTCGGGTCAATGGAGCTTTATCAGATTCCTTTAGCATTGGAAATGGAATGAGACAGGGATGCCCACTTTCACCACTCCTGTATGTCGTCGTTATGGAGCATTTGGCCATAGCCATCCAAAATAATATCGATATATGTATCATGATATTTAGATTGGACAGCATCAGCACAAAACTGCTTTGTTTGTTGATGACCTTTTGTTATATGTGTCCAGTCCTCATGTCTCTTTCCCAAACATCCTGAAGGAGTTTGAGATACTCGGGTCTCTGAACAATTTTAAAGTAAATTACTCAAAATCTGAGGCTATGAGTGTGTCCCTTCCTCCAGTAGAGGTTTCTAAGCTCAGGACCAACTTTCCTTTCCATTGGAGGAATGAATCCATCAAATATTTTGGGATCCATATTCCAACAGACCTGGCCAAACTCTGTTTTCATAATTATCTATCTCTTCTATCGAAGGTGGAGAAGCAGCTGGTCTCGTATAGAGCCTTAAATTGACGTGGTGGGGGAAAATTAACATATTTCGTATGGATATTCTCCCATGTCTTCTCTAACTTTCTCCAAACTTAATTCGATCATTATAAGGTTTATTTGGGGCGGACTTCATCCAAGAGTGAAGCTGAGGGTCTTAATGGCTCCGAGAGAATGTGGAGGCATGAGTGGACTTCAAAGCGTATTTTCAAGCCGCAACAACAGTTTGACTTTTAGACTGGCAATATAAATCCACCATTAAGAAGTGGGTAGCAATAGAACAAGAGGGTGTATCGTGCCTCTACATTATTTACCTTGGATAGATCCGTTAGATTCTAAACTGTTGGGTTCAGATTCAGAATTTACACTGTCCACATTGAGGTTGTGCCGCACCATGCAAAAATCTTCCAGTGACGAGGGGACACTTAGCCATCTGACTCCTCTTTTTTAAATCCTACTTTCACTCCTGGCATGCATAGATGATCGTTCCTGGGTTGGGCGAGTGTGCAGGATGTTAGGCTTGGACAAATAGCACAGGAGGGAGCGGTACCCTCTTTTGAAGCTCTCCAGCAGAGGGCTCCGGCAACACAACTGAATTGGTTTGAATTAGCCCCGCTTCACTTGTTCCTCTCATCGGCAACCCTTACATGCTGAGTTTGGTCGTTTCCTTCCCCTACAGAAAAAATGTTTCCTAATGAATCTACTCCAGACCATGCTATCTCTGAGGTTTATCGGAGTATTTTGTTGGAATGTTGGAAGGACAGAAAGGGAAGCACGCTTTCCAACTGGCTTGGGAGAGGGACTTGGGTAGAGAACTTACAAGTATTGAATGGCAAAAGAGTTTCCGCTGCACCCATGCAATGGCATCCCTGTGCTTGGCACAAGAAAGGAGTTATAAAGTCCTTACTAGATGGTATCTCTGTCCGGATAGACTTCAGAGGATTTCCCCCTTAGTCTCCAAAAAGTGTTGGCGATATGAGGTAGCGACCGGTACGATGCTGCATATCTGGTGGGATTGCGTGAAGGTACGCAGTTTTTTGGGACAAAGTCTTCAGCAATTACATTCTAATTATGGGTTCTGTGGTTGTTGGGTCCCCTGAGATAGCATTCCTGTCTGTTTTGCTAGGCTCCATGAGCTGGATCAAAAAAGACATCTTGCTTTCTTGTGTCTCGGCAGCCCGCACTGTCATTCCAAAGCTCTGGAAATCACAAGAACATCCCTCTATTTGTGAGTGGTATGCGGAGATGACTAATATCTGCCATATGGAGGAGCTCAACCTGTAAAGGTGAGATAAATGCGCATAGGGTCTTAGCCTTTTTACAAAGGGTTATAGCGGTGTATATCAGGAACTGCTCACCTGGTTCGGTTGTGTCACCAACAACCGGTAAAATCGCCTGTAAGATGGCTTGTAGAATGGCTGCTGCAGGGCCGCACCTTCACGATAACCGTGGAAAGAGGAATGCTGTAATGGGACAAAATGCCGGAATGCCCGCGCTGCCACCAAGAATCACCAGGAAACAAAGAGTTAACTGGGCAGATTTTTCTTTTATTCTATCCTACGTGTTTCAGAGCCTCTATCCGAGCTCCTTCCTCAGGGAACATCAGTTTGTTCCCTGAGGAAGGAGCTCGGATGGAGGCTCTGAAACGCGTAGAATAGAATAAAAGAAAAATCTGCCCTGTTAACTCTTTGTTTCCTGGTGATTCTTGGTGGCAGCGCGGGCATTCCGTCATTTTGTCCCATTACAGCAATATGGAGGAGCTGGCTGCTGAAGACACGGAGTCCCTGGATAGGTTTAATCTGATTTGGTCTGAGTGAGTCAAGTTTCATGACTCCCCTAATTTCCAGGAGTTATTTACATGAGAGGATGGGATTATTGGACCTAATAGAGCTGATGACATGGTTGATCTGACTATAGACCTTTCCCTTTCCCCCTTCCCCTACATTGCTCCCCCCACACACACCTTCTTTTTATTTTCCCTTTTTTTTCTAAGCTTTCATCATTAAGTTTTTATTTGTTCTACTACTATCGTATAATTTGTTCTTTTCTTCCCAGCACCATAGGGGAGACGTTTGTCTTTCTGGTCCATTAATGATTCTCTTTTGGAGTACCGGTACCTTGTTTTCCAGACATATCTTTATTGATTATTCAAGTTGAACCTCCACAATTTATGATAGCACTTTCTGCATCTACTGGTTAGTGGGTGAATTGATACCCTTCTCCTATGTGTTTTATTTTATTTTGTTATAGGTGCAGACTTTATGGTAAAAGATATCTTTATTGATGTTGGAATTAAAAAGTAGCAAGACATTCTGTACTCTGTTCATATATACAAATGTAAAAGTTATGCAAAATGTTTGATATATTGGATATTTATTTACTTGCTTTTTATATTCTTCAACAAACAAATATTTACTCAAAAACATAGAATTTGACAGCATTAACACAGTGTTACTGGAAAGGTTAGACTCCGTTAACGCTGTCAATTCATTGCTATGGCTGACGGAACCCCAAGCGCAGTTCAAACGCCGGCATCTAGGTGTTGGAGTGTGAAATCTTGCGCTATTTCCAAGCGCATTACGGGTCATTCCATGTCAAGTGATCCAAAAATGAATATTTTTTTTCCCTGACGTCCTCAGATTTTTTAATTTTTTTTTCTATATGAAGAACAACTTTAGTTAATTACAAAAAAAAAGTTTTGAATTTTTTTCTTTATCAGTTATTTTTTACAGATTTTTAAAGTTTTAAAAAAGTGCGAATTTTGGCCTGGTATGGCTTTACATTTTCTATCATATCTCGGGCTAGAAATAAGATAGAGAAACAAAATAAACACCAATTTACTCAGAACTGTCCAGGCTTTCATCAGATATGTCACAAGAGGATCTTTGTTAATATTTTACCCATGTGATCGCAAGCGCAAAACTTTAAAACGCATTTCTGAAAAATCGGCGCGCTTTAAATATTTCAAAAACTGCACATGTGTCTGCTTTGCTCTTAGCCACATCTGTACCAAATTTCAAGTTGGGATCGCAATGGGATCATATTTTAACATATTTTACTAGTAATAGCGTCAATGGGTCATTCCATATCAAGTGATCTAAATATGAATATTTTTTTTTACCTGACTTCTTTAGATTTTTTTAATTCTTTTTCTTTATGAAGTACTACTTTAGTTAATTACAAATTAAAAGTTTAGAATTTTTTTCTTCATCACTTAATTTTTTACAGATTATTAAAGTTTAAAAAAAGGGTGAATTTTGGCCTGGTATGACTTTACATTTTTTTTTATCTCAGGCTAGAAATAAGATAATGAAGTGGGAGAGGCATCATTTTACTCAGAACGGTAACAGCTTTCATTTGAGATGTTACAAGACTATGTTTCTTTATATCAAATTCAAACTATTGACGGGCAATTGTGAAAAAATGACTGATTGTGTTCTTGGTG
The DNA here is from genome assembly GCA_033576535.1 of Allobates femoralis. NCBI lineage: Eukaryota > Metazoa > Chordata > Amphibia > Anura > Aromobatidae > Allobates > Allobates femoralis. The sequence continues at coordinate 158,529,976 of JARQOC010000002.1, read as the reverse complement.
ATTTTTGAATTGACACTATAATAGTTAAATATTTTGCACTTAGGTCCAATGAATGCGTCCATGGGGTCAAGCTGGGACAGAGTCATTACAAATTAGCCTTATTTGCAGATGACCTGCTACTTTACATCTCCCAGCACCTGGTCTCCATCCCTTCGGTCTTAATGGAGTTTGAATGGTTCGGACAATTGAGCAACTTTAAAGTGAATTGCTCCAAAACCGAGGCACTCAATATTTCTTTGCCTGGAGAATTGGTTTCTCATCTATCTAAACAGTTCCCATTTAAATGGAAAGTAGAAGCCATTAAGTACTTGGGAGTCCTTATACCAAAAGATCTTAAACAAATATTCAATTTAAATTATCAACCCCTTTTGACTAACGCGGAATCGGCATTTACCTCCTATAGACAATTAAAGCTATCCTGGTTCGGGAGAATAAACGAAGTCAAGATGGATGTCTTGCCCCGACTCTTATATACTTTTCAGACAGTTCCTGTTCTATTGGATAGAGGCTTCCTCTCCAAAATGCAATCTATGATCCTTAGATTTGTCTGGGGGGGCAAGAGGCCCAGATTGCGAATGAATATCCTATCCTTGCCCAAGACCAGAGGAGGGGTTGGACTACCCAACATACGAGCGTACTTTGTGGCTTCCTCTCTTGTTAGAGCTCTAGATTGGCATTATCATGCGTCCTCCAAGAAATGGGTAGGGGTGGAGCAAGAGGGTTTGGGGATTCCGCTGAAACACCTGCTTTGGATTTCCCCTAAAGACTCCACAGACCTAGTACCTTTGACAGACATGACCAGAAACACCTTGAAGGTATGGCACCTTGTGACGAAAACCCTCTGCTTAAACGACAGACTTAGCCCTTTGACTCCCCTTTTTTCCAACCATCTTTCCTACCCAGATTTGACAGGCAGAGATTTTTATGTTGGCGGATTGTGGATGACACCCGAGTAGGACAGACTCTGTCCAGTGGTGGTTTGCCCCCGATGGCAGAGCTACAACTCAAAGAACCTACGAGACCTCTTAAGTGATTCGAATTTCTCCAATACAGAGCATACTTATATTCAGCTGACCACTCTTGCAGGGTAAGATTGACGCCCAACGTATTGGAGAGGTTATTCCAACTGGAGGCTCCACCGAGGCGCAAAATATCAGTTCTATACCAGGCCTTAGGGTCCATGAGAGAGCAGGGCACCCTTTACTTCCAACGTGCTTGGGAGAGGGAATTGGGGTGTAGCATTTCAGAAGCGAATTGGCAGAAATGCTTTATATTTACTCACTCACTAGCTAGCGCTTGTTCTGCACAAGAAAGAAGCTATAAGCTGCTCACTAGATGGTACTTGTGCCCGACGACACTCCAGAACATGTTCCCTGGAACCCCTGATACCTGCTGGCGCTGTGGGGAAGAGAAGGGTACAATGATACACATTTGGTGGAGTTGTGGGAAAATCCGGCGGTTCTGGTCTGAGGTTTTCAATGCATACGACCGGATAACAGGTAAACAAGCCGAATGCTGCCCAGAATCGGCAATGTTATCCATTTTTCCAGGTCCTATTGGGCTACAGAAGAGGGATATTCTCCGCTTTTGCATCTCGGCTGCTCGTGCTGTGATCCCGAGGTTCTGGAAATCAAGCCGGGCTCCATCTCTACTTGATTGGTTCAAAGAATTGATGGACATACATCGAATGGAGGAGCTCGCAGCTGGTGCATCGGGATCTCGGAACAAATTCTTAGGGATTTGGGTTGAATGGATTCTTTTTCACGACTCTGCAGAATTTAGGAGTATCTTTTCTAGCACAGATAATATGGCTCGACCTCTGGCTGATGGGGAGCCAGTGGGATGAGTACCCTTTCTCCTTCCCATACCTCACCCGTCCCCACCCCCCTCCTTTTTTTCTTTTTTTCTTACGTGACTTTTCTTTCCCAGTATAACTTTTTCTAATGGTTTTTGTTTCTCTTCTCTCTCTCTTCTTTTCTATCTCTCTTTTCTTCCCATCTGATACATTCAGTCTAGGTATTTCCTTTCTATACCTATACCTTCAGAATTCTAGTGAACATTAGACAGGTATCGGAAACTCTGAGCTGTGAGTAGATCATTAATATTTCGGCCTTCCTTTCCGGTACACCAGTCGATAGACTATTCCAACTAGGCCTCAACGGGTAATGACCCACTTAAGTGGTCAACCTGTTAGAAGGGGCCAAGTGATAAAAATCATTCTGCTGGGGCTGCTTGTCCCTTGACATCAGAACATCTCAAAACCCTGAGAAAGGTTGTATACTTGAGTGTTTGAAATTATATTTAGATTGTAGTATATATTGCACCAGAGATAAGCGCAAAAGTAAATTTGCAGCTTATCTTAAAGTTACTAATAACTTTGTGAATTCTCTTTTTGTATATTTTATATGTCTCAAGATTTTGTTAAAAGATTGAATGTATGTCTTTCATATGTTTTTTCAAAATTTAATAAAAATGAGATTAACCATAGTTAAATATTTTAAAATATGATCCCATCACGATCCCAACTTGAAATTTGGTACAGATGTGGCTAAGAGCATAAAAGACACATGGGCAGTTTTGGAAAATTTTTATTAAAACGTTTTTTCGGAAATGCGTTTCAAAATGTTGCGTTTGCGTTCGCATGGGTAAAAAATTAAAATTAACAAATATACTCTTGTGACATATCTGGCGAAAGCCTGGACAGTTCTGAGTAGAATGGTGTTTATTTTGTTTCTCTATCTTATTTCTAGCCCGAGATAAAAAAATGTAAAGTCATACCAGGCCAAAATTCACCCTTTTTTTAAACTTTAAAAATCTGTAAAAAATTAACTGATGAAGAAAAAAATTCCAAACTTTTAATTTGTAATTAACTAAAGTAGTACTTCATAAAGGAAAAAAAATAAATAAATCTAAAGACGTCAGGTAAAAAAAAATATTCATATTTAGATCACTTGATATGGAATGACCCATTGATGCTATTAATAGTAAAATATGTTAAAATATGACCCCATTGCGATCCCAACTTGAAATTTGGTACAGATGTGGCTAAGAGCAAAGCAGACACATGGGCAGTTTTTGAAATATTTAAAGCGCGCCGATTTTTTGGAAATACGTTTTAAAGTTTTGTGCTTGCGATCACATGGGTAAAATATTAACAAAGATCCTCTTGTGACATATCTGGTGAAAGCCTGTATATTTCTGAGTAGAATGGTGTTTATTTTGTCTCTCTATCTTATTCCTAGCCTGAGTTATGAGGAGAAACGTAAAGGCAGGCAACAGCGAAATTCACACTTTTTCCGAACTTTGAAAATCATTTAAAAAAAAATAAATTTTTAAAAAAAATTTTCTCTTCACATTTTGCATTGTCTGACATGCCATTATCAAATAACAAAATCTCAAAAGAATTAAAAATATAGAGGTAATAATCATTCGTTCACTTGACATGGAATGACCCTTATATGATGCAGGAGCACGTGTCAGGTGATGTGCTTGGAAATAGTGCAAGGTTTCAAACTGCGGCACTCAATAGAAACATCTAATGTCAGTGTGCAAGAGAGAAAGGCAATTCACAGCCTGAAGATCACTATTAAACCTGCAGATAAAGATGGTGATATAGTTCTCCTGAATGCAACGGACTACATTAAAGAAGCACACAGACAGCTAATGGATTTACAGTATATTGTACCAGACTGGATGAGGACCCAACTCCAAAATATATGAGGGAGTTGAGAAAAGTCATTAAATCTTTGGGTACAGATTACACAAACCTTTTGGACTTAATACCTGAGGATCCAAGAATGGGAGTTTTCTATATGCTTCCCAAGATTCATAAGCCAGGTAATAAAGGGAGGCCAATCATCTCAGGGGTGGGAACACTCACTGAAAGAATCTCAGGGTAGGTGGAAAATGTCCTAAAACCGCTGGTAAGGAAGACAGCCAGTTATATACAGGACACTACGGACCTTTTAAATAAGCTATCTACAATAGGTCTCCTCCCAGAGAGTATCATCTTAGCCACCATGGATGTGGAATCCTTATATTCCAACATCCCACACGAAGACACACTTACTGCCTGTCAAATGTTTCTTGAAGTCAATGAAATCCCTTCTGAATCATTACTAAGACTCACCAGATTTATCTTCAAACACAACATTTTCTCTTTTGGTGAGGAACTGTATTTACAACGCACTGGATCAGCTATGGGAAGCAAAATGGCCCCCCCAATATGCCAACCTTTTCATGGCTAAACTGGAAAATGACTTTTTAGCCTCCTGCCCCATCAAACTCCTGGCCTACTTCCGGTACATTGAAGACATCTTAATAATCTGGATTGAGTCTGAACATCTGAACATGAACTCCTAAAATTCCATGACAATGTCATCCCACCATTAACTTGACATTGAACCACTCAAAAACAGAAAGAAATTAACTTCCTGGATACCACCATAAAAATTCTAAATGGTTCATTCCAGACATCGGTGTATCGGAAACTGATTGACTGTCCCACATACCTCAGATGGGACAGTTTCCACCCGAAACACATTAAAAAGTCCATTATCTACAGCTAGGCCCTCAGATATAACCATATTTGCTCCAACCCAATGGACAGAGATGAACACTTAAACCATCTAATTAAGATATTTTTATCCAAGGCTACCACCCCCCTCCATTAAGGATCAGATCATTAAAGCCACAAGGATCCCTAGAAATCAAGCACTTCATTGCAGAGAAAAAGACGAGAACCATCATGTTCCTCTGGTGGTGACCTACAACCCACAGCTTGAGGTACTGAGAAAAACTGCCAAGAAACTTCACCATATCCTACACAAGGATGACCAACTAAAACTAATATTCAAAGACTCTCCCTTGCTGTGCTACAGGCGGCCTCCAATTTAAGAAACATCATTATACAGAGTTTGATGCCCTCAGATACACCAAGAGGAACTTATCTATGCAATGTGAAGAGCTGCAAGACCTGTGCTCACACAGACAGGATACAGATCCCCAACACACAGCAGGATTATAAGATTCCCAGGACATTCACATGCTCCTCTTCCAATGTTGTGTATCTAATTATGTGCACTTTATGTCCTGTGGCGTTTTTTTATGTTGGGGAGACAGGACAGTGCCTAAGAGTAAGGATGAGGTCTCATCATCACACAATTACAGACAAAAAAAATCCATTTACTAGTAGCCAAACATTTCTGTAGTCCAGGACATATCATTGAAATCATGAAAGTTGCCATATTAAAAGGCAATTTCAAATCACAAAAACATAGATGGGTCTGTGAATACAAACTCCTTTAAACCTTTGACTCTGGGTTAAATCTATCAGAAGGATTTATGACTCGTTACAACATCTAAAGAAAAATATTAAAATCTGAGATTTTTCTATCTACTGGCTAACATGGTACAAACAACATTTTTTACAACATCTGAGGAATGTTTTCCAGAGACAGTGAGGCACTAAGTTCTCATATAAATTAGGGCCATAATACCTTCGCGCCACAAAGCTTAATTAACGATTCTCTCAAGGTTCTGTCTATTTGTTTTTTTTCAAATGTCCATATATTTTAATGTGTATCTGTTCTAGTTGGGTATATATTTCTGTTTCTTCAAATGTTTTGTCATACCATGCCTGATGAAGAGACCTAAGACATCTCGAAAGCTCACTAATTATTTTATTTTTGTTAGACATTCACAACTACAAGATTATTATTTTGTTTCTCCCACTGAGAGCAATCAATCTGTCATCAGTGCTGAATTGGCATTTTTTGATTGGTCACCTTAAGATAATAGAATACTGAACGCTGAATAGACTACATAGATGATGCAATAGCAGCAATAATGCAATAATGATGATAAAATAATACTGATGCAATTTTTCTATAAGTTTTCATGAAATTACAACCTCTTCTGGATCTTGAAAATTGGAGTCAATCAGCAAACTTAAGCATCTTTTCTTTTTCACCTCCACAAAATCAGTTAAATTCAGCTGCTTTCATCTCGAAACGGTCATTTTTAACAATGCTCTTTATTGATGATTTTGTAGCCTAAATTCAACTTTACATAGTTCATAAGGTCAAGTAATCCAAATAAATTTGGCAATAAACCACAGTATCGATGTGCTCATTTGAAAGTGTATCCTCAACAATTAATAATCCTTAAATAAAAAAAAATTCTGGAGTGATATTTCAATACTTTGTACAAAAGCTTTTGTTGGTGATGACAGCTTCAAGACACACTGGAGAAATGAGTCACATGTAGTGATGAGCAGAACTGAGCATGTTCAGGTTCACCAGGTTCGGCCTGACTTTGAAAAAAGTTTAGCCGGGGACCCGGATTTGACCCAAAATAGAAGTCAATCGGGAACCAAGCTTCTGTGCTGTAAAATGGATGTAAAATGGTCGTAGTAATGGCTAGGTGGCTGCAAAAGGAAGCAAAATTGAGGCAATGGCTCTGTCCCAATGCTGCAACTTTACATGGCTTGTCCATTTGCCCTGGTGTGCTGGCATTTGGTGTAATAGATTATTGGGGACAGCTGGCTTCAAGCCCTGGTGTTAGTGATGGATAGTGGTCTATCAGACACCTCCAATACTAACCAGCAAGAATAGAGTTAAAAAATACACAGAAACATGGAAAAAAGTTTATTTGAATAAGGACTTCCCTAGACACCATTTTTTACCAATTTATTACTTTAAAGCAAATCCTGGAAGTTCCAACGTAATTCAAAGAACAATTTTCCACAATGCCCATCGATTCCTCAGGAGCTCCTGAGATCACTGCTGGTCAGCGCCCGGCCTGAAATTTCACATGACTGTAAGAAATTCTGTAGATACCACTGACCGAGAGTGACGTATGGAGCCTCGTTTTAAAAACGTTCTCAGATGCCCATTGATTTCTATGGAGTTTTGTTCTGAGAACTAAGGCCTAAAGATTGTTTGTCCTACTGCAGAAAGGGAAAAGTAGAGGCTTCTGCTGCAGTTTTCTTACAGCCAGACACAGGACAATGAGGAGGAGGATGAGATGTAACATGACTAAGCTTCTGAGACACAAATTAAGAGTTGAGACAAAATAAAATGAAAGTAAAAGAGAAAATAAAAGAACAATTTCTGTGATATTGCTTAAAGGGACTCTGACAGGTTAATTTTCAGTATGATACTAATAGTACCCTTGATTATTGATTGGGCAGCCCTTTCAAATTATGTAAAAACTAGCTGGGTGCCCGATGCAGATGCATCGGGATTCTAGAAGAGCGAGTCTCTGACTCGCAATGGCCGCTTCGCGGCCAATGCTTCGCGCTGCTAAGGCGACTCGCCATGCCCGCTGCGCGGGCATAGCGAGTCGCCTTAGAACTGCTCGCAATGGCCGCTGCGCGGCCAATGCTTCGGGCGTATCCACATGACCACGCTGACTCGCATCGCGAGCGGACTCAAAAGGGGCAAAAAACCCATTCGCAATTATACAATAGATGATTACTGTACCTTTTGTAGTTCTCATGCTATAAATATCTTCACACCCAGCAGGCTGCTGCTTCACTAGTTCACTTTATTGCTTTCACTGCTGAATAGTCCACAGTATGTAAATGTTCATTTATTATTCACTTCTTCCCAGGCAGCTATTCACTCCCTCCCCTTTGTGCTCTGTGTCTTACACCTACTTTCATTTTCACTTTGGATGTGTGCTTGCAGAGAAAGACAGTGCAGTGCAGTGAATATTCATTCGGGAATATTCATTCCTTGGAGAGTGTGCAGCAGAAAACTAAAGGCCCCAATACACGCAACGATATCGCTAATGATATTGTTGCAAACGTCACCAGTTTTGTGACGTTGCAGTGATCTCGTAGCGATGTCACTGCGTGTGACATGTACCAACGACCAGCAATCAGCTCGCTGATCGCTGATCATTGGTAAATTGCCAGGACCATATTTTGATTGCTGGTCTCCGGCTGGGTGGCCAGCATCGGAGTGTGTGACAGCGGGAGACTAATGATCAATGACCTCCCAGCGCCGCACAGTGCACGCTGGGAGGCTGGTAACCAGGGTAAACATCGGGTAACTAAGCGCAGTGCTACACTTAGTTACCCAATGTTTACCCTGGTTGCCAGCGTTCTCGCAGGTCGCTAATCACTGGTGAGTCTGCCTGTGTGACAGCTCACCAGCGATCAGGTAATGATGTTCCAGCGAACCGATCGTTGGTTGGGTCGCTGGGATATTGTTATGTGTAACGGGGCCTTTAGTGATCACTCACTGTGATTGATAGATGGAATGAATATATTTATTTTCCATTTCCAGAGGATAGGAGTATACATAAATGAATTACATGACTAAAAAGAGCTTCGCAAGAGAAATTAGAAAGCTGTATTAGTTACATATGGACTTTTGACCTGAGAGATTCCCTATTAAGTTCAAGTGCTTTTTCTGTATATATTGTTCTGTTCAATTTTCATTATGGAAGCAAGTGTGGTGGAAGATGAGCAGCAGGGTTGCACTTTACAATCACTTTAATTAACTCTCCTCCAGGGCCGTAACAACATCGCCGCGGGCCCAGATGTAGGAATTCATCCAGGGCCCCATAGGTGAGGAGCGGGGGGGAAGTTGGTGGGGAGTGCTAGCAGTTGATGAGCGGGGGGGTGGGGGTGTGCTAGCAGTTGATCAGTGGGGGGGGTGCTAGCTATTGATGAATTGATGAGGGGGGTGGTTGTTGGTTGGTAGCGGGAATACCTGCTGTTAAGAAGTGACTCCCGTGGTCGGCCAGCTTCTGCACCGTTAAGAGGAGAGGAGGGGCGGGCACAGCTGCAGGAAGTGAGGCTACACTCACTTCCCGTCCTCCCTCTTCTCCTTGTCCTCGGGCAAACGCTATCGCGGTCGCAGCAGTCGGGGGGCGGGCCCGGTCTCAGCCGCGACTGCTGCGACCGCAGTAGTTACGCCACTGCTCTCCTCTCATAGTGCTGTCTCCTCTGCTGTACTGACACTTTCCCCACACTGGTTGCTATGATGAAAGGTGAAAAAATGTTAGTAATCACACTTTTCTCAGCTCTATTCCCTGCACTACGGTATTTGATCACACTCAACTCTGCAGTGATTAGAGCAGACTGACTGTCATTACTGTACATCTTATAATAAGAGGCCTGCTCCAAATAATTATGGGGGCATATATATTTTTCCTTTGCATGCTGCTCCAGTATGATTGGTCAATGTGATACAAGGGGAAGAAGTACATTCCACATCCCAAAATATTACTGATAATGCCCAGTTTGGCTTTTCATGAATTATAATTAGAGATGAGCGAGTACTAAAATGCTCGGGTGCTCGATGCTCGGGCCAAGCATCCCAAGATACTCGTGTACTCGGCCAGAGCACCGAGCTCAATGTAAGTCAATCAGAGACAGGCTCCGCCTACAGACTTCCGGCTATAAAACAAGCGTTTCTGGGAAAGGGCAGGAGGGTGGGCTTTTTCAAATCGTCGCAACATACAACACCTTGCTGTGTCCCCAGAGGGACCCTAACAATCAATCTGCTCTCTGTAAGGTGAGAGCTCACTGTGTGCACTGAAGGGAGCTGTGTATTTGTGTCAGATCGATAATTATTAGTGAAGAGTCCAAGCATCTCGGCGGTACTCGGTGCTCGCTGAGCATCCCGAGTACAGGGATACTCGTGCGAGTAACGAGTAGCGCCGAACATGCTCGCTCATCACAAATTATAATCAAATCACTTATCTAAATTCTCTGCAGCAGAGAGGAGAAATAAGCAATAAAAACTGTTGAGCAGCCACTATTCCATGATGTTGTCATTTTAATATGCAGAAACTGGTGAAAGGTTCTCCTTAAGATATTAAAAATAGAGAATAACTATTAGAGGGGGGCGAATCCTAAAATACTCGTAATCGCTAGACTCTAACGAGTCCGAGTCGGAAACTCGCTATTCGTTGCGAGTCTAGCGAGTCCAATGTTAATGAATGGGGAAGCGAGTATTGCAGCGATTCCTGTGCTGCTGGACCCTATAAGGGGTCTGGCAGCATAGGAAAAAACTGCAATTCCCCATTTTATTCTTTAAAAGCCAGCGCAAAAAGACGCCGGTTTTTAAAGAATATAAAAAAAAAAAAAAATTACTATGTAAAGGGATGTAGCAGAGCTGACACCGCTGTATGCACTGTAAGGCTGCTCCTGCCTGTCTGTCTCCCTGCCTACATTGCTGTACACAGCACTCCTCCGTCCTGGTAGCTCTCAGAAGAGCTGTTTGGGTTATATGTGAGGAATCTTGAGGTGATTTTCCTACACTCACTGACACTCCCTATCTCTGATCTGCTCCAAGTCTCCCTAGTCGCCCTGCACTAGCTCAGATTGTCACAGGAATGTGCCCAAAATGGTGGGGGCAAGCCTTATATACAGCCCTGCCTGTCATACATGACATAGGCATCACGATGGACAGCAGCCAATCATAGTAATGCCACAACCAACATGGCTGCGGCATTACTGAATATGATTGGCTAACATGCTTGTCCATCTTCACAGTTTTCTGACCTAACATGCTAGGCTGCTAACATGCTAGGCTGTCTCGGAGTCCAGAATACAGTATACAGGACTCGGAGTCATAGACTCGCTCATCCCTAGACTCGCTGCTGACAGCGGGTATCCGTGAACTGGTGCTAGTGTTTAAACGATTTGGGGACAATCCAGCTACATAGACAGCAATGTGATAGCGAGTTTAGCGACTGAGAAACATACTGAATGCAAACTCTGACAAAACTAGGATTACCATTGATTTGCATTGGACTCGTTACTGTGCGAGTAATCACTTGGAAACTCGCAGAGTACCGACTTCTGCGAGTTTCTTACTACTCGCAGAGTAACGAGTCCTAACGAGTAGATTCACCCATCACTAATAACTATGGAAATGCCAAGAGATGGATGGCTCTCAATTTTGGATATAAAAGTATATGGCAGCCCGTTGTAATTTATTTTTGTATAGTTATTCTTTCCAATACAAATATTAATTATGGAATATTGAAGACTTACGATCTTCCCAATTAAAAGCAATGAAGGATAAAGTAAAACAGAGACAGAACAATCCATCAAGTTAAAGAACACTAATACGCGGTAGCACGTCTACTATTTTGGGAGATGTTAATGTACATTCTAATAAATACTTTATCCAGAAATGCATGCTCTGTTGATGCCAAAATACACCAGTCATGGGCAATGGCATCATCAATTACTTCATGCAAACATGTTTTAGAAGATGACATAAATATATTAACATCAGTTGTATATTGTAATTGCGTGAAATGTAAAATTACATTTAAATCATGTCCAAATCTGATGAAGACCATTAAATATTTTAATTTGCCTTCAGGCTATCCTGCCCTAGGTTGTTATTATTTTTGCTTGCAAAGAGAGCAATTAACAAAAGCATGCATATTATTACAGCAGCTTATGTGGCTGCTAGGGGCACCTGAAAGAGGTGGCCAAGCGCTGGATAGTCCATTGTGCTTTATTATTATGGATCTTGTGTGTACTATATTTTTTAACACAGTGAGAGAAATATTGATAGGTTAATTACCCTATGAAGTAGTGTCATGTCAAATTGGTCTTTCTCTAAATTTTTCATTTTCAACTAGATGCAAGACTTAATAGATTCTAGAAAGAAGCAATAAATGCAGGTTTGGTTTTATTTTGATTCTCTGTTGCGGTGATATTAAAATCAAAATATTTCACAGCTAAAGAGTTAATCTTTGTTAAAGAGCTTTCACTGGGGAGGTGTTCTTATACCAACTTTATGACATTGACCAATCATAAACCTGTAGTAATACTCAAGAGAGAGAGTGTGATACCCCCCATCATAGGTTAGAACTAGCTCCTCCTGTGGGAGGCATATACTGAAAGACATAATTACCATGGTATTGGTAAGTATGGATATTTTTCATCTGTGATATTTTTTAAATGTTTTGGGTTTTTTCAGTGAATTATATAATGACAGAAAGCCTGATCTCACTAAAGGTACTGTTACACGGTACAAGAGCATGAACGATATCGCTCAAACGTCACGGGTTTGGAGTCGTTGAAACGACATCGTTAGGACGTCATTTCGTGTAACACCGAGATACGACTACAATAAATGGTTGGATCGTTGATCGCAGATTTGAGAAAATATTCTCAAATCAGACAATCCTCGATCAGCCAACCTGCTGCATCGTTGTTTGTGACACCGCGATAATGATGTCGTCAACGACTTCGCCTATTCACAACAACAGTGAACAAGTATAGTTCACTGGGTTGTGCGAATGACAGCTGCTCGCCACATCGTTGGTGCATCGTTCACGATATCTACACGTGTGACAGCTAACCAACGATGTCAAAGCTATGTCCTAACGACCGACATCGTTGGTGATATTTTAACGACATTGAAGCGTGTAACAGTACCTTATAATTACAAGTGAGCACAACAACCATAATTGATTCTTAACACTTCGAGTTTTCATCTCCTGCCAAATAATGTGCGGAGAGGGGAAATACAACTAAGGCTGGGGTCACACACACAGATATTTGTGCAGATATTGTTCACAGATCTCTAGTCTAGTTGCAGTGAAATCATGGACAAATTGATCCATTTTGTGGCCATATACAAATAGACCAATGTGTCCATGATTTCACTGAAACCAGAGATCTGTGAACAATATCTGCACAAATATCTGTGTGTGTGACGTGGGCCTAAGTTAAAGCTGTTACATTACAAACCCATCTATTAGCTCTCTTCCTAGCATTGTCACCTCTGTTCTATTCCCATAACATTTCCTGTGTGGAGTTGAGGAAAAGATTTCAATGATTTCACTTATGTCTGAGTAACTTTGCAATGAGAGCAGGCTTTCATTACATCTCACACAGGAGTAGCCTGCTCTGAGCTATTGTAGGGGTACGTTCTTATGTCTACACAGAGTTGCTGCCTCCTTTTGATTGGTCATTGTCATAGAGGGTGAAGAACTACATACCCCCAGTCAAAGCTCTGATAAATCCCATTTGGACTTTTAAACAATTAAAACATTAAGAGAGAAACACTTTACTAATATCTCTGAATAGAAAGTTGAAATTAAGAAAAATAACGTATTGCTCTGCTCTACTGCCATGACCCTGTATGCACAAATATTTGGCAATTATTTTAACTACATCATCATTTATATTATAAATATTCAAAATCACCAAACACCTTATGTCAATCAATGATCTCATGGTTAAAGATACATCATCCCTTAAGGTGTATATTCATGGAAGTAAATAACACTCCTCTCAATCATTTAATTAAGTGGTAACCACTCTGGAGTTTTTGTTAATAAAATATAACTTTTATTGATTATATAAAAGCAGACATGTAAACGTTAAATACGAAGTATATGGGAAACCCACAGATGGCTGCAGCCAGGTAGTCACTCAATGAGCAGCATGCATATATAGGTACAAATTCACATCATAACAGGGGCTACCCTGCGAACAAGCAGTGGCGAAACAGCTGTTAGGGGCGCGCTGCAGGTCAGGGCTCCTTGTGTAGCTGCCTAGGTCTTCATCACGAGTGTGCACTATGGGTGAGTGACTGGTATTATCCTTCATGTTCATTTATGTGCCCTTATACATTGTGCATTCTGTTATGATGTGAATTTGTACCTATATATGCATGCTGCTCATTGAGTGACTACCTGGCTGCAGCCATCTGTGGGTTTCCCATATACTTCGTATTTAACGTTTACATGTCTGCTTTTATATAATCAATAAAAGTTATATTTTATTAACAAAAACTCCAGAGTGGTTACCACTTAATTAAATCATCATTTATATCCATATTTTTAAATTCTGAGTCTTTAAAGTGTAATGCCGGTCTGTTTGTCTTTTGTTTCCCCAGCGTTACTGTGTATGTTTGTGCTCTTATCCAATGCTCCTTATCCCCTAACCAGCTGGGATACTGTTGTTTGTTACCTTTAAGGATGCTGCCCGGTTCCCTGCTCCACTGCGTACATGTCTTGTAAAGTCTTTGCTTTGCTGCGTGACAATCCATGAGTGCCGTCTCTGGATGCTGCTCTGGAAGCTATCTGCAGGTTGCGAGGTCTTCTGCAGCTAGTACATGACTTTCCACGTGTGTCCAGACTTGCTGCTGCTGCCAGGTGCCCTAGGTCTCAGTTTCTGTGCTGGCTATGAAGGGTTTCTGTCTTTGCCCAGGGTGCACATGGCCACACCTTGCTCACTTTTTTTAGGAATGTTGTGCGCCTTGAATTGCTGTGCCCAGTATATTGCTAAGGGGCAGCTCCTATTTAAAGTATCCCTTCCCTGTTGGGCGTCACAAGGGCTTCACATTACATTGCAGAACCTATCCTTTTGTGTTTGGTTCAGCATGCTGCTCCTGCTTTGCCTTTTCCAGCTCCAGTCATGCCTGGAGACAGTTCTGGGATAGCTGATGCTTGCTCGTCTTTGTCCCTGGACTCATCCTGTCAATGCGTTTTCCCTGTTACCAGAATCCTTGCCTTGAATGTGGAATCCTACTGTTTGATATTCCCAAAGTCCTTCTGCGTCTTGAACCATGTACTTAGTGACTGTGAGTTTCCTGTGTCTTGTGAATAAACCTCTGTTCATCTTTTAAAGTTGGAGTCCAGTGTGTTATGGCAATAAATAGTTAATAACTTATATAACTCTTATAGAAGTCATTCAGAAATCTTCCAGTGTGCAGACTGCAGCATCCCTCATCGTCCCCCTCCCTTCGAATTCCACTGTCTCAGAATTAGCTGCACAGAAGTTCCTTATCAGCATGGACTGAATGTACAGATCAAGGCTGAACTGAAAGGCTAACTAACCCACACTAAATGAATGTTCGCTTCAGAATAAAATGTAGATTCAGCATAATATGATGCAATCACTCCTAGTAACACCCCTTTTGAAATCCCTTTAAGGAGTCGTATAAAACTGTTAACCCCTCCCTTAATAAAGGTCTTTGTCATTAAGCTCTACCTTGACATGGTTGTCAGCGTGGTTCTTTCGGTGGCGTGCACACACACAGACAAAGCATCCAATTTGGTGGCAGATAATTAAGAGGAAAGCCCACCCGAAAGGTGTGGAGGGCATCCATTATAGTTGGCTATAGTTGGCAGCGTGGGGCTGGGACGAGACATCCAGGGGACGACAGCCACAACTGAACCTCTATTCCCAGGATCATACACGAGGGGTAGACCTGCAGGCTACAAAGAGGTAAGAAAATGATTTATCTTACCTAAGACCCTCCTGTGTCTTCGTGCAGGGATGGAGGTAGCTGGCTGTCAGACTCGGACATAGATGACCGGATCTGAGAAGTCCTAGCCCTTGCAACCCGGTCCTGAGAATTCCTTAATTGTCTGCCTTATTTGTGCTCTTGCAACCTGATCCTGAGTTTATCTGTGTTTATGTCAGTGCTATCATTGCTGCAGTTTCAGTACAGAGAAAGAGAGAGAAAGGCACGGAGAACGGAGAGACGGGGCTGAGTGGGGAGATTCTGTTTCCCTGGTTTCCCAGCTCTATTTCCAGGGGATAGAGCCGATGGTTTTCCAACCCCTAATAGGATTGATGGTTTTCCGGCCCCTGAAAGGGGGGCCGATGGTTTATTTCACTACTGGTGTTCCAGCCTCTGATACGGCTGATGGTTTTCCCACCCCGCGCGCGCAAGCTAACGACGGAATGTAGTGTTAGTGGTCCTGGCTGCGGTGGTGGATGAGTACGTAATTTACGTAAATGATGGTAGTGATGATATTGTTCCGTCTCTCCAGATAACCTGCTTGTGTACACAAGGTATAGAGCTAGCAATTACGCCCGCTGGCTGGATAATAAATTGTGTTACTGACGTGCCATATGCACATGAAGAAACTGGTTACATGGCAATCCCTGGCATTTCTCCAGTACTCAAGGTGTTCAGACAAAATATACATGCCCAGCTAACGATAGTCAATCCGCAAGGGGTTTTGTTGCAAGAAGTATATGCAAGAAAGTTATATGAGCCAGTTGTTGCCCCACTGAGGTGTAGAGGGGCCGACACAGTTTGATGTTTTATCTGTTTGGTGACAACCATTCCAGTTCCAGTCCTCAGACTGACTCTGACTGACTGATTCCAGTGACGCAACCAGTTCCAGTCCTCTGACTAACTGCCTTCCAAACACCACTGACTAGTTTCCATAATGTGCACACAGTGTAAGCAAGGTGTGAAGCATTCTATTTCTGCTGACTTGGTTAGAAGACCAATTTCACCTCTTCGCCGCCCCAAGGTTTAGAGTGTTCAGGATAAACATTAATGCCCGGCTCACTGAAGGTATCCCAGTTGACTCCCCTTTATACAACCCTGCTGACAGTGGTGACCTTGAGGGGTGGGCAATTATAGCCAAGATAGAAGTACAGAGATTTGGGTTTAAGCTATAACATGGGTGTTAATCAGTCAAAGCCTCAGCAAGTTACCCCCAAGAGACCTTGTGGCAGAGAGGAAAGTGAAGAAGTATGTAAAGAAAGAGAAGAAGTAAGTAAAAAGAAAGGGAAGAAGTATGTGAAAAATGGAAGAAGTACAGTATGTGAAGAATATGAAGGTCCTCTTAAAACTGATGTGATCCACAACCCATGGAGGACGCTTAGATGAGAAGGAGTGAAAGGAAGTGATAACAAGTAAAAGAGGGCCTTTGAAGGACGCCAAGGTTTTGGAAGATGCAGAAGCATGGTATAAGGATACGAGGAAGTTATGAAAGTTATTGTGGATTGAACATCGTGACGTGTATACGTGTATACTGATATGATGACACTGGCAGAAGCTGCTGCACCCGTGCCTCTGCTGACACATTCCAGATACCCACACAGACCCACCACCCTGTGTCCAGTTCTCAATATGGATGGCACACATTACACTCCAGTGAACCAGGGTGCACCCACTTCGTCTCAAGCTGCCGTCTTAGCACAGACCAGACCCTGCTCTGCAGCAGTATCCGGAACATATATGAACAGGGACGGGGATGAAACAGGAGATGGAGAGGAGGAGGCTGCCGAAGAAAAATATCAGATGGCATGGGGACTGGAGAATTTCCCAGTTGGGCCTGTAGCTAGGCCAAAAATTCCACAGTATCCCTCCCCAGCCTCAGTGGATCCCCTCTCATCACTAGGAAATCATGGAGGCATGCCTTTAATGAAGACAGAACTGTCACAATTGGGAGCAGCAGGTGGAGACGAGCAGACACATCACCGGCTACAGTCTACTTCCCCGGCACAGCACACTCCCCAGGACAGGGGAGGTGGGAGACAGACCTTATCAATGTACGGGGGTACGCAGGCCACAACAGGCAGCTCTACGCATGGCTCAGATCAATCTCACTGATTGGCACAGTATGAAGACCCTCCACAGCATGTTTCCCGTCCTAGGCAAGGCAGATATTTCTCCTGGAAGCCTCAGGAAGCTGCCACATTGGTGAACACCTTACCGGACCCTGACAAGCAACCTATGCCCTTTCATCGGAAGATGAGCCAGATTCAGAAGACTCACGCTGCCTCATGGGAAGATCTTATGGGATTGGCTTCTATCTGCGCCACGAGCGCCCGTCCTCCAGAGAGTCCGGAAATCTACACAGAGCCCATGATCCCAATGTGAAACGAAATGGGGTGAAAGTACCTGCTGAGTGGAGGATTGAAAATGGGGTGAACGGCCACAGAATGGACATGACTCTGGCTGAACTGCAGGAATGGCGGCGAGACAACAACAGCAGATCGAGGCCCAGCAGCTAATGCTGGCTACAAAGGAGCAGCGTTTGAAGTACCTGAAGCAGTAGGACCAGCGTCAGCAGCAGCAGGCCAGTGAGCAGGAAAAGCTGAAACGTCTTCGGGAGATTGCAGAAAATCAGGAGGCAAAGCTGAGGAAAGTGCGGGCCCTGAAGGGCCACGTGGAGCAGAAGAGGCTCAGCAATGGCAGGCTAGTTGAGGAAATCGAACAGATGAATAACATGTTCCAACAGAAGCAGAAAGAAGTGATGGTGGCCGTGACCAAAGTGGAAGTCAAGCTTAAACCAGGAGCCCGCTTACCCCGTAAGCCCCAGTACCCTTTCTCCATTGCCCAATCGGATGCTATCACACAACGACTGACGCCTTATGTCAAGAATGGAGCAGTCATCCCGACAAAGTCACCATTCAACACCCCCCTGTTTCCAGTCAAGAAGAAAACACCAAAGGGACAACCTCCCAAGTTTTGCATGGTGCAAGATCTAAGGGCAGTGAATTAAGCCACAGTCTTGGATACTCCGATTGTGCGGTCCTTGGATAGTGGATGCATCAGTCCACATGCAGCTTCTCTATGACTGCCTCAAAGACATTCCTTTCTGCTTGACTACTGAAGCCATTGATGGATTCTACATGCTGAAGGATGCCATCATATGCTCTCCTGCCCTTGGACTCCCTGACTACAAGAAACCATTTTGCCTGTTTGTGATGGAGAAGAAAGGACATGCCACTGGAGTCCTAACACAGTTCCATGGGGGAAGACAGCGCCCACTGGGATACTACTCTGCCAGACTGGACTCAGTTGACTGTGGAGCACCTTCGTGTCTTTGCAACCCACCTACTGATGGACAAGACTGCTGATGTTATTCTGGGCCATACCCAACCTGTACATCTCTCTGCTGCACGGCACCTACGTCTACAATGTTCCCTTCTACTCCCAGACAATGTGACAATCTCCAGGTGTGATGTCCTGAACCCTGCAACTCTCCTCCCTCTTCCAAGGGGGGAATGTGATGTCTCTGACACTTTGGTAGAAGAGGAAGCCGACTTTGAAAGAAACCTCCGGATTTCACACAGTCACCGATACGCCGCTGGAAGACCCAGATTTGACTCTCTTGGATGGATCAAGATATGCAGACCAAGAAGGTTGGTTTCACACGGGTATGGCGGTGGTCACAGAAGATACTGTGTTGATGGCCAAACCACTACCCGCGTCCATGTCTGCACAGGAAGCAGAATTGGCTGCATTGACCGAAGGTTGCAAGATGGCAGCCCAGAAGAAAGCGAACATTTATACCGATTTCTGCTATGGATTTGGCATCTGCCATGACTACGGGCCTATCTGGAGGGCGAGAGATTTCATTACAGCCAATGGAACTCCAATACGCCACCATAGAGCGGTGAAGGAATTGCTAGAGTCCTTGCTAAAAGAGTCGCGGCACTTAAGGTAAAAGAACACACTGGAGGGACCTCAAGAGAAGCCGTGGGGAATGACTTGACTGACTGGGCAGCTAAGGAAGCAGCAGTAAAGAGACTCATCACAGAACCCTCCAACTTGTATCTCTTGACAGACATAAGACAAGAAGAAGACTCAGGACAAGAAGAAGATTAGGACAAGAAGACGACTCAGGACAAGAAGAAGATTTGGACAAGAAGAAGACGGTTGAACAATCCTGGAAGAACATGGTTCGGACCCTGCAGAAGCAAGCATCCAATGAAGAGAAGGAAAAATCGATCCAAGATGGAGCTGTTCAAGATGAGAAGCATCTGATACTACTGAAAGGAAAACCATGCCTCCCACGAGCCCTCTACCCAATGATTGCCAGATGGGCCCATGGCCCCACCCATCAATCAAAAATAAAGATGCACAATCTTGTGAGACAGTACTACCACGCACCTGGCTTTTCAACAATGGCAGCAAATTACACCAGAGGATGCCTAGTCTGTGCCCATTGTAACACAGGAAAAACAGAGAAAACTCCACAGAAGTGTACACCTAGACCCTTGTACCCCTTCCAACGCATACAGATTGACCCCATTCAGATGCCATCCTCAGGAGGATTTGAATATGCACTGGTAGTTGTGGACATATTCTCTGGATGGCCAGAAGCTTTCACTGTGAAGGACCAATCTGCTAAAACCACCGCAAAGAAACTCCTCTCAGAGATAGTGTGCAGTCCCAGAAACCATAGAGAGTGACCAAGGGCCAGCATTCACAGCCAATCTGACCAAAGAGATATGGCAGGCCCTGGGGACAGCGTTAGCTCTTCATACTCTTCAGCTAAACTCCCCCCTCCCCCTTCTCTATCTGCTGTGAATGAGTCACACAACAGACAGATCAGAGGTGAGGCAGGACAGAGTCAAGAAGCATGAATATTCAATCATTGTGTGGGAGTTGGCAGCAGAGAATTCACTGTGACAGAGGGAATTAATCTTTTATTTTGAAGTTTACAGAAGATAGGATTAAAATATAAATAACTAGATGGTGGCCCGATTCTAACACATCGGGTATTCTAGAATATGTATATAGTTGACATACTGTGACTGACAGAACTTGTTCAGCCAACGTGGGTGAACTACATATATATACTGTATATATATATAGCAGCGCTATGGTATATGGTGGTACATTACAGCACATGTATAGCAGCACTATAGTATATTGCGGTACATTACAGTACATGTATAGCAGCACTGTGGTATATGGCGGTACATTACAGTACATGTATAGCAGCACTATAGTATATGGCGGTACATTACAGTACATGTATAGCAGCACTATGGTATATTGTGCTCCCCGCGGCCCCCCGCTCCTCCGCAGTAAAAGTAAAAAAATCCTCAGGATACTCACCTGTCCGCCGGCTCGCTCCACCTCTTCTAAGTCCTACAGGCCTGTCGTTGTCTGGGAAACCAATCAGCTGATCGGTCACATGACCACTAACTGCCGGGGGAGCAGGATGGTGATGGGAGGGGAGGGGGGGCAGGATTGTGTCGGGGGGCAGGATTGTGTCGGGGGGGCAGGATGGAGGTGGCAGGGGGGCAGGATGGAGGCAGCGGGGGGGCAGGATGGAGGCGGCGAGGGGGCAGGATGGAGGCAGAGGGGGGGCAGGATAGAGGCGGAGGGGGGCAGGATGGAAGCGGAGGGGGGGGCAGGATGGAAGCAGGGGGCAGGATGGAAGCGGTGGGGCAGGATGGAGGCGGGGGGCAGGATGGAGGTGGGGGTCAAGAACAGCAGGGGGCAGGATGGAGGGAGCGGGGCAGGATGGAGGAAGCGGGGTAGGATGGAGGGAGCGGGGCAGGATGGAGCCGGAGGAGCAGAATGGTGGGAGCGGGACAGGATGGAGCCAGAGGAGCAGGATGGAGCCGGAGGAGCAGGATGGTGGCGGGGGGGCAGGATGGAGCCAGTGGTGGGGGGCAGGATGGAGCCAGGGAGGGCAGGATGGAGCCGAGGGGGGCAGGATGGAGGCAGGTGGGCAGGATGGAGCTGGGGGGGCAGGATGGAGCCGGGGGGGGCAGGATGGAGGTAAGGGGGCAGGATGGATTCGGCGGGGCAGGACGGAGGCTCAGTGGTCAGCGCAGTGCGGTGGCTCGGTGGTCAGCGCAGTGCGGTGGCTCGGTGGTCAGCGCTGTGCGGTGGCAGGGTGGCCAGCACTGTGCGGTGGCTGGGCGGTCAGCGGTGTGAGGTGGCCGGGTGGTCAGCGGTGTGCAGTGGCTGGGTGGTCAGCGCTGTGAGTAGTTGGGTGGTCAGCGGTGTGCGGTGGCTGGGTGGTCAGTGCTGTGGGTGGCTGGGTGGTCAGCGGTGTGCGGTGGCTGGGTGGTCAGCGGTGTGCGGTAGCTCGGTGGTCAGCAGTGTGCAGTGGCTGGGTGGTCAGCGCTGTGAGTGGCTGGGTGGTCAGTGGTGTGCGGTGGTTGGGTGGTCAGTGCTGTGGGTGGCTGGGTGGTCAGCGATGTGCGGTGGCTGGGTGGTCAGTGGTGTGCGGTAGCTCGGTGGTCAGCGGTGTGCGGTGGGTGGGTGGTCAGCGGTGCGTGGTGGCTGGGTGGTCAGCGGTGTGCGGTGGCTGGCTGGTCAGTGCTGTGGGTGGATGGGTGGTCAGCGGTGTGTGGTGTCTGGGTGGTCAGCGGTATACGGTGGCTGGGTGGTCAGCGGTGTGCGGTGGCTGGGTGGTCAGCGCTGTGGGTGGCTGGGTGGTCAGCAGTGTGCGGCAGCTTGGTGGTCAGCGTTGTGCGGTGGCTGGGTGGTCAGCGCTGTGGGTGGCTGGGTGGTCAGCGGTGTGCGGTGGCTGGGTGGTCAGCAGTGTGCGGTGTCTGGGTGGTCAGCGGTGTGCGGTGGCTGGGTGGTCAGTGGTGTGCGGTGGCTGGGTGGTCAGCGGAGGCTGGGTGGTCAGCGGTGTGCGGTGGCTGGGTGGTCAGTGGTGTGCGGTGGCTGGGTGGTCAGCGGAGGCTGGGTGGTCAGCGGTGTGCGGTGGCTGGGTGGTCAGCGCTGTGGGTGGCTGGGTGGTCAGCGGTGTGCGGTGGCTGGGTGGTCAGCGGTGTGCGGTGGCTGGGTGGTCAGTGGTGTGTGGTGGCTGGGTGGTCAGCGGAGGCTGGGTGGTCAGCGGTGTGTGGTGGCTGCGTGGTCAGCGCTGTGGGTGGCTGGGTGGTCAGCAGTTAGCGGTGGCTGGGTGGTCAGCGGTGGCTGGGTGGTGGTCAGCAGTGTGCGGTGGCTGGGTGGTCAGCGGTGTGCGGTGGCTGGGTGGTCAGCGGTGGCTGGGTGGTTAGCGGTGTGCGGTGGCTGGGTGGTCAGCGGTGTGCGGTGGCTGGGTGGTCAGCGGTGTGCAGTGGCTGGGTGGTCAGCGCTGTGCAGTGGCTGGGTGGTCAGCGCTGTGCAGTGGCTGGGTGGTCAGTGCTTTGCGGTGGCTGGGTGGTCAGCGGTGTGCGGTGGCTGGGTGGTCAGCAGTGTGCGGTGTCTGGGTGGTCAGCGGTGTGCGGTGGCTGGGTGGTCAGCAGTGTGCGGTGGCTGGGTGGTCAGCAGTGTGCGGTGGCTGGGTGGTCAGAGGTGTGCGGTGGCTGGGTGGTCAGCGGTGTGCGGTGGCTGGGCGGTCAGCAGTGTGCAGTGGCTGGGTGGTCAGCAGTGTGCGGTGGCTTGGTGGTCAGCGGTGTGCGGTGGCTGGCTGGTCAGTGGTGTGCGGTGGCTGGGTGGTCAGTGGTGTGCGGTGGCTGGGTGGTCAGCGCTGTGCGGTGGCTGGGTGGTCGGCGCTGTGCGGTGGCTGGGTGGTCGGCGCTTTGTGGTGGCTGGGTGGTCAGCGGTGTGTGATAGCTCGGTGGTCAGCAGTGTGCGGTGGCTGGGTGGTCAGCGGTGTGCGGTGGCTTGGTGGTCAGCACTGTGTGGCGGTTGGGTGGTCAGCGGCGTGCGGTGGCTGGGTGGTCAGTGGTGTGCGGTGGCTGGGTGGTCAGCGGTGTGCGGTGGCTTGGTGGTCAGCGCTGTGTGGCGGTTGGGTGGTCAGCGGCGTGCGGTGGCTCGGTGGTCAGTGGTGTGCGGTGACTGGGTGGTCAGCGGTGTGCGGTGGCTGGGTTGGCAGCGGTGTGCGGTGGTACGCACACACACACTTTGCTATACTTACCACCGGCCCTGCGTCATCCTCACCGCCTGGATCCTCAGTCCTTCTTGGCGGCGTCAGGACTGGATCCAATATGGCGTCCGGGAAGTCTCGCGTGACTTCCCAGACGCCATATGGGATCCAGTCCTCCGGGGGCGGCGACATGTCGGCAGAACGGGAGGACTGAGGATCCAGGTGGTCATATTAGAACACCCACAGTGGGTGTAGAGGCTACTTCAGCCAGGATGTGACATAGCATACCATTACATCCTGACGGAAGTAGCCTTAGGGGCCCTTTACACGCCGCTACTGGCGGGTGGATACAACCAGCTACTTCACGTGCACGAGCACGCACAAACGGTTACAAACGGTAAACGCACCATCTTTACACGCCGCCACAAGCTACGCTACGCTACGTTACATCTATCTCTGGATACACCGCCGGGTGCCTCAAGTCACCTTCTGTAGCTCATCTTACCTCATTTACACACCGCTACAACCAGCTAATATGGGCGGACCTGGTGCAGCAGGGACAGCACATAGGCGTGCCAGAATTGTGGATTACGAGATGTCCGTACGCTGATAGGACAAAGCAAGAAACCCATGATTGGGCAGGCATCGCAGGAGGCTGTTTAATACATGACGCTCGAGCAATTGTGTAGTGTGACTGGTCAGCTCCTTAAATATGCCGCCCTATGCAGCGTCTACCAATCGTAACGCAAAAGCTTCCACCAATGATCGCTGAAGGGGGGCGGTATCCCGGAGCCTGTGTCACGCCCCAGCTACATACCAGGTACATTGCCTGGTGTCGACACATCCCTTATGTTGCTTCTTTACACGCCGATACAGCTCGCTACAATCGCCTGTATAGCCACCTGTTTCCGGGCAGTGCTCGGAAACAGATGTATCTGTTGCCGGGTGCCTCCTACCGTCTTTACACGCCGCTACTACGGGGTATTTTGCCGCTACAAGCTACATTTGTAGCCTGTAGCTGGTTGTATCCACCCGCCAGTAGCGGCGTGTAAAGGGCCCCTTAGGGTACCTTTACACGTAGCTACTGGAGGATGGATACAACCCGCTACAGGCTACAAATGTAGCTTGTAGCGTCAATATAGCCCGTAGTAGCGGCGTGTGAAGACGGGACGAGACAGCCGGCAACAGATACATCTGTTTCCGAGCACTGCTCGAAAACAGATGGCTACAAAGCCGATTGTAGCGAGCTGTATCGGCGTGTAAAGAAGGAACAGAAGGGTTGTTTCTACACCATGCTATGTAGCTGGGGCGTGACACAGGCTCCGGGTTTCCGCACCCCCTTCAGCGATCATTGGAGGAAGCTCCGGCGTTGCGATTGGTTGTCGCCGCACAGGGCGGCATATTTAAGGAGCTGACGAGTCACACTACACAATTGCTCGAGCGTCAAGTATTAATCAGCCTCCTGCGATGCCTGCCCAATCATGGTATTATTGCTTTGTCCTATCAGCGTACGGACGTCTCGTAATCCACAATTGTAGCACGCCTATGTGCTGTCCCTGCTGCACCAGGTACGCCCATAGTAGCTGGTTGTAGCGGTGTGTAAATGAGCTAAGATGAGCTACAGATGGCTACTTGAGACACCCGGCGATGTATCTAGCTATAGATGTTGCGTAGAGTAGCGCACCTTTTGGCGGCGTGTAAAGGAGGTGAGTTTACCGTTTGTAACCGTTTGAGCGTGCTCGTGCACGTGAAGTAGCGGGTTGTATCCATCCTCCAGTAGCGGCGTGTAAAGGTACCCTTAGGGTTTTATTATAATCGATAGAAATGCATGAATAAAGAAAGCTTAGGGAAAGGAATTAGAAAATGATAGCAGTTACATATGGATTTTTGGCATGACAGTTTTCCTTCAAATAAAGTCATTGCCAGTAAAAAAAATAATTTCTTTGTCATGTGCCATGATAAAACAGATGACACAGAAATGTCCGCCCCTTGTACCCCAAGGTCTTCCATGCCCCAAAGTCCCCCAGTACCAATCGTCACTCCTGGCCCCACGAGTGGTAAAAAAAAAGAAACAGTGCTGGGTAAAAAGAAAAGTCTGTCCACCCTGCACCCCTCAGTCTGCCCCCCATTCTCCCACGTCACCCCCACACCCTCTGGTGTCCCCACACTTACTTTCATCCCTCTGACTCCCTTGATCGTCCACTCTGTCTGCTGTCTCCCTCTGCAGCGTCTCTTCCAGCTTGTGTGCCTGACTTTTGGGATGCAAGGCGCCACCTGCAGAATCATGGACCCTGCTGTACCTGGCTGCTGACCAAAAATACAGTGGAGTCCCACGTCACATTATGACATCTTTACCAGCTTAACCTAGCTTTATACACAGTCACAACAGTGAACAATTGCAAAATCCACATGAAAAATGCAAAAACACACCATTGGCACAGCCATTTCTCTGCTGTCTTTTTTTCTGCAGGTGAAGATTTCTGGAAACACAAACTCTGCACCACTATTTTCTAGTCGGCACATAGCCTAAGGATATGTTTACACAATGAGTATTTGCAGTGATTTGGATGCAGCATGTTATCACTACATCTAAACCACTGTGTTGTTCAGTAGAAGCACAGTGTATGGGACTTACAGAAATCTTGTGTCCACTGTGCTTGTTTTCTCTGCAATTTTAACTGACATGCGGAGCAGCTTTGGCTGGGGTCACACTACCGTTAATAGCTGCTTTTACTGGGCTGCGCTTAATACTTAGAAATTTTCTCCAGAAGAGCATACCGTTAACGCTATGCACTTCTAGAGAACGCTGCCCAATAGCAACCTGCAGTGTAGCTTGACAGTGGCCGCCCACAGAGCTGCTGGGCGGCTGCTTTTCAGTAGCGCACAGGAAACGCTGTCAGCAGCATTTCCTGTGCGCTCCTGAAAAGCGGCCATCATGCAGCTCTGTGGGCGGCCACTGCCAAGGTACACTGTGGGTTGCTATTGGGCAGCGTTCTCCAGAAATGCATAGCGTTAACGGTATGCTCTTCTGGAGAAAATTTCTAAGTATTAAGCGCAGACCAGTAAAAGCAGCTATTAACGGTAGTGTGACCTCAGCCTTTCTGTGCCATTGATTAACTGGAGAATGTCAGTTTTGCGCTGCAGAGTCAGAGGCAATCTCAGTGGGTGAATGCAGGGAAAAACTGATCCGACCAGAACACTAACTGTGGGTATGAGTGACTGCATTCATCCACAGAGATCCCCAGCATCCCTACAGTAGAGGGGATGCTGCGTCCAGGACACAGTGTATCCGGATCATGTGCACATACCCTAGTGAAACATTTTGTGTGGAAAAAAAAATGTTCAAAATGTCACACAAAATCTATTATATAATCACGAATGGGTTTTTTGCCCCTTTTGAGTCCGCACTCGCTGCGAGTCAGCGTGGTCATGTGGATACGAACGAAGCATTGGCCGCGCAGCGGCCATTGCGAGCAGCTCTAAGGCGACTCGCTATGCCCGCGCAGCGGGCATGGCGAGTCGCCTTAGCAGCGCGAAGCATTGGCCGCGAAGCGGCCATTGCGAGTCAGGGACTCGCTCTGCTAGAATCCCGATGCATTGTGCATCGGGCACCCAGCTAGTAGTTAATAAATAACATTTCCCACATGTCTATGTTACATCAGAACAATTTTAAAAACATTTTTTTTTAGGAAGTTATAAGGGTTCAAAGTTTATCAGCAATTTCTCGTTTTTACATCAAAATTAACAAAACCTTTTTTTTAGGGACCACATCACATTTGAAGTCACGTTGAGGGTCCTATATAACAGAAAACACCCAAAAGTGACAGCATTCTAAAAAACTGCACCCCTCAAGCTACTCACAACTACATTCAATAAGATTATTAACCCTTCAGGTGCTTCTCAGGAATGAATGCAAAGTGGAATTAAAAAAGAAATACATTTATATTTTTACCTAAAAATGTTTCTTTAGCCTCAATTTATTCACTTTTACAAAGGTTAGCATGACAAATTGGATGCCAAAATATGTTACCCAGTTTCTTCTGAATGCGCTGACATGTGGTCAGAAACCTCTGACTGAAAAAGTGGGGGGCTCAGAAGGGAAGGAGCGCTATTTGAATTTTGTGGCTGAAATAGATGATGGCTCCATGTTGCATTTCCCGGAACCCTAAGGAACCTAAACAGCAGAACTCCCCACAGGAGACCCCATTTTGGAAAGTATACCTCTCAAGGATTATATTTAGGAGTATTGTGAGCATTTTTAACCCACAGAATTTGATAACAATAGGTTGTCATATTGAAAATGTTCTTTTTTTCATAAACGTGTGGGGGAAATCTGGCAATTTCCTATATATTTATAGAATAGCAATATGTCTTATAATCATTAATATGTTTGTAATAATACTCGGAATGAAATATTAAAGTTTTTCTATATTTACTCATATATATAGTAGATATAGACGGTTCTTCTTTCTATATCTCTTTATATTCTTTCTGTCTATTTCTTTGTCTCTCTTTCTCTCTTTGTATATTCTTCTTTGTCTGTCTTTCTCAATATATCACTATATCTATCCTGATTACTTTGCTCTCTCTTTCTCTCTCCTTCATCCATTTTGTCTGGTCATCACTGCCTCCATCTTAGGCCTTCCCTCAGGCCTCTTGTGCTATTTTACGTGTGAGTTTAAGTCTTACAGAATATATGGACGCAGCTGGAAGGAGACACAGAATTGGGGGATGGACGGGAATAACATAGATAAAACCTGTCTATGAAGGCTTCTATTGAAGAAAGTGTTGAGAATGGAATGTGAGACGACCTTCAAGTTACCGTCTGCCAGCTCGGAGATGACACCGAGGAGAGAGGCGTGAACTCAAGAAAGAAGATAGCATACTAATTACAATTAACCAATCTATACGCGTATATTAGCATGCAGACCACCTAACACCCTAGTTAATACACCCAGTTTTGAATACTCCCGCCTAGTGTATTGGAAGTATAAGATGTGTTGTACCCCGGAAGCAAGGGAGTTGTTGCTGAGGATTTTACTTTGTTATAACTCTGAACATAATATAGGTTTGAAACAGATTTCAGTCTGATTTATTCTTATAGTGGCGCCATATGTTCATATCTGAATTTGGGATGACTGGTGAATGAGCAATTGTCGTGCTTACACGACCCCGACAATTTGGCGCCGCAACGTGGGGCGTGAGCCAGCGGTCCACGACCCTTCGGACCCACGCGTGGATGCCAGTGGATGATATCCGTGACGGCTGACTTCGAGGCTTGATCACCCTCAAAGATACGGTAAGTGGAAGTCACATTCATATGTGTCGCCCTTACTCGTGTCCTCAGCCGTTACTGATTGTTCTGTGGTGTTTAGTGGGTACGAGGGGGGGTAAACGGTCAGTGATGAGGCCGTGCCGTGTGTGACCCAGTGCCACGCTCTGAACCAGCAACTGCGAGACACGTCGCCTTCTGCGCGTGCCTGTGTATTCATCACGTCTCCTCCACTGGTCATTAACATTCCTTGCTTGTTAACCCTTCCCGTGATTGTTATTGTGTATTGACGTAGAGTGAGAACTTGGTAGAATTGTATGCTGGAGACGGCTTGGTGAAAAGAGACGCAGCCTCTGTGATACAGTGAGGGGGGGCTCCTCCTGAGCAATTGAAATACCGTAGCAAAGCAGTCTATAAGCACTGGTGCTCAGATATAGGAGAGTACGGAAGCTGGCAGGCTTTTATACTCAAAAGTGCATGAAGCCAGGGCTTTGCACTTCTTGGTCCGGAGACGGAGCGTGGAGCCAATTGGTTCCATACTTCGTGTAAGAAAGGGATACGGAATCAGCAGACTCCGTGTCCGGAGGCACATTAAGCCTGGGCTTTGTGCCGGGGGCATTCATAAGGTGCATAGTAGCCAAAGGCTCAGCATCTGTGAATAGGTTGGCAGAGAGTGGAGTCTGTAGACTCTGTGCTGAGAAGTACATTGTTTGTACTATAGTACAAGTATAGAGACACAGGGCTTTGTGCTTGTCTGCCCGTGGAATTGCAATTCTACTACGTGGAGTTGCCATTCTGCGTGGTGTGGTACATGGTAGCCAGGGCGCCGTACCACTGGACTGAATATAGAGACAAAAGGCTCGGTATTCAGTCCGGCACGTGAAGCCGGGGCTTCGTGCTTTAAGGTGAGAGTGTATGAAGCCTGGGCTTTGCACTCAGTAAAACTGGGAGTATGTGGTACTAAGTACTGGGTACTCATTGAAGTTGATTGAAGGTTGGGTGATAGCCAGGGCTTCTCAACCGAAGGTTGGGTACGTGGAACTTGGGTTCTGCCCCTAGGGAAGAGCAAAGCAAACACGTGGTAGCCAGGGCTCCGTGTTTTTCGGTGAGACGTCACCATCGGTACAGTGGGGCTAGCTGCCTGTACCGTTAATACACCGTGCGTGGAGCCAGGGCTCCGTACAGGTGAAAGCCCAGTGTTGATTGCTGTTGTTAAACGTTTTAATCTGCAGTTAAGGCGTAGTATTTGTGGGTCATGTTGCGTCTCGTAATACAGAGGAAATCCATTCCCAACAAGTTAGATGAGGATGTAGCAGAGGTAAGGGAGTTGGTAGAGTCACGGGAAGGAAGGAGGGCTGTTAGAAATGTAGAGAAGTTGTACAGGTTTGCAGGTTTGCCTTTGTCAGGGAGGTTGCAGCCATCAGTATGGCGTGATCTGATTCAGAAAGAGAAGGGGAAGTTGATAGACAGAGGTTTGCTGGAACAAGCGCAAGCTCATCTGCGAGTTGCGCTGAGCTTGAACAAAGAGGTGGATGGAGAAGGAGGTTCAGAAAATGCAGAACCTGTGTTTGGTTATAAAAAGTTTGTTCCTGATGATTCTCAAACATCTATTGTAACAGATAGTAAAATGGCCGCCATTGTTATTGAGTATGCTATCCCAGCCACCACCCTATAATGGCGGCGATACAAGGTCCCCGGAGGTGTGGGTGTGTTCCTAACTCCAAAGTGGTTAGGATAAATTAGAATAAGGTGTATATAATCTTATGGAGATTATTCTGTTTTATTAAAGTCACACTGACTGCCACTACACTCCATTCATGGTCCGTCTATCAATATATTTTACTATTCTTCCTGTCATGGAAAGTTCTTGAAGTTATAAAGAATAAATGAAAAATTAGATATTAAGCTATGGGATTTCAGATAATGGCTAGAATTGTTAGTTGTATATAGCTACAAGTGTGAAACAGTTAATCAAATTTGTAAACTCAGTTTGGGAGAGAAGGATTTCTTTCTTCTATTGAATTCCTTATCTAAAACAGATGTGTATGTAACCTTGTAGAAGCTGCCTATGTAGCAAGAAGGCAAAGGGGGAGGGAAGGTGGAATCTGCACACTGTGACATGCAGACTGGAATCTTATCCATCTTTCCAAGGATCCTGAATGGCAAGATTGAATTTTTCACATTTATGGTAGTTTGATATTAATAATAATGTCTAATATTGAATACAATAATAGTAATCAGATTTTTATTGATTTATATGAGTGAATGTTGTCAATAGCCATCTGCAGCACAGGGATAATTTAGGTTGTTGTATGTTTTAAAAATTAAGCTATCTAGAGGGAAGATTAATATACTGAGCGCCCAAGGGGAAATAATATATGTATTGACGCTGTGGGGAGGTGGTACTAGACAGGAAAGTCTAACTACAATGTGATGCAGTTATTGTTAAGTTAATAGATCTAGAATGTATAAGGTATGTCGATAAGCAGGAATATAGATTGTATTTTAAAGGGACACTCAATTGAGTCAATGTGAGATGTTAGAGATGGAAGTTAGCAAGTTTGATAAGAGAAGCAACAGAAAGTATAGTTTAGAAAATAATGCAAAGTCGGAAAAAAAAAAAAAAAAAAAAAAAAAAAAAAAAAAAAGGGGGGGAAATGGGAAGACAAGAAAGAAGAAAGTAGTTAGGTCCTTTATCAGGATTGTGGACATCTTGTGGGCATGTCAAGGCCGAAGAGTTTGAAAACATGGAAGGGAGTGAACCACTCCTCCACACCTCCTTAAATTCCTTCTACCAGAGCAGTCTTTGTTCTTTACTATGTGAGAATATTTTTTGCAGTCTGTTATCTTTTTTATATGGGAGGGGTAAGGAGCTTTCTGGAGAAAATGCTGGTAGCAGGAATTTTGAATTAAAGGTGATGTTACACATGTCTGCTCTGATGTACAGCGCCCATATATTATAAGAATTTTCTAATCTCTGAAATTAATACAAATTTCTTTAAGTTTTTTATTGCAGATATGTTTATAGACCAAAGAGACTTTATGCTGGATAATGGTAGAATCCTCATATGAGGTAATCAGAATATTTGGTTCTGACTTGCACTTTCTGAGCGAATGGAGCGATTTCCGGTTGAAGAATTCTTTAACAATACGGTAAGGCTACTAAATGCAGAATTGGTATATTAC
This sequence comes from Allobates femoralis, assembly GCA_033576535.1. NCBI lineage: Eukaryota > Metazoa > Chordata > Amphibia > Anura > Aromobatidae > Allobates > Allobates femoralis. The sequence continues at coordinate 158,498,223 of JARQOC010000002.1, read as the reverse complement.
GGTGAGGTAAACACTATGTTATCAGTCTAGGATGGTATAATCATACTGACAATCACCACAGGTGTCCTGTCCTCTCGGAGGTAGAAGGCAAGCTACAATAAAAGGTAGGAAAGGTAGTGGCGGGTGGTTGCCCCATCCCAGCCGGATTGCGTCTGGCGGCCTGAGCCCTCTCTATAGTCGACTGCCTTATAGGGACTGACCGAACCACTAACAGTGTTAAACTAGGAGTCGTGAGAGGGAACAGGGCAGGCCATGATGTCTCTCATCAGCAAAGGTTAGACTGGTTTCTGCTTGGCCTCACTTTACGCCTCAAAATAGGTCACGGGTGAGATCAGGTGAGTACCTCCTAGTTTGCTTCTGGTACAGGTAAGCTGTGTATACTATCCTGTATTATTCTTGCGCACAACACAACTCAGAAAGGTACGGGCTTCGAGCAGCAATCGCTCCATGGGTTTGGAAATTGCAAATAGTGAGCGGACAAGGAAACCAAGAAAACTGTATAAAAATTGTCCCAATATGTGTAAATCTCTTTTTCCTATCTAAGGTATTATAGAATGTCAAACATAGCCTAGTTAAAATGTTTTTAGAATAAGTAAGTACAGGAGTATATAACATGGTTCTTGTATGATTTTGTTGTGTATCTCTTTTCTCTTGTGGATAACTGTGCTTATTTGCAGATATTTAAGAAGTTCATATCCTTTTGTATACCCTCTATAATGATAATGGTATATGATAAAATGTTCAAGGGAGAATGAGTCTTGTATTTTTAAGGTTATATGTTACTAATAGTGTAAATCTGATACACAATTCCCCAGGCCGTTTCTAATATGTTCTGAGGTTTTCGTTAGTAGGAACCTTTAAACTGGGATTTTGTAATGAAAACAGCTCTGTAAGTACAAATTTACTCAACTAACATATACGATATATGTATGATATTTATTGGTTGTGTGGGGATGGTAAGCTCCGATCTAGGTTGCCTGATGCCTGGACAGATCAATGCACCCTGGTTAAATTAGGAATGCAGTTCAAAATCTTACCATGGGATCCAGAGCCTTCCAGTGAGACCATCAAGAGAAAGAGAAGCATTGATCAACTCCACATGGGCTATGAGGAAGACCCTCAGGTATACATTGATGCTATTGGTGTGCCAAGGGGGGTGTCTGACCAGTTTAAGGCCCAAAATCAGGTATATGCTGGATTCGCTTCCTTAATTCCACAGGTACAGATCAATAAGAACTTTGATTGGATTAATTATATATATTACAGTGAGCAAAGGTTTGTCAATTATAGCCGAGATGCTTTCCAGGGTATAGTTGAGGAATTAGGCCCCAACACTAGAATGATTCTTCAAAACAGGTTGGCCCTTGATATGTTTTTAGTTGAAAAGGGCGGGGTCTGTGGAATGATGAAAGAGGAGGAAATGCCCAAAGGTATATCCCTTAGACAGTCTAAAAATCTCCCCTATTATCACACCCAGTTGAGGGATTTGAGTTAAGGGATAGAGGGAGAACTCCATGTGAGATTAGTGTAGGGATTCAGATGCCTGGTGCCTTTCACAAGGAAAGAGATTTCTGAGGTGTCTGAATGAAGAAGTCCAAATCATCTCCTTATCCCATCACATGGACAGTCTCAAAGGTTCCTGGATCTAGTAGGGAAATATTAGGTAAATATAGAAAAAACTTAGGGGGGATTGTGGGGGAAATCTGGCAATTTCCTATATATTTATAGAATAGCAATATGTCTTATAATCATTAATATGTTTGTAATAATACTCGGAATGAAATATTAAAGTTTTTCTATATTTACTCATATATATAGTAGATATAGACGGTTCTTCTTTCTATATCTCTTTATATTCTTTCTGTCTATTTCTTTGTCTCTCTTTCTCTCTTTGTATATTCTTCTTTGTCTGTCTTTCTCAATATATCACTATATCTATCCTGATTACTTTGCTCTCTCTTTCTCTCTCCTTCATCCATTTTGTCTGGTCATCACTGCCTCCATCTTAGGCCTTCCCTCAGGCCTCTTGTGCTATTTTACGTGTGAGTTTAAGTCTTACAGAATATATGGACGCAGCTGGAAGGAGACACAGAATTGGGGATGGACGGGAATAACATAGATAAAACCTGTCTATGAAGGCTTCTATTGAAGAAAGTGTTGAGAATGGAATGTGAGACGACCTTCAAGTTACCGTCTGCCAGCTCGGAGATGACACCGAGGAGAGAGGCGTGAACTCAAGAAAGAAGATAGCATACTAATTACAATTAACCAATCTATACGCGTATATTAGCATGCAGACCACCTAACACCCTAGTTAATACACCCAGTTTTGAATACTCCCGCCTAGTGTATTGGAAGTATAAGATGTGTTGTACCCCGGAAGCAAGGGAGTTGTTGCTGAGGATTTTACTTTGTTATAACTCTGAACATAATATAGGTTTGAAACAGATTTCAGTCTGATTTATTCTTATAGTGGCGCCATATGTTCATATCTGAATTTGGGATGACTGGTGAATGAGCAATTGTCGTGCTTACACTACCCCGACAAACGCATTGCATTAGAACCACATTTTTCACTTTTACAAGAGGTAAACAATATTACTTGCATCCGCTAGTAGAGACACTGCCCTCCTATGTTAGGGACACTGCAGACGTCCTTCGGCGCCTTGATGGACTTACCTTGGATGAGTCGGTGTGGCTGGTGACGATCGACGTCGAGACCCTGTATACTTGTATTGATCATAATGACAGTCTAGAGTCAGCGAAGTTTTACTTAGGAATGACTAACCTTGATCTTGATCTTCAAAATCTGATCATCCAGCTGCTTGGGTACATATTGCGACATAATTATTTTGTGTTCGGGGATGTGTCCTATCTCCAACAGCGTGGAACAGCTATGGGGGCGGCCTGTGCCCCGTCTTACGTCAACCTCTTCCTAGGGTTATGGGAGAGGGGGTTGTTTGACGGTGGCATTAGTGCCGACTCCCATGTGCAGCAATGGCTGCGATATATTGACGACATTCTTGTCCTGTGGAGTGGAACCGTCCCCGAACTGCAGAGCTTTCTCTCACTCCTGCACAAAAACAGTCGCAATATCCGACTGACCCATACTTGTCATCTGACTGAGGTGAGGTTTTTGGATATTAAAATCAGAGAAGCTACCAATGGGAGGGTGGAGACCGATGTTTTCCTGAAAGAAACGTCGGTCAATGCCCTCCTACACGCCACGTCTTCCCACACACCCGCAACGATTCGTGCCATACCAGTGGGACAGTATCTACAGATGCGTAGGATATGTTCAACTGAGCAGTCGTTTGAGGCTCAGGCTTCCGATTTGGTGAAAGGTTTATCAGGAGGGGGTATAGTGGTAAATCTATCAGAAAGGGATATAACCGTGCGAAGAGCACACCAAGGAGCGACCAGCTACCTGATAAAACCAAACCTAGACAGGGTATAGGTGCAGTGTGCTTTATTTCCCCATATAACACAGAATGGGAAAATATCAGAAAAATTCTGACAAAACATTGGTCTGTTCTTCACACGGATCCAATTCTGAGGGATATCCTCCCTGAGAGACCATTAATGACCATTAGACGGGGCCGTAGTCTCAGAGACACCCTTGTCCATAGCCATTATGTACGTGAGACTGTCCCTTTGTTTGGTCACAGACAAACGTTGCGGGGTTGTTATTCGTGTGGGTCATGTCTGTCCTGTAGTAACATCTTGAGAGCAACCACCTTCCTATCGGCCGACGGCAGCAGAGAGTTTCAAATTAGACATTACATTTCTTGCAGTACCCGGGCGGTGATTTATCAGGCCACATGCGGATGCAATCGCATCTATGTGGGCCTCACCACCCGGGAACTGCGCCGCAGAACAAGGGAGCATGTTCTGGATATCATTGCTTCCGCTGAAATTGAGGACGTTAAAACCCTCAAAACTATTCTATGCCATTCAAACTCCATCATAACAGCGATCCAAAAACACTTAAAGTGAGAGGAATTGATGTCCTCAAGATGGGAATTAGAGGTGGTAATGTGATGCGAGCTTTGTCCCAACTCGAAAGCAAATGGATATTCAGGCTTGGCTCCCTTGCACCAGCGGGTTTAAATGAACGTCTAAGCTTCGCCCCCTTTCTCTGATAGGTAGGGTACTAAAAGTCCCCCATATATATTTGTACTTCATATTGGAGTGTTTGCTGTATTTTTCGCATGTGTTTCATCTTCCTGCTTTGTGCAGTATTGATCCCTCCTCCCCTCTGCTCTGTGGGGTTGGTCGTGTTCTCCTTATAGGCATTCTCTTGTTTCTAGTTTTTAATTTGTGTCTTTATTTCTTCTTTTTTAGTTCACACTGTTTACCTTCGCACTTTTTTGTGCTGTAGCACCTGGGACGTAATTGTCTATGAAGCTTATGGAAGAATCTACTATCAAGATTATAACAGCCATGTTTATATTTATATTTATTATATGCTGGTTATTTGTACAATCTTTATTTAGGATTATCAATACAACAATTTAAAATCCTTATGAATAATATCAATAACAAGGTGAAAAATAGGACCATATATATATCTCAAGGAGGAGTCACTGGATATCTATGGACAAACAGAGTCGGTGCCATATCTGGTGGTAAACAATTAGGGAAGGCCCGGTGACCATAAAAGAGGCATATATATGGAAACAGAACCTATCAGAGTTCACATACAGTATCATGGATTTTTCCTATATATATATACTCAGTGAGGTGGAGGTCCAGTGTGACCGGTAACAACATCTTGGAGGTAAGTGGACATGGTCCTAAAATGAGTTTACCCTCATGGTGCCTGTGTTTGTTTGACCCCGTGATATTCACATTATGTGTAATTTTGATTACACAGTATAGGTTCACAGTAGTGAATACCCTTAGGGAAAGGTTTGATGAGACCTTGTGGTGATGCATTGGTATTTTACCTAACACCGCCGCTTGGGAATCTGATTACCTTCACTATTAATGAATATGCAGTGTAACATCTTTGATTTATATTGCGACTATACTGTTTTGTAGAATATAAAACGCAGACCACATAGTGAATCAGGGGCTATAAACTCCAGCACCCTGTGCAGTGCCAGGAAAACTTCCTTTTTATATTCAAGCTATAGGAGGAGAAAATAAAGATATGAGATACGTTTAACTGCCATATAACCCAACTGATTCTATGGGGATATGTATATCTACTCCTTGATGAGCAACAAACTCATCTTAACCTTGCTGAGTATATATATATAGGAAAAATCCATGATACTGTATGTGAACTCTGATAGGTTCTGTTTCCATATATATGCCTCTTTTATGGTCACCGGGCCTTCCCTAATTGTTTACCACCAGATATGGCACCGACTCTGTTTGTCCATAGATATCCAGTGACTCCTCCTTGAGATATATATATGGTCCTATTTTTCACCTTGTTATTGATATTATTCATAAGGATTTTAAATTGTTGTATTGATAATCCTAAATAAAGATTGTATATGTTTTATAAAATCATACCTGTGTCCAACGGACTTATTGATTACCTGACTAAAGTGGGTTTGATAATTGTGTGAGATATTGATTCGCTGGTTATTTGTGAAGAAATGCATTTGCACTTTATACTACTGAGCTGTGTTATCTGTATACTCTTGATTTCTTTATTCTTTTATAGATATTCTTATCAGCTTACATTGGACTTTTTGTCTCTTTTTTTCTCTATTTTTTCTGGTCTTTGGTGCTTTTAGCGCCATCTGCTGGCTAATTCTGATATAGACAGAGTGTATTGAAGGTAAAAGATCCATAGTATCCCATGGTAGTTTTATTCATGGGCAACATAGTTTGTTTGGGGGATAAATAGCTGCTCTTCTCTATTTTGCAGCTAAAACTATCTATGTAGCCCCTTCCCTCACCTCTGTATGATATTAACACCTGATGCCCTCAACCAAGATGGCGATGTGACAATCTGCACATGCGTGGGCCGTGGCCTGAGCCTCCGATGATGCGGCCGTCAGTAGACACGCCTCGTCACCAGGAAGCAGCTCTAATCACGCCCCCATAACACATGTGCAACCAGTTGTAGCCTCATTCAGCACTATATAAATAGCGTTATAATGACACTCTCCCCCACACACCTCCTGAGGCACTGCTTGCATGGCACGAAACATGTCGGGGTTCTGAGCCATATTCCTGCTAGATCTTTAATCCGGTCTCCATAATGGGTAAGTGCCTTGATCCCTGAACCTCTGAGCTTGTTGTTGGATTTTTTTCTTGTGTATGGGCTGCACTGCTGGTTAGGTTAGGGCCAAAGGTGTAATTTACACCACCCTCTGCCGCAGTTGATTTTCGCCTTTCCTTCTCTTTCAACTGCTCTGTTATGTGGCATTACCATATCCATTGTGCTGTTTGCAACTGGTTTGATCTTAAGCTGAGGTTTTGGCTCTAGGTTTCTTCCTCCACTTGTCTTGTTTAATCGTTCCTTTCTCTGTGATCCTGTTGTCATGACCTTTTGGTTTTTTAATTGTTACCTATGTGTTTCTCAATAAAGTGTTTTTTGGAGCAAAATTACTTGTGGGATCTCCAGGTTTTCTCTAAAACTACTGGGTATAAGACACATATTTGAATTAGAATAAAGAACTCATTTCTGAGGTATATAGAGGTAAAAGTGGGCCCCAAAGTTTGTGACTACATTCATATGAGCGAGGCAATACCCTGCTTGTAGTCAAAAAGTTTTGTCTGGACAAACGGACACGTGGAGCCCGGTAGTGGTTCAAACAGGACCCGGTGTTTATTGCTGGTACACACAGCGATGGCACAGTCTGCCGGAATCCAGGTCGCAGCCGGGTACACAAGACACAGTTCATATAACGTACCCCGGGTGTCACATCGCCATTGGACTCGGTGGCTGGTGTTCCTGCCTCGGCCGCTGGGAGGAGCCGGATTCCTTCGGCTGGTGGCGCCGGTGATAGGAGGGCCTTGTCCTCATATGGAACTGCTCCCGCGACGTCTGCCTCTGTCACTGAGCGCCGCTGTGTTTCCCCTCTGGGTGGTGTTGGTCGCAGAGGAGCGGGCCCTGCAGAGGTGTCCGTTAGGCGCAGCCTGCGTTCTTCTGTCAGAGGTGGCGTGGGTGGAGCCAGTCGTGCATCTCCATCTGGCCTGGATCTAGGGGCGGTCCGGATGAGGTCATCAGGTTGTGAGCTCCAGCCTATGGGAGGTAGCCGTGCCCTTCAAGTACATTGGAGCCTGGCTTGCAGGCCGCCAGATATAGTTTTGGTTCCCCAGTGATAGTGTGTGTTTAGTTTTGTCTCTGACCTTGCCTGGATTTCTGACTCTGCCTCTGCCTATTGATTTTGTACCTCAGCCGCCCTCTTGGTTTTGCCCTTGACCTTTGCCTGGATTTTTGACTCTGCTACTGCCTGACGATTTTGTACCTTCGCTGCCCTCTCGGTGTTGACTCGGACTCCTGACTACGTTCTTCGCTTCCTGATTTTTTCCCTTCCTAGACGACCTCCCTGCTCTGCTGCTCCCATAGGCAGCTACCCCCTGGGCTCCGCTATAATTCCAGATCCCTGTATAGGGGTAAAGGGTCTCGGGGTTTCTCGGGGTGCTGCCTTACCAGCAGCTCAGCCTTACAGCGGACGGTCGTCACACCGGGTCCTTCAGGCCAAAGGCCTCCGTTATAGGTCACGCCGAGCTCCCAGCCCTCCTGGGCTAGGCCGTGTTAGTCTAGCACACGGTCCTCTGGAACTCTAGACCTCTCCTGTGTATATCTCTGCTGCTCCTGCAGCTAAGGCACAATTCTGTGTACAAGGGGGCCCCGCCCTGCCTCCTGCTCAGGCTTTTAACTCCGTGTCTCCTTCCGGGACCTTGCAAGACCCGGAGCGGAGGGAGCGGACCGTCCCTTTCTCTCATACCCTACACCGGGCTCAATACGTGACAGTGCGCATTCTGGGGGAGACATAGCGCCCCTCGCATATGATCCCCCGCACTGTCTCACATACCCCCCCCCCTCGGTTCAAACTTGTGGGGTTGAACCCCAGCCAACAAACAGGGCGCCCGGGACAGGGCATCCGCATTACCCTGCAACTTGCCAGCCCGATGCTCCACCGTAAAACGGAAGTTTTGGAGGGACAGGAACCACCGGGTGACCCGAGCGTTCCGTTCCTTGGCATTTCGCATCCAGACCAGGGGAGCGTGATCCGTAACTAACCGGAACTGTCGACCGAGCAAATATTAACGTAGGGACTCCAAGGCCCATTTAACAGCCAAGCACTCCTTCTCCACTACGCTATAATTCTTTTCCGCCGGGGACAATTTCCGGCTCAAGTAAGTGACCGGATGCTCGATTCCGTCCACTTCTTGCGACAGCACAGCCCCCAGCCCCACCTCCGAGGCGTCTGTTTGTACAACGAAGGCCTTTGTGAAGTCAGGACTGATGAGGACGGGCTGTCCGCACAAGGCCGACTTCATGGATTGAAAGGCCGCCTCTGCTTGGGGATTCCAATGCACCAAAGCAGATTTCTTCCCTTTTAACAGGTCGGACAGGGCCGCCGTTCGCCCAGCAAAATTGGGTATGAAGCGTCGGTAGTACCCAATTATGCCGAGGAACGCCCTCACCTGTTTGGTAGACACCGGTCGGGGCCAGTTTTGAATGGCCTCAATTTTGTTTATTTGGGGTTTGATAACCCCTCGCCCAATCACATACCCCAGGTACCGGGCCTCCTCGAGCCCCATGGCACATTTTTTTCGGATTCGCCGTCAGGCCTGCGGCCCTGAGCGAATCCACCACGGCCTGAACCTGGGATAAGTGGGTGTGCCAATCCGGACTAAAGATGATGATGTCATCTAGGTAGCCGGACGCGTACTTCCGATGAGGTTCTAACACTATGTCCATGAGCCGCTGAAATGTGGCCGGGGCTCCATGCAACCCAAAAGGCAACACGACGTAGTGATAGAGACCTTCTGGAGTAACAAAGGCGTTTTTTTTTCCTTGGCCGACTCCGTTAGCGGCACCTGCCAGTATCCTTTTGTCAGATCGAGCGTTGTGAAGTACTGGGCTTGCCCCAGTCTTTCAATCAACTCGTCCACCCGGGGCATGGGATATAAATCAAACTTAGACACTTCGTTCAGCTTCCGGAAATCGTTGCAGAACCGCAACGATCCGTCCGGCTTTGGAATGAGCACAATGGGACTAGCCCATTCGCTCCGGGATTCTTCTATCACGCCTAACTTAAGCATGTGTTTAACTTCGGCCGTGATGGCTTGCCGTCTGGCCTCGGGTACCCGGTATGGTTTCACTCGCACTTTAACCCGGGGCTCAGTGACAATGTCATGTTGAATGACCGAAGTGCGCCCGGGCAGGTCAGAGAACACATCGGGATTCTGCTGTACCAACTTTCGAGCCTCCCGTCGTTGGGCCTTAGTGAGGGTGTCACTTATTTTTACCCCTTCGGTATCCCTGGTGGCCGAAGGGGAAGGGTCACCGGGTGCATCGGACGCCTCCATAATCAGGCACTCCCGGTCTTTCCATGCTTTAAGCAAATTTACGTGGTATAGCTGCCCGGGTTTCCTTTTCCCGGGCTGGTATACCTTGTAATTGACCTCCCCTACTTTTTCCCGGATTTTATAGGGCCCTTGCCATTTGGCCAATAATTTGCTTTCCGTTGTGGGCACTAAGACCAATACCCGGTCCCCCACCTCAAAGGTCCTAACGGTGGCCCGGGTATTATACCTGCGGCTTTGAGCTCCTTGGGCATCCATTAGGTGCTCTTTTACAATAGGCCGGATCGCCGTGATCCGATCCTGCATTTTCGCCACGTGGTCGATCACGCTCCTATAGGGTGTGGGTTCCTGTTCCCACGTCTCTTTGGCAACATCCAAGAGCCCTCTAGGATGTCGGCCGTACAACAGCTCAAAGGGAGAAAACCCCGTAGACGACTGCGGTACCTCCCGGATGGCGAGCATTAGATAGGGCAATAACATGTCCCAATCCTTTCCGTCCTTTGCTACCACTTTTTTTAGCATGGACTTCAGGGTTTTATTAAACCGCTCCACTAATCCGTCTGTCTGGGGATGATACACCGAGGTGCGCAGCTGTTTTATGTTGAGCAGTTTACACAGTTCCCGGGTCACTTTGGACATAAAAGGAGTCCCCTGATCTGTGAGGATTTCCTTAGGTAGTCCTAGGCGACAGAACATAGCAAACAGCTCCCGGGCAATCATCTTCGCCGAGGTACGGCGTAATGGAATCGCCTCCGGGTACCGGGTGGCGTAGTCGACAACCACGAGTATATGTTGGTGGCCTCGGGCTGACTTCACTATAGGCCCCACCAAATCCATTGCGATCCGTTCAAAAGGTTCCTCTATAACGGGTAGAGGTACCAATGGACTACGGAAGGTGGCAATGGGTGTGGTCAGCTGACATTCCGGGCAGGAGTCACAGTACCTCTGGACGTCCGCATACACACCCGGCCAGAAGAACCTCCGCAAGATGCGTTCTTGCGTTTTTTTAGCCCCAAGGTGGCCCCCTAGCAGGTGGGAGTGGGCCATCTCTAGGACTGCCCGGCGGTGTGGCTGCGGCACTACCAGTTGGTCCACGACCTCATCCCTGACTTTGTCCACCCTATAAAGTAACTCCCGGTTAATCACCATGCGTAGAAATACATTCTCTGCCCCCGGCTGCTGAGCTACCCCGTTTACTTCTGTTACCCTTTCTCGGGCCCTGGTCAGTGTGGGGTCCTGTAGCTGGGCTGTCCCAAACGCTCCCCGGGATACTTCCAACTCGGGAAGCGGTGGGGTCTCCTCGACCTCTCCTGCCAATACGTCTACCGGGAACCTATCAGGGTGACACTCTAGCCCTATGTTGGCGACCCCTACGGCAGGTGTCCCGGTCTCAGGGTCGTCGGGTTCAGCACCCTGATTCCCTGGCATCAGGGAAGGGTTACTCCTCCTTCCCCATAAGGACCAAAACAATGGTAAGTCTCTTCCCAGCACAGTCCCGTAGGGTAGAGAGTTTACCACTCCAACCACGTGGGTCACCTCTCCACATGAAGTGGATAGAGTCACCTCCGTGGTTGGATACTCGCGTAGGTCCCCGTGTATACACCGGACCCCGATCAATTCCCCAGTGAGTTGCAACCCGGGGATTAAGGATGCCCGAACCAGCGTCACCAAACTGCCAGAGTCCAAGAGAGCTTCCGCTCTGTGCCCATTAATAAGCACTGGGCACAGATGTGGTTCCGTTAGGGGATCCACCACATCTGCAGTGAACACGGGGCTGGCATACATCGAGAGCCGGTGTGTGAACCCGCAGTCCATGGGTTCCGCCGTTAGTGGGCAATAGGCAGCCACATGTCCTGGTCCTTTGCACCGCCAGCACCAAGTAGCAGTGGCAGCGCTGGGCCGGAAGCTCCTTCTTGGGGAGCCTGGTCTCCTGTCAGCCCCGTTCTGGGGTGTCCTCTCAGCGGGTACGTTTTTAGGAGAGTCCCCTGGGAATGGACGTACACCTTTAGCCGGCTCCGGAGGCCGGCGTAACTGCCGCAGTGGGGCAGAGTCCCGTATGAACTCCTGGGTGGCTGTATATCGCTCTAACAAGCTAACCACCTGGTCCAAGGTGCCCGGGTCCCCTTGCCCCACCCAACGCTGTATCGCCACCGGCAGAGTCCGTACCAGCCAGTCGACCACCACCCTTTCCACCATCTGCCCTGGAGTCAAGCTCTCAGGCTGAAGCCACCGTTTCACCAACTGCAACAAGTCATACGCCTGGGAGCGAGCCGGCTTGGACTCCACGTAGGCCCAGGAAAATACCCGCTGGGCTCTGACATAAGTATTGACCCCCAGTCTAGCAAGGATCTCACCTTTGAGTCTGGTGTAGTCCTGTGCCTCCTCCCAACTGAGGTCTGTGTAGGCCTTTTGGGCGTCGCCCATCAGGAATGGCGCAACCACTTCAGCCCACTGAGCGGGAGGAAGGCCTTCTCGCTCTGCGGTGCGCTCGTAGACTGTGAGGAAGGCTTCTACGTCGTCCTCTGGACTCAGCTTCCGCAGGGCCGACCGGACCCGGTCCCGGGCCTCACGCCGCTCCGGGGGAGGTGCTGTTGGCGGGTCTCGTAAGATCGCAATTTGCTGCAGGAGCAGTTCATTTGTTTTCTGCTGTTGCTCCTGCTGTCGGAGCTGCTGCTCCTGCTGTTCTTGTTGCCGCTGCTGGGTAAGTACCAGCTGCCTTAGGATTTCCTCCATATCAGCGGCAGGCCTGAACTGTAGCGTGGCCGGCTTAAGTATGGACATGCAGTGCCGGCACCCCGCAAGAGACTGGCGGCTATAATGACTGCTGCTTCTCTCACTTAGCCGCCGCTCATTAGCCTCATGAAACAGTCACTTTCACCAGCGGTTCCGGAAGGAAGGGCGACAGTAGCGCGGGCTTCACCAGGAATGAATGCTACACCTCACCGGGCCGGCAGTTGCCCGCATTCTCCACCATATGTGGGGCAGCGCCTGGATTGCAAGTCAGGAAACACGTGGAGCCCGGTAGTGGTTCAAACAGGACCCGGTGTTTATTGCTGGTACACACAGCGATGGCACAGTCTGCCGGAATCCGGGTCGCAGCCGGGTACACAAGACACAGTTCATATAACGTACCCCGGGTCCTTCAGGCCAAAGGCCTCCGTTATAGGTCACGCCGAGCTCCCAGCCCTCCTGGGCTAGGCCGTGTTAGTCTAGCACACGGTCCTCTGGAACTCTAGACCTCTCCTGTGTATATCTCTGCTGCTCCTGCAGCTAAGGCACAATTCTGTGTACAAGGGGGCCCCGCCCTGCCTCCTGCTCAGGCTTTTAACTCCGTGTCTCCTTCCGGGACCTTGCAAGACCCGGAGCGGAGGGAGCGGACCGTCCCTTTCTCTCATACCCTACACCGGGCTCAATACGTGACAGTGCGCATTCTGGGGGAGACATAGCGCCCCTCGCATATGATCCCCCGCACTGTCTCACAGCACATATTGCATTTCCCAGCCTCATAAGGTACCTAAACAGCAAAAAGTCCCCACAAGTGACCCCATTTTGGAAACTAGACCTCTCAAGGATTTTATCTATGGCTATAGTGAGCACAGGTACGTCACAAAATTTTATAACAATAGGTCATCATACTGAAAATTGTCTTTTTTTTTTCTTTACAAAAGTGTTGTTTTAGCACCAAAGGTTTTACTTTTACAAGAGGTAACACCAAAAAAGTGTACTACACACAATGTTACCCACTTCCTTATGAGCGCAATGATATCCTAAATGTAGACAAAAAGTTCTGTTTAGACAAATAGGGGAGCCTAGAAGGGAAGAGGCTTGATTTTTAGAAAAGATAAAATAGATTGCCGGCACCATGTCACATTTGCAAGGCTGCTAAGGGTCCAGAGCAGCAGAAACCTCCACAATTGCCCTTATTTTGGAAAGTAGACCACTCAAGAGTTTTATGTAGGGATATAGTTTGCATTTTTAAGCCACAGGTACCAGAATTTGATAACACAGGCTTGTCATATTGAACATTTTCTCTATTTAACACTAAATTTCTCACTTTTAGAGTATGTGCACTTAATAGAGACACTGCATCTCTTCTCCTGCAGGTACGTCGGGGATCTCTGCTGGTGACCTGCATTCGGAGCATGGCAGCTTTTCACTGCATTCACCCACAGAGATTGGCTCTGGCTCTGCAGCACTAAATTGACATGCTGACGTCAAGTGATGGCATGGAAACCTGCCCCACAGGGCAGTTTACGCTGCAGAGAAAATAAGCACAGTGGTTACAGGATTTCTGCCAATCCTGTCCACTCCGTTTGTACTTCAATGCAGCGATTTGGGCATAATGATAACACGCTGCACTCAAACCACTGCAAATACTGATTGTGTGGACATACCCTTAGGGTCCACTCACATCTTCGTATATAATCTGCTAGTGCAATGCGAGAAAACATCGCATTGCACTCCCACTAATAGGTCAGAGCATATCTGCTCCTTTTTCGTATTCAAAATTTGGTGAGCGGGGCAAATCGCAGCATGCTGCAAATGGTTGTGTACCTCACCAATGCAAGTCAATCGGTGAGAGAAAAATGTGTGGCACATGGACCACACATGGACTGTACATGGACCGTACAAGGACCAGACATGGACCACATACAGACCACACACAGGCCATGCATGTACTACACATGAACCACACACAGATCACACACAATACATTTTCAGCATCATGTTTTATAGTACATTCTCTAAAAGCTAGGATAGAGAGATGGGTAGACAGATGTCAAACAGCTATATAATCTTCCACCCCCACCATATTGTAAGCTTGTACCCTTTAGTGCCCTTTATGTGGCAGTAAAGGGTGTTTAGCCTTGTATTTAGCAAAAAAATTAATAAAAAGAACAACGTGGGGGTCCCTCCTATTTTTGATTGCCAGCTAGGATAAAGCCTATGGCTGGAGCCTGCAACCAAAGCTGACAGCTTTACCTCAGCTGGTAATCCAAAACATAGGTCGCCCCATGCTGTTTTTTCAAATTATTTACTTATAAATAATTCATTTTAAAAAAACAGCATAGGGCTCCACTTAATTTGGAAAACCAGCCATGGCAAAGTCGACAGCTGTGATATGGTATTCTCAGGGTGGGAAGGGCCATGGTTATTGCCCCTCCCGACCCTAAAAATATTGAAGAAGAAAAGAAGGTCCGATGTAGTTCAGTGGGAGGTCTCTCAATGATGCTCAGTCTTACAGCATATGAGGACATCCATAATGTACCAAAAGACCAGGCACCCAGCCAGGTGAATGACATGTCATAACCTCAGTAAGGTTCTGGAAGGTCACGATCCTCCAGTCACACAGGAGTTAAATGTGACCTTATGATCTCCAGAGCAGATCACAAAGGGATCATAATTCATCCCTGTGTGACTGGAGAATCATGTCCTGCCATAACCTCACTGAGGTTATGCATGTCATTCCTCTGGGAGGGCAGAGCAGTCTCAACCCTGCGCAGGCACTCGCCATCCCGGCAGTAGGGCACAGGATGAAGACACCACGGGATGCTGGAAGACAGATGGACCAAGGTACCAGCGTGATGGACACCAGAAGGGTGGGAGGCAGACCGAAGGGGTTTAGGGACAGACCAGAGGGGATGGGGCAAACCAGAGGGGTTGGGGGCGGGTGGACTTTTTTTTCCCTGCAGCTATAGGTGCCATATTGGAACCGAGGGTAGGGGTGACTTTACCAGTACTGAGGAACCTTGGGGCACTGGGGGAAGACATTTCTCCGACATCATCTGATCATGTCTGATGATAGAGAAATCATTTTTTACTGGCGATGTAATGCATTTTCATGTGATGACCAGTATACGCCAGTATATGGTATATACCGATCATAATGTGACTAGGAACGGAAAAAGCCACCCCAATTCCTAATCTCCATGCTCTCATTTACCCCAAGTAGCTTAAACCGTGGAGATTTTAGAAGGTACAGCTCTGTGCATTTAATAAGTGGAAGTGCCTGACATCTCACTGCTACTCAATTCAACTCAAATGAATTGAATCAATCTGTGATACAAGGCAAAATGTCTTTATGGAATTATGATTGGGAGACCATAAAGAGGATTATGTGGAACGGCCCTTTTAATTAACTGATTAGATCTTCACCGATCTGATTATGATGGGTAATCCTAAAGATAAGTAATCTGTTTAAAAAGCCTGGAAATATTTTTAAGCCAAACAAAACCAAAGACATTTACAGAAACTCATATGCATTTGTTAAACTATAACTGACAATTCACATTTGTTTTTCTCAATGGTGGATAACTTAAAAGCAAACCAGAACAGCAGGATATAAAAGATCTAAATGTTATTTCAAGCAATTGAAAATCGTTAAGTCTGTTTACATATTTCAGCCCTAAAGAGTAGCCTTTTAGCAATATCATTCCTCATGTAGTATTCATCTTTGCTATACACTAGGGAAAAGCTACAATACTTGTGAGCTGCTACACACATTCCCTTTCTCTTTCTGTATCCATCTCATATCAATGTGACTGGTAATACACACAGGCAAGTGGTGTAACAAGTTCTTAAGATATGTACAAAAAGTTACTTTGATATGCTTTTATTGAATTTATTATTTTCAAAAGCATACCGTATATACTTGTGTATAAGCCGACCCGTGTATAAGCCGACCCCCCTACTTTTGCCCCCAAAACCTGGGAAAATTTATTGACTCGTGTATAAGCCGAGGGTGGACCCCAGCACAGGTGTACAGCCCCCAGCAGTGTGGTATACAGCAGCCTCCCCAGTGGTATATACAGGCCCCAGCAGTGTTACAGCAGCAGCCCCAGTGGTATATACAGCAGCAGCCCCAGTGGTAGTATACAGCAGCCCCAGAGGTATATACAGCAGCCCCAGTGGTAGTATACAGCAGCAGCCCCAGTGGTAGTATACAGCAGCAGCCCCAGTGGTAGTATACAGCAGCAGCCCCAGTGGTAGTATACACGCAGCCCCAGTAGTATATACAGCCCCAGTGGTAGTATATAGCCCCAGTGGTAGTATATATACAGCCCCAGTGGTAGTATATAGCCCCAGTGGTAGTATATAGCCCCAGTGGTAGTATATAGCCCCAGTAGTAGTATACAGCCCCAGTGGTAGTATATAGCCCCAGTGGTAGTATATATACAGCCCCAGTGGTAGTATACAGCCCCAGTGGTAGTATATAGCCCCAGTGGTAGTATACAGCCCCAGTGGTAGTATATAGCCCCAGTGGTAGTATACATACAGCCCCAGTGGTAGTATATAGCCCCAGTAGTAGTATACAGCCCCAGTGGTAGTATATAGCCCCAGTGGTAGTATACATACAGCCCCAGTGGTAGTATATAGCCCCAATGGTAGTATATAGCCCCAGTAGTAGTATACAGCCCCAGTGGTAGTATATAGCCCCAGTGGTAGTATATAGCCCCAGTGGTAGTATACATACAGCCCCAGTGGTAGTATATAGCCCCAATGGTAGTATATAGCCCCAGTAGTAGTATACAGCCCCAGTGGTAGTATATAGCCCCAGTGGTAGTATATATACAGCCCCAGTGGTAGTATATAGCCCCAGTAGTAGTATACAGCCCCAGTGTTAGTATACAGCCCCAGTGGTAGTATATATACAGCCCCAGTGGTAGTATATAGCCCCAGTGGTAGTATATAGCCCCAGTGGTAGTATATAGCCCCAGTGGTAGTATACAGGGCCCCAGCAGGGCCCCCCTCATAATTTGGCGCCCCCACCTCAGTTTCTGGGCCCCCCCGCATGCAGCGCTGCACATATACATTACGTGTCTAGCAGCTGTTACCCTCCGGTGGCAGATCGCGGCTCCCGGCTCCGGGCTCCATCTTCCTCGCTGTCTTCCTGCTTTGTGACCGGCGCGATGACGTCATCGCGCCGGTCACATGACAACCAGGAAGACAGAGAGGAAGATGGAGCCCGGAGCCGGGAGCCGCGATCTGCCACCGGAGGGTAACAGCTGCTAGACACGTAATGTATATGTGCAGCGCTGCATGCGGGGGGGCCCAGAAACTGAGGTGGGGGCGCCAAACTTTGAGGGGGGCCGTATGACTCGCGTATAAGCCGAGGGGGGGACTTTTCAGCCCAATTTTTGGGCTGAAAAACTCGGCTTATACGCGAGTATATACGGTAGTTACCATAAATTAGCTTCAGAATTGGTATACTCAACATTATCATCCACGTCAATATCGATCACGATATCGCATGCCAAGTCACATGATCGAGATCGTTAGAACAATTTTGCGGTGTCACAAGCATAGATCTCGTTAACGATTTTAAATTTGGCAACGCGCCAGCGATCCAGCGCACAACCCAGCGATCGAGGCCAGCCAGTGTCAGCCAGGTTGAACGCTGGTTAATTGAACGATGCACAACGGATTTGAGGTCAGGATCACAAATCTGCGACAAGCGATCAAACGATTTTTCATCCAAAAATCGTTTGGTTACACGAAATGACACACAAACGATATCACTTAAGCGATTAAAAAATGTGTCGTTTAAGCGATATCATTAACGATATTGAAGCGTGTGACGTGGCCTTTACTGTGATGTTCGGATCTATCCACCTTGTACTCCACCACCTAGATCGCGTTCACACAAAACACTGAAATTCACAGTATATTTTCCATGACAAAAATTTAAGGCTGCTTTCATACTTGAACATTTTTCAATCCATGTGCATGCATGTTAAACCTGCATCTCCCTGGATACACACGGATTTCCACGGAATTGTGAAAACGGACGCCAACGCAACGTTATTTAGACGGATCCGTCAACATCCATTGGCAATCGTGTGCATCAGAGTGCATGTTTTTTTGACGGATCTATTTGAAATATAAATGCCCCCTGGTGTGTGTATGATATGAAAACAGATCCCTGCCCATGGAAGCACAAAGATCTATGTTGTCCTGGATCCATGCTCCATAGAGCTCCATCTTAATTCCAGCCATGGATCCATGCATGTCCGTGTGTCCGCGTGTTTTTGATGCGACAAGAGACTGCAACATTTCGTGTTTTTTGGTGTCATAAAAAATACGCAAACACACAGATCCGTGGGAAAACGGTGACAACTGGATGCACACGCAAGTTCCATGCGTCATCATGAAAGTCAATGGAGATGAAAACGGATTTGTGGGCATCCATTTTCACATGGATTCACACGGATTGCAAAACATGCAAGTGTGAAACCAGACTATGACTTGGATTACCCCAACTGTGAATTACTCTTCAATGTTGCTAAATCTTCCTTTGCAATACAGAATTCACACTTCATAAATATCAAAATACTTATTTATGCACTGGATTTACATACTAGATATATTTTCCTTGGCTGAACGAAAAATTTGCACAGAAAATTTTGGATACAGATGATGAAGTGTGTTGAAACCTTATTCACATGTAAAGGAGGCTGATGATGGCTCCTGATTCTGCATGGTCCATTCCAAAATCTGTATAATAGATATCCAAAGGACTGAAGATGAGGAGTACCTGTGCTGCTGATTGCAAGGAAAGACCAGAATCTTGCAAAAAGAAGGTGTTTATTTAACACGTTTCAAGGCTGTCCCAGCCTCTTCCTCAGGAACACACCACAAGAAGGTAATAGTGTTCTTAAACTGACTGGCCCACATACCAAGAGTCACTCTGCGGGGAAGAAATTAACTTTACACCTCCCAGCAGCCTCAGCTGTCAATCATAAAGGAGTTGGGAGCACAGTTCCAGTCACCGCTTTGTGCATAGTAAGTGGTGGCTGTAACGACACTCCCACTGACTTACAGCCAGGTCTAATGCTGAGCCGGATATCAGTAGGTGCTGGCAGCTCAGTTACAGCCGCTGCTATTTATGCACAAAGCGGTGACTTAAACCACACTGGAGCCACCTTTTTGACTTAACGCCAAGGCTGCTTGAAGGAGTGAATTTAATTTCCTACTGGCAGCGTGGATGTTGGGGCAGGTGCTGGGCAGCTTCAGAACATTATTATGCTGTTGATTAACCCCATATCTCAGGTTAATAGCATTTATTTTGCATGACAAATAATAGCACTATTTTATTTAAAAGTTCCCTAATTTCTTGTTCTTCTTTCTAAAAGTTTTCACATACATTTTAGTGGTCTTTCTCATTCATGCCAATCTTGACCCATCACAGCATGCTCCCAGCAGGTATACAAAGACGCCATGTCCTTTCCACTTTAATAAGTGGCCTAAATTTGCTGTGGATATTTTCTTGGATCCATTCCTTACATGGTACTTTCCAATAACCTTGTGACTAAGTCATCTTGAGTATCCATTTTTTGCACTGTGTTGTTTTTACTAGGAAACTGGCTCATTAACAATGCCCTCCAGATACCAATACATTATTATGAGAATAATGGGAATCACTATGACTGTGTATGAAATATCTAATGAATGTAAATGTTTGTAGAGGTTTAAATATAAATTAAATTATACAATATAACTAATTTAAAGGTAAACTGTCTCCATGTTTTCCCAATATAAATTAAAGCCACCACCTTTACCATCTCTTTTACCAAAGTCCAGCAACTTGCATATAAGCTCCCAAATCTCTCTCATATAAAAATATCTTTTATAGCTACATCATTGGGGGTGGTTCAGTCTAAAGAGCTTTGCTAATCTCAATCAGTGCTTCTTCTATCTCTCAATCACCATCCACCTGTCTTAATTGAGGAGCATGACTTGTCCCACTTCTTCTACACAATGCCACCACTCTTGCTCCTGTGTAGTTGAAGAACAGACCTGCAAAGGCGTGCTTCACTCTGCCATGCCAAGGGCAGAGCAAAGAACTGTAATATGCATGTACCAGCTTTTCTGCTACATCATTGGTTCTTCCTGTCCTTTCTCAGCTCACTGCACATTACAGGACTTTGATTTGCCCTCAGCATTGCATGATGAAGCACCCCTGGGCAGTTCTGTGCTTAAACGATGCAGGAGCACGACTGGTGACATTGTATGGATGAGGTAGGACATGACATCCCCATCAATCAATGTAGGAGGACAGTGACTATGGGATAGAGTAAGCGCCAAGCAAGACCAAGAATGCCCATTGGACTGGACTGCACCATATACTGTAGTAGAATTATAAAAGGTATTTTTTTGGGGTATGCCAAGGTATTTGGGGCATGTATACAGTTTACTGGACAGCAATAAAGGTGGTGGCTTTAGTTAATATTAGGAAAACCTGAGGACATGTTATCTTTGCGAAGCCCACAAAGAAGAATGGAGTACATTCAGGAGCTGAGTTATACAGCTTGCTCTCAGCACTGCTTTTCTGAGTTTTCACTGCATAAAACACCTTGCTGTACACCCCAGGGAGAGCCTACAATTCAAGAGGTTCTCAGTGGGGTGATGACTCCCTTTGTGTACTGGAGGGATTTGGCAATTTGTGTCAGATTGTTCAAAATTGACACATCACTTAGGCTCCTTTCACATCAGCAGTAAATGTAATTTTGCAGTGGATCCAGCAAACATTGCCACACCTGCCGGATCGGCCGTGTTACAGCCGACTTGCGGCACCGATCCGGCAAGCCCCATTCATTCTTATGGGGCTTGCGGTCAGGTGCGGCAAGTTCGATTCACACAAAATTACATTTACTGCTGATGTGAAAGGACCTTTACAAGCACCAGCGTTACTTGCCGAGTAACGAGTATAACAAATACTGTACTATCCACGCGGGTAACGAAAAATAACAAGTATATTCACTCATCACTAATGCAAATCCATATGTCAACAAAGTCAATGACAATCATGAAGTTTTGTGCATGTTGCACTTTTTCCCTTGCAGATTTGATACAGAAATAAATCTGCAGTGTGTCGATTATTGCAACGTCTTTCTACTCCAAATGCATATAAAAAATGCATGCAAAAAAACAGGGCAAAAACGTGCCAAAAACAGGTTGCATTTTTAGTGCGTTTTTCCTTTCAGGAGATGCAGATTGAGAGCAGAAATAACTGGACCCAAAAACTCATTGTGTACACAAAGCCTTACAGCCTCGGAACCCCTTTGAATATACCATGCCTTCTCTAGCACTTTCATCCTCCGTAGACCATACCGTCTGTCTTGTTTCTCGAAAGATTTATACATGACTGTAATATATTCCTTGCGAATATGACTGTGATTGTAAACAAAAAAAAATCCAAATTTTACGAGGAAGACATAACTAATGTTTGTAAGCAGATAAAACCGAAATAAACAAGTAAATAAACCATGAGGCAGACCAGGAAAGTAGCAACTGGTTATTTCTATTTATACAGATTTGTTGAGCAAATATTTAATGCATGTGGAGAAAACATTATGTTAATCAATTATAAAGACGGCACCCAGTAATATGGACTAAGCCATTGCAGTCGTGTTTTCCATAGTAGTTATAGATTTACTGCTGTGTCAAATCTTGTTTAAATACTTTGCCATTCACAATTCATAACCGAATCATTTTTCTTTTTAAATCAAACCTAACATAAAGAAATACTGTGTTATAATTCCATAATTGCAGAATTATGGAGCTATTATGGGGCTTTATGTTTATGCATGTGCTTTGCAGTCAGTAAGCATAAGGTGAGAATTGCGCTCTTCTAGAAGTGACAGGTTAGCTTGAGCGGGTACTAATTATGACATATGT
Organism: Allobates femoralis; assembly: GCA_033576535.1. Lineage (NCBI taxonomy): Eukaryota > Metazoa > Chordata > Amphibia > Anura > Aromobatidae > Allobates > Allobates femoralis. The sequence continues at coordinate 158,476,038 of JARQOC010000002.1, read as the reverse complement.
ATGGCGGTAAGAACATAGAAGTGTAATTCAAGCAGTGATTTGCAAAATAATTTTGGCTGTTTGTTTCTCTTACTGATTTCAGTCTTTTAATTTACAGTAGGATTGGATTTAGACTGGAATAACAGCAAATCTGATCATTTTCCTTTAATGACTAAAATTGTCGATAAGGCTGCAATGACATTTGGTTGAGTGAAATTGCAACAAACGTACAGCTACTGTTCTGGAACCTCAATGTCTCCTTATCGGGGAAAGTCAAGGGCAATGTGCAACAACTACAAGAATACTAATCATGGCATTTTAGAGCACCAACGGTGGCAAACACTTTGAATTGTGCCATATAGGAATATATTGGGCTCTCCATCTTTTGAGTCCTTTCGTTACAATGCTATTTTATTATACATGTTTAAATATTAACTACATATTTTACATTTTAATAAAGTATTCTAAAATAAATTCCAATAATTCTAAAATAGATAAATAATTCTAAAATAAAGTATTTTCTAAAGCAGAAAGTGCCATATTTTTCGGATTATAAGACGCACTTTTGTTTTACCATATTTTGGGGGAAAGTAGGGGGTGCGTCTTATAATCTGAATATATGATCATATACTGCAGGGGAGGTGGGGGCAGCTCTGGAGCCTAACCAGGGGCTGAGGCGGGCTGGTGCAGGCTGCAGGGGGCAGCGGGAGGTCACGTGCCCCCGCTCATACAATATGCACTGCCGCTGTCTATCACTGCAGTGCTGAAACCGCAACCGAGGTGATGAACCGGGGGAGCAGCGCATATTATATGTGCCTGCACCCCACCCCTGTAGATTGAACATGACCCCCTGTGCTGGCTATGGCCCCCCCATGCTGCTACCCATAGTAAAATAAAAAAGACTTTACTTACCTTCTCCAGCGCTGTCCTCCCCATGTCTCCCCTCCCACAAGAGATGATGTCACTCTGCTGTGCCGATCACATGACCAGCACTACCGAGAACCAGGAAATGGAGAATCGCAGTGGCACTGAGGGAGACACCTGGAGGACAGCATTTGAGAATGTAAGTAAAGTCTTTTTTTATTTTACTATGGGCAGCAGCATGGGGGTCCATAGCCAGCACAGGGAATGTGTGCCAACAATAGGTAACATGTGCCAACAATAACAATAGGGGACGTGTGCTAGCAATAGGGGACTTGTGCCAGCAATAGGGGACGTGTGCCAGCAATAGGAGATGTGTGCCATCAATAGGGGACATGTGCCAGCAATAGGGGACTTGTGCCAGCAATAGGGGACATGTGTCAGCAATAGGGGACGTGTGCCATCAATGGGGGATGTGTACCATCAATGGGAGATGTGTGCCATCAATGGGGGACATGTGCTATCAATGGGGGACGTGTGCAATTAATGGGGGATGTGTGCCATCAATGGGGGATGTGTGCTATCAATGGGGGACGTGTGCCATCAATAGAGGATGTTTGCCAGCACTGGGGGACGTGTGCCATCAATAGGGAATATGTGCCAGCACTAGGGGACATGTGCCAGCAAAGGAGGATATGTGCCATCAATAGGGAACGTGTGCCATCAATAGGGGATGTTTGCCATCAATGGGGGATGTGTGGCATCACGGGGGGATGTGTGCCAGCACAAGGGAGCCATATTATATTATCCAATATAAGGGGGCCATATCCACATTGAGGGGCTAATTGTAGAATGGGTGGCTACATCCCAAGATGAGGTACAATGTACCAGGATGAGGGTGCCATGGGGGACATATACCCTATATGATTTATTAGACAGACCCTGGCATTATAAGATGGACCCCAGTTACACTAAAAATAATTTTTTTCTCTTTTCTACAACAAATTTGGGGCACGTTTTAAAATCAGGTGCATCTTATAAAGCGAAAAATTCAGTATGAGCTTGTCGTAAAAAAAAATCTAAATGTAAAATATTAAAAATTATCATATCTTAAAATAGTAGATTGAGCTTATATATTGTTTCTGTTCTACCACTAGGCAACCGAAATTGGTGTTTATTATCAAGAAGGAGGCATAAAATCTAAAATGATTTATTCATTTGCATATACCTGGGCTTGTCATACCTCATTGAAAAGGGTATAAACTTAAGGTGTAAAACAACAGAAACATTCCTTGATATATATTTTTCTGTAAATTTCAAATATTCCTTAAATACAGTGCAACCTGAATTTCAAAACAATTTGGACCATGTGTAAACTGTAAAGAATACAGGAATGCAATGATTTGGTAATCTTTTATATCTAGATTTTATTTACAAGAGAAAATAGAATACCGACAAAAATGTAAAATTTATATATTTTGTAATCATTTAAAGAAAACTAACTTACGCCCCTTTCACATCAGTGTTTTTGCTGATTTGCGGCTGCTAAATGGCTGCACTTGCGGCACACTTGCAGCAAGCCCCATTCATTCTCCATAGGACTTGCGGCAGGTGCAGCAAATGCAGTATTTGCCGTGATCCGGCACTTGCGGCAGTTACGGCAAGTAAAAAAAGGCAGCTAGCAGTGTTTTTTTGACCTGCCGCAAGTGCCGGATCGCGGCAAAAACCACATTTGCCGCGCCTGCCGCAAGACCCATAGAGAATGAACAGGGCTTGCCGCAAGTGCAGCCGTTACGTGGCAGATGCAGCAGATGCGGTAAATTTGTCGAATCTGCCACAAATCAGCAAAAACGCTGATGTGAAAGGGGCTTTAGAAATTGATGGCAGCAACACATATGAACAAAATTGGGACAGAGCCGTGTTAACTAGTATGTAGCATCCTTTCTTCTTCTCTCAAGGATCTTTAAAAGTCTAGGAAGTGAAAATAATTGCTTGATTTTTAGGAGACAACTGTTGTCTTGTTCTTTGATGTAGCATAAAATGTTTTTTATTAGTCTAAACTACATGCAGTCATTTCATCACCTGAACTCTTCTTCATTGAAGCCATGCTGTGGTGATGGATGCAGTATGTGGTGAAGTATTTCTCTAAATAATGTATAGTCTTGCTAATGCCATCTAAGAGGTGGAAGTTGCCAATGCTATAAGTACTAATTACAGATGAGTGAATCTTTTAAAGTTCAGTTGCCAAATGTACCGGTGGGTGTTTGGATTTGGTCATGCTGTTCAGGACCCAAACTTGACTCCAGCCATCACTGATTAGTTGTTCAGGTCTCTGCCCACATACAGCAAGCCATAAGGCAAACCTTTCAGGGAGTGGGAGGGCAGGGATTTATATATATTTTTTTTTTAACATAACATAGTAACATAGTATTAAGTTTGAAGGAAGACCTTAAGTCCATCTAGTTCAACCCGTATTGATTACCCTGCAGAGTTTAGTGTGATCTGCAAATATTAAGATTCTAATCTGTATGCCCCCTATATTGAGATTCTACTCTGTATGCCTCCTACAAGGTTATTAATAAATGTGTTAAAAAAAAGCGGGCCCAATACTGACCTCTGTGGTACCCCACTGTTAACTGTGATCTATTCTGAGTGTGTTCCATTAATAACCACCCTTTGTTTCCTATCACTGAGCCAGTTCTTTACCCACTTACACATATCCCCATTGCTCTCATTTTATGTATCAACCTTTTGTGTGGCACCTTATCAAAAGCTTTTGAAACGTCCATATACACCACGTCGACTGCATTTCTTTGGTCCAGTCCAGAACTTACCTCTTCAAAGAAACTTATCAGGTTAATTTGACAGGAACAGTCCCTTGTAAACCCATGTTGATATTGGGTCATGAGATTATTTTTTTTCAGATACTCTAGTATAGCATCTCTTAGAAAACCCTCTAGGATTTTACCCACAGTAGAGGTTAAGCTTACTGGCCTATAATTTCCAAGTTCAGTTTTTGTCCCCTTTTTGAATATTGGCACCACATTTGCTATACGCCAGTCCTGTGGTACAGACCCTATTATTATGAAATCTTTAAAAATAAAGGTTTATCTATGGCGGTACTTCATTCCTGCAGTACTCTGGGGTGTATCCCAACTGGGCCTGGTGATTTGTCAACTTTAGTGATTTTAGACAGTACCGTACTTCCTGGTGGGTTAAGCAGGTTACATTTAATGGAGAGTTCTTGTTATCACTGATCATGTTGTTTGTCATGAGATATTCTTGTGTAAATACTGTTGCAAAAAAGTAATTTAGCATATTGGCTTTTTCCTCTTCCTCTTCCACCATTTCACCCAGACTATTTTTAAGGGGCCAACACAATCATTTTTTAGTTTCTTACTATTTATGTAGTTAAAGAATATTTTGTGATTTTTTTACTTTCTCTGGCAATGAGTTTCTCTGCCTCAATCTTTGCTACCTTGATTTGCTTTTTACAGTTGTTATTTAATTTTCTGTATTTATTTAACGCTTCATCACTACCTACTTGCTTTAATTCCCTAAATGCTTTCTTTTTGTCACTTATTGCGCCCCTTACAACCTTATTTAGCCATAGAGGTTTCCTCCTATTTCTAGCATGTTTATTCCCATAGGGTATATATTGTGCACAGGTCCTATTCAGGATGCTAATAAATGACTCCCATTTGCCTTGTGTACTTTTATGTCTCAGGACATTGTTCCAATTTATTGCACTAAGATCATTTCTCAACCGTTGAAAATTTTCCTTCCTGAAGGTTAGTCTCCTTGTAGCCTGTCTACTACACATCATATTAAAGGATACTTGAAAACGTATTGTTTTGTGATCACTATTACCCAAGTGTCCTCTAACCCATAAATTTGATATGCGGTCCGGCATGTTGGTTAATATTAGGTCTAACAGTGCCCCTCTTCTTGTTGGGTCCTGAACCAGTTGTGAAAGATAATTTTCTCTCATAATTGTCAAAAACCTATTACCTTTGCTGGAACTGCAGGTGTCTGTTCCCCAATGTATTTCAGGGTAGTTGAAGTCCACCATAATAATTACATCTCCCTGAGTCGCTGCTCATCTATTTGTTTTATGAGGATATTCTCCTCCACCTCCACTATTGTTGGAGACTTATAGCAAACTCCTATCAGTAATTTATTATTTTTTCCCCTCCCCTTATCTCCACCCACAGGGACTCTACATTTTCATTAGATTCCACATATATTATCAAGAAGGAAGGGTTTTAAAGGGCTCCTGTCACTTCCAAAATGCCTCCTAAGCTACCAAAACATGTTCCTGCAGCATATGATCACTAATCTCACACTCCTTTTGTCTCCTAAAAGCTTCCTGTGAAAGTGCATAAAAACGTTTTAATACTCACTCATTAGTGATTATAATTAGCAGGGGCTATATTCTTTAGCCCTTAGGGTGTGTTGTTTTGCAGCCTGAATGATCCAGCCTCTCTGTGCACCTTCTGCTGTGATGTGGAGCTGAAGGCAGGACTAATGATTTGCATTCTGTGAGTGACAGAGGGGGGAGGGCAAAGCCTGCACAAGCAAAGCAGTACAGACAGAGAGAGGGTGGATCCTCGAGGCTGCAAAACAACACGGCCAAAGGACTTAAGAATATAGCCCCCTGTAATTTGTTAAAAAGACTTTATAAAGTGTACAGATAATGAGTCCATGAGACTTACTCAGTAATGAGTCATCGCTGTTGTTGGTGTCCTCCCCGCCTCCAGCACTCTCTTGTTCAGTCTCCTGTATGTGTCATCGCTGTTGCTGGTATCCTCCCCACCTCCAGACCTCTTTGTGCCACCTCCAGCCCTTAGCGATGACATATACAGGAGGTTGAATAAGAGAGGGCTGGAGGCGGACCAGAGAGGGCTGGAGGTGGGGAGGACACCATACAACAGCGATGACTCATTACTAAGTCCCTCCGGATTCGTTATCTGTACACTTTATAAAGACTTTTTAACAGCTTACAGGGTGGCTAGAAACATGGGGAACCCCTTACCTGAATGCAGCAGACACGCTGCATTCAGTTAGCATAGCACCAGGGGGTGACAGGTCCTCTTTAATGGATTGCCAACACATAATTTCTCCAAGGAAAAGCTAACCTTTCTGATATCAGCAATTTTTGAAAATCCTATCCATACATCTGTTGCAAGTCTGGCAGGAATTTTCGGAATGATGTCCATGACAGTGGAGTTTAGCGGCGGCACAGTGTGGATTCTATACATCTGCATCTAATTAGAATTGTGTCTATCCAAAATATTTAAGCTTATGTCTTCATTCATCTGATCTTACAATCGTATTTGTACTGCAGGCAAAACTCTTTTCACAAGTTTGATATTGTCACTGATAACTGATACAGAATGTTTGCAACATTTATATTCTTATGTTAACAATGAGGAATTCTAATCTAATTCCATAGCCATAAACTCCGACACTCACAGTTGATGCATTTTAACAAACAATGAACATGTAATAGCTTTTACTAACAACACATAAAATCTTCAAACGACTTTTATGAAGACACAGAACTGACCATCCATCGTTTCTCCAAAGAACTAGAAACTGTTGTTTAATCTCATTTATAACCTTACAGCAAACATAAGAAGCCTCCAAGGTTGCTTTCAGTGTCACACGAAAGAACTTTAAACTGCAAGTTTACTTTTGAGAGGAGTAAATATTGTTGATGAAACATTGATCGTCTACTTTTTTTCTATTAAATCATTTCAGGACACATTAGATTTCAGAAAATATAGTCTCTTCTAGAGATATGTGATCCACAGTTCAACAACAAGGCATTTAGTTTTATTGAATTAATAATGTTAAATTCTGTGTTCATTGCTGGTTCAAGTATGTGTATGCTATTGCTATTTTTTGCATGATGTTAATCATTAAAAGTTGTTCCCATAATCACATTATTTTTCACAAAGCACGCTAAATACATGCTTAGACTAAGCTCAAAATAAACTTTCTTGCTTGTACCTTTGTGCCTTCTTTCATGACTTCCTGCCCCAAGGGTCATCTATCTTCACAAAGCTGGAGTAGTTCTATTTGATTATGCTAAAACTACACATTTCCAAGCAACACATGCTTTTCCTTCATGCTGCACACCCCTCCTCCTCTACTGTGTGCTCCTCACCTGTCTCCAGTCACTGAATGAATGAGCTGCCAGCTTGAAGCTGCGTGTATGGTGACTCCAGAGGTCACCTGAGGACAGGTCAGATAATCATGTTACCTGCTATGGTAAGCGACCACTATGCTTACATGAGTAGTGACCTCAGGTGACCTTAGTGAGTCACCGCTACGGGACCAGAGCTGGCAGCTCATTTATTTAATGTTTGGAGGCTGCAGTGACAGGATGCTGTGTACTTTATCACAGCCTTCAATCAAGGAGATGCCGCAGAGGATCGAGAATGTGTATGAGGGAGTAATAAAGATGGAGTCCAGGAATGTGTTTGTGTTTTTATTTCTAATAAAACATTTTCTCTCTGTGTTGTGTCTTCTTTACTATTTATTTGAAATGCTTAATGGCCTGGTCTAACATTGGCCTGACATTAAGAATCTCAGGCTTAATGTAAGCTGGCAATACAAAGCTGGCATGAACCCCTTATTACCCAGTTTGAAACCTCTACATGGCAGCTAAAGGAGCCGGTAAAGAGCCAGGAATTGGTGCTTCTTATGAATGCGCAAATTTCTGGGGCGACTACAGGCTGCTATTCCATAGCGTGGGAGGGCCAATATTGATGGGTCCTCACAACGCTGATTATACTAGCCCCCAGCTGCTTAGTTTTACCTTGACTAACAATTAAGTATAGGGCAGAGTCCAACACTTGTTTTTTCCATTATTTATTAATTTTAATGTCAGGTTACACAGCTGGTATCATTCAGCAGAGAATCCTACTGTGTCCCGATTATGTTTTTGATGCTTTTTTGGAAGCAAGTTTTGAGAATGTTTATCTCTATCCTATATATGTGCAAATTTTGCTTGAACATGTTCGCCAATTTCAAATTCGGTAAGAACATGGCTGATTCGGTTCAATGATTTGAAACCCGACCACTTTTAGCAAAAGTGAAATGGCTCTAAAACTTTACCTGATTATTTGGGGCCAAAATGCTTGGTGGAAGACCAGCTGGCTGGGTTCAACACCTGACTGTCCCCAGGCATCGGGTCTACCGACTTGTGTTTCGCTGTTGAATTTTGAGGAATTTTTTGGAATTTTTTTAAGCTTCATGGAGTTTGCAGGAGTTTTGACACCTGCATTGTCTGAATTTTGCAAACAGTACCAGATGTGGCAGCAGCTGGGGAGTCCAGGAAGATTACAATGTCCTTAATACATTAGTTTAAGAGAGCCTTATATTTTTAAGGGAATTTTTGTGAATTTTTTTATTATTAATATATATATTTTTTTATTGGAGAGCAAACCTTATTATTGCAGAGGGTCACCACCAGCATGCGAGGCCATCTGTTCTACACTTATGTGAAAGCAATTCATACAAAAATAGTCTATGGCTGTTATATGCTTCACATCCATGATCTTAAAGGTCTGTTCACACTGATGAAACCCCACAATATGACTATTGCTTATTAAAAATGTGCAAATCACTATTTAATTTCATAATAATCCTAATAATACTTTTCATAATATGTATTCATTTATATAGCGCTATTAATTCCACAGCACTTTACATACATTTGTAACACTGTCCCTTTTGGGGTTCACATTTCATGTATAATGCATCTTCCACTTGTCCTGACATTCCTGCAATGCCCAGTAAACTAATTCAGCATTCCAGATGAATTGGTGGTGACTGGTGACCTGAATAAACTTATTTATTTTCATCATTATATTTCAAACTAACATATCACACTTAAATAATGACTGCAACAAAATATCTGCAAGCCAGTTTATTACACATTGTGGCCTGGCATACAGGTGGGCTAGGCATTATCCAACAATAGTGTGCAAACATTCAACTCCAGTACTGATTGTTCAGGTCTGAATCATGGCACTCAATCCAATAGGCGGGGTCTCTTAGTGAAAGCAAACAAAACACAGGCAAACCCGCAGAACTTTTACAGTGTGTCTTGACATCTTAACTCTGCACTCCCAGTGGCACGCTGGTACGCTGTCAGGCTTATGCACTGCAGTTGTTTCTTCATGGATCTCCTGCAAGTCATGGCTGACCTCGACTCAGAGGATGACATTCTATTTAATAACACCAGCTGAAATCTATCAGCAATGAAAACGCAATCCTGACGTTTAGTGAAAAATATTAGTAGCTTTTTCAACTAATGGCCTTTCAAAGTGTCTCATTAAAGGACTTATCCGGCTTAAATCAATCTTTACAGTATTGGGCTATACAGATACAAGTAGATAGATGGTAATTACCTACCTGATCTACTGTAAGCCCTTCTCTCGAGTCAGCACCTGTCTTAGTGCGGTCACATGACCTCTCGTGCAGTGATTTTGCTGCTTCCTGTGATGTCATGTCCCGACCACTCAGCATTAGCTTATCCCCCGCCCTGTACACAGCATCACAGCCCAGTCACTGTGAGTGACAGCCGACTCCCCTCTGCTAACCCAGCCCATGTGTGCTGAGTAGAGAGGAGCTGTTTGAGGCAGGATAGCATGGACACTGCAGGTACACCGAGCAGCTCCCAGACAAGTGGCTCTGTATGCAGTGCCTGCTCTCACCCAATGTTTCCCTCCTTGCACTTTCAGGTGCATTGCAGTAGGAGTTGCTTGCTCGACCCTGTTTGTGTAATAATGATGAGTTGTTTGTGAATGATCCTACACTGCTGTTGCACTGAGACACTGTAGAGAATGGCCAATCAGGGTGCAGTGTGTGTACAGAGAGGAGTGTGGAGGGGGCAGAGAGGGTGTACAGGGGTGGTGATCAGCACAGGCAGTAAGAAGGAAAAAAAACAGGAAGCTACCTAATCATGAAATGCTGCATGTAAACATCCAACATGGAGGCACTGAACACAGAAATTGAGGAAATGATGGTAGGAAAATAAAAAAACACTGTGGGAGGCTTTTTTAATACAACTCAGCACAGATTAGCTTTTTTAAAATAACAAGTTTTGTGGTCGGATAGGTCCTTTAACAAGTTGCCACACAAGAAAAATCTCATACTGGGTAAAACCAGTGAGCTATCTGTACTTTGTACTGATGCCTCTCTATGTATGCATGTTTTCTCTGCATACATATTGCCGCATATATGTGCTCTGTGCATGTCTCTGTATGTATGAAAACATTTCCAAAAGCAGAAAAAAGTGCTTGGTTTATAAAGATAAAATCTGTCTTTATTCTACATGTTAAAATACTCATATGGGGAACTGCAGATCTGACACTTTTTGAGCGTACTAGATGTGCCCTTAGTCATAGATAAAATCAAATATACAACATAATACGTATTACATATATACATGTGTGGAAATCAACATACAAGTGCAAATAATTACAATAATTAGCAACTGATTCCTATAACACTTGCAGCTATTCAGCAGTTAAATTTCAGCATTGGATAAGGTTCAAGTGAGACAAAACATCACACTTTTTTACAGGTATGATACAGATCCAAACACAACACTATTATATTAATAAATAAACAGTGTTACTCTTGTTATTCACACCCTGTGGATATTTTGTGTCGTGTAATAAGATTACTGGTACTGTAAGAGATGGGAGATATGTGTCATCAAGGTTATTGAACTCCGTGATGTGAGCTGGAGGCTGTTCACCACATCTCTCCGCCTCAGGATGTGGTCAGAGAAGGTAAATGTTTTTTTTTTCTGCTGTGAGTTTGGAGAGTGCAGAGCTCAGTGTGTGTCTCTGAGCAGCAGAGAGGAACATAGTGGATTGTACTATATTTGTTTCCTTTTGCCGACAGGCTGCTTATGTTTTTTGTTTGGTATGGTTTATGACGTTAATAAACCAGACGTTTAAAAGGAAAGTCTTCCTCTGACTACCCTGAATGGCAACTGCGTGAGTGGATCTAGCACAGTCTAACCTAATTATCCAAAAGGCATCCCTCACATATAATGTCTTTGGCCAGCTAACTCCTCACTTAAGAGCATTTACCTTTTCCACTCCAAAAAATCTCAAGTGTTTTACTCAACTTCCATCTTTTTCCAGAAAACTCCTGAATAGGTTATTAGTACTGATGCTATAAATGTTTACTAATTTTTTTTTTTTAATCCTTCTGCTTGTGCATCCTGTATATCTTATTTTACACTGTATACATTCCACACAGTAAATCACGTGTCTTATCACATTTAATGAAACAATTAATTTTACATTTGTATGGGCTTTTTTGGCATATCGACAAACATTACATTTTTTCCCCCTACATTTGAAAAAACCTTAAGTTTTTAACCAAGTTTCATTTGGTATATTACCGTCAACAAAACTAGGGGAAACTTACTTTCCCATAGGCTGGCCTCTTCTTGCGACACATCTATAGCCTTGTTGCAAGATTTTTTAAGAGGTAAATCCCAATATAAAACATGAATACATATATTTACAATACCTCTTTTGATTTTATTGTTCTGCAAGCCATAGGCTGTGCTGAATGTTGAAATATTGTAAGTTTAATTTTTACTATCTGAAAAATCTCTATCATTACAGATTTTACTCTGATTCACATTTTGGTTATTTCACCTTTTTTTCTTTCCATTTAAGATGGATTTCCTAACAAGTTTTTTACTGTGTCAAAAGCCTCACTAATATGAGTAGATTTGTAGCCTCTCTACATGAATTTATTCATTTTGAAACAGCTGTTTTAACCGAGCATATTTGCTTGGCCCTGATGAATTCTCCATAAGGTACACAAGCAATTGTGTGCCTCGAGTGACAGAACTCTCTATGCTCCCCTTAAAGTGGTGTCTCACGTGGGAATCTGGCCTGCGATGTCGGAAGCGATGTGCAGGTGCACGCTCGCTTCCGACATCGCAGGCCAGCTGTCACACGGCACGACGTTGCCAGTGACGCGGCGGTGATGTGGGCGAGCCATCACTCGCTGGGCTGGGCTCAGCCCAGTGAGCGATGGCTCAGGAACGCTGCGATATAGGCTGGATCGCGCCGCCAACAGTGTCAGACGGCGCGATCCAGCCTAATCGCTGGTCACAGGTTGACAGGTTTATGAACATGTTCATAAACCTGTCAACCTGCGACCAGCAATAATTTGCAGTTGCGTCGCGCTGTCACACAGCGCGACGCACTTGCAATATCGCCCGCGACATCGCTGTTACGTCACTTTTCGGCGATGTCGCGGGCGACATCACCACGTGTGACACTACCTTTAGTAATATTGCCTTTAAAGGGAACTTGTCACCCCCTTTGGGCATTTTAATCTGTGCCCACCAGCTTACACATAATGTAAATAGGGTTCCTGTAACCTCTCTATGTGCCCAGACGTGCCCCTCTTACCTGAGAAAATAACATTTCTGCTGTCCAGCACTGGACTCCTAAAAGATCCGGGAGGCTGCTATATAGTCCTGATGGATTAGGTCCTTGCTGCCCCCCCTATGCAAAACCCGCCCTCCACTTTTTAAAACTGCCACCCCATTTGTGACCGGCGCTTGAGTGACAGCCTCACTCGCGTCTGCACAGTGGAGCGGGTGTCCGAGCTCCATTGAACATAGTACCGATGTCTCACGAGATTTCACAAATCTCACAAGACTTCACAAATCTAACGAGACGTCTGTACTATCTTCAATGGAGCGGGAACACCAGCTCCACTTTGCAGAAGTGTGCCATAGGAAAAGAGGAGGCCAAGTACCTAGGCTACGTAGTGGGTTGGAGAAAAGTCATACCTCAAAAAAAAGAAATGGATGCAGTCCAGAATAGGTCGAAACTACTCTCAAAGAAGCAAGTGAAGGCATTCTTCAGAATCAGTGGGATACTATCACTGTTTCATCCCAAACTTCACCATGGTAGCCCCACCTCTGACTGACCTACTTAAAGGTATGACGTCGGCTATGGCCAAATGGATGTCAGAAGTGGAGATAGATTTCAAAGAATTGAAGCTGTGAACCTGTTTAAACATCCAGTCTTGGTAGCACCAGATTTCAATAAGGAATTTGTGGTCTAGTCAAATACCTCAGAGGTTGGGTGAGGGGCTCTCTTGTTCCAGGAAGTAAATGTAGAAGAACATTCAATACTCTAAGTAGGAAACTGTCATTCTATGAATATAACTACCCTATAGAGAGCAAAAAGAACTATCCCATGGAGTAGAGAGACTGCTTGGCCATTAAGTTGGCAGTTGACACACTAGGATAATACCTATTTGGTTGACGTTTAGGTCGATGTCAGACCATGCCCTCTTGAGGTATATGAGGGAAAATGAAAGAAGAATAGCTTATGGCCACTTTACACGCGGCTACATTTCTAGCTTATCCACAGGTAACTTACTGGCTGCAGTGAAATCATGGAGACATTATTCCATTTGTACACAGCAACAAGATAGAACCATGTCTTCATGATTTCACTGCAGCCAGTAAGTTACCTGTGGATAAGCTAGAAATGTAGCAGCGTGTAAAGTGGCCATTAGTGACCATATGGTTTTTAGCTCTCCAGTACTTTTGCTTCCACGTGAACTTGGGGACAGAAAGCTATACGCAATGCAGATGCTCTATCGAGGCTTCATAGTTTGGTGGCAGAAGGTATAAAGCTCCATGACTTTGGGCAGAAGGGGTATGTGAGAAGGTCACCGGAAAAGTATTTTAGGAGTGATATGTATCATCGAGGTTGATAGCATTAACCGTGCTGATGTCTGCTTTTGGGTTTAAATGACCGAGGCTGAGAGATTTTATATGACATGTCAGATTCAGGTTTAAAAGCAATGTCAGAGATGGGTGGGAATGATTACTCACATATCCCCACCCTAAGGCATAGTACAGGAAGTAAAATGGAGACCATTAGTTTAAGCCATGCTGGAGTGAATGTAAACAGACTTCCAGCGGTGGGATTGCAATACTTTTCTGGGAAAAATACTTCATTTTCTGAAATAATTCAAGGGTGCCAGCATGACTTTGCAGTGTCACCCAGGCATTTGTCACAATTTGCCCCCATGTTTCTGTACTTATGATGTCCAAAACAAATTGCCACAATTTCTGATAGACTTATAAATTGTTCAACAGAAAAAAACTACGTAAATCTCCTTTCATATCCCACACTTTGCCAAATAAACTATTTGTGCCAATAGTCTTGGCTGAAATTAAAGAACATTTGTGAAAAGAGTCAGAAAATGGGATTATATTTTAACCTTTGCACTGAAACTAATTCCCAATGTAATGCCCATTACTTCACTCTTGTACAAATATGGACAGACAATTATGAACAGTAGTATTAAATGTAATACTTATAACAATGAGGGTTGTATTACCTTAATTAGTCTGTGTTTCTTTTGTTCCAACAGTTATTCTGAATAAAGTTTACAGACACACACAGTTGCAATATTTAATTAGAATTGGGGTATAGGTCAACAGGATAATTAATATCAATAAAATATGTGCTGATACAAAGTAACAATGGTAAATGTTTCTTTAATGTCAATTACTGGTCTTCCTAGCTGTCTGGTACTGTGTCTCATTATTAGACTAAGAGGGTAACACCACTCAACTTAAAACTTGACTGATATTTTAGAAACTTCATAATATTCTCATTGAAGGATTGGCCATATAATTGGTAATTGAAGAAGCATGTTCGGGATATCATTTCTGGTGATAACTAATAGAAATGTATTACAAGTTCTCCTTGTTTTTCTAAATTCCCATTGTGAGTGTGGACTATCCAAGAGTAACAGACCGATTTTTTTCAAGAATCGTCTTAGGGCGGCTTCACACTGCGGTGTGATCTGGTCCGGGCTGTCAGGGATGAACCTGACAGCCCTGGAGTGGATCAGCACACAGAGCTCTAGGGCTAATTTGCCCTCCGTCCGGTGTGCAGCCGCACGCAGCTGCCGCCGCTGATAGGTCAGGACCGCGGCACCACTGACCTGACCCAAGGCATCATACTGACACTTCAGTGTTACAATATGGTACTGACCCAAGGCATCATACTGACACCCCAGTGTTACCATATAGTAAATGACAGGAGACATCATACCAACACTTCAGTGTTACTATATAGAGCTGACCTGAGACATCATACCGACACGTCAGTGTTACTATATAGTACTTATCCGAGGCATCATACTGACACTGCAGTGTTACCATATAGTACTGACAGGAGACATTATACTGACACTGCAGTGTTACCATATAGTACTGACCCGAGGCATCATACTGACACATCAGTGTTACCACATAGTACTGACCCAGGCATCATACTGACACATCAGTGTTACCATATAGTACTGACAAAGGCATCATACTGACACTTCAGTGTTACTACGGTATATAGTGAACATGATGAACAAAAAAAAAACCAAACAATCGTGTAATTGCACTTTTATTGCAATTTCATTGTAGTTGCAATTTTTTCCCCATTTCCAGTACACTATATGGTAAAATAAATTATGTCATTCAAAAGTACAACTTGTCAAGCAAGAAGTGGAGGGAAAAAAAAGAAGTCGCCCGGGGGTAAAAGGATTAGTGATTTTACTCTAGTGGTGGCAGTGGCCTTATTTAACCCCTTACTGACATATAACATAAATCATACATACAGTGTTGGCCAAAAGTATTGACACCCTGAGATTCTGTCATATAATACTTAGTTTCTTCCTGAAAATGATTGCAATCACAAATTCTTTGGTATTATTACCTTCATTTAATTTGTCTTCAATGAAGAAAACACAAAAAGAATTGTCCTAAAGGCAAATTGGATATAATTCCACATCAAACATAAAAAAGGGGGTGGACAAATGTATTAGAAAAATCATGTGATGCTTCTCTAATTTGTGTAATTAACAGCACCTGTAACTTACCTGTGGTACCTAACATGTGTTGGCAATAACTAAATCACACTTGCAGCCAGTTGACATGGATTAAAGTTGACTCAACCTCTGTCCAGTGTCCTTGTGTGTACCACATTGAGCATGGAGAAAAGAAAGAAGACCAAAGAACTGTCTGAGGACTTGAGAAACCAAATTGTGAGGAAGCATGAGCAATCTCAAGGCTACAAGTCCATCTCCAAAGACCTGAATGTTCCTGTGTCTACCATGCGCAGTGTCATCAAGAAGTTTAAAGCCCCTGGCACTGTGGCTAATCTCCCTATATGTGGACGGAAAAGAAAAATTGACAAGATATTTCAACGCAAGATTGTGCAGATGGTGGATAAAGAACCTTGACTAACATCCAAACAAGTTCAAGCTGCCCTGCAGTCCGAGGGTACAACAGTGTGAACCCGTACTATCTGTCGGCGTCTGAATGAAAAGGGACTGTATGGTAGGAGACCCAGTAAGACCCCACTTCTTACCCCGAGTCATAAAAAAGCCAGGCTGGAGTTTGCCAAAACTTACCTGAGAAAGCCTAAAACGTTTTGGAAGAATGTTCTCTCTTTTTGGGCAAAGGCATCAACATAGAGTTTACAGGAGAAAAAAAGAGACATTCAAAGAAAAGAACACGGTCCCTACAATCAAACATGGTGGAGGTTCCTTGATGTTTTGGGGTTGCTTTGCTACCTTTGGCACTGGACTGCTTGACCATGTGCATGGCATTATGAAGTCTGAAGACTACCAACAAATTTTGCAGCATAATGTAGGGCCCAGTGTGAGAAAGCTGGGTCTCCCTCAGAGGTCATGGGTCTTCCAGCAGAACAATGACCCAAAACACACTTCAAAAAGCACTAGAAAATGGGTTGAGAGAAAGCACTGGAAACTTCTAAGGTGGCCAGCAATGAGTCCAGACCTGAATCCCATAGAACACCTGTGGAGAGATCTAAAAATGGCAGTTTGGAGAAGGCACCCTTCAAATATCAGGGACCTGGAGCAGTTTGCCAAAGAAGAATGGTCTAAAATTCCAGCAGAGCATTATAAGAAACTCATTGATGGTTACCGGAAGCAGTTGATCGCAGTTATTTTGGCTAAAGGTTGTGCAACCAAGTATTAGGCTGAGGGTGCCAATACTTTTGTCCGGCCGATTTTTGGAGTTGTGTGAAATGATCAATGTTTTGCTTTTTGCTTCATTCTCTTTTGTGTTTTTTCATTGAAGACAAATTAAATGAAGATAATAATACCAAAGAATTTGTGATTGGAATCATTTTCAAGAAGAAACTGAGTATTATCTGACAGAATTGCAGGGGTGTCAATACTTTTGGCCAACACTGTATCTCGGCTCCCTGAGGAAGCAGCAGAAAACTTTGTAGGCACATGATGTCTGTGTTTTTCTATTCACCTATCATCTTATCTGATTACCCCAGGGGTGGGGAGTGTTACTTTCTGACTATACTCCAGGGGTGGGTGTTAGGCTACCTTCACATGGTGCGTTATTGCACCATTATTGCTGCATTCCTTACGGATCCACTATCGTAATGAAATGCAGATCCATTTTTAGGCTCAAGAACAGATCCATGTAAAGAATTGATATGTCAATTATTTGGCGATATTTTACTCACTTTGCCGTGCTCCCCTGGTAATCTCCAGCAAAGTACAGTGCTGTGTAATATGTTGGCGCTATAATATTATTATTATTATTTATTTATATAGCGCCATTAGGTTCCATGGCGCTTTACATGAGGATAAGGGAGACAAGAACAAGTACACTAAATCTAGGTGATCAGGACGTACAGGTAAAGGAGGGGCAGGGACCCTGTCCACGAGGGCTCACAGTCTATGAGGGGTGGGTTGGGATACAGTAGGATGGGGGAATGTCAGGTATGGGGCGGTCGCCTGGGTCTCATGGTAGGTTGTAGGCTTGATGGAATAGGTGAGTCTTCAGGTGACACTTGAAGGTTCTCAGGGTAGGCGAGTGTCTGACGTGTTCGGGCAGGGAGTTCCAGAGTAAGGCAGATGCCTGGGAGAAGTCCTAGACTCGGTTGTGCGAAGAGGTGATGAGAGGGGAGCAGAGGAGGAGTTCTTGGGAGGAGCGGAGGTTGCGTGAGGGTAGGTATCGGGAGACAAGGTCGGAGATGTATGGTGGGGCCAGGTTGTGTATGGCTTTGTACGCCATGTTTAGTGTTTTGAATTGGGATCTCTTGGAGGCGGGGAGCTAGTGAAGGGCTTGGCAGAGGGGGGAGACAGGGGAGTAGCGGGAGGACAGGTAGATTAGTCAGGCAGCGGAATTGAGGATAGACTGCAGAGAGTGAGGGAGTTAGCCGGGAGGCCATTGAGAAGAAGGTTGCAGTAGTCAAGGCGGGAGATGATAAGAGCATGAATGAGTGTTTTAGTGGAGTCGTGGGTGAGGAAGGAGCGGATCCGCGAGATGTTCTTGAGCTGGAGCCGGAGAGATGTGGTGAGGGCCTCGATGTGGGGCTTGAAGGATAAGGAGTCAAGGATTACCCCGAGGCACTTGGCTTGGGGGACTGGGGAGAGTTCGCAGTCATTGATGCAGATGGATAGGTTGGGAGGTGGGGTGGAATTTCTTGGGGGGAAGACTATGAATTCAGTTTTGTCCATGTTGAGTTTAAGGAAGCAAGCAGAGAAGAAGGATGAGATGGCGGAAAGGCATTGTGGGATTTTGGAGAGTAGGGAGGTGATGTCAGGGCCGGACAGGTAAATTTGGGTGTCGTCGCCGTAGAGGTGGTACTGGAGGCTGTGGGACTCAATGAGTTGACCTAGGCCGAGACTGTATATGGAGAAAAGTAGGGGTCCCAGGACCGAACCTTGGGGGACTCCGACAGAAAGGGAGTAGGTTGAGGAGGTGTGGGAGTGGGAGACGCTGAAGTTCTGGTCCCCTAGGTATGAGGAGATCCAGGAGAAGCAAGGTGGGTGATGCCGAGCGATTCCAGGATCTGGAGAAGAAGGGAGTGGTCAACCGTGTCGAAGGCAGCAGACAGGTCAAGGAGGAGGAGGATGGAGTAGTGGTATTTGTTCTTGGCGGTCAGTAGGTCATTGGTGACTTTGGTCAGGGCTTTTTCGGTGGAATGGAGGGGTCGGAAGCCGGACTGTAGGCGGTCGAAGTGGGAGCACAAGGAGAGGTGGGAGGACAGTTCGGAGTGGACGTGCTGTTCAAGTAGCTTAGAGGCGAATGGGAGAAGAGATATGGGGCGATAGTTAGAGACAGAGGTAGGGTCAAGTGAGGGTTTTTTTAGGATGGGCGTGATTAGGGCGTGTTTGAAGGCCGAAGGGAAGGCACCAGTTCTAAGTGAAAGGTTAAAGAGGTGGGTGAGGGCTGGGATGAAAATGGAGGTGTGGTTTGTAATGAGGTTGGATGGGAGCGGGTCGTGGGCGCTGGTGTTGAGGTGTGATTTTGACAGGAGGGAGGAAAGTTGGTCTTCAGTTACGGGTGGGAAGTGGCTGATGGAGGAGGAGGGCAGTGTAGGTGGGAGGGGGAGTTGTGGGGATAGTGGACCGAAGCTATTTTTGATCTTGTCGATCTTCTCCTTGAAGAAGGTCGCAAATTCTTCAGCAGAGATGAGGGGAGAAGGGGGAGGAGCAGGCGGGCGAAGTAAGGAGTTGAAAGTTTTGAAGAGCTGTTTGGGGTTGCGGGACAGAGAGGTTATTAGGGATGAGAAGAACACTTGCTTGGCAGTAGCAAGTGCCGTCTTGAAGTCAGTGATGGATTGCTTGAACAGAGCAAAGTGCTCGGGGGTGTGGGACTTTTTCCATCTCCTCTCGGCGACCCTGGACGCCCGTCTCAGGTTTTTATGTGAGGGTGGTGTGCCAGGGTTGCCTGTTAATGCGTGGAGCATGGAGAGTGAGGGGGGCGGCTAGGTCGAGAGCGTTCGTTATGGTGGTGTTGTATAGGGTGGTGGCAATGTCAATGTCGTCAGCGGAGGGTATGTCAGTGAAAGGGAGGACGGATTCAGAGAATAAAGGAAGATCAAGATCTTTTAGGTTTCGGCGAGGGTGATCAAGTTTGCGGAGAGGGGGTAGTGTAGCAGGGGAGGAGAAGGCGGAGAAGGTCAAGAGATGGTGGTCGGACAGTGTGAGTTCCGAGGTTGTGAGGTTAGAGAGGGAGCAAAGGCGGGTAAAGATGAGGTCAAGCGTGTGGCCTTGTTCGTGGGTGGGAGAGGAGGACCATTGGGAGAGCCCTAGGGAAGTGGTCAAGGAAAGAAGGTTGGAGACGGCTGGGCGGGGAGTGTCAATGGGGATATTGAAGTCACCCATGATGAATGGTGGGGATGTCAGCGGAGAGGAAGTGAAGTAGCCAGGTGGTGAAGTGGTCAAGGAAGGAGGCGATGGATCCGGGGGGGCGGTAGATGATGGCTAGTTGGAGGTTGCAGGGGGAGAAGATTCGGACCAAGTGGGCTTCGAAGGAAGGGACAGTGACGGATGGGGGTGGGGGGATAGGGCTGAAGGTGCAAGAGTTGGACAGCAGTATGCCGACTCCACCGCCGTGTTTGCCAGAGGGACGGGGGGTGTGGGACAGGCTGAGGCCGCTGTAGGATAGTGCAGCAGGGGAGGCCGTGTCGGAGGGGGTGAGCCAGGTTTCGGTGAGGCCAAGGAATGACAGTTTCCTGGAGATAAAGAGATCATGGATGTCAGGGAGTTTGTTGCACACTGAGCGGGCATTCCAGAGTGCGCCGGGTAGAGCGGTAGGTGGGGCATGGGTTGGGGGAATGGGTCTGATGTTGGTGGGGTTGCGAGGGCAGGTGGTGATGAGGTTGCGAGGGTTGGCAATAGGTCGTGGGATGAAGGTTGTTGTGGGGATGTGGTGGGGGGGCCAGGATTGGGGGAGATGTCACCGGCAAGGAGGAGGAGTAGGTAGAGGGTTAGCAGGTGGGAGCATGAGAGCTTGCGAGGCGGGCGTGCTTGTTTGGTGATTGAGGATTGAAAGTGAATGAAAAGATCAGTAAAGTGGGTGAGGTGGTTCGGCAGGATGGAGGGTGAGAGCAGTATTTCGTTGCTGGGAGGGGGGATAAGTGGGGGTAGTAGAAAGTGGAGAAGGATGGGAGTGAGAGTGAGGAGTAGCGGGAACATTGTGTACGGAGAGCAGGGAGTGAGTGTGGCTGCAGGAGTCAGAAGCAGAGTGGGGAAAGTTGTGGTAGTGGGTGAATGGTCATCAGTGGGGAGCGGTCACGGGATGAGGTGATGACCGGGGATGAGATGCAAGGAGGGGGGTCGGATGGATGGGCCGGTTGGGGGAGTTATGGGATTGGTTGAGGCAGTCTGGGTTGACAGAGGTGGTTGCGGGGTTGGCTGATGGAGTAGCCGTGGGACAGGTGAGGCATCCAGGGGTCAGTCCGGGGTGGGATGCCATCAAGGTATGAGCTACAGTCCAGGGGAGATGTGGCTGGGGACGAGATCTAGCAGTCCAGGACAGGATGGTGGAGCCGAGGACAAGGTGATACAGTTAGCATGGGGAGAAATAGTAGTCAAGAGGAGGTAAGATGGCTGGGGAAGATGGGTGGGCTGATGACTAGTTTCTTACTTGCGGAAGGGATTTAAGGAGTTAATATGAAATGAAGAAGTAAGGGTGGTAGAGATTAGAATGGAAACATTGTGGAGCCTTTATATGCCTTTACCTGCCAGTCTTTTCCAGTCCATTTCTAGTCTATTTCTAAGTATTGTACTTACAAAATGTACTTTGAAAGATGTAGTTTGAAAGATACATGGATCAGACTAAAGTCTGGATCAGACTTGTGGTTCTGAAGATATGTGCAGCTAAAGAGGTTTCAGGTGTGGATCAGGGTGGGGATGAACTGACCACATAATCAGAGTAAAACAAAGGTCATAAAAGAGGGGAGGGGCTGGAGTGGACACAAGTCATGGAACACTGATCATGAGGAATGAGAAAAAGCAAAGGCAAAAAGGTCTGAAAATATAAAATATATATATAGATTAAATGCACACTAGACAGACAGTCAGGGTTCAGGAAAGTTGAGTGTAACAGCCAGCGTACCTAGCACAGATTAAATGCACACTAGACAGACAGTCATGGTTCAGGAAAGTTGAGTGTAACAGCCAGCGTACCTAGCACAGATTAAATGCACACTAGACAGACAGTCAGGGTTCAGGAAAGTTGAGTGTAACAGCCAGCATACCTAGCACAGATTAAATGCACACTAGACAGACAGTCAGGGTTCAGGAAAGTTGAGTGTAACAGCCAGCATACCTAGCACAGATTAAATGCACACTAGACAGACAGTCAGGGTTCAGGACAGTTGAATGTGACAGCCAGCGTACCTAGCACAGATTAAATGCACACTAGACAGACAGTCAGGGTTCAGGAAAGTTGAGTGTAACAGCTATATAAATAAAGTTATTATTATTGTTATTATTATAAATGTCCCCTTATACTGAGGCCACAGGACCTGCGGGAGGACCTGGTACTGCACCACGTGACCGCGTGTCAAATAATTGACATGTGATTTCTTTTTACAGACCCTCTTTTGAGCCCAAAAGCGGGCCATAAAAAGCACAGTGTCTGAATGCAAAATAGTGAAATGTATTGACTTAGCTGAAACTGCTAACGTCAATGCTTTTCACTGCATTTCCCTGCAATAGCGGATCCGTACAAAGCGGATCAATAGTGCAGCAATTGTGCAGCGTGTGAACCCAGCTTTACACAGTATTTCTGGCATGTCATTCTATACAAGGAGCAACGTTCCCTCATGATTTAACAACTCATCTTTAACTACTTTAATTTTTTCATTGTCATGAATGCGTTGAAAACAGATGATAAATGGATGGAAATGCATGTCTAATATTTTTATCTATTTTTAATGAATGCTATAGACTTGAATGGATTATATAGATCAGCAAAGATAGAAAGAAAAAAGACACACAGCTGTGAATTACTGTTGAACAGAACCTTATGAATGATCAATGAAAGCACCACTCCAGCCTTTTATTGATTTCACAGCTGTAGTGATGCTTTAAGTCTACGTCCATTGACTTCAGTCTACAGTATACTCACCCTCCTCATTCGTTTTCAGTGTCGCTCCAGTCAGGTTTCGGCACTTTGTGACCACCTGGCAGCTTCAGGTGTTCATGAAAGGTCACAACTCTATACATCTCTATGAGAGCCTTGTTCTGGCTCTCATACACTTGTATTGAGAGTTGTAGCTTCTGGCTTCCAGCTAGTCAAATTTTACGGGCACACGATTTCAGCAATGCCAAAAAAACTTGAAGGTGATGGAGGGTGAATACATGACAGGGGGTAGGAGCCTTGCATTTAAAGCACCACTAAAGCAGTGAAAAAAACACACTGGAGTGTTGCATGAATGAAACTATGAAAACCTTTTCCTTATGGGCCTCATTTTAGTAAAATTGTATTAGCATGTCTGTCCAATATTGCAGCTCTGCTGTTCATACATCAGTATAATAGACACTTTTGTTTGCTGTCCTGAACACTCAGAAATGTTGATTCTTTGCAAACATCTTTGAGTGTAATGGACTTTGGCATATCAGTCTCTGAATATTGAGGTAAGAGATGAAAATGACCTTTTTTATGTCACCTTGCTACATGCAAGGAAAAAATTGAACTTTACCTGTTTATTGTATATTGAACCTTCCTGAGCAAACAATCATACATAGGCAATTTTCTACAGCAGTCCTATTAGACAAGAAAATGCATCAGTGTTTTTGATAGATGATAGAAACATAACCCATCCTACGAGCACAACAGATAACAAGCTCTATTCCCCGATTCCTTTGCTAGCATACATACGGTATATATGGAGCTGTAATCAAAACTGAAATTGTGGCTTTTAGGCTCCTTTCACATTATGGTTTTAGAACAAAGTTTAGATTCACATTTGTCCTTATTGTAGGTGTCTTACCGATATCTGTCATGGAAATTTATTGCAAAAATAAAAATATAATATTTTTATGCAGGACAGAATAACATAGCAGAACTGTAATTACACATAAATATATCCAGTTTTAAAACTGGCTAGTAAATATGAATAAATCAATGTCGAATTAGCATTCCCACGCTAAGCACCCAACATTAAAGTAAACTACACCAAAGTACTTCCAAGGTCTTGACTAAGGCATACTGTGAGCACTGCTTACCATTTCTGCACACACAATTGTTTTTAGAGAAGTTTTTTATGTTTTGAAATGTTTCCTGAAGCGGTTTTGAATATTTTTTTGTATTTGATGAGATTTTGTATTGAAACAGCTTTTTTTTGCAGCCTTTTGATTGGACAGTGCCTAGTATAGAATTAAATCTACCAGAAGTGGCTTCAAAGAGGTGACCTGAACTTTCTTTTTTTCCCATCTACTGGTTTTCAAAACATAAAGTGTAAAAAACTCTCAAAATGCAGCATATATGTACAGCAAAATGGTTTTAAAATAGAAATAATTGTAAGGAGTCTTTCAAGCCATTTTTGTATCATTCTTCAAGTGTTTTTTGGTGCAGACCTGATTCTCCATGTGCACATACCCTAAAAAAGTCATTAAAAGTGTTGATCACTACTCAACCAATTTTTAATCTGAATGTATTTACCCCTTGTGGCGGTTCGGACAACGAACCTGGCAGCTCCACAGTGCCTCCTGTTAAACCCAGGTCAGTCAGATAACTGCCTGAGGATAAAGAATTCCGCAGCTGCCCTGTCTGTGTTGGTTTATTAAGGCACCTCTCAGTGAGTGCGGTATATGCCTTCTAGTCCGCAGACAGAAGCACATATAATATCCTCCACCCCGTCACTGCAAGAGGCCCTGGATAAACCCCAAGCACTGTTGCTGCCACCAGCTTCTCGTTTAATTTAAGTCCGGTCCATGGTCGGGCTTATATCGGGTCAGAAACCAACCCAGGTAGCGTTAAATGAGCACACAGACGTGGGAATGCTTGATCAAGATAAAAAGAGCAACTCAAGATTAAATTTATATACCGTGTATACTCGTGTATAAGCCGATCCGTGTATAAGCCGACCCCCCTACTTTTGCCCCCAAAATCTGGGAAAACCTATTGACTCGTGTATAAGTCTAGGGTGGACCCCAGCACAGGTATACAGCCCCCAGCAGTGTGGTATACAGCAGCCTCCCCAGTGGTATATACAGGCCCCAGCAGTGTTACAGCAGCCTCCCCAGTGGTATATACAGCAGCAGCCCCAGTGGTAGTATACAGCAGCCCCAGAGGTATATACAGCAGCCCCAGTGGTAGTATACAGCAGCCCCAGAGGTATATACAGCAGCCCCAGTGGTAGTATACAGCAGCCCCAGAGGTATATACAGCAGCCCCAGTGGTAGTATACAGCAGCCTCAGAGGTATATACAGCAGCCCCAGTGGTAGTATACAGCAGCCCCAGAGGTATATAGAGCAGCCCCAGTGGTAGTATACAGCAGCCCCAGAGGTATATATAGCAGCAGCCCCAGAGGTATATACAGCAGCAGCCCCAGAGGTATACAGGCGCCCCCCCATCAGTATCTAGGACCCCCCCCCATGCTCCACAAACCTGTAAAGTAAGTTCATTATACTTATCACTGTCCTGTCGCCGCCGTCCCCGCCGCTGCCATCGCGCTCCTCCGTCTTCATCCAGCGTCTTCCGGCTTCCTCTGGTCGGCGCACCGGAGGTGACACGGCGTCAGTGCGGCAGATGTAGTGCGCATGTCTGGGAGCAGGGACGCATCACCATAACTGTCAGACATGCGCAGCCGCACAGCAAGACCTTTAAATTCTTGCATAAATCAGAGTATGGCTACATGAATGTAGCAAAGTATGGTTTATTCTACCAAGATTCAGTGTTTCAGAGAAAACATAGTCTGAAAAAAGCTAGTTGAGCCCTAGAGGGAGAGAGCTGATAAGAATGGTGAGGTTCCAAATGGCCTCTTCCCATCCTGCTTTAGTTGTTTGACAAGTCTTTTACTTTCTATAGCTGACTATGGGGTCTGGAAAAGTCAGATAGGAACTTTTCAAGTATGTTTTTTGAGAAACACCAAAGCATTTCAGAAAAAGACATTACTGGCTGCTATTGTGCAGCCAATTTTTGATGCTCTGAACTATGGGTAACAGTGGTGGGCAACTCTAGGCCTCAAGTGTCGCCAACATTGCTGGTGATCAAGGTTTCCTTAGTATTGCACAGGTGATAATTGAATCACCTGCACTGGTGATGATTCCAAGACATGTGCGATGCTAAGGAAATCCAGAAAACTTGCACTGTTAGTGGCACTTGAGGACTGGAGTTGCCCACCCCCACGGAACATTATGCAAATGACATGTTCTCTTTAAAGTGGTTTTACAAATCAAATTTCTGTCCAGAATTAAAACTAATCTACAATTTATCAAGACAATACACCTCCACTTCAACCCCATTTGTGCAAATTACTTAGGAATAAAATAATAGTGAATACGAAGACTCAAACTCCATCCCATTTTTTTTCTTTCAGTAGCACATTTCCAGTTTACAGAGGAAGTTGTGTTGCTGAAAATTATGTTTTCAATGCATGTACAAATTATCCATTAAACCTTTAAATAAGTATTTTGTCTATTAGATGGCCTGTGACATGAGTTTGCTTGCAATGGTATCTATACTTTGATGGACTGTGTCATATAGGATTGCACCTCCAGTGAGTGGTGAAGTAACCAACTTCTCTCCTTATGTGAATAAAATGAACACTCAAGTAATTTGAAGAAGTAGTGCGGGGCTTTCTCTATTACAATTGTTTGTATCTAATATAATAATTACCTTGTGACATCCTCATTTCCGCCGTAAGGATGTCTAGGAATCCCAAAATTCCATGCGTCGGCGGCAGACATATTAGCACACCCAAGTGATGGGTGTACAAATATGGCGCCTGCTGGTGGTATGGGAACACCAGTGGTACCGCCAATAGCCACCAGCGACGATACCCAAAAACGACTACCCCAAAAACCCGTCGCCGCAGCCCGATGCAAGAGATCCACCCCTTACTGCAAACAACCTACAGGGCCTGTGGTGATGTCATGGTTATGGGCAGAGCCAGATCACATGATCATGACATCATTTCAGGTCCTATCCACCACCCACAAATACCCTACATGACCTATGTTGTGATGTTACAGGACCTGTGGTGATGTCACGGTCATGGGTGGAGGCACATCACATGACAGTGACATCCCACGGGTCCATTCTCGGTCCATGATCCCCGGTCCAGCTCCCCATTCTCCACCGCATCCTGCTCAAAGACAGCAACCACCGAGGGAGGGCAGATCCATCACAGGGAGGGAAGAACGATCACAGATGGAGGGCAACAACAAGGATCCAGAGTGACCACAGGGGGAGCAGAGAGGCAACATGGGGGGGCCAGAGAGCGACCACTAGGTGGGCAGAAAGACAACATGGAGGGGCAGAGAGACAGCATTGAGGGGACAGAGTGACCACATTAGGGGCAGAAAGGCAACACAGGGGCAGCAAGAGAGCAATCACATGGGGGGGCAGAGAAATAGCACAAGTGGGGCCAGTAAGTGACTACAGGGAGGCAGAAAGACAATATAGGGGGTCAGAGAGACAACACAGGGGGTCAGAGAGTGACCACAAGGGGGGGTCATAGAGACAACACAAGGTGAAAGAGAGACAAAATGGGGAGGGGCAAAGAGCGACCACAAGGGGAGAGACAAAACATGTGGGCCAAAGAGACAGCACAAGGGTGCCAGAGAAACAACACAGCAGGGGGGCAGAGAGACAGCACAAGTGAGGGCCAGATAGACAGCACAAGGGAGGCAGAGACCAACCACAGGGGGCAGAGAGCGACCACAGGGGGGGCAGAGAGTGACCACAGGGGTGAGAGACAACACAGGGGGGCAGAGATTAAAAAGGGATCAGAGAGACAGCACAGAGGGCCAGAAAGCAACCTCAGGCGGGAAGAGAGACAACATGGGGGGCAGAGAGACAACACAGGGGGGTGAGATAGACAACACAGGGAGGGGGGCAAAGAGACAGCACAAAGGGGGCCAGAGATCCAAGACAGGGGTGGCAGAGAGGCAATGTGGAGACTCGGGGGTCAGTGGGTGCTCTCGCCCGCTGGCCCAGCTGCCTTTAGCAAAACTGCCTGGACCAGGGCTCATCCCCAAACGGAACGCCCGAGCTCCTTTCCCGTGGGTGGAACACTACTCAGACAACACAGGGTGAGGGAACAACAATATTAAGGCTTTATTGGATCCCCAAACAGTTAACAGCATATAACAAATAACCAGCAAAACACAAAATGTAACAGGCAACAGAGTCTCACCCTTCCGCTGGCACACCAGGGATTAGAATATAGCACTGTAATCTGTATAGCCAAGTGACTGGATCATCTCAACCGGGGTTGCGTCCTTATGCAGTCTTTGTTATCCCAGCCAAATCCGAACATTCAATGCTGCAGTCCTTGGAGAATTATAATCCAGGTTCTGATCCCTTCGGTCGGCACCAAAATGCCTAGGCCTGGGGTTATTGCGTGCTAATCGGGTCCGTAGATCCTAGATTAGCTGCCTGTATCAAGTCCCGTGCACCTCTATTCGGGGCAGAAATCCCTAGACTGAGGTCACTAGACAGAATCTTCAATCACCCTGGTTAATGAACAGCTCTGCTTATATCCCCGTGATCACCCATTGCAGGATATTGGGGACACCACGATTGGTGGAATAAAACTGTCTTCTCATTGGCTCGATCTCAAGCCTCATATAAAATATCTCTAATAGTATTGCAGTCCTGGCAAGGGAGACGCATATACTGATTGACATAACAATACAATGGAATGTTACAGGGGTTGGACAAAATAATGGAAACACCTAACGTTTTGGCATCATAATCTTCGAACATGTAGTTGATTATTTGTGTTAAGTGATATGTGCATGTAAATTAACTTTTTGTTTTGCCGAATTGTAAGAACATTGATGAGAACCTGATACCAATGGCAGACCTTTCGGATTTTCAAAAAGGCCAAATTGTTGGTGCTCGTATGGCAGGCGCTAATGTAACAGAAAGTGCCCGAATGCTTGGCGTGTCAAGAGGTACTGTCTCCAAAGTAATGACTGCGTTTGACAGAGAAGGAAAAACGTCCGCAGCAAAGCACAGGTCCTGCCAAAAGTCGAAGTTGACTGAGAGTGACTGCCGAACTCTAAAGCAAATTGTGAGAGAGGA
The DNA here is from genome assembly GCA_033576535.1 of Allobates femoralis. NCBI lineage: Eukaryota > Metazoa > Chordata > Amphibia > Anura > Aromobatidae > Allobates > Allobates femoralis. The sequence continues at coordinate 158,447,071 of JARQOC010000002.1, read as the reverse complement.
TCGCAAAACCACGGCTCCAAAAATCACTGCTGAGCTCAATGAGCACCTACTGAACCCAGTTTCCACGAAAACTGTGCGTCGGGAGCTACACAAATCTGGGTTCCACGGAAGAGCTGCAAGTAGAAACCCACTGCTCTCAATGACAAATGTTTCCAAGCGTTTAGAGTGGTGTAGAAACCTCCAGAATTGGTCCCTCGAGCAGTGGAAACATGTGATATTCTCAGACGAATCATCGTTTATCTCATTTTCTGACCTCCGGCCGAGTGTACGTTTGGATGCAGCCGAATAAAGCATTCCATCCAGACTGCCTTCTCCCAACCGTAAAACATGGGAGGTTCTGTGATGATCTGGGGTGCAATTTCGTGCAGATCCGCCGGGCCAATGGTATCACCTTGTATGAATCCATACCTCTGAGAATTGAGGCTGTAATCGCCGGAAAAAGGTGGACCTACACCACATTAAACTGACTTGTTGATTTTTCCAGGTGTTTCCATTATTTTGTCCAACCCCTGTAGTAGGATTAAGTTCTCTGAGTGTCATGACCTTGTCTGACAAGGGTTGAGATAATTACATTACACACAGTAAACATCACCAAGCATCCAAAGGAATGTGGGCGTACATGTGCAGAGAGAACATAGGCATGCCAGACTGGTCTACACCGTTCATTTGACAACGCAATAGCGTTATGATTGGGCAGCCTATGCTGGAAAGCTGGCTAATACATGATGCCATTTTCTTTCTTTTTTTGGCACACATACACACTCAAATATGGCGCGGTGTCAACTGACAGCCAATGGGAAGACAGTAGTCACCACCAATTATCGCTGACAGGGCGCGGTCTCCAGCACGCTGTGGCACGCCTCCGGGAAATCAGTAGGCGACGCAGAATACTATCGCCCCTTCACATGCCAAAAGCAGGGAATTTCACCTTCATGATTGCCTCTGATTTTGGAGCAGTGCTGTCAATTCAGAACCAGGCGCAACTTTTTTTATCGCCGTCAAATTCCCCAATTACACGCCGCAATTTCGAGGCAATTTCACGGCGATGGTGACGGGGCTACAGATTGCCGGGCAGATTTCTCACCATGGTTGCGGCGTGTAAAGATACCCTTAGAGCAGCCGATACAATGAAAGAGATCTACGTAATACTTCATTTCACCTGTGATGTAGTAATGGTGAATATTTGCAGTCCAATTTCTCAGTAAATTACAACTCATTATTATCGTACCTTTTTAACAAAAGGATACTATAAAGGGATATATTGGTTACTAACTACTCCATGTTTCAGTGGCCCAGAATGCTATTATGGAAGCTCAGGTGGCTCTTTATGACTGGGGTAAAAAAATGAACTTGTTTACCATGATATAATCCTGTGCAAATTGGTTCTTAACAAGAGCCTATTTTTCCTGCTTATAGTGAACGGATCCAAATGATACTAGCATTTTTGAGAATGCCATGCAACAAATCATTTTTAATTATACAGCCATTCTGTGTGAACCTATTGCCAGGAAAATCTCATACTGCACGCCAACACAAATTCATTTTCATTTATAGTAAGTACTTTACGCTTATATGTCTGATATTCATTCTAGGAGCGTCTTTAATGGATGATGAGCATTTTAATAAATGATGAGTTCGGTACAACACACCACAAGGATATGGTTGAATTCAGAAATGATTAACAAATTGGAAGCACTTTTTAAGTTTTCAAAGAGGACTCGTATCACGTGTAATTTCAAGCCAAAGGAGTAGGAATTTATGGTTTGATCATTAGACTAGTACGGCTGTTATTTCCCTAAAAAGATATAAACTGTTGACAAGTTGGTTTTATGGTTGATGATTATAGCAATTGATAATGGGGTTGTTATGCATTTTGAGGCTGCCAAAGTAATTCCACGTTGCTGAGGGCATTACATCATTCTTATTTTACATGATTAAATTGGGAAAAAAATTAAAATGCTGATCGGCTTTGATGTGACAAGAAAACTACTTGAAATTGCTCCTTCTGTAATTTATAATAGTATTAAACTGAGTTTTATATTTACTGTAATTAAAATAAGACCACTGTCAAAAATCTGAAATAACTAATACTTCATTTCAAGTGTCTATTTATTAAGGTATATTTCCAAAGATTTCAGTTAAACTGGTGCATGTGCTGGGAAATACAGCAAATTCCCTAAATCCATGTACAACCTACTGCTGTAAGTGACTGGTAAGATGATGGGTGCACTATCACCTTTAAAAGCCTCAAGTTATAAAAAAATGTACCTTAGGGGCCTTTCACACTGGCGTTTCTGTCCGGATCCGGCAGATCCGGACAGAAAACCGCATCTGTCGCATTTCCATGCATCGTCTAGGGGGCTTGCGGCAAGTGCGGTATTGCCACGATCCGGCACTTGCGGCAGTTGCGGCAACGAAAAAAAAACGTAGTCAGCTGTGGTTATTTTGCGCAGCCGCAAGTGCTGGATTGCGGCAATACCGCACTTGCCGCAAGCCCCATAAACAATGCATGGGGCTTGCCTCAAGTGCGACCGTTCGGTGGCAAATGCGTCAGATGCAGTTTTCTGTCCAGATCTGCCAGATCCGGACAGAAACGCTAGTGTGAAAGGGGCCTTAGGCTGCTTTCCCATCAGCGTTTTTTGCCATTCGCGACAGATCCGACAGTTTTGCCACATCTGCCACATAATGGCACTTGTGGCAAATAAAAAAAACGCTACTAGCAGCATTATTTTTCTATTGCCGCAACTGCTATATTTGCCAGATTGCAACAAACCCGCAAGTGCTGCACATGTCTGCAAGTCCCATAGGAAATTAATTACGTCGAACGCAGTATTGCCACAAGTGATCTGTTACGCGCCAGATGCAGCAAAACTGCCAGATCTGCCGTGAATGGCGAAACACACTGATGTGAAAGCAGCTTTACAAACAATTAGGATAAATAACTTGTTGTCCTCCCCCCAATTGAACTGTTATCTTTATGGTGATAGTGCTACTCACCATTCCTGTCTCCAGTACCGGGTCTCGCTCCCTTCCCTTATAACTGTCTCCTTTTCTAGCAATCCATGTCAGGTTTTTCAGGTAACTTTGCAAACCTGTCTAACATCATCACCCGACGCCAGGGCTGGGTAACTCCAGTCCTCAAGGGCCGCCAACAGTGCATATTTAGAATTTCTTAAATTAGCATTGGACAAGGTGCTGGAATCACCACCCATGCAAGTGATTTAATTGTTACCTGTACAATACTAAAGAAATCCTGAAACCTGAACTGTTGATGGCCCTTGAAGACTAAAGTTGCCCACCCCTGCTCTAAGCCTTTTAAATCCAGCTAAAGCAGAGGTCAGATGCTTGGGAATTAAAAATCAATGTTCACAGTTGCATTAAAGTATAAATGCCATTTCATTGAAAAAAAAAACACAATACTACACTGGTTGTTAATGATAGGTCACATAGCAGCTAGGATAATGTTTTTTCGTGCCTTATGACTTATTTTCTCACATTTTTCTGTGCTCTTTTAAAAACTGAATTTTATGGCTTTGTAAGCATGGCCAGCATCTGTCAGTACTGTGTGTATATTTGCACAGCTTCTGAGAACAGGCTGATAGGGAGCAGTGTGATGTGCCAGCAGACAAGGGGTTAAGAGAGATCCTGACTGAGCTGTGTGGAGTCAGATGGCAGATGAGAAGCTTCTGCCAAGGACAGATGAGTTTGCAGTGATCCTGATATTCTGACATTGCTTAGCAACTGTATTGAGGTCTGAGAAAATTTGATACATTGTTTCCTCATGAGCTGCAATCAGCAGTGTAGACGCTGTGTATGCACTGCACCCTTTACTGTTATATAATTACATGCCCCGTATTCAGTGTGAAGATGGATCTGACTGATAATGAACATATGTCTGTTTCACACACACTGTAGTGGGGACACCTTTTTGAAGGTTTATAAGTGATTTTCAACCAGTTTTTACTTATAAAGTATATTGAAAGGTTTATTAAAATCTCTTGCTCTACATTATTATTAAATAAAAATGTAAATGGCAGTTACGCTTTAAGTTTTTCAAAACTTTTCTTCTGATTCACTTAAATCAGCTCAATCACTTACACTACTCCTGACTTTCATGCTACAATCAGCATTAATTCCAACTCACTCCAGCTTGACAGGTGTCAGCTAAAACTATTGTACAATATTACAGGAACACAAAACATTAAAAAAAATACAGCTTATGATGTCACAAGTTCTTCTACTTGTTGGGTATATTTAAAAGATACAACAATTATTAAGAATTCAGTCAGTTCACCTCAGAGCACCTTACACCATGTAAACTGACTTACTAAAAGGAAAAGCAGGAAATAAGAGGGAAACTTTGTCTGACCTGTAAAATAAAACCAAACCTCTTTCAAAATGTAACATCTTACAGTAGAATTCAAACAGTTATTCCTAAGTAAATAAAAAAAAAATTATAATGTTCAACCGTACTCAAACAAAATTCTGACATTGTAGAAGTTGCTGTAGGGAAAAGCTTCTCAAGCTGTAGATGCAGAGGCCTTACCATCTCTGATGTAAGTTCATAAAAATGTTATAACTTTTGTCTTGAATAGAGATGAGCAAACCTTTTGAAGTTCGGATTCAGTTCAGTTTGCCAAACGGGCATATGTTTGCCGAACAGTCTGCCGAATATCCGAACCCCATTCAAATCAATCGGAGGGAGGCAAAATCAAGGACGTAGAAAACACCGTCAAAGGGACACAAAAGCTGCCAAATGCAGCTCAAACCGTTTTACAATGGAGCCTCGCTGTTCTGGCACAGACATTAGATTCCTATTTTATTACTTAGTAAGCTTCAGCGCCACTGTCACACTCACCATACTTCTAGGCCTGATCATGAACCTCAGACATCCTCATGACTTTGCTCAGGTTGTCTCAGGTTATACAGTGGGTATCACGCAGCAAGGAATCCCGCTGTGTGACCAGAAATAGCGTCAGTGGCATCAGTGCTTGTAAGACTAACTGTCTCTCAGCAGAGTGCCACTGTTTTTTTGTTACAATGTATCATGTTTGGTGTTGCAGCTATGCACATTAGGGTGACCACAAAAAATCGATGTCGGAATTTTGTCCGTCTGGACCCCACAAAACGATTCCCCTTTCCAGATATCTCAATATCTGGAAAGGGGAATCGTTTTGTGGGGTCCAGACTAACAAGATTCCGACATTTCCCCCCCCCCATATGAGATCCCGTCACTCTAATGCACATAACAGGATTGAGTGTCAAAGACTTTTTCTTGTTTATACTGTGAGTGGTGGCTGTAAACATATGATGGCTCTTTGTTTACAGATCACTCTGCCATGCATCTGTACAGTATGAGATGCACAGTTAATTATTTATAACTCTTACAGCATGATGTCCTTGGCTAACAGCAAAAATCTGCTGACAGATAACCTTTAACCCCTTCCCAACATAGGACGTTGTACAACATCCTGTGTTTCTGCCCGTTCCCGACACAGGACGTTGTACAACGTCCTGGCAGATTTGAGCTGCTGCAGCTCCTGTGAGTGGGGTCACTCAGGTGTCACAGATGCTGCTGCTCTGTGAGAACCTGTAGATGACCCCACAGGGGGTGGATTAACCCCTCCATGCCCAGGACCCCTCCGATCGGCAGTTTAAAAGTGAAACTGCCGATCGGAGGGAATCACAGGGATTCACCCCTCCAGATCTGATTGGAGCTCTCCAATCAGATCTGGAGGGGCAGATCGGCAAGTGTCCACCCCTCCTCACCCCCCTCTCGCTCCATGACTCACAGGGGGGCCCCCCCATCCCCCCCAACTACCTGTCCCTCTATTATGTATATGCCGGCGAGCTGCACCCGCGTGCGCCCGCCGGTCACAGTGCCTGGCCCCCCGCTCCAGTGCCCCCCCCCAGGCTGCCCCCACCTCTGGGCCCTGTGCCTGGCCCCCCCTCACCTCCTGTGGCGGGCTGCACACCTCGGTGCACCCGCCGCTGCAGCCGCCCTGCCTCCGGCTGTGTGCCTCCTGTGCCCGCCGGTCGGTGGCCCCGCCTCCTCTTCCAGCCTCCTGCTCATCGGTGGATCGAGAGGGTAAGTATGTATGTATGTATGTATGTAAGTATGTATGAATGAATGAATGAATGAATGGATGGATGGATGGGTGGATGGATGGGTGAATGGATAGATAGATGGGGGGTGCATGCGTGGATGTGTGCGTGCATGGACGTGAGCGTACATGAGTGGACGTGAGTGAGCGTAGACATGTGCGTGCGTGGACGTGTGTGTGCATAGACGTGTGTGTGCATAGACGTGTGCGTGCGTGGATGTGTGCATAGATGGATGTGTGCTTGGACGTGTACATGGATGTGCGTGTGTGTGTGGATGTGTGCATGCATGGATGTCAGCATGCGTGGACATAAGTGTGCGTGCGTGGATGTCAGCATGCGTGAATGTCAGCGTGCGTGGATGTGTGCATGCGTGGATGTCAGCGTGCGTGCGTGGATGTCAGCATGCGTGCGTGAATGTCAACGTGCGTGCATGGATGTCAGCGTGCGTGGATGTCAGCATGTGTGTATGTCAGCATGTGTGGATGTGCGTGCGTGGATGTCAGCGTGCGTGGATATGTGCGTGCGTGGATGTCAGCGTGCGTGCGTGGATGTCAGCGTGCGTCAATGTCAGCGTGCATGTGTGGATGTGTGCGTACGTGGATGTCAGCGTGCATGTGTGAATGTCAGCGTGCGTGGATGTGTGCGTGCGTGAATGTCAGCGTGCGTGCGTGGATATCAGTATGCGTGGATGTGTGTGCATGGATGTGCGTGCGTGGATATGTGCGTGCGTGGATGTTAGCGTGCGTGCGTGGATGTCAGCTTGCGTGCGTGGATGTGTGCATGCGTGGATGTCAGCGTGCGTGCGTGGATGTCAGCGTGCATGAATGTCAGCGTGCGTGCGTGTATGTCAGCGTGCGTGAATGTCAGCGTGCGTGGATGTGTGCGTGCATGGATGTGCGTGCGTGGATGTGCGTGCGTGGATGTCAGCGTGCATGGATGTGTGTGTGCGTGGATGTGGGTGCGTGGTTGTATGCGTGCGTGGATGATGGGTGCAACAAGGGATCAAGTGTCCTTGTAGTATCTGGGATCATAGTCATGGTGCACTGTATGACAGATCATTGTCATACAGTGCACCATAACTCTGACCCCAGAGGCTGTAGGAAGAGGACACTTGATCCCTTGCTGCAGTCTCTGGATTGAGCAGAGGCGATCGAGCGTCGTGGGACCTTCGTTGTGGACTACGTCGGAGGCGATCGAGCGTCGTGGGATCTTCGTTGTGGACTACGTCGGATCTTTATAATAAAGATGGAGTCCGAATTTTGTTTGTTTTTTTTTCAAATAAAAAGATTTTTCTCTGTGTGTATTTTCTAACTATTTACCAGAGATTCCTAATGGCGGGTCTAACATTGGCCCTATATTATGAATCTCGGGCGTAGTGCCAGCTGCCAATAAAAAGCTGGCATTAACCCCTTTATTACCCAGTTTGCCACCGGCACCAGGGCAACTGGAAGAGTCTGGGTACAGCGCCAGAAAATGGCGCTTCAATTAATGCGCCATTTTCTGGGGCGGCTGTGGGCTGCAATTCGCAGCATGGGGGGCCCAGAATGCTTGGGCCTCTCCATGCTGCGGATTCCAGCCCCCAGCTGCCTAGTTGTACCTGGCTGGACCAAAAATATGGATGAGCCCACGTTATTTTTTTTCTAGAATTAGTTCTTAAAAAGTTCTTTGCTGTATTTTTGGTTGCCAGCCAGGTACAACGAGGCAGCTGGGGGTTGCTGGCAATCCGTAACTGCCAAGTTGTACCTGGCTGGACCAAAAATATGGCGGAGCCCCACGCCATTTTTCTTCTAGAATTAGTCCTAGAAAAAAAATGAAAATGGGCTTTGCTGTATTTTTGGTTGCCAGCCAAGTACAATGAGGCAGCTGGGGGTTGCTGGCAGTCCGTAGCTGCCAAGTTGTACCTGGCTGGACCAAACATATGGCGGAGCCCCAACCCATTATTTTTCTAGAATTAGTCCTAGAAAAAAAATAGAAAAGGGCTTCGCTGTATTTAGATGCATAGTGAACACTTTGAACCCCCAGGTGCTTCACAAATTGATCCGTAAAAATGAAAAAAGAAAATGTGTGTGAAAAAAAAAGTACTTTTTCCTTATTACGGATCAATTTGTGAAGCACCTGGGGGTTCAAAGTGCTCACTATTCATCTAGATGCATTCCTTGGGGGGTCTAGTTTCCGCAATGAGGTCACTTGTGGGGGAGCTCCAATGTTTAGGCACACATGGGCTCTCCATATGCGACATGGTGTCTGCTAACAATTCCAATAGTTAGCGGACACCATGTCGCGTATGGAGAGCCCCTGTGTGCCTACACATTGGAGCTCCCCCACAAGTGACCCCATTTTGGAAACTAGACCTCCCAAGGAATGCATCTAGATGCATAGTGAGCACTTTGAACCCCCAGGTGCTTCACAAATTGATCCGTAAGAAGGAAAAAAGTACTTTTTTTTCACACAAATGTTCTTTTTTCATTTTTACGGATCAATTTGTGAAGCACCTGGAGGTTCAAAGTGCTCACTTTGCATCTAGATGCATCCCTTGGGGGGTCTAGTTTCCAAAATGAGGTCACTTGTGGGGGAGCTCCAATGTTTAGGCACACATGGGCTCTCCATATGCGACATGGTGTCCGTTAACAATTCCAATAGTTAGTGGACATCATGTCGCGTATGGAGAGCCCGTGTGCCTACACATTGGAGCTCCCCCACAAGTGACCCCATTTTGGAAACTAGACCTCCCAGGGAACTCATCTAGATGGGTTGTTAGCATTTTGAACCCTCAGGTGCTTCACAAATTCATCTGTATAATTGAATAAGTACTTTTTTTTCCACACAAAATTTCTTTTTTAATTCTTACAAATTATTTTGTGAAGCACCGGGGTGTTCAAAATGCTCACCACCCATCTAGATAAGTTCCCTGGGGGGTCTAGTTTCCAAAATGGGGTCACTTGTGGGGGAGCTCCAATGTTTAGGCACACAGGAGCTCTCCAAACGCGATATGGTGTCCGCTAACAATTGGAGCTAATAATGTGCCTAAGCATTGGAGCTCCCTCACAAGTGACCACATTTTGGAAACTAGAGCCCCCAGGGAACTTATCTAGATGGATGGTGAGCATTTTGAACCCCCAAGTGCTTCACAAATTCATCCGTAAAAATGAAAAAGTACTTTTTCTTCCATAAAAAGTTTCTTTTTTTCATTTTTACAGATTAATTTATGAAGCACTGGGGCATTCAAAATGCTCACCACCCATCTAGATAAGTTCCCTGGGGGGTTTAGTTTCCAAAATGGGGTCACTTGTGGGGGAGCTTCAATGTTTAAGCACACAGGTGCTCTCCAAATTCAACATGGTGTCCACTAACAATTTGACTGAAAAATCAGCTCAAATTGTTAGCGGACACCATGTCACGTTTGGAGAGCCCCTGTGTGCCTACACATTGGAGCTCCCCCACAAATGACCCCATTTTGGAAACTAGACCCCCCACGGAACTTACCTAGATGGTGAGCATTTTGAACCCCCAGGTGCTTCACAAATTCATCTGTAAAAATGAAAAAGTACATTTTTTTCCATAAAAATGTTCTTTTTTCATTTTTACAGATTAATTTGTGAAGCACTGGGGCATTCAAAATGCTCACCACCCACCTAGATAAGTTCCCTGGAGGGTCTAGTTTCCAAAATAGGGTCATTTGTGGGGGAGCTCCAATGTTTAGGCACACAGGGGCTCTCCAAACGCGACATGGTGTCCGCTAACAATTTGACTGAAAAATCAGCTCAAATTGTTAGCGGACACCATGTCGCGTTTGGAGAGCCCCTGTGTGCCTAAACATTGGAGCTCCCCCACAAGTGACCCCATTTTGGAAACTAGAGCCCCCAGGGAACTTATCTAGATGGGTGGTGAGCATTTTGAACCCCCAGGTGCTTCACAAATTCATCCGTAAAAATGAAAAAGTACTCTTTTTTTCCACAAAAATTTTCTTTTAGTAAAGGAGCGCCATTTGACTTTTTGAATGGAAAATTAGCTCCAAAAGTCAAATTGCGCACCTTCCCTTCTGAGCCCTGCCGTGCGCCCAAACAGTGGTATATGACCACATATGAGATATCGATGTACTCAGGAGAAATTGCACAACAATTTTTAGGATCCATTTTATCCTGTTGCCCATGTGAAAATGAAAGAATTGCGGCTTAAAGAACATTTTTGTTGGAAAAATTAAAATTACCATTTTTTCCTTCCACTTTGCTTTAGTTCCCGTGAAGCACCTGAAGGGTTAATAATCTTCTTGAATGTAGTTTTCAGTAGCTTGAGGGTGCAGTTTTTGGAATGGTGTCACTTTTGGGTGTTTTCTGTCATGTAAACCCCTCAAAAAGACTTAAAATGTGATGTGGTCACTAAAAAAAATGGCTTTGTAAATTTTGCTGGAAAAATGAAAAATTGCTGATGAACTTTGAACCCTTTTAACTTCCGAACAAAAAAAATTTTTTTTTTTCAAAAATTGTGCTGATGTAAAGTAGACATGTGGGAAATGTTATTTATTAACTATTTTGTGTCACATACCTCTCTGGTTTAACAGAATAAAAATTCATAATTTGAAAATTTCAAAGTTTTTGCAAAATGTTTGATTTTTTCACAAATAATCGCAAAAATAATCGACCTAAATTTAATACTAACATGAAGCCCAATATGTCACGAAAAAACAATCTCAGAATCACTCGGATCCAATGAAGCGTTCCAGAGATATTACCTCATAAAGAGACACTGGTCAGAATTGACAAAAATGGCCTGGTCATTAGGGTCAAAATAGGCCCAGGGGTGAAGGGGTTAAAGAGGACTTGTCACCCCCTGGTGCTATACTAACTGAATGCAGTACTGAACGCAGCTTGTCAGCTGCATTCAGGGAAGGGGTCCCCCATGTCAGAGCCGGAGCCCGCCCTGCTCCAGATTATGTATGATCAGCAGTTCGGGCTCCGGCACTGACATCATCGGCAGGAGGCGTTTCAGCTGCTGGGAACACTCCCGCCCATTGCTCGCTCTTTGGAGAGGAGACATAAATGAGGCTGAACAAGAGAGGGCTTGAGGTGGACCAGGGAGGGCTGGAGGCGGGAGGACACCATACAACAGCGATGACTCATTACTGAGTAAGGCCCCCTTCACGCCACGTTTTTCTGGATCCGGGACTGTACCGTTTGAACCGGAGAGCCCCGGATCCGGTTTCGGCCCCATAGTATTCTTATGGGGCCGGATGGGGCAGCATGCCAGCAACATTTTTGTGTCCGGGGCAAAAAATCTGCCCAAATCGGATCCTCCCTGATCCAGGGCAATCTGGCGCTCCCTAACATGGGAGTCTATGGCGCCGGATTGCCCAGATCCGGGAGGATCCGGGAACCAGACACTGGCGCTGCAGTTGAGCGTGAGCTATGTTGAACTTCAGCACCAGGGAGCTGTCCCTTGTGAAGTGTTTCAGCACCATTTCAGCAAGGGACAGCTACCTCAGCTGCGCTCTGCAGCATCCGGCTACAAAAAGGACCAGAGGGCATGTTAACCCTCCGGTTCTATTTGTCTGGAGCTGTCAGGCTGTGTACGGTGTCTCCTGCAAAGCACCGGACACAGCCTGACAGGGCAAAAATCATGGTGTGAAGCCACCCTAAGTCCCTTCAGATTCCATATCCATAAACTTTATAAAGTCCTTTTTACAACTTACAGGGGGGCTACAGACATGGGGGACCCATTCCCTGAATGCAACAGACACGCTGCATTCAGTTAGCATAGCACCAGGGGAGTGACAAGTCCTCTATAATTTTCTCACAGTAGCTGCAATTTTAGTAAAGCGGCCGGGCAGCATTTAAACACTGTCTACCTCCAGCATCCCTATATCTGCAGGTAAATAACAATGTTTAAAGTGACAGGATCCCTTTAACGGAAATTTCAGCAGAGTGATTTAATTTAAGCCACTTATATACAGTGTTGGCCAAAAGTATTGACACCCCTGCAATTCTGTCAGATAATACTCAGTTTCTTCCTGAAAATGATTGCAATCACAAATTCTTTGGTATTATTATCTTCATTTAATTTGTCTTCAATGAAAAAGCACAAAAGAGAATGAAGCAAAAAGCAAAACATTGATCATTTCACACAAAACTCCAAAAATGGGCCAGACAAAAGTATTGGCACCCTCAGCCCAATACTTGGTTGCACAACCTTTAGCCAAAATAACTACGATCAACCGCTTCCGGTAACCATCAATGAGTTTCTTAGAATGGTCTGCTGGAATTTTAGACCATTCTTCTTCGGCAAACTGCTCCAGGTCCCTGATATTTGAAGGGTGCCTACTCCAAACTGCCATTTTTAGATCTCTCCACAGGTGTTCTATGGGATTCAGGTCTGGACTCATTGCTGGCCACCTTAGAAGTCTCCAGTGCTTTCTCTCAAACCATTTTCTAGTGCTTTTTGAAGTGTGTTTTGGGTCATTGTCCTGCTGGAAGACCCATGACCTCTGAGGGAGACCCAGCTTTCTGACACTGGGCCCTACATTATGCTGCAAAATTTGTTGGTAGTCTTCAGACTTCATAATGCCATGCACACGGTCAAGCAGTCCAGTGCCAGAGGCAGCAAAGCAACCCCAAAACATCAAGGAATCTCCAACCTGTTTGACTGTGTAGGGACTGTGTTTTTTTCTTTGAATGACTTTTTTTCTCCTGTAAACTCTATGCTGATGCCTTTGCCCAAAAAGAGAGAACATTCTTCCAAAACGTTTTAGGCTTTCTCAGGTAAGTTTTGGCAAACTCCAGCCTGGCTTTTTTATGTCTCGGGGTAAGAAGTGGGGTCTTCCTGGGTCTCCTACCATACAGTCCCTTTTCATTCAGATGCCGACAGATAGTACGGATTGACACTGTTGTACACTCTGTAGACTGTAGGAAAGCTTGAACTTGTTTGGATGTTAGTCAAGGTTCTTTATCCACCATCCGCACAATGTTACGTTGAAATCTCTAGTCAATTTTTCTTTTCCGTCCACATCTAGGGAGATTAGCCACAGTGCCATGGGCTTTAAACTTCTTGATGACACTGCGCACGGTAGACACAGGAACATTCAGGTCTTTGGAGATGGACTTGTAGCCTTGAGATTGCTCATGCTTCCTCACAATTTGGTTTCTCAAGTCCTCAGACAGTTCTTTGGTCTTCTTTCTTTTCTCCATGCTCAATGTGGTACACACAGGGACACAGGACAGAGGTTGAGTCAACTTTAATCTATGTCAACGGGCTGCAAGTGTGATTTCGTTATTGCCAACATCTGTTAGGTGCCACAGGTGAGTTACAGGTGCTGTTAATTACACAAATTAGAGAAGCATCACATGATTTTTCTAACAGTGCCAATACTTTTGTCCACCCCCTTTTTTATGTTTGGTGTGGAACTATATCCAATTTGGCTTTAGGACAAATCTTTTTGTGTTTTTTTCATTGAAGACAAATTGAATGAAGATAATAATACCAAAGAATTTGTGATTGCAATCATTTTCAGGAAGAAACTGAGTAATATCTGACAGAATTGCAGGGGTGTCAATACTTTTGGCCAACACTGTATATCACTTAATAGTACTATTTCTGCAGATATAGATATGATAATTTGTGATTTCTTTGTAAATGTTTTACCAATTAGCTATTTCTGCAGCCTCTATCCCTCCACATTTATTTTGTACCGTAATTACTTTGATTTGTTTTTTTTAAATGCTACATTCTCAACATTTTACACAAATAATGAGGCAAAGATACCTAACCTAATATTCAAAGAAACGTCTCATTTTGAAGGTTATCAAAATAATATATTTTCAAAATTTACATTTTGTCTTGACATTTTGTTACTAGAATAGTGTTAATGGGGTTACAAGAATTTGACATTACTTTGGTGTAATTGAGTTTTTTCACGTTGACTGTTGGTTGTTTGATTTGTTTGTTGCTGCATCATAGGTTTGCACATTCTTCATAAATCACTTTGGGAAAAAGTGGGAATGAGGTATAGGAAGAAATAAAAGTGAAATAAGGATCTTGCAGATAATTCACTTACACGGAGAAGTTTAACATCTCATAGGAAGAAATATTTACTTACTAGGGGAGGTCCGGGGAAGTCAAAAGAACCACTGATGTGTGACTTCATTTTGTCCTTTTAATTAGACCACTTTATTGCTAGTGCCTGCTCAGAACTGATAACTGGTGCTGAGGAAATCATTCCCAAGGAAATGGACGCTCTCTACTTGGGTTTGATGAGATAGAGGCACTAAAAATGCTACATCATTTTAATCCTAAAGGATTGGATCCCTTCATATTTTCAATTACAGTTTTTTTGCATATGAATACGCAAGAATTTAGAGCCCAAAATTCCTTTGTTGATCTTGGTATTTATTGTTAATACTGTCAACTTAATGGAATTCTATACATTATTTAACAAAGGAGAGAACAACATAGCTGTTTTTCTTGATATGGTAGATTTGAGAAGCTGCAGGTCATGATGGGCAAACCATACAAGGACTGGCGCAGCACGCTGGAGGGTATGTGGAAAAGCTAAGACTTAAGACTTGGATAATGAAAACCACAGAACCAGGATGGTAGATGAAGAGTAAAGGCCACTTCACATGCTAGGATCTCGTTAACGATATCGTTGAAACCTCACGGATTTGTGATCGTTCAAACGATATCGTTTGTGCGTTGTTGCGTGTAAACGAACGATGTAGGAAGGAAAAATCGTTGGAAACTTCATCCAAAATTTGAGATCCAGACCTCAAATCTATCGTTCGTCATCCAATCAGCGTTCTGGGAAACAGCAACATCGTTCAGTGTGACACCTTTTTGAACGATGTCGCTCATAATTCTCCTATTCCTGCTGCTGTTTTACATCGTTCAACCGTTCTTCTCAAAATAGCTGGAGCGTTGCCAAATTTAAGATTGTTAATGATATCCTTGCGTGTGACAACACACTAACTATGTTGGAAGGATCGCGGTCACGTGACATAGCTAACGATCTCGTTCACCTACATCCTAGCGTATGAAGTGGCCTTTAATCAGACAAGACTGAAGTAAGGTACATTAGAAGGCAGAAGTATCACCGGAATTTAGCAAAGGTGAACCCACAATATGAACAGAATCCAATAGCAGTTCATGATATACTGCAAGTGGTAGGTTAGCCAGGGGGTAGCAAGCAGAGGGTCAACCAAAGAAAGGTATGCAAGAGTATTAGGAGTTTTGTAATAAGAATGCACAACATGAACATAGTTCAATAACAGTTTGTTATGCCTACTGCAAAAACAGGTTGATCCAGAAGATAACTTGTAGAGCAGGACTAATGGAATGCAGGAATCAAAGGGATTACAAGATTACTGCACAGTGTGAGCAGATAGTGGTGCTCTCAATCAACAACAGAACTGTAAATTCTCAATACGAAGGCACCAGGGTGTCTCTAAGGCTGGCTTCACACTACATTTTTCACAAATTAATTTCAATCCTGCATTTTACAGGACTCCCCGGACACTCCCAGGTGCTCATGAAACAGATGAAACCAGATGCAAACTAATGCTAAAGAATCGTTTTTCTACTGGATCCGTTTCACCAGATCCGGTGAAAAAACAGTTCATTTGCATCCGGTTCTATTCGTTTCGATCTGTTTTTTTAACAAATTCTTTTTAAATGTCCTTCTCCAGTGGGTGGGTAGTATATATACAATGTACCCTTCTTTCCTTCACACTTTTTTGAGGAAAATGGCCCTGTCCCACACAGAGTTTTGTGAGTACTTGGATATCGCATATGACCATTTTCATGTGTGTGCTCTTGCCCGTGATGCAGAACGCCGAAGAAGAAGACGTCAACAGCGTCGTTACTGGCAACACTGTATAAATTTTCACAGAGACACCAGTGGCGTGTTCGCTAGATTATACCCCGAGCTGCGTGCAGATTTATTATTATTATTATTATTATTTATTTATATAGCGCCATTAGGTTCCATGGCGCTTTACATGAGGATGAGGGAGACAAGAACAAGTACACTAAATCTAGGCGATCAGGATGTACAGGTACAGGAGGGGCAGGGACCCTGTCCACGAGGGCTCACAGTCTATGAGTCCCGAGAAATTCCGGAATTACATGAGGGTGAATGAACCCAGCTTTGAGTATTCGAGCAGTTGTCATCAGCGCAGGGGCAGTGCTTAAAATCGGATCCGGGAAACAATCCAATGTTTTAACGAATCTGGCTCCATAGGCCCCCATGTTAAGTGTCCTGGACCGCACCGGATTCATTTCTGTCAGATTTTGTCATGGGAGCCCAAAAACAATGCAGTTTTTGCTTTTGGGACCGGTGAAAAACAGGACAGAAACAAATCCTGTACTGAATACACAAAACCGGATGACCAAATATGGCCAATCCAGCACCATAGTGATATATCGGAGGCAAAAACGATCCTGCTCTGTTCTTTTTAAAAAGAAACAGAATAGTATTACAAAAAACGTAGTGTGAAGCCAGCCTAACTGGGTTTTATGAAGCCTAACACATGGGCACATTGGAATGATAAAAGGTATTCATGGGATCTTATTTGGGTAAAAATCAAGCAGGAAGGTCACGAAAATTGCTTACCTTGGATAGTTGTGATTAGCCACAGCTGCTATCAGGGAATTTGGTTGGAAATTCTCAGCGGCTGCAGTCCCCATAGTAGAAGATCCAAACAGAGTAGTTGAGAAAGGGGTTAAAACACTGTGCTGCCGTATACAGAGCCTTTCTACCCGTTTTAGAGGCTATGCTCCTCCATCATAGCTGCACAACAAAGGTCACATACACAGGGGATATATATAGGACTTGACAATCCCAATAAAATGTTTAAAAAAAGGCACATAAGTAACTGCCGGTCACCTGATATATCTTATACCAAAAAAGAATTGTAATATTAAATGTTGATGAATGTAGATGAATGATTTACGAGAGAGGAGAGAAATAAAAAAAAGAAATAGAACAACAAAAAGAAAAAGGAAAAAAAAGAAGAGTGCTGGGAAACAAACTCATAAGAATCCATGTGAAAGAGTAGAAGATGAGCTATATGTTATGGTACCTTTACACGCCGCGACGGCAGGCTGGATATATCCCGCTACAGGCTACAAATGTAGCTTGTAGCGCCAATGTAGCCCGTAGTAGCGGCGTCTGAAGACGTGACGCTGCAGCCGGCAACAGATACATCTGTTTCCTAGGTCTGCTCGAAAACTGATGGCTACAACGCCGATTGTAGCGAGCTGTATCGGCGTGTAAAGAAGCAACGGAAGGGGACTCTGGACACCCGGGGCTGTAGCTGCAATGTAGCTAAGGCGTGACCCAGGCTCCGGGATACCGCGCCCCATCACCGATCATTGGAGGAAGCTCCTGCATGACGATTGGCAGTCGCTGCCTAGGGCGGCATATTTAAGGAGCTGACCAGTCACACTACACAATCGCTCAAGCGTGCTGGATGTCTCAGCCTCCTGCGATGCCTGGCCAATCATGATGATATTGCGCTGTCCTATCATCGTACGGACGGCTCGTAATCCAAGATTGTGGCACGCCTATGTGCTGTCCCTGCTGTACCAGGTCCGCCCATATTAGCTTATTGTAGCGCTGTGTAAACGTGGTACGCTAAGCTACAGCTGGCTACTTGACACACCCGGCGATGTAGCTAGCTATAGATGTAGCGTGGCGTAGCGCACCTTGTGGCGGCGTGTAAAGGAGATGCGTTGACCGTTTGTAGCCGTTTGAGCGTGCTCGTGCACGTGAAGTAGCGGGATGTATCCAGCCTGCCGTCGCGGCGTGTAAAGGTACCATTAGTGCTAGATAGGAGAGCTAATAAATATCTACTCTATAATTGCCGTAGGCATTTTCGTGTCGGCCCCCGAAAACGCCGTGGCTATGTCACACTGTGACGTCACCACGCGCGAGCAATGGCCGCGAAGCGGCCATTGCGAGTCGCTGTCCGAAAATAGAACCAGAGGCTCGGCTACAAAGTTAGCGATTTACCGCTCAGGCAGCGACTCGCAATGGTCGCGGCCATTGCGAGTCGCTGCCTGAGCGGTAAATCGCTAACTTTGTGGCCGAGCCTCTGGTTCCATTTTCGGCCAGCGACTCGCAATGGCCGCAAAGCGGCCATTGCGAGCACTCAGCCCCAATAAGTATTGAACACCCCCCAAAAAGTATTGAACACACCCCAATAAGTATTGAAGGCGTCACAATAAGTATTGAACGGGCCCCAAAAAGTATTGAACGCGTCCCAATAAGTATTGAACACACCCCAATAAGTATTGAACGCGCCCCAAAAAGTTTTGAACACACCCCAATAAGTATTGAACGCGCCCCAAAAAGTATTGAACGCGCCCCAAAAAGTATTGAACACACCCCAATAAGTATTGAACGCGCCCCAAAAAGTATTGAACGCGCCCCAAAAAGCATTGAACGCGCCCCAAAAAGCATTGAACGCGCCCCAATAAGTATTGAACGCGCCCCAAAAAGTATTGAACACGTCCCAAAAAGTATTGAACGCGCCCCAATAAGTATTGAACGCACCCCAAAAAGCATTGAACGCGCCCCAAAAAGCATTTAACGCGCCCCAATAAGTATTGAACGCGCCCCAAAAAGTATTGAACGCGCCCCAATAAGTATTGAACGCGCCCCAAAAAGTATTGAACGCGCCCCAAAAAGTATTGAACGCGCCATAAAAAGTATTGAACGCGCCCCAAAAAGCATTGAACGCGCCCCAAAAAGCATTGAACGCGCCCCAATAAGTATTGAACGCGCCCCAAAAAGTATTGAACACGTCCCAAAAAGTATTGAACGCGCCCCAATAAGTATTGAACGCGCCCCAATAAGTATTGAACGCGCCCCAAAAAGCATTGAACGCGCCCCAAAAAGCATTGAACGCGCCCCAAAAAGTATTGAACGCGCCCCAAAAAGTATTGAACGCGCCCCAAAAAGTATTGAACGCGCCCCAATAAGTATTGAACGCGCCCCAAAAAGTATTCAACGCGCCCCAAAAAGTATTCAACGCGCCCCAAAAAGTATTCAACGCGCCCCAAAAAGTATTGCTATTAATGCTATTATTAATGCTAATAATGCTATTATTAATGCTATTAATGCTATTAATAATGATATTAATGCTATTATTAATGCTATTAATGCTAATAATAATGCTATTAATGCTATTAATAATGTTATTAATGCTATTATTAATGCTATTAATGCTAATAATAATGCTATTAATGCTATTAATAATGTTATTAATGCTATTATTAATGCTATTAATGCTAATAATAATGCTATTAATGCTATTAATAATGTTATTAATGCTATTATTAATGCTAATAATGCTAATAATAATGCTATTAATGCTATTAATAATGTTATTAATGCTATTATTAATGCTATAAATGCTACTAATAATGCTATTAATGCTATTAATATTGTTATTAATGCTATTATTAATGCTAATAATGCTAATAATAATGCTATTAATGCTATTAATAATGTTATTAATGCTATTATTAATGCTAATAATGCTATTATTAATGCTATTAATGCTAATAATAATGCTATTAATGCTATTAATAATGTTATTAATGCTATTATTAATGCTAATAATGCTATTATTAATGCTATTAATGCTATTAATAATGTTATTAATGCTATTATTAATGCTATTAATGCTAATAATAATGCTATTAATGCTATTAATATTGTTATTAATGCTATTATTAATGCTAATAATGCTATTATTAATGCTATTAATGCTATTAATAATGATATTAATGCTATTATTAATGCTATTAATGCTAATAATAATGCTATTATTGCTATTAATAATGTTATTAATGCTATTATTAATGCTAATTAATGCTAATAATAATGCTATTAATGCTATTAATAATGTTATTAATGCTATTATTAATGCTAATAATGCTAATAATAATGCTATTAATGCTATTAATAATGTTATTAATGCTATTATTAATGCTATAAATGCTACTAATAATGCTATTAATGCTATTAATATTGTTATTAATGCTATTATTAATTCTAATAATGCTAATAATGCTATTAATGCTATTAATAATGTTATTAATGCTATTATTAATGCTAATAATGCTATTATTAATGCTATTAATGCTATTATTAATGCTATTAATGCTAATAATAATGCTATTAATGCTATAATAATGTTATATTAATGCTATTATTTAATGCTAATAATGCTATTATTAATGCTATTAATGCTATTAAATAATTTTGTTATTAATGCTAATTATTAATGCTATTATGCTAATAATAATGCTATTAATGCTATTAATATTGTTATTAATGCTATTATTAATGCTAATATTGCTATTATTAATGCTATTAATGCTATTAATAATGTTATTAATGCTATTATTAATGCTAATAATGCTATTATTAATGCTATTAATGCTATTAATAATGTTATTAATGCTATTATTAATGCTAATTAATGCTAATAATAATGCTATTAATGCTATTAAAAATTGTTATTAATGCTATTATTAATGCTATTAATGCTAATAATAATGCTATTAATGCTATTAATAATGTTATTAATGCTATTATTAATGCTATTAATGCTAATAATAATGCTATTAATGCTATTAATAATGTTATTAATGCATTATTAATGCTAATAATGCTATTATTAATGCTATTAATGCTATTAATAATGTTATTAATGCTATTATTAATGCTATTAATGCTAATAATAATGCTAATTAATGATATTAATAATGTTAATTAATGCTATTATTAATGCTAATAATGCTATTATTAATGCTATTAATGCTATTACTAATGTTATTAATAGTATTTAATTAATGCTAATAATAATGCTATTAATGCTATTAATAATGTTATTAATGCTATTATTAATGCTAATAATGCTATTATTAACGCTATTAATAATGTTATTAATGCTATTATTAATGCTATTAATGCTATTAATAATGTTATTAATGCTATTATTAATGCTATTAATGCTAATAATAATGCTATTAATGCTATTAATAATGTCATTAATGCTATTATTAATGCTATTAATGCTAATAATAATGCTATTAATGCTATTAATAATGTTATTAATGCTATTATTAATGCTATTAATGCTAATAATAATGCTATTAATAATGTTATTAATGCTATTATTAATGCTAATAATGCTATTATTAATGCTATTAATGCTAATAATAATGCTATTAATGCTATTAATACTGCTATTACTGCTAATAATAATGCTATTGCTTATATTATTGCTATTGATGATGCGATTATTATTTAAAAATCTTTAAAAAAACAATAAACATATTTTAGATACCCGATGCATTTGCATCAGGCTAACAGCTATAACTACTATAATCAAATTAATGCACGTTCTAGAATCCCGATGCATTTGCATCGGGCTCACAGCTAGTATACATATAAGTGTCAAGTAAGAATAAACAGTGTTTAGAATGTGTCAAATTGGGCTTGAACCGATGTGGAAATGAAAACTATGGATATAGGGACCTTGTTGAGTGTTATGTGCTATAGTGAAAATATAGATAAAAGGTGTGTAAAAAATATCAAAAATAAAAATGTATACACTGTGTGCAGAATTATTAGGCAAGTTGTATTATAAAGGATTAGCTTTATAATTGATCAACAACTATGTTCTCAATCAACCGAAAAGACTCATAAATATCAAAGCTTAATATTTTTGGAAGTTGCAGTTTTTTTTTTTTTTCGATTTGGCTATCTTAGGCCCCTTTCACATCAGCGTTTTACGCTGATCGCGGCAGATGCGGCGGATTTACCGCATCTGCCACCTAACTGTCACACTTGCGGTTCACCTGTGCAAGCCCCATGCAATGTCTATGCCATTTACTGATCCAGCCTCTGGCCCATCCATCTAGCCCATCAAGAGTCACTCTCATTTCATCAGTCCATAAAACCTTTGAAAAATCAGTCTTAAGATATTTCTTGGCCCAGTCTTGACGTTTTATCTTATGTTTCTTGCTCAAAGGTGGTCGTTTTTCAGCCTTTCTTACCTTGGCCATGTCCCTGAGTATAGCACACCTTGTGCTTTTTGATACTCCAATAACGTTGCAGCTCTGAAATATTGCAAAACTGGTGGCAAATGGCATCTTGGCAGCTTCACGCTTGATTTTCCTCAATTCATGGGCATTTATTTTGTGCCTTTTTTGCCCAACACACTTCTTTCAACCCTGTTTATTATTTGCCATGAAATGCTTGATTGTTCGGTGATCACGCTTCAAAAGTTTGGCAATTTCAAGACTGCTTCATTCCTCTGCAAGACACCTCACAATTTTGGACTTTTCAGAGCCCGTCAAATCTCTCTTCTGGACCATTTTGCCAAAGGAAAGGAAGTTGCCTAATAATTAAGCACACCTTATATAGGGTGTTGATGTCATTACACCACACCCCTCCTCATTACAGAGATGCACATCACCTGATTTACTTAATTGGTAGTTGGCTCTCAAGCCTATACAGCTTGGAGTAGGACAACATGTATAAAAAGTGTGATCAAAATACTCATTTGCCTAATAATTCTGCACACAGTGTATGTATAACCTTACTCAGATGGAATAATAAAAATTACTATGTACATAATAAGTGAAGATTATAGGATGATAAAAATGTAAAAATAATTAAAAGTATGTAAATGTGTGTGAAAAAAAAGAAAAAAGCATGTACATGTAAGGTATGTAAGGTATGGAATCATTGGCGTAACTTCAGGCCCAGGGGCACCGATGCGAAAGTTCCAACGGGGCCCCCAATTATTGCAAATCTTTAATAGTATTAGTCTTTTTCAATAGGCCAGAGGGACTTTTGGGGCCCGCCTAGGCTGCAGGGCCGAGGTGCGATCACAACCCCTGCACCTATTGTAGTTACGCCCCTGTATGGAATCTAGAGATTGTTATTATTGGATAGAACCAAAAAGTACATAATAAACTGATTGATAAAATCATTAAAAGTCTAGCAAAGTTTAGGTGCACTGTTTGCTTATTAAAAAATTATAGTGTCATAATTGTAAATCTACAACATACAGAGACAGGGGATACCGCACTACAGTTTAACAGTGGTTATGCCCGGAGTTACTAGAGGGCCATTGGAATGAAACTGTCTGCAAATGGCAGTCAAGGTAACTTGAGGCAGACCATTGGCAAATCATCTAGCGTGCATGCTCTCTATCGAGAAAAGTTATGCTGAGCGGCGTGCTTGGATGGAGACTACAGGAAGATAGAAGATGACTCAAAGGATGGGAAAAGGAAGTGGTAGGCATAAGGAGAGATAGATTCTTAAAGATAAGGATGGCATATTTTCTACATCTTTTACCCTATTTTTCTATTGACTGGCTCCAGCTTTGTAAGACACCTCTTGTCGGGATGATGGCACCCCCCCGATAAAGGCTCACCGACCCGAACCGACCTGGCACCATTCCAACAAGAGGAGGAAATGTCAATAGGTCAGTATTAAAGGGAACCTGACCCCTCCAATCTCCCCCAACCCTATTAATACCTGTCCCTGCACCATTACATATCACTAGCAGCTGTCCTTTTCTATAAAAAATGCGTTCTGTAACATTGCATAAATCAACATTATGCACTTATATCAGCGACTTCTTGGCTCTGAATAAGTCTCACAGGGAGTCCCCTGTGAGACTCTAATCCCTCCTTAGCTGCTCTTTATCACACCCCGATGGGTGTGATAAGTAATCCTAGTCCTCCTCTCCCTGCTGTAGGGGCGTAATAGCCGGTGTGACGCTATTTGCATCACAACCGGTCTTTGTGGCGTCGGCGTACACCCTCTAGGTGTACGCCGACCTCACCATGCGCATTGCGCATGCGCGGCTTTAGATTTACACCTAAAGGGTGTACATACGTCACAAAGACCGGATGTGACGCAAATAGCGTCACACCGGCTATTACGCCCCTACAGCAGGGCGAGGAGGACTAGGATTACTTATCACACCCATCGGGGCGTGATAATGAGCAGCTAAAGAGGGCTTAGAGTCTCACAGGGAACGCCCTGTGAGACTTATTCAGAGCCAAGAAGTTGCTGATATGTAAGTGCATAATGTTGATTTATGCAATGTTACAGAATTAATTTTTTATAGAAAAGGACCGCTGCTAATGTTATGTAATGGTGCAGGGACAGGTATTAATAGGGTTGGAGGAGATTTGGAGGGGTCAGGTTCCCTTTAAGTACTTTGTGAATATTGTACCATACTGTTAAAATCATATAGTCTACCCCTACTTGTAAATAGCATTATTTTATGCTACAGTCTCTACCATGCAGAATAGATACTCTTATTACTGACCCATTACAGTTTCTCTCTCTCCCTTGTTATGTGCTGCCCTCTTATGTATATTTCTTTGTATTGTCAAATGCTCTATCTTTTATATTTATTCAGTTAAACAAAATTATCTTTTATCCTTCTCAAATAACTATTTTCTGTGTGTTGCACCTTTTGTGGTAGTCTATTGTAGAATTTCATGTGTGCTTAGGATCATTATCCATTTGTAGAAGTCATCCTTTTTTCAACCTGTTGATGTTATGTTTGCATTAAGAATTTGTTAAAATTTCAATTACCGGTAATCTATTTTTCCTTCTATCCATGAAATGTTCCCTGTGCAATTAGCTGCAAAACAACCCCAAATTATAATTGATCCACCCCCATGCTTAATGGCTGGCAAAATATTCTTTGCCTGAAAGTAAAAAAAAAGAACACTCTTTTTTCTCATCGTGAGCAAAGAGTTCTATTTTAATCTCATCAGTCCAGAGGGATTGTTTCAAAATGTATCCGGCTTGTGTAGATGTTTTCTTGCATACGTCTAACTAAATTTATGGTGAGGATGCAAGAGAGGTCTTCTTCTGATGACTTTTACATGAAGGCCATATTTGTGTAGGTGAACAGTAGAACAATATGTAGCATCCGCTGTGGCGCCAGTATCTCCACAGCACGAACACTGATAGCTGGGTCGTACTCACACTTTCAGCGGTCCCGCAATGTCTTTCGGGGTTTTGGCTTCAGCAATTTGCCATCACAGCCTGCATCGGCATCACATGCCTTCAGGGTGCACACTTAGGATGAGCGTGCAACATGCCCTTTTTTCTTAAAGGTCCAGCAAAGCTTTACCCAGAAGTGCTTCTCAGCCGATGGGTGAGAAGCATAGAGTATTTAAGGCACGTTTCACCTATGGGAGGTGCCTGAGCAATGCAGTCTATACCCTAGAGAAACATTGATAGTTCTCAGGTTCCTCTCCAGCATACAAATACCTGTGCCTGTATTCCCAAACTTTTGCCTCTTTACCCATAACTGTGTCAGCTACCGATTCCTATACCTGCTGTCTCTGTTCTAGAAACCTGCTTGTACCCGATAAAACTGCGGCATCTGCCAACATCTGTGGTGCCACTGTATCTGCTGCTTCAGCCTATACCAGCTGTGTCACCATCCCACCTACACCTGCTTGAAACTGCTATCCCAACTGCACCTGCTTGCATCAGCCACCTGGCTGCATCTACCATATCCATGACTTTCCATGTCCATACCCTGTGGTCAGCTGTCACAGTTCCAGTCTTCCTGAGTGGCACCTGCTTTCTACCTGCAAAGCAACACGCTCACCTTTTGAGTCTCTTGTGGCCCAGGGCGTCCATTCTCTACTCACACCTGCTCCCATTACACATTCTATCACAACTCCAGAGTCTTCTAAATCTTCCTAAAGGTTTTTTACTTCTATAGCAATCTATAGCAATCTTATGAGCAGCTCTCACTGAAATTTTACTTGGTCTTGCAGATCTTATCTTGACCTCCACTGTTCCTGGTAACTGCCATTTGTAAGTACATTTTGAACTGTGGAAAGGGCAACCTGAAAATGATTTGTTATCTTCTCATAGACTTTTTTTGCTTTGTGGGCCTCAGTTATTTTCATTTTTAGAGTGATAGGCAGCTGCTTAGAAGAACCCATGGCTGCTGTTTTTGACACAAGGTTAGAGTAAGCTGTTTTTTTTTTATAAAGCTGGCCTATACTAACGATGATAAGCCATAAGTCTGAAGGCCACTTTACACACACCAACTTATCTGTCCAACTTCTGAACAACTTACTGGTTGCAGTGAAATCATGGACACATTGTTCCATTTGTACACAGCCACAAAATGGAGCAATGTGTCCATGATTTCACTGCAACCAGTAAGTTGTTCAGAAGTTGGACAGATAAGTTGGTGTGTGTAAAGTGGCCCTTATGGTCCCTTTACACGCCGCTACAGAAGGTTGAAAACAACCGGGTTTTGGAGACAAATGTATCTTGCACCGTCAAATCAATCCGCGGTAGCGGCATGTAAACTAGGTTGTTGCCACCCGTCACTGTCGGCACCTGTTTCACAGCAGTGCTCTGAAACAGGTTGATTTCAACCCGATGGTAGCGGCGTCTAAATAAGGTACGGCAAGGTTTTTTCGCCACCTAGTTAACTCCCTGGGGTGTGACACAGCTTCCGGTAAACCGCCCCCTTCAGCGATCATTGGTGGAAGCTCCTGCGTTACGATTGGTTGTCCCTGCATAGGGCGGCATATAGGAGCTGACCAGTCACACTACACAATTGCAATAGCAACATGTATTATCCAGCCTTCCTGCGCTGGCTGGCCAATCATGATGCTATTGCATTGTCCATTCATCGTACGAGCGTCTCGTAATCCACAACTCTGGCACGCCTATGTGTTGTCCTTGCTGCACCAGGTCCTCCCATATTACCTTCTGTAGCGGCGTGTAAATGAGGGACGGTGCTCTACAGAAGGTAACTTGAGGCACCCGGCGGTGCCTCCAGAGATAGATTAAACCTTCTGTAGAGCACCTTGTAGCAGCATGTAAAGGCGGTCTCGGGTACCGTTTTCAACCGTTGGTACGTGCTCGTGCACGTGAAACACCCGGTTGTTTCCAACCTTCTGTAGCGGCATGTAAAGGTACCATTACAGGGCAATTTCCTAATGACGACAAGCCATAATCCTAATAGGCTAATTAAGGTCTAAAATCCCAAACTTTTACATTGATCCATTTTCCTTTCTGTAATTTTTTAAAATGTAAATGATGTCAATATTTTTTTTCTGCCTAAAATACAAAGAAAATGTGTCATTTTTAACTTTATGCCTTTTACAGATTATTTCATCTTCAACTTACTTAACTGTTGACAATAACACCAATTTTGACCGGGGGTGTTCAAACGTTTGAATCCCACTTTATGTTTGACTCTGCACACATTGGCAGAGAACTGTACATTTTGGGCAACACA
This sequence comes from Allobates femoralis, assembly GCA_033576535.1. Lineage (NCBI taxonomy): Eukaryota > Metazoa > Chordata > Amphibia > Anura > Aromobatidae > Allobates > Allobates femoralis. The sequence continues at coordinate 158,419,649 of JARQOC010000002.1, read as the reverse complement.
TGGGGTGTATCTTCAGGACACCCACATGTCCACCTAGATCCCAGCATGACTTAGTCCCCAGTGGCTATTAAAAGTATGATTTTCTCTGAAAGCAAAACATACCTGGCTGAATTTATACAGCCAGTGAGTGATACAAGCTGCTTATAGATTGAGCAGCATGTTTCAGATGTCAGTTTCTCTATAAAGTGTAAATGTCATTTCATTGAAAGAAAAAAAAAACAATACTGCACAGGTTGTTAATGATTGGTCACATAACAGCTAAGATAATGTTTTGTTTCTGCCATATAACTTGTTTTCTCACATTTCTCTGTGCCATTTAAAAACAGCATTTTATGGCTGTGGGTATGGCCAGCAGCCCACAGGGATTATTGCAATGTGATGTGATAGCAGAAAAAGGGTTAACAGAGATCCTGAGCTGTGTGGAGCCAGCAGACTAGGGGTTAACAGAGATTGTTACACATCTTTCTGGCACAAGCTAGTTTGATCTGATCCTGAACTCTGACGTTGCTTAGCAACTGTGCTGTTAGCTCAGACTAATCTGCAACGGTTACATGTTCATATTCACTGAAGACGGAATGTGACTGATAATAAACTTGTGTCAGCTTCACACACAGTGCAGTTGGGACACTTTGTGGAAGTTTATGAATGGTTTGCAACCAGAATTTTCTAATGAAGTATATTAGAAAGTTTATTAAAATAACTTGCTTTATATTATTGAATAAAAATTTAAACAGGGGTTAAGCTTTAAATATAGGCATGCAGATTTTTTTATGCAGATTTTCTTGTGAATAGTCTGCAGACCTTTCATCCCGTTGTGACCATACCCTGTCATACCAAGCTATATATTAAAATTCCATACATTAATAATATTATTATTATTTATAGAGCACCATTGATTCCATGGTGTTGTACATTAGAAAGGGATATATACAAACAAGTTAAAAATACAGTGAACAAACTAACAGTGACAGACCGATACAGAGGGGAGTGAGGACCCTGCCCTTTCAGGCTTACATTCTACAGGGCAGTGGTGGAGCACCGGGTCCAGTGGTGGAGCGGTGGCACTGTGGTCATTGCAGGTCATACATCAGAACACTCTGTGCTTAAAGCTCTTTGGGCATTACCTGTACTCAGTTCTGCACATCAAAGTAGAAAATACAAAACAATAAAACATAAAATATATTAAAAACCCCCACCTTACTTTTTGTTATGCAGCTTAATTCAAGGCTACAAGCTATACAGAATTTTGAGAGTAACTGGGATGCGCGGTATAGCCTACCCATTCTTTCCTAGCTATAAAAAGAGGTTAGATTCATGGAAATCGATCCAAGGTCTTATATTTATTGGTGAATGAGTCAGTATCAGTGTATCCAATTACTCTTCACTAATACCAAAAGTAAATTACAACGTGTTACACAAATATACCCATCATTAAGCTTTACAGTACTTTCTGACATTACAAAATGCATGTGCTACACACAATTAAGTTTACTTGTTTCAATCACGGACAGGGAATTTATTGTCACTATTTTAATGCATTTTGTACAAAAGGAAAAAAAAACTGATTCAAAAGACTACGACCATATCCAAAGAACCAAATTCACTCTTCTAATATTGTAATTACATATTAGCTATAATTGATTCATACAATATCAGAGCTCTAATGTGTGACAGAGACATTTACTTTTGGAATACTAGTAGATATTGATATTCTTTGCTCTATCCCACTATCATTAGCAGCAACCAGTTTTGACATGCTCAGCCATTTTGTCTCCCTCAGGGAAAATGATTCTGCAATTGGTATAATAAGTAAGGACGTGGAGCGCACATGTTTTGCTTCTGCTAGAATTGTTTAACTAAATGCAGAAAAAAATATAGCTGAGCTTGTTATTTAGTTTTACATAGGACATTATGTGGGTGTTTGCATAACTAATGCATGTGGATAGAGAAGACATTTATATAGATACAGTGAGATAAGGTTCAGTAGATGGGTAGCTCATTCCATTGCTTATATAGCGCTAACATATTCCAACATATTCCAAGGCCGTTTACAGACATGGTCTCCAATAGTACATACAATGTAAATATCCTATCAATACATAAACAAAGCACGATCAAAAAGCGATTCCCTGGTAGGATAGAAAAAGGAAGGGACAACATGTGGTGCCAGATCTAAGTGAAGCTTCAAAGACACTCTCAAGTAGGCTGATACCTGAAGAAGGCTAAAGGGCCTGTCACACGCGTCAATGTCGTCAGTGAGATGATTGCTGACGACATTGACGGATGATCGCTGGTGAGCTGTCACACAGACAGACTCACCAGCGATCAATTGACCAGAGACATCGTGGAAACGATTTAAATATCGTTTCCATGATGTCTTGCTCCCGCTGCCAGCCTGCTGGAAGCGGGAGCAGGCTGGTCTCCAAGGTAAACTGCGGGTATCTAGGCAGCGCGCGCTGCCTAGATACCCGACGTGTACCTTAGTTACCAGCCTCCTCCGCTCACCGGCTGGTATCTAAGGTACACAGCGGGTAACTAGGGTCCCTAGCAGGTGAGCCAGGGGCGGACCTTGCTGCCCGGGGGCCCTGGTTTGCCTGCCCAGCGGCAGAGAGAGGAGGGGCGGGCTCAGCAGGGGGAAGCAGGAAGCTTCCCTGGTTAACCCCCTCTCCTCTGCCACACTGGCACAGGGACATGGGGGGCGGCTGGGGACCCCCCTGCAGGGCTAACCTGCGTCCAGCGGGGCCCCTGTGAGCCGGAGCAGCAGCAGAGAGAGGAGGGGCGAGCTCAGCCGGGGGAAGCAGGAAGCTTCCCTGGTTAACCCCCTCTCCTCTGCCACACTGGCACAGGGACAGCGGAGCGGAGGAGGCTGGTAACTAAGGTACACGTCGGGTATCTAGGCAGCGCGCGCTGCCTAGATACCCGCAGTTTACCTTAGTTACCAGCTCCCAGCGCTTGCGAGAGGCGCTGGGAGCTGGAATATCGCTACTCCCGGTGTCACACGCAGCGATGCTGCGTGTCCACCGGGCGACAATCGCCAGGTTTTAGAGCAGGTTCTAAAACCTGGCGATCATCAACCAGCGATTTATCGCTGGTTGATTCAGTATGTCACACGTGTCAATATCGCTGCAACGTCACTCGCAGCCGAGATCGTGCAGGCGATATTGACGCGTGTGACAGGCCCTTAAGACTTGGCTAGCCGAAACGTGTTGTATGTATGAATTGTTACTTTTAGTGCATTATTAACAGAGTCTCCTGGTAGCCCATCCCCTATTAGCCTGGGATATTTACTTCACTCTTGAAGTAATATATATAATTTATATATGCACTCAACTTCCATATACTTGTTCAAATGCTCATCGATCCATATGGATCATAAACTCAGTGATTCCTTGTCCATGTCGGTTTGCTGCATACCTCAGGATACTATGAGTCAGTCCACTGGGTGCTCATTGGAAGAAATGAAGACAATGGTGATCCGGTCTGTGGTGCACCCATATGGTTTATGGATAGGATTACTGTACTCAATAGGCATTACATTGGAAGGAGTGGTTCCTAATGCAGCACAGCTCTGGAGCAATTCTTTCTTACCAGTCTCCCCTTGATTGCAGTAATTTCCATTGAGTATGTGCACCTCTGTTCCTGGGATTTTATCCCAAACAAGTTACACCATCTCTTAAGACATGTTCCCTGGTCGTGTGGGGGGAGATGACCAGGGTGTGTATGTTTCCTTTGTTTTCATGTCTCAGTTTACCATTTTTGTAGAAATAGTGATTGGAGGAAAAACTGAGACTATTCCAGTTCTTTGCTCGGTTTCATGGTCTAAAGTGTAGTGCGGTAGCAAAATCCATTTCAGTGCTTGCCATTAATTCTGTTCCACTCAGACAGTAGAGTTTGGCTCAAGTTGTTCACAATGTGAACTTGCACATAAGTTCTCTTTATAAACAGTTCCTGCAGTGCTACAAGATGTCTAAAGGCCCAGTCTCACATAATGACGCATCAGCGATTCCGATCCCGATGTGCAGAGATCGCTGTTGCATCACGGATTTCGTGACGCAACATCGATCCCAATTAGCGATCTTGTTAGCGATTTCTTTATGTGTGCCAGGGCCTTTAGAGGTCTGCCTAATCAATGACCCCAGGTTATCATGGCAGAGATTGGGTCCTCATGATCAAGTCACAGAGGTCCCGATTGTTTGTGAGAGGAGTGTGCTGTGTTGCGATCCTCTCCTGGCCACCTAAATGCTTCAATAGGTCTTGTAGTTAGTTCTGGGTCTTGGCTGTCACATCAGACAGAGACCCAGTAGCAATCACGAGGCCAAAGCTTCTGTTGTCCACAAAATCACCATGATGTACCTATACGTCATTGGTCTTGAACTCCTTCCTTCCAAAGATGTATAGTTGTGTCAATGATCATGAAGGGGTTACGAAGATGACTATATGTTTGTAAATCTTTTGATCAAAAAATGAAGGGCACATGTCTTGAAAAGTCATATTCATTTTGTTCTAGAGCATTTTGGGAATCAAATAGCACAGAACACACTTATATGGGGTCTGAATAGAATAACTAACAGGACCCTCACAAAGAAAGTGATCACTTTTTATGTTGCAAGGTGTGAGGAAAAAGTGTTTTGATAATGCTCGTTACGAGATACAAGTATTGCAGGGAAATTGTTTAGCTAAATGAAGCTTTTCCCAGTGATAACAGCTGATCCCAAAGGCTGATCCCAGGTGGTCAATGTGGGACACCCTCTTTCATATCCCAATCTGCACTGGGAAATGTCAGCTAAAATCTGATTATTTGCTAAAGGCAATACCTTCAGCTCCCTTTTTATGAGGCTTATTGTACGTTATATATTTAATTCCTTTTTATACAATATAACTAAAGCCGAGCGTGTGAATGGCAAATATTTTATTCTGTCAACAATATTGCCTTTCACTGAGTAGCAGATGACATTTAGAACTGCAAATATTGTGGCTGGTACATAGAGAAGCGGATTATTAGGTTAAACCATCCTGTATCACCTGAATATGCGCAGTATTTGTCATGTCATGTACAATCTATGCAAATGATTTCTTTTTCCTAGACCAAAGGGAGAGAAGCTTTAAAGAGAAAGATAAACTATAATTATGCACAGAAATCTTTTTTTTTTTTTTAATCAGATTGTTTTTATTGAGATAAGAATTCTCCAAGACAATAAAATACATCACATACAGGGAAAACAGACCCAAGGAAACATTTAACAATGACTTATGCAGCCCACATACAAATACATTCCCCTTCCCCCCCCCCTTTTTCCCCATGAACCATAGCACATATCAGGGTTGGGCACAGCACCCTTCAATCCGGATAAGGATCCACAATAGTAATCAATCAACGAATCAAATAATAGTTATGCTGTATTATTGGATCAGAATATCTATGAGATATAGCTAGCAAGAAATGTCTAATCAGGTTAAATAGTTACACCATTGCAGATAGTATTAGGACCCTACCATATTTAACAATGCTATAAAGTGATCTCCATGATAATGTCTCCACTTACTCCATATTTTATCAAACTTATGGATTGCCTTTCTTTTTTTATACACCCCCTCCTCCAATCTAATCAAATTCCGCATTTTATCCACAAACTCCTGTAACCTTAGTGTTTGAGGGTCTAGCCAATGTGTAGCAATTACTTTTCGTATCTGGTACAGGGTTCGTTTTAAAGCCAATTCTTCACAGTCATCATATTGTCCAGGGCCCACACATCCCAGCACACACACCAACGGGGCAAGCGGTAAAGAAGATTCAAACACATTATTTATATATTCGATACATGTATTCCAAAAGACCGCTACATGCCTACATGTCCAAAACATGTGTATCAAATCCGCCCCCTCCTCCCCACATTTTGGACATTTATCATCTATTCTAATACCGGCCTGGCACAAAAAAGTGGGCGTACTATACACCCTGTGTACCAAGTATATTTGGGATAACCGCTGCGCCTCACAAGTGGACAGAAGTGGGACACTATCCAGTATATCTTCCCAGGATTCATTATCAATAGGACCCACATCCCGTTCCCACCTGTCCTTAATTAACAACGGTCTCTCCCATTGGAATTGCTGCATCAAAATACCATAAATCCTAGAAATAAGACCCTTGCCACCATTATGGCTAAGTAATGTGTTGAATAGGAGATGATGCTGTATCCTGTTCCGCAACTGTTCAGATTGGGCCATCCAGGCGTGACGCAGCTGAAGATAGAAATAGAAAGTATTACGTGGGATAGAGAATTCATCGGACAGTTGCTGAAAAGATTTGAGCGCATCTCCACTCAAGATCTGTGCCACTAGTGTGATACCCAATCCCCTCCATAAACCCCCTCCCTCCAACTTGTAAATTTCCGGTAAAGCGGGATTGTCCCATAGTGGGTGAATGGAGTATGTCCTGTCACATCCAGAATAGACTTGGTTTTTTTGCCATATTTTCCTCATAAGCCTCACTGTTGGCAGACACTCTTTGCGTTCCCGCTCCAAGAGCCCTACCTCCAAAAAGGAGGTAATGGAGATTCCCCCCGTAATGACATGTGTCAACTTTTCCAAATTTCCACTAGCCAGTGCAAGCTGTTGGAGCTGGGCCGCCAAAAAGTATGCCCACGGGTTAGGGGCCGCCAATCCTCCCTGGTCCCTAGGCCTCTGTAGTGTATCGAGGCGAATCCTGGCCACCCCTTCCTCCAGATTAATTCCCTAAATAAGGCTTGAAATTTATAAAAAATTTGCATAGGAATCCATATTGGCGAATTATGAATTACGTATAACAACTGTGGCATTAATATCATTTTAACCAGATTGGTACGACCAATCACCGACAAAGGGAGTTTTCACCAAATATTAATTTCCTGTTGGAACTTACCCACCATATCCAATAGATTTAATGCAAGATAATTAGAGATTATAGGAGACACCACTATTCCCAGATATTTGAACTCTCGCACCACTTTAAGACAAGTATCTCCCACCCTCGTATCAGCTGATAGAGCATCCACTGGCATAATGACTGACTTATCCCAATTTATTTTTAAACCCGAATACTCTCCAAATTCCTGTATAAGCCCCATAGCTGCAGTTAAGGAACCCGATGTGTCCCCCAAGAACAGCAGGAGATCATCAGCATATAATGCCACTCTTTCCTCCAATTCCCCATATCGGAAACCCCAAATATCAGGGCTGTTACGCAATTTAACCACCAGTGGTTCAATGGCGAGCGCAAACAGGAGAGGAGACGGTGGACAGCCCTGCCTAGTACCCCTTTCCAATTTCAGAACATCCGATAGGGCCCCACTGAGGCGAATCCTAGCCACAGGAGCAGAATATAGTAGTCTCACCCATTTTATAAACTGACCTCCAAATCCCATCTCCCGCAGCACCACCCATAAGTACTGCCACTCAACGCTATCGAAAGCTTTCGCAGCGTCAAGTGAGAGCACCGCTCTCTCTCCGCCACTCCGAGACGCCAACTGTATGTTAAGAAATACCCTACGCAAGTTAATGGCCGTAGATTTATTGGGCATAAATCCTGTTTGATCCTCTCCCACTACCTGATTGATCACTGTCATCAGTCTAGTAGCCAGGACTTTCGCCAATATCTTTACATCAGTAGATAACAAAGAAATAGGCCTGTACGACCCCGGCTGTAGTGGATCTTTCCCTGGTTTAGGCAAGAGAACCACCACCGCATCCCTCATTGATTCAGGTAGAGCCCCTTCACCCAAAGCCCCCTCAAACACCTCCTTTAATCTAGACATTAACACATCCCCATATTCCCTATAAATTTCAATTGGGACACCATCAGATCCAGGAGCCTTATTATTCTGAAAGTCTCTTGCCGCAATCCACATCTCCTCCTCTGTAATAGAGGCCTCCAATTGTAGTCTCTGAACCTCCGTCAGCCTAGGTAGCCGCATGTCACGGATATACCGCTCCAGCTCCGCAGAAGATTTTGCGAGTCTGGAGGAGTACAGCCGCTGATAAAAGTGAAAAAAACCTTTGCAATCTCTCCGGTGTCCGTGACCAATAATCCATTACCGTCCCGGACAGCCAGCCGAGATCAGCGGAGCCCCAGTTTGAGCTTTAGCAACCGTAGCCAACAGATGTCCAGCACCTTCACCCTCAGCATAAAATTGCTGCTTTAGGAAAAAACTTTTATTTTCAGCCTGTTGTAGTACAAATTGGTTTAATTTAGATTGGGCATTTACCCATTTTAGCTTCTTGTCGGTAGGTGGTGAGCCCACAAAGGCGTGCTCCAGAGTATCCACCTCAGTCTGTAAATATTGCATACGCCCTCTAGTTTTAGATTTAATCCTGGATATTTCTTTTATTAAGACTCCACGCAGTACCGAATTCATGGCATCCCAAACCACCGACAAGGAGGCCGATCCCACATTGTTGCAAAAGAACTCCTCCAGAACAGATGAAATGGAGATATTGTTGTCAAACACTGCCAGCCAGAATGGATTGAACCTCCATCCACCCCTATGACATATAGCGCCCCCGGTCCACGTTTATAACCACCTTAAGAGGGGAGTGGTCAGAAATCAATCTGGTACAATAGTCAGTCCCAATTATCAATGGCACCATTGCACTATTCCCTAAGGCCAAATCGATCCTAGATAATGAGGAATGAGATGCAGAGTAGCAGGAGTATTGCCTAACATCTGGGAACCGCATGCGCCACACATCCATTAATTGTACCTCTTGCAAAACTCTCGCCAGAGATGTCTCTTGTACACTGCTTCCTCCCATCCCAGCCCGATACTTATCCAAGCCGGCATTCAGGTACATATTGAAATCCCCAATTGCCAGCAAGGGTATGTTAGCATATTCCATAATAATGGGAATTATAGTTTGTAATTTACTCACAGTAAATGGTGGAGGAATATACAGAGTAATCAAGCACAATCGTACCCCAGCCACTCTACACACCAGACACACATATCTACCCTGCCCGTCAATGATCACCCTTTCTGTAGTGAAGGGAAGAGATGGGTGCACCAAAACACTCACGCCCCTGGAATATGTGCTGTGTGTGGAATGAAATGCAGGCCCCTTCCACAATCTAGTAAGAGAGGCAGCCGCCTCCGCATTACAGTGCGTTTCTTGTAAACACGCCACAAGATTTTGATGCGTTCTTAAATATTTAAGTATTGCAAATCTCTTTTTAGGGTCCCCCATGCCCCTGACATTCCAAAACACAAAATTAAGTTGTCTAGCCATATTCAGATATATACCATTTTACAGCCAAAACCGGATATTTTAAGTACCGTCCAGCGCCTTTGAATTTATCATCCTCCAATACATGAAAAGGTTCTCTCATAACACTCATAACAAACCCCTCCCCTCCCCCACCCCTCCCCAACCTAATAACAACCTCATCGCGTTGTTCATCACTAGTCCCATATATCTTAATTTAACTCTCATGTGGACCTTTAACAAAAGAATTATGCTCACAGTGAGTAAGAAAGAAAGAAAAAAATAGAAGTCAGGAAAAGAAAGATAACAAACCAGAGAAAAACTAAAAAGAAATAGACAGATGGGAGACCAAAGTCTCGCACGCTGCAAGGGGGATAAAACTTAAGTAGCTCACAGTTAGCCCCTTGACAGCCCCCGCTCCATACAATCAACCCAAAAAATATATCGGCTTGCCCGAGATATATATATAAGAGAGAGGGATAAACAGGTCTCATACAAAATACAGTCCAGGATAATATATACTTATACAATCCAACATTGTACATCGGACCCATTTGTTCTCAAAGCCAGTAAATCTAATCATTATCAACCATTGTTGGAAAAACCCACAAACAGTCATCCATTGCGAATTTGTCTCTCTTTTAAGTCCAGCCATTTAGAAGCTTCCTTGGCCAAATCAAAGAAGTGGGTTCCACCAAGCGCCTCCACTCGCAGCCAGGCCGGAAACAGCATAGAGTATTGCACTTTCAGCGCTCTCAAACGACGTTTTACCTCCTGAAATTGAGCGCGTTTTTTACGGACCTCCACGGAGAAGTCCGGATACAGAGACACTCTTGCCCCCTCTATACGGAGATCCTCAGCCATCCGTGCCAGATATAGGATTTTGTCCCGGTCTCTAAAGTGGAGCATTTTTATCAGGATCGGACGAGCTTGGTCTCCCGGCTGCGGCGGCCTGGCATGCACTCTGTGAGCTCTCTCAATAGCGAACATTTTAGAGAACTTATCCTGGCCAAAAGTTTTCAGCAGCCACGCTTCAAAATATTCCACTGCATCTCTGCCCTCCGCCCTCTCTGGAACTCCTACAATGCGCACATTATTTCTACGTAGGCGATTTTCTATATCGTCCGTTTTATTGTGCAAGTATGTAGAATCCCCAGCAGCCTTGAACCTTTTGACCAAGGGAGCCACAGTGTCCTCCAGTTCACCCACTCTCCCTTCAGCCGCAGACATACGTTCTTTACTTTCGGCATATCATGGCGAATGGTGGATATCTCCATCTTTAGGGATCCAATATGGCCAGCAAGCTCAGCATTTCCTTTAGCAATAGCTTTAAGGACATCTCTAAGTGTGGGTTCACCCTCATCATCTGTTTCATCATGCCTGTTTACAGTCTCTGAGCCCTCAGTCTCCACAGTGTCATCGTCCTCCTGGGCTGCCTCCCCATTACTGCACAGCTTTCTCCCTTGTTCCTGCAGGGGCTCCCCTCCACAAACACCCATGGTCCCTGGGTTATATGCTGCAGTATTGTCACCTGGGGTCCGTGGGGCACCTGGCTGTTGCTTCCTGGCGAACTGCTGTAGTTTAGCCGCCGTTTCCAGCCGCTTCTCCCGATGCCGCGGGGTCTCTCCTTCCTGGAGGCCTCCCTCGGCGCCATCTTGCACGCCATGCGGCGCTCCCCCAGCCGCCGACCGCAGCCGTCCATCCCGCCGCGACATTATGCAGCCTGCCGGTCTCACAGTGCTCACCGCGCTCCCGGAGGTCAGCCCCAACGATTAGGCAGCTCAGAGCAGAATTATTCCTCGGGCAAGAGGATTATAATGAGCGGGGCCGCCGGAGCTCCTCAGCCGTGCGACCGCTCACATAGCACGCTAGGCCACGCCCCACAGAAATCTGAATGTACAAAACAAAATGCTGGATTTTCAACTACTATATATATATTTATTTATTTTACAACAGAGATAGACTGTGTACAGATACCAGGAAAACCTCAAAAACTCGTCAAGCAGTTTTTGCAAATTTTATATGCAATTTGTGAAAAAATGGAAAACAAATTTTCAAAATATCTTATTTAATTCAGGCAGAAATGCATGCACCTACACACATTGGGATGCTATCAATGTGATAATTAATGGTTGCCTGAGGAATGTTCTGCCATGTTGAATGCACTTTATTATGCAAATAATCAAGATCCGCTGGCAACAGATCCTTCTACAATTCCCGCCCAATGACGCTCGATGGGAGACGAGTCCAGAGATGTTGCAGGTCATCATAGCACATTTAAGCCACACAGATGTAGATGTTTACACCACAAAGACTGCTGCAAACTGTTACCAGTAGCACAAGCCTGGCATTGTCTGATTGAAAAATGGCTCCTGTGACACAGCACAGAAATGGCCATTCTACTCTGTCCTCAACAAAATCAATGTAATGCCAAGCTGCTGTGTACCTGGAATGGAGATTGGAAAGGTCCAGCTACTGTATATTATGCCACCCACACTATAATCCCGGTAATAAAACCAGTATTTTTTAACACTACAACATTGGACCACATGTTGGTTGTGCTACTGTTAACAGTTTTTGTGGCCACAGACATCTGGGACATCACTGGTCAGCAATTGCAAAGGGAGTTACCAGACGAGAATCTTGATGCTCTGTTTGCCCATGTATATTCACTGTGGCATTACTTTCCTTAGACAACTATTAATAACTTTGGAGATTTAGTTCACAGAGAAATTATTCTCTGTAAATGTAACGCCCTCTATTATCCTCTAGGGCTTCTCCTGACCTCAGAGTGTAATGACTTTAAAAAAACAAAACAAAGAAAACATTTACACTCACCTCATTGCTCAACTCTCTGGCTTTGCTGCTCCTCATCATTACCCATCCAGTCACCTCTTTGGATTGATGTCAGCAGTGCTCAAATTCATTGCTTAGGGCGAGGCTTCCAGGTTTGCTATGTCCAGAAGAGTTCTGTACGGGTACAAACATCACAGTGAATGCCACTGCGTCATGTGCCACAACCTTTGAGAAAAAATAATACAAAAAGATGGAAGAGTGGTGTATGTTTGGGCGCTGAGGTAAGGAAGATCTCTGATGCTGGCTTCTTTTCCGGACTTTATTAAAATAATTGCAGTTATAATTATTCAAGCTTAAGGCTCTCAAAACCCACGATGCATTTCGACGTGCACACACGTCTTTCTCAAGTGATTCACTTGAGAAAGACATGTGTGCACGTCGAAATGCATCGTGGGTTTTGAGAGCCTTAAGCTTGAATAATTATAACTGCAATTATTTTAATAAAGTCCGGAAAAGAAGCCAGCATCAGAGATCTTCCTTACCTCAGCGCCCAAACATACACCACGCTTCCATCTTTTTGTATCATTTTGACTCCCTATGGGGAGAGTGGTGGAGTGAGCTGCAGAGGAGGGAGAGTACCTGAGAAGACGTCAGCTGGATCGGCCCTTTTACTAGACACGTGACGCCGCCCGGCACTAGTGTTTCCCCGGAGAAGACCTCGTAGGAAGCACGAGGACGGAACCGGAGGATTCCGTTGCTTGATTTTAATAAGCTTATCTACGGGCTGTGGGTTATAACCAGACCAGGTGAGTTTAAACGCAAAAGAACCGCCTGCTAGCAACCCCATGTGTACAGGCGCACTATAAGCTGTTGTTGTTTTTCCTTTACAACCTTTGAGAAATCATGTACAGAACCCTCCAGGGCCTAGTTAACCCAGAAGCCTGGGCCTAGTGACTAAGTTCCCAAGAATTTCAGCACTACAATCCCTGACAAAAGTCATGTTGCTTATCCATGTTATGTAAATAAAAACTTATAACCTGACGTTAAATTCATCTATTGGTTTTATAAATTACTCTTTTGAAAGCTGAAATCCTCCCAAATGTGGTTTAGGTTAAGAAAATAAATTGGCATCAATGCTGAAATATTGATCATTTAATGAACACAGAACGGTCAGATTTTGGCAAGACAAAGGTTTTGTCGCCCACAGAAATTAATGTGATTTTCAAACAAATAATTAACTTAAAATACAAATATATGTTGCATAACATTGGTGAATGAAGTTGTGGTGCTATAAGAGTCATATTTAATATTTTGTGTGACTTCCATGAGCTTGAAGGGCTGCATCCATGCGGTTCAACAATGATTCATACAATTTACTAATGAAGTCATCAGGAATAGCAAAGAATGCAGTCTTATATGCCTCCCCGAGTTCATCTAGATTCTTTGATTTTGTCTTCCAAGCTTCCTCTTTCATCCTACCCCAAACATGCTCAATGATGTTCATGTCTGGTGACTGGGCTGGCCAGTCCTTGAGCACCTTAATCTTTTTTGCTTGAGGGAACTTTGTTGTAGAGATGAATGTATGAGATGGAGCACCATCCTGCTGCAGAATTTGACCATTTTTATGATTTGGGATGTAAGAGGTAGCTAATACTTCTTAACATTTTAGGCTAATGTTTCGCACACCCATATTGAATGTAACCCCAGACCATGATCTTTCCACCACCAAATTTGCTTCCTGATTTCATTAATGAAGTATATTTGAAAGTTGATTATAATCACTTGCTCTACATGCCTATTAAATAAAAATTTAAATGGTGGTTAGGCTATGTTAACACGCAGTGTTTTTGTGAGGATCTGTTTTTGGTGCAAAACTGCACCAAGAACGGATCTTCACAGAACGGCAGGCTCTAGGACCCTGCAGCACCATGTGACTGGGGACATCACCTGGTCACATGGTGCTGTTTGAGGTCCTGTACAAGGTCCTACGGTGCTGGCAAGAAAAGCGATCACTGGGGCAACGTGATTAAAAGCGCGCCAAAAAAGGTGCAAAGAATTGACATGGTCATTCTTTTCACGGATGCGCTTTGCAGCGAGACGCGATCCACATATTACGGACCATGTGAACGGATTTCAGCAAAAGCCATAGCTTTTGCTGGAATGCGTTATGGCGCTGCATTTCACTGTATTTACGCAGCGCTAAATAGCAGTGCGTAAATGTAGAAATAAGCTATGGGCGAATATAGCCTTACACTTTAAGTGTCAGTTTTAGCTGGTGCCATGGGTTGATTCCTTGCTATTTAAGCCCTCAGCTACTTGTCTATGGCTGTCAGATATAGCTCTACTTTTGCCTGCTGCTGGTTGCTTCATTCTGGTGGCTGCTAACATTAAACATGTACACAGATTAGGTTTGCATAGGACGACAGTCACACAGATACGTGTGATGCAGTATGTGGCTCACGGCCTAATGATAATGGCTATGCTATTAGATCAGGTGGGCTACCATCATACTATATAGGTGAAGGAATTTCAGAACATCAGTATTTGTGGGGTCATTATACTGTGTGGGAGCTTTTTTTCGGGCATTACATTATTTGGGGACCATGGAAAGGATTTCATAGTGTGCGAGAATGCTAAGGGCAAAATAACTGTAAATGTCACAATATTTTTTCCCTCTCCCTATCTTTAAAAGTTGAAGGATTGACCTCAAGTCACTGGATATGCCATGGTAGGACCTTTACTATGGGGCCATGTTATTTCTATGTACTATACTAAAATAAAATATTAGCACTCAATGTCTCAGTGAAGCAAAAATATATATTTAATAAAGTGCTTGCAATCCGAAAAAGAATATACGTTTCAGTCTGCCTCTGACCTTCATCAGTACAGAGAAGCTGTGGCAGAGAACTGCAGCTGTATGGCATCCACTATTAGCATAGAGACACAAGGTGTCACACAGGCCTGTGTGTTTAAATGCTAGGGCTGAATTTTAGTTCCAGTCCATTCCAGGCCATACTCAACTAATTTTATAGATAAGGAGAGGAACACTTGTTGCATTGTATACACAGTAATTGGGTTTTATAGTGAAACCCCTTCGTTTTCTCACCCACTATGACACTCCGTTCATTAACCCCCATACAGTATAAAGCCCACCAAAAATGACCCCCTGAGCACAGTATTATTCCCCACAATGAATCAACTCACACAATTTCTCTCACAGCACTCCCCACAAGCACAGTATGCCCTACATTATAACACAACATAAAAACTTTGACATTACTAAGCCTGGCTGATTGATGATACTCTCCAGGTTTTGTTTTGCTTTGTTTATTTAGTTAAATTTCCATTCATTCCAGTTGTTCATGTATATATTTTGAGTTTCTTTCAATATTTTGTAATACCAGCCTGATGAAGGGACCTATGGGCGGCTTCACAATGTGGTCAGATCCGGATCGGGGCTGTCATGGATGAACCTGACAGTCCTGGACTGGATCAGCACGCAGAACTGGAGAGCTAAATTTGCCCTCCAGTCCGGTGTGAAGCCACACGCAGCTGGAGCTGCTGATAGGTCAGGACCGTGGCTCGCAAGCTAGCCGCGGTCCTGACCTACCAGCAGCCGCAGCTACATGCGGCTGCACACCGGACTGAAGGGCAAATTAGCCCTCCAGTTCTGTGTGCTGATCCAGTTCAGGGATGTCAGGTTCATCCATGACAGCCCCGGTCCGGACCTGACCGGAGTCTGAAGCCGCCCTAAGACGTCTCGAAAGCTCTCCTTATAACATCACTTATTTTAGTTTTGTTGTCCATTAAAAGGTTTTACAACTGCAAGATTGTTATCATGTTTCTCCCACTGATAGCAATCAACATTATAACACACTAGAAATAGGCCGGATGCTATTGCATCGGAGAGTGCCATGAAATGAAGAGGTGCCGTGAAATAGCCAATGATAGTACAGTCCTCTTTCCAGAATGTACGCTATTGTTGGGGGATTTATATGGTGTATATGGTGGCTCAGTGGTTAGCACTGTTTTATGGTGGCTCAGTGGTTAGCACTGTACAGTAGTCAGTGGTTAGTACTGTATATGGTGGCTCAGTGGTTAGCACTGTATACAGTGGCTCAGTGGTTAGCACTGTATACGGTTGCTCAGTGGTTAGCACAGTACTGTGGCTCAGTGGTTAGCACTGTATACAGTGGCTCAGTGGTTAGCACTGTATGGTGGGTCAGTGGTTAGCATTGTATATGGTGGTTCAGTGGTTAGCACAGTATATGATTGCTCAGTGGTTATCATTGTATACAGTGGATCAGTGGTTAGCAGTGTATACGGTGGCTCAGTGGTTAAGGTAGTATATGGTGGGCTCTGTGGTTAGCACAGTATATGGTGGGTCAGTGGTTAGCTCAGTATATGGTGGCTCAGTGGTTAGCACAGCATACTGTGGCTCAGTGGTTAGCACTGTATATGGTGGCTCAGTGGTTAGCACTGTATGGTGGCTCAGTGGTTAGCATTGTATGGTGGCTCAGTGGTTAGCATTGTATGATGGCTCAGTGGTTAGCACTGTATATGGTGGCTCAGTGGTTAGCACTGTATGGTGGCTCAGTGGTTAGCACTGTATATGGTGGCCCAGTTGGTTAGCATGTATATGGTGGCTCAGTGGTTAGCACTGTATGGTGGCTCAGTGGTTAGCATTGTATATGGTGACTCAGTAGTTAGCACAGTATATGGTGGATCAGTGGTTATCATTGTATACTCCTCTTTCCTCAGCCTCCCCTCCAACCTATCTTTCCTCAGCCTCCTCCTCCAACCTCTCTTTCCTCAGCCTCCTCCCCCAGCCTCTCTTTCCTCATTCTCCCCTCTGACCTCTCTTTCCTTATTCTCTCCCACCGGCCTCTCTTTCCTCATTCTCCCCCTCTGGCTTCTCTTTCCCTCATTCTCCCCCTCCAGCCTCTCTTTCCTCATTCTCCCCCTCCGGCCTCTCTTTCCTCATTCCCCCCCTCTGGCCTCCCTTTCCTCATTCTCCTCTTCTGGCCTCTCTTTCCTTATTCTCCTCCTCTGGCCTCTCTTTCCTTATTCTCCTCCTCTGGCCTCTCTTTCCTCATTCTCCTACTCTGGCCTCTTTCCTCAGCCCCCTCTTCCCTGTCCTCTCTGGCCTCCCTTTCTTCAGCCTCCTCTCTGGCCTCCTTTCCTCAGCCTCCTCACCTCCTGGCCTCCCTTTCCTCAGCCTCCTTCCTCTCTTCCCCTCACTCTCCTCAGCCTCCTCTCCTCCTAGCCTCCCTCTCCTCAGCCTCCCCCCCCTCTCTGGCCTCCTCTCCTCTCTGGCCTCCGGAAGGGGGTGTTGGGGTCTACTGCGGGGGGCGCTGTGGCATCAGGAGAGGTGCGGTGGGAGGCTGGCAGAGGTCTGCAGGCGTCGTATGCACCGTGGGCTTGTGTTGCCTGTGCTGCCACTAGCCTGCGCCATATTAGCATACCTCTCATTTGGGTGTGCTAATATGGCGCGGCTTCTGATGCGACGCAGTGAATTATGGGATAGCGACATAATCGCCGGAAGCTTGTGACAACATATTATTGGTGATTATGTATTAGAAGTGACCTCAGAAAAGTATGATGCCCCCACAGTGACACACCACTGTATAATGTCCCCACGGTGGGCCTCTATCTACAGTATATTGTTCCAATTAACACCCACCCATGGTATGATAGACCCCTATGCGGTAATATTATAGTCCAAACATCTTCACTATACAGTATGATGCCCCCACAGTTCATCTATACATAGTGTGACATAGCGATCAAAGATCGGGTTGGAGTACACTCATATGGCAGCGATATTTAATATTTAACACAACAATGGTTTCTCAATTAAATAAGTCCTTTTCCAGTTTATTAGACTTCATAAACCAGACTCCAGAACCACATAAAAGAATGAGCCTTGTTTTGGCTGCTCAGCAATATACACAGTATTTTCTCTGCTGGAATTTGTCCATACAGATTCCACTGGCTTTTGCTCAGCCTTTACTCAGTTTTCATGTCTGTTACCTCTCTGGAGGTTTTGGGCAGCCATTCATCACTCAGCCACTCTCAGTAGCCTCAAACAGGATGAGTCTCCAGTCCAGCACAGTATGTTGTCCTGCTCCATTTGCAGGATATAGCATGACTGGTCTTAGGCTAGCTTCACATCACGATTTTTGCCCAGTCAGGCTGTGTCCGGTGCTTTGCAGGAGGCACCGGACACAGCCTGACAGCTTTCCCGGGCAAATAGAGCGGGAGGGTTAATATGCCCTCCGGTCCTGTTTGCAGTCGGACTCAGCTGAGGTATAGCTGTCCCCTGCTGAAATGGTGCTAAACCACTTCACAGAGGACAGCTCCTTAGTGCTGAAGTTCAGCGTTGCTCACGCTGAACTTCAGCCGCCGGTGTCCTGTTTCCGGATCTGGGCATCCAGCACCACAGACTTCCATGTTAGGGACGACCGGATTGCCCCGGATCCGGGAGGATCCAATTTGGGCAGTTTTTTTCGCCCCGGACACAAAATGTTGCAAGCAGCATTTTTGTGTCCGGGGAGAAAAATCTGAATACACCCGGATCCCGCCGGGACAGATGGAAACCGTATTGGCAGATAGCTGCCATCCGGCTCCATCTGACCCCCCATAGGGCTGCATTATGCAAAATCAGTCCGGGGCTGTCAATTTTCATCCCGGACAGCCCCGGACCGGATTGTGCCGTGGTGTGAAGCCAGCCTTAGCCAGAAACAGCCACCTTATATTCTACCTGACAGTCACAGGTGGGAAGCTGGGCTTGATCAGAAAAAAAACATGAGCTGCCTGCATTTAACCCTTAGTGAAATGCTGCAAGTCAGAGTAAAAACATTGACATTTATATTGTCACAAGACCTGGTCTTGTGCAAGTATACCAGCCTTTCACACCATGGCTGGCTGCCATATCACAATAGTATGATAACCTTTACAGCTCTACAAACCACATGCATAGTATAATACTCCCCCTCCCACAGCTTCACTATTACAAAGTAAGGTGCTCTTACAGCCCCGACCTCAAATAAAACAATGTTTCACAACTCTCCAATGCAGTGAATGATAGCTTCACAGCTTCCTATACAGAGTATGATAGTGAAGCAATGGACGAGGGGCCGCTTGTACAGAGTACAGGTACAGTACACAATAGGAGTTTGCAGAAAACAAGCATAACAGTTATTAACAGTGCAAGAAAGTGAAGGGGTAAAGCAGGATCACAGGGGGTAAACCCTGTGGCAAAAAGTACAGTATACAATTACTGCAGTTTCTTGCTGAACTGCACAGCAGCACATTACCCCAGCTATTACAAGTAGTTATTTAACATTTGCAAGGACAGTAAAAATATGAAACTACACTACACTTACAACCTTACTGGCCTCCACTAACTGGGTCACAAACCATGCTCTGTCTACTGAGGCCTAGGCTACACCCTAACGTGTACGCACGCTGGTACAGACTTATGATAATGCTGGGGAACCATGTTCCAGTCTCAGGGGCCCCGATGCTGTGATGCTTGTCTGTGCGAACTTTCCCTTGCATAGCAGGGCAAAAATGCTTTTTCTTTTCTTCATGGTTCCGGGTCCTCTGGATCATCTCTCAGGCCAGCTGTCTACTCCTATTTCTTCCCTCAGCACTTTACTTTCACTTTCTCTCATGGATCCAGGGTCTCTTGTGTTACCTGGCTGGTACCCGATTGACAGCCACAGAGGTGTTTCTCCTGTCCGGCTCGCTGTCTCTCCTGCAGTCAGCACTATGCCTCATCCAAGGCTGTCATTTCAGGGTACACCCCTTTGGCTCTGTTCTCTCTCTCAGAACACAGAACCTTTAGTCCCAGCCTCCTTGTCCCTCCTGTTTTCCCATACATTCAGGGCAGGGCAAAGTCCAATTGCAGTTTCCATACCCCAGCATGCGGGCAGCACAGTCTGTTAAAGTCATAGCGTGCCTAAACAGTTCGTAGTTGCAACACCCCTACAATAGCTCTCTTATACACAGTATGGTTGCCCACCTATACGCTGTATGATGAACTCCCCTATATAAAAACATGATGGATCACACAGCTCCCCTATACCCCATGTTCCAAATTATTATGCAAATGTTCTTTTTCTCAGAGTTTCCTAAATGGTCGGTGCAAATGACAGTCAGAGTAAATAAAGTCATCCCCGTTAAGGTACCTTTACATGCCGCAACACGGCGAGGAATCCTGATGGCGATATGTCGCCTGGAACTATCGCCGTCAAATTGTCTCCCATTTGCGGCGTGTAATTGGAGAAATTGGCGGCGATAAATCGCCTCGCCCCGGTCGCCTTGTATCCTGAGCAGGTACCTGTAGGTATACATCAAATTTTATTGAAGAAACCTCCCAATGATAACAGTATAATCTTCAAAATTAAAAAAAAAAACTCTAAATGCACTGTTACAAATTATTAGGCACAGTAGAGTTTCTAAACATGTGTTTTGTTTGAAAAAAACTGAAAATGCTCATTTGTTAAATTTTTCAGCTTTTGGGTTCCCCTTCACTGAAAAAAAGGGGGTTTTTTTTAACTCCAAAAACCCCAACACCCCAATTAAAAACTTATCAGGGGGAACCCTTTTTGATCTCCCTTTTTTAATTTTGCTTTTCCAAACCCCTTTAAATTTTTTGGGGAGTTTTTTGTTTGGGGATTTCTTTGAAAAGGTTTTCAGAAAAAGGCCCCCCGGGGCCCGCTGTTTTGATTTAACGCCTCACACGCTTATAGAACTTTTGCTTAAAATTTACCCCCCCAAAAGGTTCTCTAAAAGGGTTAATCGGGGGGGAAATGGTGGCCCACCATGAGTTTTTTTCCTTTTTTCCCCCTAGCACCAAACCAGGGGGAAAACCTTGAAAAAAAACGTGCATGAAGATTTTTTTCTCCTAAAAACACTTTTTTGCTTTTTGTAACAGGGGAAAAATATTTTTTGGGGTCCAAACCCCTTTGGGGGTTGAGGGACCCCCGGGACCAGCACTTCAAAAAAACTTTTTTTCTGGCTTGAAAAGGCTTTTTTTGCAGTTGCTCTATTAATCTGATGAATTTTCCGGGGGAAAAACCCCCCTAAAATTTTCCCCTTTTCTGCCCCCAACACAGTGGGGCCCCAGAAAAAAACCCAAACCTTTTCCCGGTATGATGATCTTGCTTAAGTTTTCGTGAATATCTAATATTTTATTTTTTTTTTTCCAAGGCATTGCACTTTTTGGGGTTTTTTTTTTTTTCAACAGAGAGACCCTTTTTTTTTTCCCCCTGTTTTTTTTTAACAGTGTTTTTTTCTTAAAATTGTGGAAAACCCATTTTTTTCCTTTTTTTTGGGTTTTTATTTTTCCAAAAAATAATTATCACAGGTATCCGAGATTGATTTCAGTAATCCAAAAAACCCCCGAACACAAAAAAAACAAGGGGTTTTCCCCTTGAAAAAAATAAAAAACTTTAAAACCCTATGACACTTAAAACAAATTTTTTCTTTTAAATTTGGAAATGGTTTTATACAATGGGGTGGGACCCCCCCAGCTCACCTGTATACTTTGGGGTGGCCCCCAAGTTTTTGTCTTACAAAAATAATTTAGGAAAAAAATTTAATTTTGCCGTGTTCCCTTTTTCCCCGCTGCTCTTGTGATCTAGGCTTTGTGAAGCGGGGACAAGCTAATGAAAATCATTAAAAACCGTTGCTTTAAAATTTTTGCCCCTACGGGGTTAAGAAAAAACATTTTTATAATTATATTAAATTATATATATACCTTAAGGCCCGCAGAACCGGGAATTTTAGTTGGCGGGACAACCCTAAAGTCAACTCAAGAAAAATAGCTCAATGTCCATCCCTGGAAGGGGGGGTTTTGTTTTTCTCGAAACGTCGCGGGGGCCCTGCTGAAAAAAAGAAGCCCTTTTCACTTAAGGGGTTTGAGTGCCGCAAAAATTTTTGTATGTATTGGGGATTTCCCAAAAAGGGAGGTTTTTTTTGGTTCAACACCTGCTATTTTAGTACTGTGCTGCTCCATTTTTTTTTAAATAAAATTATATATAAAAAAATAGCTTTTTCTCCCCGGGGTATCCCCGGGGGAAAAAAAAAAAATGCTGTTGTTAGCTATAACAAAATAAAAAAAGAATATGCATTTTAAATTTTTCCGTGGGAAAAAAGAAGTTTAGCTTTAAAATTTTTTCTATACCCCTCCAAATAAATTTTTCCCCCGGGGCAGTATATATTACCTCAACCCATACACATAAAAGCTGCTCATTTTTACTGACATCTGCCTTTTTAATTCCCAAATGGCCATTTTTTTGCAAATTGGCGGGGTTTTTTTTCAATGTTTATTTTTGGAAATTAAAAAAAACCCCAAGTGTGAGGGGGGTTTTGGGGGACATCTGTGTCATTTTTTGTGGTTTTTGTGTCCATGGGGTGTATATCCCCGGGGGGTGTGGTCCCAAGGTTTGCTGGGGGCCCTTGGGGGGGGGTCCCTGTGAGGGGGGGCCTTTTGGGGGGGGATATTTTCCCTTGGGGGTGTGTGTTTAGTGGGGGGGAGGGGGGGCCTGTGGTTGGGGGCCATCCCCAAGGGGGTGTGTGTTTCCCCTGGGGGTGTGTGGTGTCTTTGTGGGGGTTTTGGGGCCCGTGGAGTGAAAATTTCAAAATTTCCCCCTGGGGGGGTATTTGTGTCCCCTGTGGGGGGGGGTTCCCCCGTGGTTTTGCCTCGTGTTTGTGTGTGCCTCTTTGTGGTTTTTTGTTTTTTTTTCGGGTGCTTTTGGGGGGGTATCCAAAGTTGGGGCCCCCCCCTTTTCTGTTACTCCCCTTTTGTGCCTTGGGGGGTATATATGCCCTGTGCGTGGTGAATTTTCCCCCTTTTTTGGGTGTTTTTTAAGCCCCTCTCATTCCCCAACCCCTCCCCAATGATAACTGTCACTTTCTCTCCCTTTTTTTAGATAGGGGGGCCAAAATTTTTTGGTGAACTGGGGGAAGCGCGGGGGGTTAAAATTTTTCCCACAACAAGGGGTTTTGAAAACTTTCGAGGTCCAGACGTGTGACTGTTTTAAAAAATTTTGGTTTTGGTGTAGTTGCGATGGTGAAAAGCCAATCCCGGGGACACACACACCACACACTATACAAAAATTTAGCTTTATATATTAAAAGGGTTTTATAATTGTGAAGGGAAAAAAACCCGGGGGGGCCCCCTTTTATAACGAAAAAAACACATTTTTTTTTTTAAAATTTAAAAACCCAAGTCTAAAACCCCCTTTATTTTTCACATATCAACACATAACCCGGGGGGGCATGTTTGACACATTGCAAAATTTTAATTTTTAAAAAATTTTTAAAAATACACCTCCCCTTTTTCATATAACTTTCATAACACTTTTTTGCACATAACGTCTTTTTGAAACCCCGGGGGGCCTGAAACCCCTCTCTTGCCCCCCCTTGGGAAAACTTACTACAGCTCCCATGGGGGCTAGGGGGCCCCGGGCCATATACACTTTACCCAAAAATTATCGGGGTTACCATATGAAAATTTTAAAACCCCTTTTTATTCTTCGGGGGTTAGAAAAGGGATTGACCCCAACCGAGCAGGGGGACCCATGCCCCCCCAAAGGGGGGTCCTTCCTGGAGGGGGTTTTTCACCCCACGTCCAGGTGGGGGCCCCCACCGGTTCAACCACATTTTTTCCCCCTCTAGGACCCCCTTTAAGCCCTCCCTTTTACCTTCCTAAATCCCCCTTAAAACCCCGTTGGCCCAAAAAGGGGGAAAACCTGCCCCCCCGGGTTTAGTCCCCGCCTGTTTACCCCATAAATATCCCGTAGGGGGGGTTCCTGCCTGCCCGGGAAACCTTTTCACATCCCCATGTGATCCATCTTTTAAAAATTTCCATGGATCCCATGCATCCCCCACATCCGCTCACACCTTTTCAAAATTTTCACCCCTTTGGTTTTGGCTCCTCCACCCCCTAACAGGGGCCCCGGCCCCCTAGAATCCGGGCAAACCCCTTGCGTCACCAGGGCCCCACTCACCACATTTCGGGCCCCCCCCGTCGCCACCAAACCTCCCATCTCATGGCGGTTTTTCCAGGGGAAAAATGTCCCCGGTCTGGGGTAGCACCCAAGGGGTTTAGCCAGGGTTTTCCCTTTCCCCGGGGGGCCCCTTATGACCCCTTTTCCCCGGCCCCCGGGCACACCCAAAAACCTTTTGGGGGCTTTGGTTGAGGGACGGGTTTTCCCTCTGCAAGCAGCGGGGGAAGGGGCCCCCTCCATCCTACAGGGACGAACCCTCCAATACATCCATACTACCCCGGGCCCTTTCCCCCAAAATTAAAAACTTGCCCCTTCATGGGCCCCATCATTTTCACATTCGGGGCCCCAATTCCAAAGCCCCCACATCCCCAAAAAGGGGGTTTTTTCCGACTACCTATCCCCCAAAAGGGGGTTTATGCCCGCCGGGGATTAATCCCACCACACTCCATAAAAGGGGAAAATGTTTTTTTTCCCCCACGGATCCGGGTCCCCGCCCCCGGGTAAGGGGGTTGGCCCCAATTTCCCCACGGGGTCCCCCCCGGACGTTTTTTTCCCCCACGGCCCCCCCGGGCCCCCCAGGTCAGGGGAAAGGCTTCCCCCCACCAGGGCCCCCAAAAGACCCGGGGCCGGCAAACCGGATGGAGCTGAAAAGGGCCCCCTTTTTACCATCCCAAAATGGGGGGTTGGGGGCAGTCCCTCACAGAGCCCCGGATCTGCCTTTCTCTCTGGATGGATTTTAAACTCACAAAAAGCCCCGGGGCCCCCAAAAAAAGAATCTCACAATCACTCAGCTGGGGGGGTCTTATCGGGGCCCCCAAAATAAACCCCTGACCATCCAACTAAAACTGCTATTCCTCGGGGAAAAACCCACCTGGGTTTTCAACAATCAAACCTAACCCTTTTTTCCCCCCAGGGCCTCCTCAAAACTCAGGAGCCACTCATTAGCACATGAAAGTCTCAGCTTTACAGCACACACTACCCCACTTAAAAAAACCCCGTGTTCCGGGTAGGTTTCCCCCCAGTAATCATCACAGGGAAAAAACCGGGGCCCCCTTTTTAACAGGATCGTACCCTGATCCTGCATGTGATGCGCCCCGGGGGCCTGGGATCATGGGCCCCGGGGTTTTTTTTACAAAAACTAAAAATATAATTGCCTTGTGGCTCATTTTCCCTTTCCGTCGCGATTTTCCGCCTATTTCACAAAATGCCCCCCCTATTTTCCCCAACCCAAGAATGGGTATGGAAAAAATAGCCCCGGCCCCCGGGGTCCCCCCCCCCCCCGCCTCCCAAACCTTGCTGATAAAAAAGGGGCTTATAGGGGCCTTTTTTTGGGGACCCCCAATCATGGGCAGCCGGTCAAATTGATCATGTTTTTTCCACCCCGGGCTTCAGCCTAAAAGGGTTTTGGACAGGTGAAGCCCCGGGAATGTACCATACTGCAGTTCACCCCCCCCCCCCACTCATCCGCACTCCCCCCCACACCCCCCATGACAACACTCCCCCCTGCCCCCCAACATCCGCATTTTTGCACTCACCACACCCTGGCCTTGCTCACACAAAACCCGGCCTTGTCACACACCCTGGGGCCTTTTTCACACACCCTGGCCTCACCACACCCTGGTTTCCCCCCCCTGTAAAACACTCTGCCCCTGCTCTCACTCACCTTTTACTCAAATTTTCTCTTTTTAATCACTCACCCTGTCCAAATTTTGCCTGCCCCCCATTCCCCCCTCTTTTTTCACTCCACTCAACCCCAGTCCATAACAGGGTTTTGTTCCTTATACCACCATTCGCTTTTCCGCCAACCCCGAGAGGGAAAAAAAAAGGGAAGGGGGGAAAAAAGCGAGCAAGGGGGGGGAAAAACCCAAACAGCACATGCGGAGGGGGAGAGCAAGGGGGAAAAAAAATTTTATAGGGGAGAGACAGCAAAAGGGGGGGGAAGGGGGAAGGCTTTTTGCCCGCAGCCCCCAAAAAGAGCCCCCCCCCATCATGACACACCGGGGCCCCCCCAATGCGAAGCATGGTCCTATCTAGTTTATTTTCAGGGGCTAACTAGAACTGGCCCGGGCCCCCCCCCCAACAAATTTTTGAATGGTTCCCCCTCCAAGACATTTTCCCCCCCAAAGACCAAAACCCCCCCAAGACACGCCCCCCTTTAAAACCGATAATGCTTTTAGGGGTTTTCCCCCTTTAAATTTCCAAAAAAATTGAAATAAAATTTTTAAAAAAAAATTGTTCCTAACCCTGAATCTCATCAAAACAATCAAATCAGTTAAGACTCATAATTGCAAAATTTTTATGTTTTTTTTCTTATGGAAATACAAAGCCCCAAAATTTTGATCATTAAACCCCCTTCCTAAAAATTGAAGTACTCCCAAAAGGGATGTAAGTTTCCCCAAACTTTCTTTTCTTGTTTTTCATTTTAAAAAACCCCCAAAAAGTATAACTTAACCAAAAACCCAAAAAAAGTCAATTATTAAACCATCAAAATTTTTCCAAAAGTAAAAAAAAATTTTGCAGTATAACTTTTATTTAAAAAGGGGAAACCGTAAAAAACCGGGGTATAAGCCGATTTTTTTTTGGGGCCCAAAAATTGGGCTGAAAAGTCCCCCCCTTGCTTATACAGGGGGGCAAACAGTCCCCCCAAAGCGGGGAAAATTCCCCCCCCGTGGGGGAAAAGGGGCCCCCCCCTGTTTTAATTCCCCTCCCCGGTCTTCGCACCGCCTCTTCTGGGGCTCCCCCCCCTTCCTGCTCCCGCCCCCCTTTTCATCCGGACCCCGGGGCCTTCGCACGATGACGGGGGGGGGCCTTACAACAGAGGGGGGGGGAGTGCCAGCTTTTGGGGGGGCCGAAACCCCCCGGGGGCTGCTATTACCCCGGGGGGTTTCTGTATACCACTGGGGGGGTTATATACCCCGGGGGGGTGCTGTATACCGCCCCCACTGGGGCTCCTATATCCCCCCGGGGCTGCTATATCCCCCCGGGGGGCTATTTTCCACTGGGGCTGCTAATCCCCCCGGGGCTGCTGTATACCCCACCACTGGGGCTGCTATATACCCGGGGGTGCTTTTATACCCCTGGCGCTGCTATAAAACCACGGGGGGTGTTATTTTCCCCTGGCCGCGCTGTATACCAAAACCCTGGGGCGCTATAACCAGGGGGGGGTGCTATAAAACCCCGGGGGGTAAAAAAACCCCCCGGGGGGCTGCAAAATACCACGGGGGGCCTGTTATATGCCCCTGGGGGGCTGTATACCCCACCACGGGGGGTGCTATATACCCCCGGGTGTTTTATCCCCCGGGGGTCTTTTATACCCCTGTGGCGGGGTATATACCACTGGGGCTGTTTAAAACCCCCCGGGGTGCTTTTTCCCCACCACGGGGGGGTTTTTTTAAAAACCCCCGGGGCTGCTTAATACGGGGCCCTTTCCAATTTTTCCCCGGGGGGTAAAAAGTACCCCTGGGGGGGGGGTATATACCAGGGGGTGCAAAAGTACCCCGGGGGCCCCGCTTTTTAAACCCCCCCTGGGGCTGCTTTTTACCCCCGGGGGTCGATATACCCCGGGGGGCTGCTATTTACCCTGGGGCGTTTATATCCCCCCGGGGGTGTTATATCCCCCCGAGGCTGCATATCCCCCCGGGGGGGTTTTAAAATTTTCCCCTGGGGGCCCGCGGTATACCACACCCCGGGGGGTGCTATATACCCCGGGGGATTTTCCCATTTTTCCCCTGGGGCTGCGATATACCACTGGGGCTGCTAAAAAAACCCCAAAGGGGGTGCTATTTACCATGGGTCTGTATAAAATGCTGGGGCCTGTATACCACGGGGGGTCCCCGTATATACTGGTGGGGTCTTTTTATTTTTCCCTGGGGGGGGGTGCTGAAATTTTCTGCTGGGGCCCCGTTATACCACGGGGAAAAGGTGCTGTATACCCTGGGGCTACTGTATATACTGCGGGGGGCCGTATACCATTTTGGGGGCTGAAATACTGGGGGGGGCTGTAAAATACCACTGGGGGGGCTGCTGTATACCACGGGGGGTGCTTTTATATACTGCGGGGGGCTGTTATGCCACTGGGGAGGCTGCTTTTAAAAATGGTGGGGCCTTAAATACCACGGGGGGGCTGCTTTTTAAACTGGGGGGGCCCCCGTAAAAACCCCTGGGGGGGGTGGGGGGGAATTTTCTCCCCGGGGGCCGATATACCACTGGGGGGGCTGCTTTTTTTAAAACCCTGGAGAGGCTTCTTTTACTACCCCCCGGGGGGGCCTGTATACCAACTGCGGGGGCTGTTACCTGTGCGGGGGGCCACCCTGGGGTTATACACAAAATCTTTTGGTTTTTTCCCGGTTTTTGGGGGGGAAAAGGGGGGGTGGGTTTTTAAAACGGGCCCCCCCGGTTTTACACGAGTATTATCCCCGGGAAATTATTTTTAAGCTTAAATGTGCCCGGGGCCAACAAAACCCCAATTTTAAAATGTACCCCGAAACAAAAATTTTTTTCATCTCTTAAAAAAATGCCATTTTAAAACATATTCCAACTTATAACATTTCTAAAAGCCAAAACGAGGGGGAAACCAAAGGAAAAAAAAAGTTTTAAAATAATCTATATGTTCCGTTTTGTTTTAAACTTTTTTTGAAAAAACAAATTTCGCTTTTTAATTCTACTTTTTAAAATTTTTAAAATTCCCCTTCTTACATTTTCAAAAAATTTTTAACCCCCCAAAAGAATTAAAAAGGTTGAATCAACCTAATAGAAAGTAACAAAAAACACCAAAATTTAAAACTTTTTAAAAAATGTAAAAAAACCCCTAAATGGTCAATAATTTAGGAACCCCAAAATCAGGGGAAAGAGACCAAAATAAGGGGAAAAAAAAACCTTTGTTTGCTTTAATAGTAGCGACATTGGGGGATGACTTGCCCCCCCCCAAAAAAATTTCCCCTTGCTATTTTTAGCAAAAAAGTTGGGTTTTTCCCTGATTTCAGCTTCCCCTATATTTTTCCCCATTTTTAAAACAACCCGGGGTTTCACAATGGGCCCCCTGTCACCCCTTTTAAAAAAAGTTTTTAAAGTTACAAAAAAGTGAAAAACTCCCCCCGATCATCAGTTTGAAAAAAAAAACCCCCCTTTCCAGACCAGATTTTCCCCTTTGACAGATACAAATTCCAAAAACCCCTCATGGGGTGCAGCCACTTTTTTTAAAATTTTTACTTTTTTTTTTTTCTTTAAAGAGTTTTTTAAAAATTTTTCAGACTGAAAATCAAAATAGACTTATAAAAGGGGTAAAAAAGCCCCATAAATTTTCCGATAACCCCCCTATATAAAAATAAAAATTTCGGGGGGAAATAAAGAAGGGGGGGAAAAGGGGGGAAAAAGAAAACCTAATCAAAAAAAGATGGGGGGGGGGGTAAAGTAAAAAAGGGGGGGGAAAAAAAGTGCGGGAAAAGGGGGACAGATGCCCCTTTTAATTTAAAAACGAAAACCTCATGCTTAAGGATTTTTCCCTTTTGGGCCCCCCCCCGGGAAACCAAACCCCCCCTTTCGGAAGGGGGGGGGGGCCTTAGGGAGAGGCCCGCATTTCCCCTGCGTTCCCCACGAATTTTCCTGTGTCCAATTCCATTGCCAAAAAGTATTTGTTTTGTAAACATAAGATTAGCCGGGATTTTAATTTTTCCCTGCGGGGGGGTTTTAAGGGGTTTTTTTTTCCGCTAGGGCCCCCGTTGGTGCTATCTTTTCAAAGGGTGGGGGGAAATCTTTTAGACTGGGGGTAAGCCCCCCAAAAACCCAAGTGCAGGGGTCCCCTTGCGTTTTGAGGGGGCCCCAAAACCCTTTCATGACCGACTTCATGGGGCCCCCCAACCCCTCTTTTCCAAAAAATGCGAGACACGGGGGCAGACCCCCAGCCCCGGGGCCAAAAAGTAACCTCTGTGGCCCCAGAGCCCCCAAAAAAAGGGCAGGTTTTCCCCCCCCGAACGTCCCCCCCCCCTTAAGGCCCCGGAAATACCACCGCAAGGGCATCTTTTGAGCTTTTTTAAAAGGGGGTTGATACATCTTGTCGCTTGAGTCACCCCCCCAACCCCCCCAAACCCCCTCACCCCTTTTGGCTTTTTAAAACCAGGGGCCCCTTTTTCCCTTTTGTCCTGTAATTTTAAAAACCCAACCCCCGATTCCCCTTCTAAAAAAACCACGTAGACCCGCTGCTACCCCCCGGGAAGGCTTTGGAGGAAAATATTAAAACGAAAAGGGGGGGGGGGGGAAATTCCAAAACCATCCTATGGGGGGGAGCCCGCCAAAAAAGGGGGAGACCTGACAGAGCTGAAAACACTGTGCCGGGGGGCGGATATTTGGACGCAAAGTCTCCGCGGGGGGGAAAAACCTTTAAAACTTTGTTTAAAATCAGAGAGGGTCCTGAGTCCGTGCGCCCTCCAGTCCGCTAACCTCAGTATGGGATGATAACCTTAGGGCTTCAATGGTAATTCCCGAGTTTGGGAAACCCAAAACCAGTCCCCCCCACACCCCCAACCCGCTCAAGAGTCCCACTGTTGCCGCCAGCCAGGGGAGTCACTGGGCCCCCCGATTCGGGAACCCGAAGGTTCCTAATAAACCTCCTGGGAACCCGCGTTCCTCCACCCCCATCCAAGCCGGAGGGTCCCATCTCCCCCCCATACACGGGCCACCCCCAAATCGAGGCCCGGGTAGTATGAGATCACGTCAGGCACCCCCATTCCCCCCCCCGTCAATTTACTATACTTATCCGGCTATGCAACCGGGGGCTCCTCATGCCCAATGAACCATTTACTCCCTTTGTATCTAGTCAGAATAGGGAGAATACTAGGGTATGCACCTGAAAATGTACAAATCTGGGGAGCCCCCATCCAAACGCCTGGATCCTTGCTATCCAAGAAAATGGGTTTTAGTAGCTTTGGTCTGACGCCCCCCCCAGTGCCTTAAAAAGGAGACACGTTCCTTTTCATACCGTGGGCATGACATAGGGTTTATTTCCCAGGTAAGGGGTGCCCTCCGGTGCCCATCGAAAGGGAAGATCTGATAATGTTTCTAAAATCCCGAGGAACTTTATAGGGAACCTAAAGATTTGTGGGATTTAATTTTTAAGATACTTCGCGAATGCGTCTACAGGGATGGGCCCTCGGGGAGTGTTCCCCCGGATCAGAGCAGGTAAAAATCACTGCGGCAACAGGCCAACGACTGATTCCTCCCCCCAAACCGTGATCCCCTTCAAGATGGGGTCGGCATGAAGGGACACTGCCAAAAGGGTTTAAACACCAAAGCGTAAATGGGGGTGACAGGGGACACCCCCGTGTCCCGTTCGTGATCGAAAAGGGGTCCGAGAGATACCCGAGGGGAACACTCTGGCGGGGGGTTTGAATACAGGCTCTGATCGAGGAAAGGGATGGGGCCCTTCACCCCAAAAACCTTCTCAGGACCTTTTTTCGGGTACCCCCATTTAAACCCTTCAAACCCTTCTTGGCCCTTTTGAAGGAATACACTGGGGGCACCCCTCCTCTCCCCCAAAATTAAAAATTGGGTCTAGTATTCCCCTCGTGCCATCCCCCGCCTGGCGTTTGGGCCAAAAAAGCCCACCTGACCCGGGCCCCGAAACCACAAGGGGGACCACCTCCACCAGACGAACCCCCCAGAAGTTTCGCAAAAATTTTGGACACCCGGGTTTTCAACAATGAGATCGGGCGATAGTTTTCCCGGGTTTTTTCCCCAGGGTCCTTTCCGGGTTGGGGTTTTAGTTACAATGGTCCCTTCTAGAGCAGGCGTGGGGAAATTTTTTCCACTATCCCCCCATGCTGTAAACAGGCGTAGGAGATAGGGGCCCTAGGATGGCTCTAAAACATCTTGAAATAGCCCGTTGATAAACCCCAGGCCCCGGGGGCTTTACCAGCTTCAGGGGGGCGACGACTTGATAAACCCTTCCCGCAGAGTAAGGGGACGATTAAGAGTCCCCAGGGACTCAGACGGAATCTCCGGTAGCCCCAAACCCATCCGGGAATTCCGAAATTGACTCTGCAGAGGGCTGTTTAAAAGTCGCGGCACCCCCGGGACAGGTTTTTAAAAATTTACGTAAAAACGTGGCAATGTTGCTACTAACTGTCTGGGGTCTCTAACAATAGATTCGGGGAGTCTCTCTTTGGCTTTTTGGGTAGTTTTTACTGTACTTTTCTTTATGCTTTCGCCAAAAAGAGGGCCCCCCGCTCTGTCGCCCATTGCATAATAAGTCTTTTCAGTTTACGCAGGCCGGGTCTCATTTTGTTTTAGTAAGGGGGAACGTAATTGTGAAACTAGGTTCGTTATCGGGGTCAGCAAGGTCGGGGACGGGTTAGACTTATTGGCGGTTTCTAGCTTTTGTATTTATCAACCCAGACTTGCGTTGCGCATCTTTTGGTCCCTTTTTTTCCCGGGCTCGCTGTTTTTTTAAGCAGGAAAACCTCTCATGACCACTTTAGGGGATTTCCATAGTGTGGGTTTTCAAAAGCCCCTCGTCTTTAAATCGTTAATCTAAAAAAAGGAAACTTAAGATCTTCCTCAGTACCCCTTCACCATTTCGTGATCCAAAGCAGGTCCGGCCCCAAAACCGCCCCCCTCCTCGGTGTCGTCCTTCCCACCTCCCGGGGTCACCCCCAAAACGACCCCCGGGCGCATGTTCTGACCATGTAATTCCCCCCACGTCAGCATTTTCTGAAACCCCCCCCAGGGAACTATCCCCCACCAGGAAAAAATCAATCCTTAGTGGGTTTCCCAGGGGGGCCAGAGTGGAACGAAAAATCCCTTCCCCCGCGTGGAGGTAAGGGCCAGAGGTCGTCAAGGGGGAATTCCCTGGCCAGCGGGAGGAATCTCCACGTGACCCGGGCCCCCGGGACCGAGGAGTCCAAGCGGGGCCTCCATGACGGTTTTTTAAATCACCGCATATTAAATGAGGTGTCCGACCTTTGCATCCCGAATTTTGGCAAAAGTGGACCGTGGGAACCCCTCCCCTGACTTGTTTTGGGGCATAAAACTGTCGCAAAGGTGTAAGGGAAAACCAGGGGATGTCAAAAAGGGCAAGATCACAAATCTGCCCCCCCCCGGGCCCTACCAAACTAAACTTCTGTTCAAAAATTTTAGAGATGACTAACCATCAAGCAAACCCCTGCCCTTTTTGCGACATGATTAGAGAAGTAAAAAGGGGGGGAACCTCGGGTTGGACACCCCGTCGTTATCCCATTTCCAGCAGGTTTCGTTTTTCCCGTAAAGCATAACTATGTCTGCAAAGGACCGAGTTTACCTCCCTCCACAGGAACGACCTTTTTGCCGGGGGAATTTTAAACCTTTGGCATTTTAAAGGACACAATCTTTTAAAAATCATGACCGGGGCCCGTGGGGGGACAATGGTAAAAACAGCTTAAATGCATTCGAACCAACAGTTTAAGTGACAGCTAAAAAATGAGAGGGATAAGACAAATAGGGTCAGGGGAAAGAAACAGGAAGGGGGGAAAAAAAATGAATTGAGAAAAAGTAGGGAAGAGCAAAGCCCTTTTCAGAGATTTGACCGTGGGAAGGGGCAGGGGGGCATAAAGAAAATATAGGGGTATACGGGTAAAACAGGGGTAAGTAAACTAATGAGGAAGGGGACAAATAAGCAATACCCAGGAAATTTAAAGGGCAATCAGTTAGATCTGTTATAGGCAGGGTTTTGGGGAAAACATACAGGGGTAAAGGAACAATATTATATCAGGTTTGACACTTTACAATTTTCAACAACATAAATGTAAACCTTTATTTGCTCACATGCGTGAGCCAAGGGGGGGGTACAAACCCCCGTGGGAGAGAGGTGTCCCCCTTTAGCATTTCCCCAAAAAACCCTCACTCAAAAGGGGGATCAGGGTTCACGGGTTACTGGGAGAAATGGTTAAGGGGGCACCCAAAAGGGGACTAGATAGTCTTTTTCAGATAGGCCCAACAATTTAGCAAGGGGGAGCCCCCCCGGGGACCTCATCAATATCAAAGTCCCGTCAGGGACTTTTACACTACGATCCTGCAGCTTTGGAGGGGGGTGGGAAACTCGGTGAGGCCGCTTCCTCTTCCTCTTAGATGCCAGTTTCCCTTAGCGCTTTCCCCAGTTTAGTCGGGGAACAAAAGAGTGGGGGGAGCCTTTGGGAACGAAAGGTGACGTACACCGGGGACCCCCCGGGATACTGTATGTTATTTTTCCTTAGAACTGGGGGCAGTACGGAGCAAATTCCCGGCGTCGCGCCAGCGTCCCCGGGGACAGGGCCGGGAACAAAGACCAAGAGTCATAAAGGGGGTTTCCCTGATGGGGGTTTCCCGGGGTAGAGTATGTAAAGGGGGGGCGTCACGCATCTTCGGACCTTTTCCCGGTGAACCATGACATCTCTGGGAATGTTTTTTGTTTTTCTTAGGAAGCGAAGGGGGGGGGGGGGAAACGATAGATCCTTTCCACCTTAAGGTCTGCCATATCTGCATCTGGGTCTATAATAAAGGAAAAAAAGGGGGAAAACTGCGCCCCAGATGGTAGTAGAAGATGTGTCCTGCTGCTTAGAACTCTGTGTAGAGTGACCGTCTCTAATCTTGACTCTGATAACCTTCGATTTCGAGGCTGTGACTCGATGACATCCCCCAGCAAGGTACTCTTAAGTCTCCTTCCCTGCCGCTGTCTCATGTACCATTTCGTTGTAGCCTTAATGGGTTTTGCAATTGCACTCTGACACACTGTTATATTTTTCCCCCCCACACCCCCCCCCCAAGTTTTCCTAATTTCTACGACGAATGACCCTTCATTCATAAGTAAATGAAGACCACTCTTTTTCTTTACTTAGAATTTGTATTATGGCAAGAAAAAAGCAGCTAACATCCTAATCATATGAGAAACTACAGCTTGTATCCATCAGACTTATCACAACACAAATGAAGCCCCAACCGCCATTTACATAAACAAGAATCCCCACGTTATATCTGACAAGGCACACCTGTATTAAAACCATTTCCATGACTACCTCTTGAAGCTCATCAAAGAAGAATCCAAATCAAGAAGAATCAAACAAAAGGTGCTACTTGAAGTACCTAGAAATAAGATATATTTTCATTTGTTTCATCACACCTTTTTTTTGGAATATAATAATTCCGTCATCTGTAATTCATAGTTTGAAGCTTCATGTGAATCTACAGTTTCAAAGTCAGAAATACAATAAACTCTTTGAATGAGAAGTGTCGCCGAACTTTAGGTCTGTAACTGTATGTATATAAATATTTATATAAATAATATATTGTGTTCCCACACTGCCATACCTGATGGGAAATGATTACATTGTGAGCCTATTGGACCGATATTGCAAATGTTACAATATGTAAAGCGCTTCAGAATTGATTGCGCTATATCACAAGTCTTCCACCCCGTCTGGAAACACACCTCAGAGACAACCCCTTCCGACCACAAGGACACACCCCACAGGACACACGCAAGACCAATGACACACACAACCACACAGACACAATGTAGCACATCGCCTCAGACTCTGTAGCTTAAATTTCCAAAAATAAACATCTGATTATAAAACCAGCCATATGCAACACAGTCCAATTGAGAATTAAATTAAGCAGATCTCAGTCACATACTGTCTATTATGTGTATGTGTAGAACATATACTCGCCTTGTCCAGGGGAGGTTAACTAATTGGCTGATCTTATTAGCCTAGACAACCATTCACTGGCCACTCTATTTTCCCACAGTCATTAAGATACATAGGCAAAGTCTATTTGTTTATACTAACTGCAAGAATTTATAAACCCAGCTACTGGGTATACACTATAAATTAATAAATAAATGGTAGTTATTCAATATAAAGTGTGGTATATACATAGTGCCCCACAACAGTGTGTGCTTCTCACACCTGCACACAACATTGTCTGTGGATCATACTTGGACGACACAGTACAGGTGTCGTCTCCTGTATATTTGGGTTGTATCTTGATTCCTCCTGGATGTGCAGGAATCTGGTCCTCATATAATAGTTGTACTGCATCCTCCCTTGTATGTGCAGATCTTTTCCTCTAATATGGGGTTGTAGTCTGTTATCCTCCTGTATGGTCAAATCTCCTCTATATATGGGGTTGTAGCTGTGATCCTCCTTTATGGTGCAGGATCTGTCTCTATAATATGGGTATGTAGCTGCGGATCCCCCCCTGTATGTGTCAGGATCATGTCCTCTATATTGATGGTTGTAGACTGTGATCCTCCTGTAATGGTGGCAGAACCTTCCTGCTATATAAGTAGATTTAGCTGGCGATCCTCCTGGTATGGTCAGGATCTGTCCTCTAGATATAGGTTGTAGCTGGGCGATCCTCCTGGTGTCAGACTGTCCGCTGTTATATTGGTTTACTAGTCATCCTCCGGTATGCTGCAGGAACTTGTCCCTGTATATGGCGTGTAGCGTGATCCTCCTGGTGTGGTCAGGATATGTCCTCTGTAGATTCGGTATGTAGCTTGTATCCCCCTGTATGTTGCAGGATCTGGTCCTCTATATATTAGGTTAAGCGGCGATCCACCTGTTGTGCAGGATCGTCCGCTATAATGGGTGTACTGTATTCTCCTGTGGTTGCAATCTGTCCTCTGTAATTGGGTTTACTGTCGTTCCTCCTGTATGCGGCAGGAACTGCCTCGTATATTGGGTTTTAGCTGTTGATCCTCCTGTTGTCAGATATTCGCTCTGTTAATTGTTTGTAGCAGTGAGTCCCCTGAATGGTGCAGATCTGTCCTCTATAATGGGTTTAGCTGCGATCCTCCTATGTGTGCAGGATCTTCCTCTATATATGGGTGAGTAACTGTGATTCTCCTTGTGGTGCACGATCTTCCTCTTATATTGGTTTAGCTGGCATCCTCCGGTGGTGGCAGGATCTGCCTCTTATATTGGTTGTAAGCTGTGATGATCCCCGGTATGGAGCAATCTTGTCCTCGTTTATGGTTAGTACTGTGACCCTCCTTATGGTGCAGGATCTGTACTCTTAATAGGGTTAGCTGTGATCTCTCCGATGGCAATGCCTGTCCTCTAGATCTGGTTGTAGCTTATCGCGCTCTGGTATAGGTGCAGGACTAATGACCTTCTTGTGGGTCCTGAACCAGTTTTGAAAGTTATTGTCTCCTCGTAGTTTCTCAAGAAACTTATTACCTTTGCTGGAACTCATTGCTGATCCCCAATGTATATTTCAGGTAGTTAAGTCCGCCATAATAATGACTCTCCTGAGTCTTCCTCTTCATCTCATCGCTTTAAGACGGAGAGTCACCTCGCGACCTCTCATTATTGTGTGGACGTATAAACAAACCCCTATCAGTAATTTATTATTTTTCCCCCTCCCCCGTATCTCCACCGCACTAGGACGCTACATTTCCATTAATTCACCATATAATCACCAGAGAGGTTTAAGATGATTGTGACGAAAACATACTCCGCCTCCTCGCCTATTTTACTGTCAGTCGTGAACAGACTAAGCCCTGATAAATTAACACCCATCATGCTATCGTCCATCCAAGTCACTGAAATCCCCACCAGGTCAGCAATTATTTTCCAACAAAAGCAATTCTAAGTCCATTATTTTGGTGTGAGGCTTTCGGCATTAGTACATCACTGTGCATCTCTCTTACCCTCTATTCCGTCCTACAATTGACTTTTTCTAACCCCACCCCCCCATGTCAGCCCCCATGTGTAATTATTGTGCCCAGGTCATTACAACTGACTTCCCCTCGCTTACAATGAATACACTCACCCCCAAATCCCTAGTTTAAACTCGCCTCCAACTCTACCATTTTCTCCGCCAGCACAGCTGCACCCGTCCCATTGATGCACCCGTCCCTAGCAAGAACCTGTAGCCACAGAGAATCGGACCGCATTCTCCAGGACCCAAACCCGCCTTCCTACATCCAATTCCTGAGCAACATTTTACTCCCTAATCCCCGTTGCCTCTCTGGTGTGGCACTGGTACACCTAATTTCAAGAATAACAACCTTTGAGTCCTTGCCTTAAGCGTCAGCCCCTAATTTCCCAAATCATGCTTTAAGGACCTTCCACCTACCTTCATAACTCTGTCATTGTGCCAATGTGCACCCATACCCGCTGGCTCCGCTCACCAGCCCTCCCAGTAATCTGTTCAACACCGATCGCGATGTGCCTGACCTCGAGCACGCAGTAGGCAGCACACAGTTCGATCGATCTGTCTTTGGTGTACAGATTCCCTATCTATCCTCCTTATGGCGTGCAGGATCTGTCCTCTATAAATAGGTTTAGTCTGTGATATGCCTCCTTATGGTCAGGATCTGTTCTCTATATATGGGTTGGGTGGCTTGTGATCCTCCCTGTATGGTGCAGGATCTCCTCTATAGACGGTTTGATAGCTGCAATCCATCCGGTAGGTGCAGGATCTTGCCTCTATATATGATGTACTGTGATTCTCCGAATGTGCAATCTGTCCACTTAATTGGTTTAGCTGTACCCGCCTGTAGTCAGGTATCTGTCCTCATATATATGGGTATTAGCTGTGAATCCTCATGTTGTGCAGGATCTCCGTCTAGATATGTGTTGTAGCTGTATTCCTGCTTAGTATGTCTCGATCTGTCCTCATAAATAAGTCGTTGTAGCTTAGTGATCCACCTGTATGTGCAAATATTTCAGCTATATATGGGTTAGTGGCTCTATCCTCCGGTATGGTGCTGAATCTGTCCTCTATATATGGTGGACGAGGGATCTCCAGTATGGCAGGACGTCCTCTGATATGCTACTGTGACCTCCTGTATGTGCAGGAGCTGTCCCCTCTATATATGTGGATTACGTATCCTCCTGTACGGTGCGAGGATCCTTTCCCTCTATATATGTTGAGCTGATCCTCAAGTATACAATCCTGTCCTCATATTGTTGTACGGTGAACCGCCTTATGGTAGAGCTGTCCTCAAGTATATCGGGGGTTTACGGTATCCTCCGCTATGTGCAGATCTGTCCTCTATATGTTGGTTGTAACCTGTTGAGCCCCTCTATGTTCAGATCTGTCCTCTGTAATCTTGTTGTAGCGTGATCCTCCTCGGTATCTGCAGATCGTCCTAGATATATGGCTGTAGCTGTGATCCCCTCCTGTATGGTGCAGATCTGCCACGGTAATATTGCTTACTGTAGCCTCTTGTATGGTGCAGATCGTCCGCCTAGATAGTGTTTAGCTGTGATCCTCCTGACGTGCAGATCTCCTCTTATATTGTGTTACTCAGCCTCCTTAGTGCAATTCTGTCCTCTATATATTGTAGCTGTATCCTCCTCTATGTGCTGAGTCTTCCTCTTAATTGGTTGTAGCTGTACCTCCTCTATGTTCAATCTTCCGCTTTATATGTTTGTACGCGTATCCTCGCTCTATGTGCAGATCTTTCCTCGGTATATGGTTGACTGTAGCCTCCTTATGGTGCTGATCTTCCTCTGTATATGGCGTGAGCTGTATCCTCCTGTAATGGTTGCAGGTCTTTTCCTCAGCATATGGGCTGTAGCTGATCCTCTGTATGTGCGAGGAGTCTGTCCTCGAATATGTGGTTGTAGCTGTGAATCCTCCGTACGTCAGAGCTGTCCTCTATATATGGTTGTAGCTTGATCCTCCTTAGTGTGTCAGGATCTGTTCCTCTAATATATGGGGTTGTACTTATCCTCCGCTAGTCACTATCTTGGCCGCTGTTAGATTGTTTAGCTGTATCCTCGCTGTATGGTGCAATCCTGTCCTCTATATAGTTGGTTATGGATCCTCACTACTAATGCAGGATCTCTTCTGTCCGTCTGTTATTGCGTTTTGCGGATCCTCCTTATGTGAAAGATCTTGTCCCTCTGTATATCCATACGGTGATCCTCCTGATTGGCAAACCTGTCATCTTATATGCTGTAGGCTGTATCCTCTTTAGGGTGCAATCTGTCCTTCTATATAGTGTGGTTTGCTTGTGAGCCTCCTGTTACTTCAATCTGTCCTCTATATATGGTTGTTAGCGCGATCCTCCTGATGTGCAATCCTCCTCTTTATATTGGGTTGTAGCTGTATCATCCTTATGCAAGCTCACTCGTGAGATATTATT
Organism: Allobates femoralis; assembly: GCA_033576535.1. Taxonomy (NCBI): domain Eukaryota; kingdom Metazoa; phylum Chordata; class Amphibia; order Anura; family Aromobatidae; genus Allobates; species Allobates femoralis. Next base: position 158,379,485 of record JARQOC010000002.1, on the reverse strand, counting down.
ACTGGGATCCTCCGGATTGCAATCTGCCACTATAAATTGGTACGCAGCCGCCTGTATGTGCAGATCTGTCCCTCGGTATATGGTTTGTAGCCAGTATCCTCCTTAATTGCACGGATCGTCCTTTCTAATATATGGAGTTTAGCGGTAATCCTCCTCATCGATGCAGGAGTCTGTCCGCTGGTATATGGTTGTTTCTGTGATCCTCCGTATGTTCAGCTCTTCCTCTATATGATGGTTGTGCGTATCCTCCGTGACTGTGCAGACTCGTCCTCTATATATGGTTTAGCTAGTATCGCGCCTCTATTCTATCGTCCTCTGATATTGTTTACTGGGAGCCCCGTATGGTCAAGGATCTTCCTCTTCGATATATTTGTAGCGTACCTCCTCTAATGCAGATCTGTTCCTCTGTGTATATTTGGGTTGTAGCGATCTCCTGTATTGCAGATCTTCCTCTTATAGGCTGAGCTGATCCTCTTATGGGGCAGGATCTTTTCCTCTTATATGTGCTTACGGGGATCCCCCTTGTATGTCAGGATCTTCCTCTATATATGGTTGTAGCGGATCCCCGTACGGCAGGATCTGTCCTCTAAAATGGTTTGTAGCTGCATCCTCCTGATGGTCAGATCTGCCCTTTTGTAAAAGGGGGTTTTGTTTTTGATCCTCCGTATGTTGCGATCTGTCCTCTATATTTTTGGTTGTACTGGTTTCCTCCTCTAGTCAGGATCTTCCTCTGTATTGTTTACTGATCCTCCTTATTGGGCAGATTTTACTCTAAAGGGTTTTAACGGTAATCCTCCTCTAATCAAAACCCTGTCCTCTGTATATGGGTTAACTTTGATCCCCTTAGGGCCGGGAACTTTCCTCTGTATAGGCTGTAGCTGGGATCCCCTTTAGTCAACTTCCTCTGTATATGATGGGCTGTAGCTTGATCCGTTTTTATGGGGGCGTCGTCCTCTATTATTGTACTGTGATCCCCCCGTAGTCAACGCCCTCTTTTAGGGTGGTAGCTGCATCCTCCTTATGTGCGGATCTGTCCTCTATATGGTTGTAGTTATCCCCCTGATGTGCAACTTCTCTAATTTTTGGTTTTACCCGGACCTCCTTATGGTGCAGACTTCCTCTATAATGGTTGTACGACCTCCTCTATGGTCCCGGGATCGTCCTCAAATTTTATGGGTTTTCTGTATCCCCTTATTGCGATCGCCCCTATAGGTTGACTGATCCTCCTGATGTCCCAACGTCCCTAATAAGGTTGTACTGTGCCCCAAAGTATGAGATCTGCCTCATATAGGGTTTTTTTTACTTGTGATTCCCTTATTGCAATCTGCCTCTAATATGGGTTTACCGATCCTCCTGTATGTGCAGGATCTTTCCCCCCTTTTTTATGGTTGTACTCATCCTCCGGGATGGTCGATCTGTCCTCTATATGGGTTGTAGCTGTGATCCTCGGGGTGCAGATCTTCCTCAAATATATTTAAACGGCATCCTTCTGTATGGCAGGATCTCCTCGGGAATGGTTGTAGTGTATCCCCTGTAGGTCAGGATCTGCCTCTATATATGTTTACGGATCCTCCTCTATGGCAGGATCTCCTCTTATAGGGGGTTGTACGGGTGATCCTCCTTTTTTTGGCGGGATCTGCCTATATATGGGGTTTAGCGGTGATCCCCCTAGTTTCAGATCTTCCTCTAAAGGGGTTTTAGCTACCCCGGATGTCAGGACGCCTCTATTAGGGGGTTGTGGGGGGGCGATCCTCCTTATGTCAGATGTCCTTTTTTTATGGGACTGTGATCCTCCTATTGCAATCTGTCCTTATAATTGTTGGGACTGTGATCCGCCTCTAGGTGAACTTCCTCTGATTTGTTTAGCTGTATCCTCCTTATGGTCAGTCGGTCCTCTAATATGGGGGGACCCGAACCCCCCCCGCTTGATCAGATCTGTCCCTGATATTGGTGTACGGGATCCCCCCGTAATGTGCACTGCCTGCATTTTTGGGTTTACTGGGACCTCCTGGTATGGGCATTCTGTCCCTTATAGGGATGGCTGTACTTGATCCTCTGTATGGGCGGGTCGGGCCCTCTATAATTGGTTTAAACTGTGTCCTCCGTACGGTGGGAACTGTCCTCTATATTTTGTTTAGCTGCATCCTCCTGATGCAGGATCTGTCCTCGGGATATGTTGTACTGTTCTCCTTATGGGCAGATCTGTCCTTATATATGGGTTTACTGTGTTTCCCCTCTATGCGCTTCTTCGGGGAATATGGTTGTACCGTGATCCCCATGGCGCAGCTTCCTCTGTATTTTCTGTAAGCGTTCTCCGGAGTAGACTCCTCGGGATATATGCTTACGTGATCCTTTTAAAGGGTGCAGATCTTCTCTATAATGTTTGAAAGCTGTTCTCCTGAAACTGCAATCTTTTCCTCTTATATGTTGTAGCTCATTCACTCCTTATGTGCAGACTCCCTCTTATTAGGGTGGAATTTTACCTCCTTATGGCAGATTTTCCTCTAATTTTGGGGTGTACGTGATCCCCTGTTTTTTGCAGTTCTCCTTATAAAATTGGTGTAGCTGTGACCCCCTATTGCAGATCTGTCCTCTAAGATGGGTTTTTATTTGATCCTCCTGTGCAATCTTCCTCTAAAATGGTGTACTGCGACCTCCGGTATGGCGATTTTCCCCTCTATATATGGTTGTAGCGGACCCCGGTAATGTCAACCCCATATAGGGGGTTGACAGTACCTCCTGTATGTCAGACGTCCTCATATTTGGTTTCTCGACCCTCCTTTGGGTCCATCTCCTCTATAGTTTAGCCGTATCCTCCTGATGTGCGGATCTGTCCCTTATAGGGTTGTAACTTATCCCCCCCCTGTATGGGCAGGTCTCCTTTTATATGTTTTACGTGATCCCCTAGGTCAGATCGTCCGGGGGAATTGTACTGATCCCCTGTATGGTGCAACTTCCTCTAATAGTGGCGGGAGCTTATCCCCTGTATTGCAGATCTTCCCTGTATTGTTTTAGCTTGACCTCCTTAGGGTGCAATCTTTCCTCTTAATGGTTGTTGCCATCCTCCCTAATTGCAGGACTTCCTCTATAAGGGGTTTGTATGTATCCCCTTTTGTCGGGATCTTCCTCTATAAAATTGCTGTACGGTATCCTCCCTGTACGTGCAGATCTGTCCTCTATATAGCGTACTGTACCCTCCTGTAGTGCAGGATCGTCCTCTAATATTTGGTTTGTACTTGACCCTTTCCTTTAAAGGCCAGAATCTGTCCTCTTATAGTGGCGAGCTTTTTGTGATCCTCCTGAAAGGTCGGGACTGCCTCTTATATATGCGTACTGTGTTTCCTCCTTACGTGCAGATCTGTCCTCTATATATGTGTTGTAGCTGTGATCCTCCTATGGTCAGATCTGTCCTCTATATAGGCTGTAGCTGTGATCCTCCTGTATGGTGCAGGATCTGTCCTCTATATATGGGGCTGTAGCTGTGATCCCCTTACGGTGCAGGATCTGTACCTCTATATATGTGCTGTACTGTATCCTCCTGTAACGGTGCAGATCTGTCCTCTATATATGGGGCGTAGCGGGATCCTCCTGTATGGTGCAGATCTGTCCTCTATATATGTGGTTGTAGCTGTGATCCTCCTGTATGGTGCAGGATCTGTCCTCTATATATGGGCTGTACTGTGATCCTCCTGTATGTGCAGATCTGTCCTCTATATATGGGTTGTAGCTGTAAATCCTCCTGTATGGTGCAGGATCTGTCCTCTATATATGGCTGTAGCTGTGATCCCTCCTGTATGGCAGGATCTGTCCTCTGTATATGGGCTGTAGCTGTGATCCTCCTTAGGGTGCAGGATCTGTCCTCTTATCTCCCCTTCCTTTGCTCTGTATATCCCTATGTCAGTCACAGAATCTGTCCTCTGATCTCCCCTTCCTTTGCTCTTATATCCCTATGTGTCGTCACTCTACACTCTCCTCCCCAGTGCCGCCATGATGTGGGGTTTCCTGTCCTCTATCATTGATAGTCCGAGCGGCCGTGAGCTCAGCAGTCAGGTGTCCTCCTGCTCCCAGGTTAGCTGCTGGTTGTCCCTGAGGTGTATGCGGCCCATTCACTTCCTCGTGTGACTCCTCCGATCATGGCGCTGCCCCCCAGCCCTCTGCAGCCCGTCACCCACATCATCTTTGACATGGACGGCCTTCTGCTCGTGTGTACCCTCTTCACTATTTCTATCTGCCGTACTGGAAATGATAGAGTTAACAATCCAAGATGTTTAATACTTTCCCTTCCTGACGTCACGCCCTGCAGCACATCGTAGTTTCCCCCCCCTCATTGCGGGGTAATGCTCTGACGTCACTTCTTATACACTGCCTCCTATATACGGGGACCCCTGCTGCGCGTTAGAAACCCCTTGTGTGTGAGCACGCACTGTCCGCGCCGTCAGTGAGAGACGCCGCTGATCCTCAGTGAACGGGTCCCCATTAACCGTAATGTTGTGCTAATCGGCACTCTAATTACCATATTAACTCCGCCTAACGGCACGTCCAGTCAGGAGTCTGGCACTAAGGGTGCCTTCACATTAGCGTTTGGCGCCGCAGCGTATGCTGCGTTGCCATACGCAATCAAACGCATGCGCACTGCGTTCCTATGTTTTAACATAGGAAAGCATGGGGCCTGCGTTTGCTGCGTTCGGGTGCGGGTGCGGACGATATCTGCTCCTTCCGGTGTCCAGCATCCGCACCCGGACGCAGCGTTGCATTTTTTGTGCCTCAGGAGCTTGAAAATCGGCAAGCGTCCCCAAGCGCACAAAACATGCATTTCTTCAATGGGTCCGCATGTTCAGCGCTTGACAGCGCGGGAGAACGCTGCGGACCCATTGAAAAATCTCCCGGTGGCCGCCGTGATGTCACAGGAGCTCACCGACGGCCACCGGGAGATCAGCTGAGCCACTGCTGTCCTCCTTCTCCCCGTCGCCTGTAATTTCATAGCGGTTGTCGGCGGGGAGAACAGCTGATCTGAAAGCTGTTTGAATCTTCCCGCGCCGACATCTCCTCTCAGTGTCGGCGCGGGAAGACTCAAACAGCTTTCAGATCAGCTGTTCTCCCCGCCGACACGTCCCGGTGCTTACCGCGGCCGGGGGGCGGGATCTCCGCGCTGATCTCCGCCCCGCCCGCCCCCGGACAGCGCCGATTGGCTGCCGGCTCCATAGTGATGTGTCCGCAGCGACATTATCCGCTGCGGACACATCATTTGGACCCTGCTTTTGACAGCGTTTGTGTCTGCATGCCATCAGCATGCCAGACACAAACCTAATGTGAAGGCAGCCTTAGTAACGGGCATACTGGAGCATCGTCTGGGACAAGTGGGCGTGGTTATCTTAGGGTGGGCATGGTGATGTTTCCTTCTGCACACTATAATTATGTGGCCCCCTATGGAAGGCACCACAGGGAGGTACTGCACCCCAAACAGAAGGTGTAGTGCCTCTGTAGTCATGGATGTGGGATTTCTTACAGAGTCTGTCATAAGCACCCATACACTAGGCCACCTTAGGAGAGGGACCGTATATATTCAGTAGGTCCCAGGGGTGGAGCCTAGAGTAGAGCGGGAGACTTAGAGTGACAGTCAGCGAGAGAGAGCAGGAGGACGGACGTCAAGAGACTGCGTCTCTGACAGGAGGGCACCACTTTGAGAGGGTGACCCAGAAACAGAAGGGGACAAACCAGGATCGGTTGGAGCCACTGGGGAGTCCAGGTCTTCACCGCCATACCAGAGCCGAGGCAGTCAGTTGGTCTACCCCTGACTGCAAACAGACAAGCTGTGGACCGACATAAGAAGCCATAATGAATCATCCAGAGCTAAGGAGTGGGTACTTCGTCACTGGGTCTGCTGAATAGAGATCACGGATGGACGGGATCCCGGTGCCGTGCCCTGGTGTTCAGCTGAGGGTAGATGTTGATGATAGGGGAATAAAAGGGGTTATTTACAGGGATTGTGACGCTAACTGTAGTGTCCAGTAATTCGGCACCGGCGCTGCCAGGCGGCCCGCTGAGTGAGGGAGGGTGCAGCAAAGTGTGGTACAGCTCCCCACAGATGGAGCTTTACCTCAGGGCAGCAATTGTAGGAAGATGATGAAGGGAGTTGATGGTGCTGCTGCAGTTCTTAGGTATGTGCCCACAGGACGTTTTTGCTGAGTTTTTCCTGCAGTTTCTGCAGCAAAAACCATTGGTTTTATGTAATTTATACTAATTTGTTCCTGCGTTTTCACTCCCAGCAAAACCAACGTGTTTCACAGAAACCTGTGCACACACATTGGTTTTGCAAGTGTCAAGAACTGTCAAGTACCTGCGTTTTTGGTGCGGATGGAAAGAATTGACTTGTTAATTATTTTCCTGCGTTTTTTGCTAAAGTCAATGGAAAAAAACGCAGTAAAAACGCACAAAAAGCGCACATAAAACGCGCAAAAAACGCAGACAAGATCATAGCTAATCTCCTGTCAAGGACTCTAGGAGTCTCAGTTTTGCTGCGTTCAGGACTGCTTTACAAACACCCTGTGGCACATACCCCTACCCCTCTGCTGAGCTGCTGCTGTTGCTAAGCCCTCCGGCACCGCAGTAAGGAAAGCAGAGTCCAAAGTGCGTTTACTCCACTTTAATAGGTACCTAGGCAGATGTTAATGGTATACGGTACAATCCGGTTTACCGGGGTCGGTCACCAGCTCCAGTTTCCCTGTAATGGAGTCTCTGGATGTCTTTCTTTCTATGGCTTTCTGGGATAAACTTTTCCTCTGTCTCTCCACCCTTGCAGAGCTCTCCCGCCAGTCCCCTGATCTCCGTCAGTAAGGCACGGTTATCTTTTCCCGGATTTAAGAGGAGCTAAATCTCCCCCAACGTCGGTAATCGGGCCGTTATCCCACCGGTTATGGATCTGTTATGGTCCTGAGGGGTGAGGTACCTTGTGGTGCATACGGCAACCCGTTATGTTTGGCCCGCAGCTCGTCGTCTATAGTCAGTGATAAATGCCTGACTACTTCAGCTACCCGCAATGCCGATGTTCCCCAACGGACCACCGGCTCCAACCAGTCCTGATCCGTTGCCCTCTGTCCTGGGTCCCCACTAAGAGATGGGCACCCTCCTTTCACTGGGCTGTCAGGCCAGACCACTCTGTCTGCCTTCCCAGCACCATCTGAGGTAAACTGTCAACTGTCACTCTTCCTCTCTCCTACGCTCCGCCCCCACCCTATGGGACCTACTAAATTATCGGTTTCCCCCTATACTAGTGGTGCGGTCCTAATGGGGATAAATTCAGACTCCCTATAGTGAACCCTGAGCTGATGACCTTACAGGGAAAGAAAAACACAATTTTTATATTAAAGTGTAATACCACCCTGTGGCGCCTAGTCGCAGGGGAGCCACAATAGCACCACGACTGAACCCCTACCTCAGTTCCAAATTGGTCCAGGACACTTTAGGGAAAGGACCTAATTCCAGTAGCTTGTTGTCGCTCTCGTCCGTACCGGTAAGAACCGACTGTACCTAACATAAACAGACCACGGGGTTGGCGAAAGGGCTCTTCAGTGTGGTCAAAGAGAGTAAAGAGGAACCCAGAAAGCTATTACAAAAAGACCACCGACAGACTGCAAAGTTACCTCAAAATCTGTGCCTACGTCCCCGCTAAACCAGACTGTGACTGTGTACTGTATCATCTGCTGTACCATAAAGAAACGTTTTGGGGTTGAAGTGGTGTCCCTTTTTTACTTTTCTCCGCCGCCCAAAGGCTCCCACAGCATCAAAGGTGAGGACAACTACTCCCATCATCTACCCCGCCCTGCCCAGAGAGGTAAAGCGCCACCTGTGGGGAGCTGTACTACTCTGAGCTGCACCTCCATCACCTCAGCGACCGGCTGCAGCACTGGGATCCACGTTACCAGGTACCACAGTGTGGGGTCACGTTACCATTCCCCATCCATCATCATCATTCCCCCACCATCCCCGCCATTGAGGGTCCAGGGCACGGAACCAGAACCGACCAGCCGTGATCCCCCATCAAAGTGACCATCTGTCCCGGTATCCGAGTATACCCTACCCTGTCGACCGACTCATTCACACATTGCCATTTTGCGCGCGCGCTTTTCAAAATGCGCAATGTGCCTTGTGTCTGCCGGCAAAGTGAATATGAAGCACCCAATCACAGCTCAGCTTCTATTTTCTTACAGGTCATTAATATGACATATTCAAATTCTATTTTGTTATAGCTAACCAGCAGTTATTTATTAACCCGGGTGTAGCTGGGTAGTACAGCTAGTTCCTTAATAAATTGGGGCCCCACTGGATCTTTGCAACATTTTCATTGACTATAAGCCATAATCATCAACATTAACATAAATAAACACTTGAAATAGATTACTCTGTTTGTAATGACTATATAATATATGGGTTTCACTTTATGTATTGAATTACTGATATAAATTCACTTTTTGATGATATTCTAATTCATTGAGATGCACCTGTATGTATCTCAGTACTTTGAGCTCTACTATCATAGACAACATGTCAGTCTGAACTTTGATACCACTGCACTTATTCAGGGAGAAAGAAGCTATTCTGCCATAATGGATGGATTATTATTTTGGCATTGCTCCGGTTGTCTAGTGATGTTTGGCGCTGCTCACTCTTGGCAGAGCTTCCCTTTATGTAGTGTATTGTTATTTGAAATGTTATCACTTAATAAGAGCAATGTTTTTAGGCCTAAAACATCTGTGTTGGTTGTTTCATATACAGGTATATCTCAATGAATTATAATATCATCAAAAAGTTATTGTGTTTCAGTAATTCTATACATAAAGTGAAACGCATATATTATATAGTCATTACAAACAGAGTGATCTATTTAAAGGGGTTTATTTCTGTTAATGTTGATGATTATGGCTCACAGCCAATGAAAACCCAAAAGTCATTATCTCAGACAATTAAAGCAGGGGGGATGAAGGGTCTGAGAGATAAAATATTACCTAAATAGGTATCAGTTAACTAATACATCAATATTATATTCACCTTTTGATATGTCATGGAATTTGGCAGCATGATTTTTAACCCTTCATCCTCCCTATTTTAATTTTATAAAACAATAACCTGGGGGTTTGCATTGGCTGTAAGCCATAATCATCAACATTAACAGAAATAAACACTTGAAATAGATCACTGTGTATGTAATGACTCTATATAATGTATGCATTTCACTTCATGTATTAAATTACTGAAATAAATTATCTTTCTGATGATATTCTAATTCATTGAGATGCACTTGTACGTGGCTGTGAATATCCAAATAGATTCACCTGTACTGGCTGTGAATATTCTAATAGATTCACCTGTACTGGCTGTGAATATTCTAATAGATGCACCTGTACTGGCTGTGAATATTGTAATAGATGCACCTGTACTGGCTGTAATATTCTAATAGATGCACCTGTACTGGCTGTGAATATTGTAATAGATGCACCTGTACTGGCTGTGAATATTCTAATAGATTCACCTGTACTGACTGTGAATATTGTAATAGATGCACCTGTACATGGCTGTGAATAGTCTAATAGATTCACCTGTACATAGCTATGAATATTGTAATAGATGCACCTGTACTGGCTGTGAATATTCTAATAGATTCACCTGTACTGGCTGTGAATATTCTAATAGATGCACGTGTACTGGCTGTGAATATCTAATAGATTCACCTGTACTGACTGTGAATATTCTAATAGATTCACCTGTACTGGCTGTGAATATTCTAATAGATGCACCTGTACTGGCTGTGAATATTCTAATAGATGCACCTGTACTGGCTGTGAATATTCTAATAGATTCACCTGTACTGGCTGTGAATATTCTAATAGATGCACCTGTACGTGGGTGTGAATATTCTAATAGATGCACCTGTACTGGCTGTGAATATTCTAATAGATGCACCTGTACTGACTGTGAATATTCTAATAGATACACCTGTACTGACTGTGAATATTCTAATAGATGCACCTGTACATGGCTGTGAATATTCTAATAGATGCACCTGTACGTGGCTGTGAATATCCAAATAGATTCACCTGTACTGGCTGTGAATATTGTAATAGATGCACCTGTACTGGCTGTGAATATTCTAATAGATTCACCTGTACTGGTTGTGAATATTCTAATAGATGCACCTGTACTGACTGTGAATATTCTAATAGATTCACCTGTACTGGCTGTGAATATCCAAATAGATTCACCTGTACTGGCTGTGAATATTGTAATAGATGCACCTGTACTGGCTGTGAATATTCTAATAGATTCACCTGTACTGGTTGTGAATATTCTAATAGATGCACCTGTACTGACTGTGAATATTCTAATAGATGCACCTGTACTGGCTGTGAATATTCTAATAGATTCACCTGTACTGGCTGTGAAATTCTAAATAGATGCACCTGTACGTGGCTGTGAATATCCAAATAGATTCACCTGTACTGACTGTGAATATTCTAATAGATTCACCTGTACTGACTGTGAATATTCTAATAGATGCACCTGTGCTGGCTGTGAATATTCTAATAGATGCACCTGTACTGGCTGTGAATATTCTAATAGATGCACCTGTGCTGGCTGTGAATATTCTAATAGATGCACCTGTACTGGCTGTGAATATTCTAATAGATGCACCTGTACTGACTGTGAATATTCTAATAGATGCACCTGTACTGGCTGTGAATATTCTAATAGATTCACCTGTACTGGCTGTGAATATTCTAATAGATTCACCTGTACTGGCTGTGAATATTCTAATAGATGCACCTGTACTGGCTGTGAACATTCTAAAGATGCACCTGTACTGGCTGGAATATTCTAATAGATGCACCTGTACGTGGCTGTGAATATTCTAATAGATGCACCTGTACTGGCTGTGAATATTCTAATAGATGCACCTGTACTGACTGTGAATATCCTAATAGATGCACCTGTACTGCTGTGAATATTCTAATAGATGCACCTGTACTGACTGTGAATATTCTAATAGATGCACCTGTACTGACTGTGAATATTCTAATAGATGCACCTGTACATGGCTGTGAATATTCTAATAGATGCAACCTGTACTGGCTGTGAATATCCAAATAGATTCACCTGTACTGGCTGTGCATATTCTAATAGATGCACCTGTACTGGCTGTGAATATTCTAATAGATTCACCTGTACATGGCTGTGAATATTCTAATAGATGCACCTGTACTGACTGTGAATATTCTAATAGATGCACCTGTACTGGCTGTGAATATTCTAATAGATGCACCTGTACTGGCTGTGAACATTCTAATAGATGCACCTGTACTGGCTGTGAACATTCTAATAGATGCACCTGTACTGGCTGTGAATATTCTAATAGATGCACCTGTACTGGCTGTGAATATCCTAATAGATGCACCTGTACTGACTGTGAATATTCTAATAGATGCACCTGTACGTGGCTGTGAATATCCAAATAGATTCACCTGTACTGGCTGTGAATATCCTAATAGATGCACCTGTACTGACTGTGAATATTCTAATAGATTCACCTGTACTAGCTGTGAATATTGTAATAGATGCACCTGTACTGGCTGTGAATATTCTAATAGATGCACCTGTACTGACTGTGAATATTCTAATAGATGCACCTGTACTGACTGTGAATATTCTAATAGATGCACCTGTACTGACTGTGAATATTCTAATAGATGCACCTGTACTGGCTGTGAATATTCTAATAGATTCACCTGTACTGGCTGTGAATATTCTAATAGATTCACCTGTACTGACTGTGAATATTCTAATAGATTCACCTGTACTGGCTGTGAATATTCCTAATAGATTCACCTGTACTGACTGTGAATATTCTAATAGATGCACCTGTGCTGGCTGTGAATATTCTAATAGATGCACCTGTACTGACTGTGAATATTCTAATAGATGCACCTGTGCTGGCTGTGAATATTCTAATAGATGCACCTGTACTGGCTATGAATATTCTAATAGATTCACCTGTAGTGGCTGTGAATATTCTAATAGATGCACCTGTACTGGCTGTGAATACCCAAATAGATGCACCTGTACTGACTGTGAATATTCTAATAGATGCACCTGTACTAACTGTGAATATCTAATAGATTCACCTGTACTGACTGTGAATATTCTAATAGATGCACCTGTACTGGCTGTGAATATTCTAATAGATGCACCTGTACTGACTGTGAATATTCTAATAGATGCACCTGTACTGACTGTGAATATTCTAATAGATGCACCTGTACTGACTGTGAATATTCTAATAGATGCACCTGTACATGGCTGTGAATATTCTAATAGATCACCTGTACGTGGCTGTGAATATCCAAATAGATTCACCTGTACTGGCTGTGAATATTCTAATAGATGCACCTGTAATGGCTGTGAAACTCTAATAGATGCACCTGTGCTGGCTGTGAATATTCTAATAGATGCACCTGTACTGACTGTGAATATTCTAATAGATTCACCTGTACTACCTGTGAATATTCTAATAGATGCACCTGTACTGCTGTGAACATTCTAATAGATGCACCTGTACTGGCTGTGAACATTCTAATAGATGCACCTGTACTGGCTGTGAATATTCTAATAGATGCACCTGTACTGGCTGTGAATATCCTAATAGATGCACCTGTACTGACTGTGAATATTCTAATAGATGCACCTGTACGTGGCTGTGAATATCCAAATAGATTCACCTGTACTGGCTGTGAATATCCTAATAGATGCACCTGTACTGACTGTGAATATTCTAATAGATTCACCTGTACTAGCTGTGAATATTGTAATAGATGCACCTGTACTGCTGTGAATATTCTAATAGATGCACCTGTACTGACTGTGAATATTCTAATAGATGCACCTGTACTGGCTGTGAATATTCTAATAGATTCACCTGTACTGGCTGTGAATATTCTAATAGATGCACCTGTACTGACTGTGAATATTCTAATATATGCACCTGTACTGGCTGTGAATATTCTACTAGATGCACCTGTACTGGCTGTGAATATTGTAATAGATGCACCTGTACTGGCTGTGAATATTGTAATAGATGCACCTGTACTGGCTGTGAATATTCTAATAGATTCACCTGTACTGGCTGTGAATATTCTAATAGATGCTCCTGTACTAACTGTGAATATTCTAATAGATTCACCTGTAGTGGCTGTGAATATTCTAATAGATGCACCTGTACTGACTGTGAATATCCTAATAGATGCACCTGTACTGACTGTGAATATTCTAATAGATGCACCTATACTGCTGTGAATATCCTAATAGATGCACCTGTACTGACTGTGAATATTCTAATAGATGCACCTGTACTGACTGTGAATAATCTAATAGATGCACCTGTACGTGGCTGTGAATATTCTAATAGATGCACCTGTACTGACTGTGAATATCCTAATAGATTCACCTGTACTGGCTGTGAATATTCTAAAAGATGCACCTGTACGTGGCTGTGAATATTCTAATAGATGCACCTGTACTGACTGTGAATATTCTAATAGATTCACCTGTACTGACTGTGAATATTCTAATAGATGCACCTGTACTGACTGTGAATATTCTAATAGATGCACCTGTACTGACTGTGAATATTCTAATAGATTCACCTGTACTGGCTGTGAACATTCTAATAGATGCACCTGTACTGGCTGTGAAAATTCTAATAGATGCACCTGTACTGGCTGTGAATATTCTAATAGATTCACCTGTACTGGCTGTGAATATTCTAAAAGATGCACCTGTACTGGCTGTGAATATTCTAATTGATGCACCTGTACTGACTGTGAATATTCTAATAGATGCACCTTTACTGGCTGTGAATATCCTAATAGATTCACCTGTACTGGCTGTGAATATTCTAATAGATACACCTGTACTGGCTGTGAATATTCTAATAGATGCACCTGTACTGGCTGTGAATATTCTAATAGATGCACCTGTACTGACTGTGAATATTCTAATAGATGCACCTGTACTGACTGTGAATATTCTAATAGATGCACCTGTACTGGCTGTGAATATTCTAATAGATTCACCTCTACTGACTGTGAATATTCTAATAGATGCACCTGTGCTGGCTGTGAATATTCTAATAGATTCACCTGTGCTGGCTGTGAATATTCTAATAGATGCACCTGTACTGGCTGTGAATATTCTAATAGATTCACCTGTACTGGCTGTGAATATTCTAATAGATTCACCTGTACTGGCTGTGAATATTCTAATAGATGCACCTGTACGTGGCTGTGAATATTCTAATAGATGCACCTGTAAAGCTGTGAACATTCTAATAGATGCACCTGTACTGGCTGTGAATATTCTAATAGATTCACCTGTACTGGCTGTGAATATTCTAATAGATGCACCTGTACTGGCTGTGAATATTCTAATAGATGCACCTGTACTGACTGTGAATATTCTAATAGATGCACCTGTACTGACTGTGAATATTCTAATAGATGCACCTGTACTGCCTGTGAATATTCTAATAGATTCACCTCTACTGACTGTGAATATTCTAATAGATGCACCTGTGCTGGCTGTGAATATTCTAATAGATGCACCTGTACTGACTGTGAATATTCTAATAGATTCACCTGTACTGGCTGTGAATATTCTAGTAGATGCACCTGTACTGACTGTGAATATTCTAATAGATGCACCTGTACTGGCTGTGAATATTCTAATAGATGCACCTGTACTGGCTGTGCCTATTCCTATCTCTCAGCACCTTTCAGTGTTCAGTTGATCTTTTGCTTGTTGATCTGGTTCCTCTTCAGGTCAGGCTTCATACAGCCTACCTGATCAGTGTTACTTTTCAGAAAATTCAGTTTTTTTCTTTTGCTTGCCCAAATGTTGTCGATTTGAGTTTCTCCATGTCCTGAATTTGCTGTAGAATTCTTTCTCTGAATACTGATTGCCTCCATTATTTGTGTATTTGGTGGAGGTAGCAGCATTGTGATAAACCATTTCTGTTTTTTAGTTTTGTACCCTACTCCCATGTCCTCCTTTGTCTGTTTTTCTTAGAGGATCATATACCATATTGCCTCTGGACATCTTCACATGGCCTTTTTCTTGCTAATTAAATGTTTATAAAGTTGTTATTTGACTTTAATTGAAAAATTGCCTCTTGAAGTCACTGGATCCTTAAAAATCCCAGCAGTTTGCTGAATGTTGAGTTGCATCCTAATGCTTTCTGTTTAATGCATAGGAAAAGCTGTGACACCTTATTTTTTTCAATGTTAAAAAATGCTGCAAAATTGTGTTTAAACTGCTGATCAAAATTGGATTGAGTTTATCGTACACAAAGAACAGAATGTATGAGGCCTTTCTCTCATTCGAAACTCTACATGCGCATGTGTGTTATAAACTAACACTACAGACTGCAGAAGATCTGTCATTGGCCGTAGTTACACTGGGTGAGAGACATGCAGGAGTCTCATCTTCATCTCCCGGAACTGCTACCGGCTCTCCAGACAGGAGCCTGCCAGCTGTATGTATTTCTGCGGAGCTGCACGCTCCTGTCCGGAGAGACGGTGGCCATGCCGGGTGATGGGAAGCAAATCTCACAGCTGTTTTATGCATGTCTACCCAGTGTAACTCAACTCCAGCTGTTAAAAATTTCAGGTGAAACATAACATGGGCCTCATTGTCAGTCGGTGACCATTTGGTGGAGTCAGTATAAAATAGACCAACTCCTAAAATAATAAGTTGGGTACAGTATTTCAATGCAGAATGTGCTGGATATTATTATGAATTCTTATTATCTAAATATCTTGATTATGGTATCATTACAATGATTTAAAGCCTGATGTTCACCTTGTACTACAATAAATGAGGGAGTCGGAGTTGGAGTCCGAGTCAGGGAAACTGAGTAATCGGACATTCAGCTTAGCGACTCTATAGCCTTGCTCATTGTTACATACCGCTCTGCCTTTATTGGGTGCATTCAGATAGTATTGATCTATTACACTGGAGATACTATGTTTTTTACATCATTTTATTACTAGGCAAATGCTTTTATTTTGCAGTATAAATTCTATTTTATGCCATGATACTGTTTTATGTGCCTTTTAGTTACATATGATATGCTCTCCACATAACGTACAGTATGTTTTAACTTTGTTTTTGTATGTCATGCTAGATATTTGAAATAATTATAACAAATATTGCTAAATAAAGACTGTAGTATACAAATTATTACTAATAAGAAGCGAGGTTTTCTTCACTGCGCGATTAGATCTTTTCTACGTTGGTGGTCACTTGGTTGGATAAGACGGCAAGGCGAGATTTTGTTTCCATATGCTTTCCTCCTATGACATTGACGTTTTTGAAAGTAGAGGTCAAACACATGCTGATATTAGGAGGAGAATGTAGTACACAAAAATGCCTGTGCTGTAGTCAGTGATGAGTGCTAAACAACCCTCATTTAGTGAGTGCCACTATAGACCATAGAAAAGAGCTCCGACATGAGCGGCAGTTGGTATTATTTGTTTCAGGTGGAGTAGAACAACCCACTTCCATGAGAGGGCAATACCATTAGGCCAGAGACACATTTATGTGAGCTACATGCAAGTGTCTCTTGTGAGTCACCTGGCCTGGCTGCTGTCTGTCTGAATGGGCGCATGGAGCTGATTATGTTTCTGTGGAGCTCCATGCTCCCGTTCAGAGAGGCAAGGGCTGGGCTGCGTGATGCATGCGAGACACTTGCATGCAGCTCGCATAGTGTGTCTCTGCGGTTAGAAGAAGGTTACCATTACATCCATAAAGGCTTTTTTATTGTGGGATGGTTCAGTCACTCAATAAAGGCAGAGTATTAGATTCATTAGAGAAGACTAAGCAGAAGCCTAAGTGGAAATAGGAGTGCCTTGCTAGAGACAACTAGGGAACTGGTGCACAAGACTGTGATGCAGTATCTGTAATAGCTTGTCTCAATTGTGTACCAAGTTCCTGGCAGGCAACTGCAGAACATTACTAAATTGATTACTGAGAAAAGGGTGATGACAATCATTACATATGCTAAACTGCTTGTAAAGTGACACACTGTTGTAGAATGAAGTAGGTGCAGCTGAGGAGATTGCCAGCAATTTTTTTGCAAATGCTAGAAAAACGTAGCCCCATCTTAGTCAATCCCAGTTGTCTACCTCTCTACACTGTTTCCATGGTTGCCTTGTCTTATAAGGGGTTTTTACCACATGCAGAATGGCAACTAAACAAACGAACCCCTTGAGAATTGTGCACATATTGCCATCTCTCCAGTGACATTTTTCCTGGTGGAATTTGAGGTTTCATAATGCTATTAGGTTTCCAAGGAAAGGTATCGCCTTCAAAACTTCTATTCCATTAATGTGAAAAGTATTTCAGTAAAATATTTTGTGAGCTAAATAGTATAAAAATGCGCAGCTTGAGGGCTCATCTCCTGACAGCTGTTATGTGGCGAGTTATCTTATGTGGCAGTAGGTCTTTGAACCTTCAAGGGCTAGTATTTGACTGATTCCTATGCACCCCCTATAGCTACTTCTCTGATAGTACAACAAACCTCTTATCTCAGAACTTCCTTCTTTTAGTATCATTTGGTTACAAAAGTGATAAATTAAAATTAAACTGGCAAGAATACTGAAAGAAGACTGCAGTAACTTTCTTTTTCCTTGGCACATAAACTAGCTAAGTGTGTGTTCTGCTAGAAGAAAGGATTTCTTATAGAAAAGGAAGTTTGTAATGTATTGATGCTCCTGCTAAAAGACAAAGGCCATAAAACACTTCAGTTTTTTTCCAGTTGATTATTTCTCGCACACGCACAGCTCTTCTTCCTATGTAATAGTGATAGATAAAGTTGCTGTATTGTGCTCACTGGTAAAATAAACTTTTGTTGACTGATCAATTCATTAATACAGTTTTGTGATAGAGAGATATTAACCCTGTCACCCCTGAGTCTTTTTTTTACCTTAATGACTGGACCTTTTTTCCAATTCTGACCAACGTCACCATATGGGGTTTATATCTCTAGAATGCTTCAACAGATCCCAGTGATTCTGAGATTTTTTTTTGTGAAATATTGGACTTCATGTTAGTGGCAAAACTAGAATGATATTTTTTGCATTTTTCTTTTGTGAAAAACAGGAAGTTTTGCAAAAATGTATCAATTCCAGTCTAAAACGCAAATTTGCACTTCAGTAAGGAAGTGGAAAAACTCCAGCGCCACATTTAAGCAGCTCCTCAAAGTCATAATTGCTTTCCAACAAGCTTTTTAATATGGCTAAGGGATTTGTGCCAGATCAGAACCCCAAACTACAGACGCTGCGTTTCGGGGTAACTGCCCTTCATCAGTGTGGTGTGTGGGATATTCTGATCTGGCTGTGTGAGTGGGCTAAGACAAGGTCTGGGAACTTGCTATCTACCTTATGGAGAGAAGTTTTCCTGCAACCATAAGAGGTTAAGTAGGTGAGGAGATTGCAGCCACATCCCCCCTCTAGGAAATATGCAAACTTGCACTTCAGTAAAGAAGTTGAAAAACTCTAGCGCCAGATTTAAGTAGCTCCTTTGAGGAGCTTGTTGGAAAGCGATTATGACTTTGAGGAGCTACTTAAATGTGGTGCTGGAGTTTTTCCACTTCCTTACTGAAGTGCAAATTTGCATATTTCCTAGAGGGGGGATGTGGCAACACTGTAAAACGATAATTCTGCAGTCACTCTATGTTACTACAGACTTATCAATCCTCCCATCACCCATACTGAGCACTGCAAGGATTCAGCGTTTTGTAAGCCGGGACCAGACTGCAATTATGCGGTATGTATGTTCCCAGCAACAACACCAGAGTAAAGAGATCATTAGAAAGTTCTCTGTACTGTCCCCTCATATATTTATACATTATTATAAGATCACCCCTAAGCCTTCGTTTTTCCAAGCTAAATAACCCCAAGTTTAATAACCTGTCTTGGTATTGCAGACCCCTTAGTCCTCTAATGACTTTTGTCGCTCTTCTCTGGACCCGCTCTAGTTCAGCTACCGTATTTTTCGCATTATAAGACGCACTTTTGTTCCCCAAAATTTGGGGGGAAAGTGGGGGGTGCGTCTTATAATGTGAAAGAATACTTGTGTGGGGGGGGGAGGCTGTGGTGCGGTGTCCAGGGGCTCTCAGGAGGCTGTAGGAGGCTGCAGTAGTGGCCCCGTGGTAACGTGGGGCCGCTCATTATCTCCTGTAATATGCACTGCTTCCCGCTGTCAATCACCAGTGGGAGCAGCCCATACTACAGGAGCGGGACCGCAGCCCAGAGGCTGCGGTCCCGTGTGGATAGTCAGTGCTTTCCACGCAATGAAAACGTGGAAGACACTGACTATCTCTGGGAGCACGATCATACTCACCCCTCTCCTTGCTCCCTGCCGTCCACGCCATCCCCGCTGTCTTTGCCGGCATCCGGGTCCTGTGAGCGTTGCTGCAGAGTGACGTCATCACCTGCGCGCTGCTCACAGTACCCGGATGCCGCCACAGCACAGAGAGCGGTGATAGCACGGACAGCGAGGGAGTGAGGAGAGGGGTGAGTATGATATTGTTTATTATTTTAAATGTGCGCCAGCTTTATGGGGGACAGTGCCAGCATCATAGGGGGACAGTGTGCCAGCATCAATGGGGGACAGTGTGCCAGCATCAATGGGAGACAGTGTGCCAGCATCAATGGGGGACAGTGTGCCAGCATCAATGGGGGACAGTGTGCCAGCATCATAGGGGGACAGTGTGCCAGCATCAATGGAGGACAGTGTGCCAGCATCATAAGGGGACAGTGTGCCAGCATCATAGGGGGACAGTGTGCCAGCATCAATGGGGGACAGTGTGCCAGCATCAATGGGGGACAGTGTGCCAGCATCAATGGGGGACAGTGTGCCAGCATCAATGGGGGACAGTGTGCCAGAATCAATGGGGGACAGTGTGCCAGCATCAATGGGGGAGAGTGTGCCAGCATCAATGGGGGAGAGTGTGCCAGCATCAATGGGGGAGAGTGTGCCAGCATCAATGGGGGACAGTGTGCCAGCATCAATGGGGGACAGTGTGCCAGCATCATAGGGGGACAGTGTGCCAGCATCATAGGGGGACAGTGTGCCAGCATCAAAGGGGACAGTGTGCCAGCATCAAAGGGGGACAGTGTGCCAGCATCAAAGGGGGACAGTGTGCCAGCATCATAGGGGGACAGTGTGCCAGCATCAAAGGGGGACAGTGTGCCAGCATGAAAGGGGGACAGTGTGCCAGCATCAAAGGGGGACAGTGTGCCAGCATCATAGGGGGGACTGTGTGCCAGCATCATAGGGGGGACTGTGTGCCAGCATCATAGGGGGACTGTGTGCCAGCATCATAGGGGGACTGTGTGCCACCAATATAGGGGGGACAGTGTGCTAAAATGAAGGCTATGTGGGGGGATATATATATATATGCCAGGTTGGAGGACATACATATAAGACAGACACTGGCATTATAAGGTGAACCTCGTTTAACATTAAAAATTATTTTTTCCTCTTTTCCTTCATCAAATGTGGGGGTGCGTCTTATAATCCGGTGCGTCTTATAAAGCGAGAAATACGGTATGTCTTTCTTATACACCGGAGACCAGAATTGTACACAGTATTCTAAAGGTGGTCGCACTAGTGATTTGTATAGAGGTAAAATTATGTTCTCCTCATGAGCATCTATGCCTCTTTTAATGCATCCCATTATTTTATTTGCCTTTGCAGCAGCTGCCTGACACTGGCCACTAAATGTGAGTTTGTCATCTACCCATACACCCAGGTCTTTTTCAGTGACAGTTTTGCCCAGTGTTTTACAATTAAGCACATAATTATACCTTTTGTTTCCTCTGCCCAAGTGCATGACTTTACATTTATCCCCATTAAAGCTCATTTGCCATTTAGCAGCCCAAGCTTCTAGTTTACATAAATCCTCCTGTAATATAAAATTGTCCTCCTCTGTATTGATTACCCTGCAGAGTTTAGTGTCATCTGCAAATATTGAGATTCTACTCTGTATGCCCCCTACAAGGTCATTAATAAATATATTAAATAGAAGCAGGCCCAACACTGACCCCTGTGGTACCCCACTGTTAACTGTTACCCATTCTGCGTGTGTTCCATTAATAACCACCCTTTGTTTCCTATAACTAAGCCAGTTCTTAACCCACTTACACATATTTTCCCCTATCCCCATTGCCCTCATTTTATGTATCAACCTTTTGTGTGGCACCGTATCAAAAGCTTTTGAAAAGTCCATATACACCACATCCACTGCATTTCTTTGGTCCAGTCCAGAACTTACTTCTTCATAGAAGCTTATCAGATTAGTTTGACAGGAACGGTCCCTCGTAAAACCATGTTGATAAGGAGGACTATGTGCCGCAATAACAGTCGATGTATGGTTTCAGCGCATCACCATGCATGGGGTGTTCCTGATGCTTTCAGTGGACACATGAAAAAGACGCAGTGGGACACAAGCGGACACAAATGGATGCCTTTGTATGCACCCTGCGTCTCTCTGTTAAATATAGGGGTGCAGGGTGAATCCATAAGCATGGAAAGTTGTACGCATGCCAACGCGACGCACCCAAACTCCAGTGTGAAACCAGCCGTAGCCATTAAAAGGTATCACAACTGCAAGATTATTATTGTGTTTCTCCCATGGAGAGCAATCAATCTTATTTCAACTGGCTAACAGAGTAACAAACCTTTTTTTCTTCCTTCTGCCTCATTACAGTGAATTTTGTCAGAATCACGTTTTTCTGAGATTTACTCGTAATCCCCGATGTAAGTGCTCATGATTTAGTGCAGGATAGACGTGAATTGAACCTTATTGCAATCTTTGGGTGGTAGAATAAACTAATCAGCATCAGTTGAGGAATTGGGTTTATTACTATTTACAGTATATGCCGTTCACCATGCAATATAGGTGTCTTTATTCGACAGGTTGGTATGATTACAGCGATACAAGATTTACATAGGGTCTTTTAGGTTTGACTACTATCAAACTAAAAATGCTTTTTTTTACAAAATAAAGTTTTTTTGCATCACTAAAGTTTGAAGACTATAGTTTTTTTTTAAATTTTTCTGCCAACAGTCATGTGAAGGTTTGTTTTATGCGGAATGAGTTGACGTTTTTGTTGGTGCCATTTCAGGCAACATAAGTGTTTATTTTAGTCCTTTCTGTTCCACTTTTTGTGAGGCAGAATAAAAATTCTTGCCACTTCCATTTCCTAAAAGTGTTAAGACAGCTTTATTACTCAGGTAAGTATGATTATAGTGATACCACATTTATATACTTCTTTTATGTTTTACCGCTTTTACACCATAAAAACTATTTTAGATGCTTTGCTTTATTCTGATAGCTATAGATTTGTATATTTCTGCATTGACAGAGCTCTGTGATAGATTGTTTGTTTGTTCTTTTTGTGGGACAAGATGACCTTTCTATTGATGCCATTTTTATTTACATGTCACTTCTTGATCACATTTTATTCCAATTTATTTTTTTGGCGGCATGATGAAAAAGCATACTGTTTTTGCCACTTTTTTATGGTGCTTACTGAAGGGTATTAACTAGTGTGCCACTTTATTGGGTGGGTTGTTCTGGGCACAGCGATACCAAATATGTCTACTTTTTTTACATAAATTTTGTTATTTATTGGTATTGTATAATTTTGCTCTTTATTTTAATTTTTTAAATGTTTTTACATTATTTTAACTTTTTTAAGTTTTTTACTTAGTCCCTTTTTTGAACATCACCTTTTATTATTCTGATGTCTCTTATAATCCATTGCAATGCACCAGCATTGCAATGCATTATATGTCAGAGCTGCACTTGCATCTTTCCATAGCTGGTAACCTGGGGGTCATCTCCACATCACAGAAGTCTCGATCATTTGGGAGAGCAGCACGTTCTTCTCCCAGCCACCTTAATGCTGTGATCGCTATTGGTCACAGCATTTAGGGCATTAAAATGCCTGTAACATCAGCTGGACACGCGATGGCTATCGTGTGAGTACTTCAGCTGTGCCCGCAAAATATACATGATGTACTGGGTATGTACTTGGTTGGGAATGCACCAACTTTCAGGACGCACCCAGTAAGTCAGATGTCAGTAAGGGGTTAATGTCCTCAGTTATTGCCCGTTAATTTTGTGACCCTAGAACAACCACTTGTGAGAAAAAACACTATTAACCTGTAGATTTGGGGTTACTATGCAAGTTAAAGCGTTCTGATCTGTTTTGTGCCCACACAACAAGCTCTGCAGCTAGGAGGAAATACATTTTATTTAGCATTCGACTTTTAGTAATAAGTGTGGAGCCAGTGCGGTTTCATTCACTGCTCAGTGCACAGTAATCAGCGGCTGTAACTGAGCTCCAGACACTGACTGAAAGCGAGCTCTGCAATACACAACGAGTGATGTCCGAGATGTGCTCGACTGGAGACAATCTGAAGACTGCAAGCCATGGTAGCACATTTAGACCAGAAAGGCTTTTCACAGTATCTCGAGCAACATGTTGCCTGGGGTTTTCATGTTAAAGGTAACCTGTTACCCCCCCAGGGCCTATTAAGCTAAAAATGCCACCTTCAGCAGCACCTATGCTGCATTTTGTGAAGGTGGCTCTTATTATTCTACCCCACAGGGACACCGAAATTAACACTTTATTAGATATTACTTTAGGTCCGGGAGGTATAGTCTGCTGCCTGGACCTAAACGTTTTGCTGATGTTACCCCCTCCTCCTGTGTGGTCTGGGTCCCTCCTCCTCTGTAACTTCAGAGCGGCGGCGTCAGCACCTGTGCGTTCTCTTAACTCGCGGCATCTCCGTGAGCTCTGCCCTAGTGCTGAGGTCGCATGATATTACATAGCATCAGATCCCGCCCTGTGGTGTTTTATGCTGTATGCACACAGCAGGGCTGGGAATCTGGCTAGATTCCCACACCCGCAGTCTGCATTCAGCATAACACACTACAGGGCGTGATCTGGTGCGGCATAATATAATGTATACCTCCCGGACCTAAACTTATATTTAATAAAGTGTTTATTTCGGTGTCCCTGGAGGGTAGGATAATAATAAGTGCTGGCTCTTTTAGCTTAATTTGCCCTGGGGGGCTGACAGGTTCCCTTTAAACAGTGGCTCCTGGGACACTTTATTGAAATGACAGCCAGCAGCCCTTCATGATGATTTGGGTGCTCAGCTGCATTTAATCTGAATATTAATCAGACAACCATTATTAATCTCATTGATAGCGCCATATGGGCACTTTCATACCTTAGCACGCTACTAGTTGATACTGAATGAATCAAGATGTTTTAAAAATTGTTTCTTTCTTTCCATCATATGTATACTATTTATACACTCCTGAGAAAATGAGTAACAATGTTTTGAACTATTGACCTTCAGGCTCTATATCTCACCATCCACTAATGCTTTGAGTGTGAGACTAACTTAATTTTATAGACAAAATAGACAATCATCTTGGCTATCTCACACATCAATTTGACTTGCAAGTGTTTGTCCAATCATTAGTTATGCAGCTTCTTGACATTTACTGCATTGTTAGTTTTTTTCCCCTAAAAATCTATATTTAAGGCTGCTTTCACATCAGCAGTAAATGTAATTTGTGGCAGATCTGATAGATGTTGCCGCACCTGCCGGATCTGCCTCATAATGGATGACTTGTAGCACCAATTCAGCAAGCCCCGTTCATTCCCCATGGGGCTTGCGGTCAGGTGCGGCAAGTGTGGTTTTGCAGGATCTGGCAGATCCATCCCTTGTGGCCGTGCAAAAGAAACACTGCTAGCAGCATATTTTTGTGGTGCTGCAAGTGCCACAAGTCCTGGATCTGGCAAAACTACACTTGCCGCACCTAACCGCAAGCCCCATAGAGCATGAATGAATGAATTAGTGCTGCAAGTCAGCCATTACGCGGCAGATCCGGCAGGTGCGGCAACATCTGCCTGATCTGCCACAAATTACATTTACTATTTATGTGAAAGCAGTCTTACTTTTAATTATTTGTATTTTGGAAATTCACCTTTGGCTTTCAAGACTGTCTGAATCCTTCTAGGCATGCTCTCAATCAGATTCAAGTATCTCAACCAAAATCTGATCCCAGAATTCTACTGTATGTTCCCAATGTTGGTGCATACTGGTGGATTCACTTGAGTATGTATACAGTTTTTCCTGTAATTCTACCCACAAGTGTTCTCTTGGGTTGAGGTCTGGGCTGGAGACTGTAGGGTCAAATCCAACACCTCTACTTAATTGTTATTGAACCATTTTTTCATCATTCTCAACATATGCTTGATGTCCAAAGTTCAAAACATTGTTTCCCTTTTGCTCATCAGTGTATGTCCACTGATCCCATAACTTACAAAGGTCCATGGCTTTTCTTTCTTGTTGTTGCAGTTTCAATTGTAAGGAGTGTATGATTATCAGGCTTACTAGGTGGGGTGGATGCTCAAAGCCCAAGGTCTAGGTGGGCACATGGGCCATGGTCATCAGTGTAGCAGGCAGTCAAGACGTGCAGGAAACAGTAAATATCCTAGAGACCGCAGACACATACAGTGGTGTTCAAAAGTCCTGCATAGGATAAATTGATTTTTCAAGTTTTAAACGTTTTCTGTCGAATATCTTTGATGCTAATATGACAGATTATATATGGTTTTGTTCAGAATATAATTTTGCATTCTCTCCATGTAATATTTTTAGCTTTTGAAGCAGTTTTGTCTGAAATTATTGCAACAATATGGGAATTGAAAGCACAACTAAATATTGTACAGCTTCAGATCCAAAATTAGCCAATCACAGATGAGGTTCTTGTGACCAATCATAACCTGGATATGGCAGCCAATCACTTTCCATTACATTGCATCACATCTGCTGCTTTGTTTGTGTGTTTTATCTGTTGGTCTATCTAGTGAATCATACTGTAGAGCTTTATGATGGGAGCCTTCAGATTTTTGTCAGCGGAGGATTGTGTGCGAGTTGTGGTGCTACATGTAGAGGGTTATGCTGGCCCCCAGATCGCAAGGAAGGTCGGCAGTAATCAGAGTACAGTTGTAAGGATTTTGCAGAAACATAAGCAGCTTGGAATTACCCAGGAGAGGCCCAGATCTGGTCGGCCCAGAAAGTCAACTAAAAGGGAGGATAGAGCACTGATAAGAACATCCCTTGCCAATGGAAAGCTCACCTCTCCTCAGCTTCTGCGAGAATGGCAAGAAAAGTGCAATATTGAGGTAGCAACATCAACTGTTAGGAAGAGATGTTTGGAAGCAGGATTGAGAGGGTGCAAGGCCCGAAAGAAGCCAATGATGACAGCCATACAAAGACAAAGGCGAAAACTGTGGGCATTGAAATATTCAAAATGGAGGAAGGAGGAGTGGGGAAAAAGGGCTATTTAGTGATAAAAGCACTTTTTGCATTTTAGGAAATGATGGCAATTCTTATGCGAGAAGGTTTCCACACGAAGAGCACAAGCCAGAGTGTTTGAGCTTCACTGTGAAGCATCCAATGAAAGTAATGGTCTGGGGCTGTATGGCAACCAATGGTGTTGGAAGGCTTCATATTGTGGAGGATATGGTTAATGCAAAAAAATACATAGACATCCTTAATAAGAAAATGCTGCCTTCTGCTCAACACCTGTTTTCAGGGGATTATATCTTCCAGGATGATAATGCTCCTTGTCACAGAGCTAAGACAGTAGTGGAATGGAAAAAAAGAACAAGGTGGCTACTATTGACTGGCCAGCCCATTCCCCGGCCTTCAATCCAATTGAAAATTTGTGGCACAAGGTATCAATAGAGATATCTAAAAAACAGCCAAGGACCAAGAGAGAGTTGATTGAGGCTCTGATACAGGCCTGGAACCACATCATCACTCGTGAACATCTGCAGAAGCTTGTTCACTCAATGCCACAGAGATGCACGCTGGTGCTCAAGAGCAAAGGCCGGCCAATAAAGTATTAGAAGCTAAAGATGCACTCAAAAGGCCCTTTTCAGGACTCTGAATTAAATAAAAAATAATAAATCTTAAAAAGTAAAATTTAAGTCTGTGTGAACTTGCATTGGAAGTTAATGAACTTAGAAACCTGTTCACCATTCTACACACTGTACTGGTGTAGGTATAGTTATGCTGTAAAAAAAAATCAAAAATGCGCATACCATAACAATTTATACACTTGGGACATTCAAAAATGAGTATGGCATACAATGAGGGATTACAAAAACATATATGTTCCACCAGTTTCACTGTAGAGATGCAGAAGTATGAAATATATAGTTTTCTTCACGCCTATGCAGGACTTTTGAACACCACTGTAGCATAGTCCTGGAAGATTTACAACAGGTAGCAATAGTAATGGAGGCCGCAGGCAGACAGGAGATGTCCTGGAGACCCCAAACAGGCAGCAGAAGTCCTGGAAGACTGGAAACAGGTTTCAGAGGTACTGGAAGATGCAGGAAAATGGGAGATGTCCCAGAGACCCCAGACATTTGGCAGAGGTACTGGAAGCCATAGGAAAACATAAGATGTCCCATAGATTGCTAACAGTTGGCAGAAGGCCTGGAAGACCGATAACTGGTAGCAGAAATATTTAAAGCCACAGCCAGACAGGAGGCATCATGGAAACTTCAGACAGGTAGCAGAGATCCAGAAACTCTGGGAACATGTAGGAGAGGTACAGGAAGCCACAGGCAGATATGAGACATCCTGAAACATGCAGACAGTTGTAGGGGTCCTGGATGATCGGGAAGAGGTCGTTGTGCACATACAAACTAAAAGTCTTAATGCCAAAACATTGGTGTGTCTTTTTGTAGGTCTTATGTATGCCCAAGCAGCTCATCACATGAGAACACATCAGGCTACTTGTAAAGCCTGACATGGAGCACAAAAAAATGACTGGGGTGAAGGGAGCAGTGTCCTGACTTGGGCAGACTCGTAACAGCTCTGATTACTACGTCTAGATTTCTAAAGTGCATTTTGATAGCAATTGTAACATTTTTTTATTGGTTTGTTTAGTACAGAAATGCATTATCGGCATTTTATATGCGGTGTGAGTTCCAGCATACAGCTAAACCTTCTCTGTATCCTAAATAAACAGACTGTTGATTCTGTGGTCAATTGTTTATTGTTCAGTGGAGAGTAATGATGCAATGATTCAATCGATTGTGTGATGTGTGAGTCATCAATCATGTAACTATAAGAATATAGAATAACTATAAAAATACAAATAAAACGAAGCAGTGCTAAGCATATCACACAAACAACAATAGTAATAATACACAGCAGAGAGAATACATGAGGAGTGTATACACATACCCTCACAAAGCTATGACAATGTACAGCAAAGAAATCCTAAATAACAGGGTACAGTGTAGAGCGTCAGTGCACTAAAATGGAAGCTCATAGAACGGAAGCATTCCTATCAGATATAACTATGTAAAAAACAATTGAAATCCGATCAGGCGCAAAAATATAAAGAACACAGAAGTATAACCCTCACCAGACTGACTTGGCAAATATGAGCGGAGTTCACAATAGATGAGCAGGAGGCAAGAACACAACTTCGCTGTGTGAAATCCTGATGGTACTGATCTGAAAATGACTACTTCTTCCCACACAGACATGCAGAATGCGGTCCTACAAAGCACTGTTTTCTTAAAGGGGAAGAGACCTAGATATGCAGGAATACTTCCAGATTGTGTTGAACATATTTAGACATCATAACAAGATAACATATCATATCTCACAGGTTGTAACCAGTGTCAAACTCGAGTTGCTTACCCTTACTGAGTCTGAAATGGCACAAGAATACACATGCTAATACTGATGGAAACAAATGAACATAGCACATCCTGAAATTGATCAAAATGGCCATAAAATAAGTCCAGGTACGTATTTAGACCAATATATTCATGCTAGAACTACCATATATTTTGGCCTGGATCAGCTGGGTCTACGTCTGCACAGATCCGCTTTCCTTTTTTACCAGTTTCAATATATATGGGCCAATGTGAATAAAGTAAGAGTTAACAAGGCCAGTCTGGGCACTAGAACTGTTCCAAAAGTTACCTACAAGCTTGTAACTTTAAGTGCTACTAAGTAATAGTAGTAGTGCTGAGTGTGAGCTCAAAAGCAGCTTTCCTCTGGTTTTGGACACTTTTAAGACTATGTTCACATCTACATTGGAGACATTGTTAATGATCTCCGCCACGGACTCCATTATTTTTACACAATTAGCACAAAACGTAAGCCTACTTTGTATGACACATCCATCATTCAGGGTGTGGGGATTTTCCTTTTGTGGAACAGAAATTACTAACACAGATGTCAATTAACCCTTTGTTTAAACATTTTTTTCTTCCTTTTCAATAATGAAGTTCATGGCAGTGATTCAAATGATTATTTAGAGGTATTAAAGTCACAACTAATCCAATGTACCTTAGGTAGCAGTTTGATATTATATGTCTAAATCAAAGGCCTTTAAAGCCAAATCTGATTTCATATCTCTATATTTGGATCAAAGTATAGCACGATCTGCCTGAATTCCATCAAGGTTGCTCTGAAAATGTTTGCTGGCAGCATTCCCTATGTAGGGCATTCAAAATAACGGAATAACTGCTTGTTCCAAATCAAGTTGTTGGAATGCACTGATCCACACAATAAGCCCTGGGCTTGCTTCCATTTTACCCATAGCTAAAACTTTTCTGCTGTTTTCTGCCAAATTCCAACGCATTTATCACAACTGACAATATCTTAGATATTCTTTTTATTTCAGACATTCAGAGGAAAAGACTAGGAAGTTCAGTGAAGAGTAATTCAGACACAGATTATATGATCTTTTTGTTTTGTGAAGAATACAGAAGTTGGAACATGTATTGTTCTCAATCCTTCTATTGATTACCAACCCTATTAATGCCAACTATGCGTCATGGCTTGGTTTGTGGATTTGATCTGGTGACCTGTTGCCACATGATCGGTTCTTCTGTCTGCTGGGCAATTGCCTTTTCTTCTTTGTCCAAATGTTCTCCTTTCTCAGTTCACTCCTCTCTAGGTGTCTCTTATTTTCCCATTTTGGTTTCAATTTTATATGTTCACCTTTCACTGCATTTCCTTGCTGGCTATACATCTTCGTGGACTTGGATTTAGGACTTCTACCACTTCAGCTAAGGGGTTTACCTTTTTTGGTAAACACTAGTTTAGGTCCTACAATGAGTCTGTTTCCCTTCCAGCACCATTTTCTTTAATCTATTATAGGTTTCTGGTCTTAGATCTTTATAGCTTCTCCTCTCTATCTTATATGAACATGTTTTTAGTTTTGTCACTCTGGATTTTGTGTCTTCCTGCATACCTACTTCTCCCCTCGTTGGCATTGTGTTGCAGTCTCCCATCTCATCCTTCAGGAGGTTTGATAAACCCCTCGATGGCCTTTTAGGGAGTCAGATCCCAGGTGGTGTTTTGAGTTTTGTGGCACGAGTCTTTCTAGTCTGTACATCTACCTGATGGGTACAGCATTATTCTGTAGTAGTTACCTGTGTGTCAGTGTATTTACCTTCACAACACTATGTTCCTATGCCTTGCAATGCAGCTAAGCCCCTTGCTGTTGCTGAGTCGATACAATGTTCACCAAGCTGTGGTGCAACACGTGCAAACTGTTTATATTCCCTCCATGCAAAATATAAAGGGAGGGGACAAGAGGCGCAATAGTGCCCTATCACTAGTGACACTAGTATGTAAACGGTGGTGCTGTGTGGCCACTCACCTGATCCAGTTGTGGTCCCCACAACTGGTTTAACTGCGTTTAGGAATCAATGTTCCAAGCTGCTGCAGGACCTCCACCTACCACTGGATCGTGGTGTATTCCAAGAGAAATGATGGGAGTGATGGTGTGTCACGGTCCGCGCTGCTTCTGGATTCAAAAAACTCACCAAAGAGCCCAACAACCTTTCATCCTCTTTATTCCAACGCGTTTCAACGCCACAACCCGGCATCTTCCTCAGGGATATCCAGGTTGTGGCGTTGAAACGCGTTGGAATAAAGAGGATGAAAGGTTGTTGGGCTCTTTGGTGAGTTTTTTTAATCCAGAAGCAGCGCGGACCGTGACACACCATCACTCCCATCATTTCTCTTGTTATATTCCCTCCATGACACTTTTAGAAGGTATACATGGGTAACCCTTTCACAGTTTTTTGCAGCCTTCTTCAAAGCTCCAATAGACAGGAAAAGCCACTTCACTTTTCCAGTGTCATTGTTACTTTGTTTCGGATATTAGCTGGGGTCACAACTGTGCAAATGGACTATCAGGAATGAAACTTCCATGACCTATTCTAGTTATCGATGCTTATGGTGGGACATTCCATCTATATATTCAATAGTTCATATCAGCCTTAGATCTTCATACTGATCAGAGTCTAATCTTCAGACTCTATTTTTGTTAACCAATAGATACAAAACCCATCAGTATTTTTTGAGGTGTAGGGGGATGTAGAGTTTTTTTTTCTATTTATTTCCTTATCAAATCACACCTACTTAACCCCTTCACCACCCGGCGATTTTCCTCTTTTGCGGTTTCATTTGTTCCGCCCCTTCTTTCAAGAGCCATATTTTTGTTACTTTTCTGGCAATATAGGCGTATAAGGGCTTGCTTTTAAAAGACACATTGTACTTTTGAATGGCACCATTAATTCTGCAGCATAGTGTACTGGAAATTGAGAAAAAATTCCAAGTGTGATGAAATTTCCAAAAAAAAGTTAAATTACAAAATTGTTTCTTGTTTTGCTTTATTTACCATGTGCAATATATGCTAACGCTGACCTGGCATTATGATTCCCCAGGCCTGTACGAGTGTGTACATTCCAAACTTGTATTTTTTTATTATTTAAGTTGTGAAAAGAAATGTAAACATTTGTAGAAAATGATATTGTGATAGGGAGGGTTTGGCTTAGAGCCCACAGGGGAGTAATACAAATAAACCCAACCCCACATAGTAACGCTGTGCTACACTTATGCTAATTTGCTGCACAGAATTCCTGATGTTTGATAACAGTTTTCTCTACAATCATACATGCAATCATTGAAGTAAAGGTATGATTGCACTCAGCATCCCAGTGCCTGTAAGGCACCGGCTTCACTTTATAGCCCTAAAACCTGCTGGCTGGTTCTCTTTAATCATTTGAGTGGTAGAGTTTAACAAAGGTCTAACTAGGTGCAGGGCATAATTGGATGTGTAACTGCTCTTCTTAACTCTTTAAAATTAAATTGAATAAATAAGGAAAATGCATTCAGAAGCACATACAGTATAATCTCCTATTGATAAGATATATGATAGCACCTGTAGAGACCTGTATAACCCCAACCCCTTCGGGTTACTGCAGCTTTTACCATGGAAAGCATGACAGTCACAGGGTGAGATCTTTTACTTGTGTCTTGTAGTAATTCCCTAACCTGGAAGTTAAACTTTCATGTTGGCCTCCAACTAATGTTTCCAAATGCTGCACCTACAATATTCCAGACAAATGGAATACGTGATCATGTGTTTTCATGTTCATTAAATCCACACCCTAATTGAAGAAATCCATTTTATTTTTTTCTGAGAAATCAAGCAATTAATTCATATACAAGTGAGCCACATGTGTATTCTTTTTCCCACTTGAGTTCTTTGTTTGACATTTCACTTTTGTTTCAGCTACTTCCCTCTCTTGACCAAGATCTCTTGCAATAGCCATCCCATGCGTGGTGTGGCACTTACACAGTAAAATGGCTAAGATGTTACCAGAAACAGTGTATCGATATGCACTTGCGCCAGCCCAGCTGATGAGACACTTTGCACAGGAAAGAGCAGCAGTGAAAAATTGTGACCTGTAAGGCTCCTTTGACATCAGCGATATTGCAATTTTTCAGTAGATCCAGCAGATGTCGCCGCACCTGCCAGATCAACCGCGTAACGGCCGAGTTGCGGCACTGATCTGGCAAGCCCCATTCATTCTCAGTGGGGCTTGCAGTCGGATGCGGCAAGTGCGATATTGCCGAATATGGCGCTTGCGGCACCACTAAAAAAAAACGCTGCTAGCAGCAATTTTTTTGCGCGGCTCCAAGTGACAGATATGTCAGATTCGGCAATACTGCACTTCCGCATCCGACCGAAAGCCCCATTGAGAATGAATGGGGCTTGCCAGATAGGAGCCGCAAGTTGTCCGTTATGCGGTAGATCCAGCAGGTTCGGCAACATCTGCCGGATCTACCGCAAAATTGCAATACCGCTGATGTGAAAGCCTCCTTAATCAGACACAATTGGCAGGTGGGAAATAAGGAGGGCAAGAGAACTGCAAGTGCACTGTTTCAATTGGTACACTTGTGGCTCATTTGCCTACAACGTCATTGTAGGATTTCTCAGAAACTGTAAAATGAATTATACAATTAGATTATGAATGTGGTCAGTATGTAAGTGGGTGTATTTACTTGCAATCCATGACAGGTTCCGTGTTAAGCCCAGTATAATTTAAATATTAAGTGCTAAGTCCTTAATTTATGGACTGAGTTGTAGCCTGGCTAGCTCAACCACTGGACATATTTTCAGTCATGACTCATGACTTATTAAATACATCCTCTGCATTTAAAGGATTCATAGTTTAGTAGAAGCATCGTATAATAACATTATTCCTAATTAAAATGTGAAGGTGTTGGAGGGCTGACATTTTGGTTTTCATCTGTAGCATAGTTTTTGCTGCATTTACAGAACAGCTTTGGATCAGTGCAGAGATATATACAGTATGATGTGTTCTTTTTTATTAGCACTATAAAGTTTTATCTTGCTGGTTCCCTGTTTAAAATGCACCTAAACCTTCTGTCATGAACTGAACCGTCTCCCACACAGCCATATACTCTGGGACTGTGAACAAAAACAGCCAATGCTGCAATCTGCTCGCCGAAGAAAAAGAATCAAATATCCTTTATAAGGAGTAGTTAAGTGAAGGAAACATTTGACAGATAACACCAATTAGCTATAGTAAACTGCATTTAGAAGAATTGTATCTATTACAGGGTCCTTTAGACCTAGAATTGATTCATTTTTCTTGGCTCGGCTGTCATCTAACCAGTGTCCCAAATGTATACGGGACATTGGCAGACACAATTGGGGAGGAGGGGACAACTACTATCCTTTCATAAAAATAGTAGTGGCTCTTTCTCAGAATTTGATCGAAAGAAGTGTAGCCCTTTAGGCAGTGGCGTAACTAGAGTCTGGTGGGCCCCGGTGCGAAATTCAGACCGGGGCCCCCCCCTCCCACCCACAGGCACACGTTGGTCGGATGTATGGGCCCCATGTAACGTTCTAAGTTCTATAAAGACTCACAAATTGACCCGTCTATGTATTAATGTCCCTCATTCTGCTATATATGGTCATCCTACTGGAATATGGAGCTAATCCTTTTAAATATGTATCCCATCCTGCTATATATGGTCTCCCTCCGGGAATATGGCCCTTATCGTGGTATATATGTCCCCCGTCCTGGTATATACGGTCTTCCTCCTCCCACCACGATAGTCCTCTAATTATTATAATGTATCCCCATATTCCTCCATATATTACAATAGACCCCCATAGTCCTCCATGTATTATAATGCATCCCATAGTCCCCCATTCATAAGGTAGCCCCAATAGTCATCCAATTATTATAATGCACCCCTACTATCCTACATATAGTAGCATCATAGTCCTCTGTATAGTATAATACAGCCTCACAGCCCTCCATATAGTATAATATAGCCTCATTGCCCCTCCATATAGTATAATACAGCCTCACAGCCCTCCATATAATATAACGTAGCCTCACAGCCCTCTATACAGTATAATGCAGGCTCAGTTGTCCATGTAGTGCAGCCTCTATAGTACAGCCTTATATATGCAGCCTCATATCTCTCCATGTAGTGCAGCCTCATATAGTGGAGTATTATATATGCAGCCTCATATCTCTCCATGTAGTGCAGCCTTATATTTCTCTATATAGTGTATTATATATGCAGCCTCATAGCCTCTCTATATGGTGCAGCCTCAAATATGCAGCCTCATAGCCTCTCTATATGGTGCAGCCTCAAATATGCAGCCTCATAGCCTCTCTATATGGTGCAGCCTTATACATGCAGCCTCATAGCTCTCCATATAGTGCAGCCTTATATATGCAGCCTCATAGCATCCTCTTTGCCCCGCTCTCCTGTGCCCCTCGCTCTCCTCCTCCTCCTCTGTCCCCCCACTCTCCACCTTCTCCTGTGCCCCTTGCTCCCCTACTCTTCTGTCCCCTGCTCTCATCCTCTTCCTGCGTCCCTCAATCTCATCCTCCTCTGTCCCCCGCTCTCATCTTCCTCCTCTGTGCCCCGCTCTCATCCTCCTCCTCTGTCCACCCGCTCTCATCCTCTTCCTCTGTTCCCCGCTCTCATCCTCTTCCTGTGTCCCCTGCTCCCCTACTCCTCTCTCCCCGCTTTCATCTTCCTCCTCTGTGCCCTGCTCTCAACCTCCTCCTCTGTCCACCCGCTCCTGTTCCTGTGTCCCCTGCTGTCCTTTTCCTCTGTCCCCTGCTCTCATCCTCTTCCTCTGTCCCCCGCTCTAATCCTCCTCCTCTGTCCCCCACTCTCATCCTCTTCCTCTGTCTGTCCCCTGCTATCATCCTCTTCCTGTGTCCCCTGCTCTTCTCCTCCTCTGTCCCCCACTCTCATCCTCCTCCTCTGCTCTCATCCTCCTCCTCTGTACCCCACTCGCATCCTCTGTCCACCAGCTCTCATCCTCTTCCTGTATCCCCTGCTCTCCCACTCTTCTGTCCCCCACTCTTATCCTCCTCCTCTGTTCCCTGCTCTCATCCTCCTCTTCTGTCCACCAGCTCTCATCCTCTTCCTGTGTCCCCTGCTCTCCCCCTCCTCTGTCCCCCGCTCTTATCCTCCTCCTCTGTCCCCCGCTCTTATCCTCCTCCTCTGTGCCCCGCTCTTATCCTCCTCCTCTGTCCACCAACTCTCATCCTCTTCCTGTGTCCCCTGCTCTCCCCCTCTTCTGTCCCCCAGCTCTCATCCTCCTCCTCTGTCCACCAGCTCTCATCCTCCTCCTCTGTCCACCAGCTCTCATCCTCTTCCTGTGTCCCCTGCTCTCCCCCTCCTCTGTGCCCCGCTC
Source organism: Allobates femoralis (assembly GCA_033576535.1). NCBI lineage: Eukaryota > Metazoa > Chordata > Amphibia > Anura > Aromobatidae > Allobates > Allobates femoralis. The sequence continues at coordinate 158,343,247 of JARQOC010000002.1, read as the reverse complement.
TTATCCTCCTCTGTCCACCAGCTCTCTTCCTCTTCCTGTGTCCCCTGCTCTCCCCCTCTTCTGTCCCCCAGCTCTCATCCTCCTCCTCTGTCCACCAGCTCTCATCCTCCTCCTCTGTCCACCAGCTCTCATCCTCCTCCTCTGTCCACCAGCTCTCATCCTCCTCTTCTGTCCACCAGCTCTCATCCTCCTCCTCTGTCCACCAGCTCTCATCCTCCTCCTCTGTCCACCAGCTCTCATCCTCCTCCTCTGTCCACCAGCTCTCATCCTCCTCTTCTGTCCACCAGCTCTCATCCTCCTCCTCTGTCCACCAGCTCTCATCCTCCTCTTCTGTCCACCAGCTCTCATCCTCCTCCTCTGTCCACCAGCTCTCATCCTCCTCCTCTTTCCACCAGCTCTCATCCTCCTCTTCTGTCCACCAGCTCTCATCCTCTTCCTCTGTCCACCAGCTCTCATCCTCCTCCTCTGTCCACCAGCTCTCATCCTCCTCCTCTGTCCACCAGCTCTCATCCTCCTCCTCTGTCCACCAGCTCTCATCCTCCTCCTCTGTCCACCAGCTCTCATCCTCCTCTTCTGTCCACCAGCTCTCATCCTCCTCCTCTGTCCATCAGCTCTCATCCTCCTCTTCTGTCCACCAGCTCTCATCCTCTTCTGTCCACCAGCTCTCATCCTCTTCCTGTGTCCCCTGCTCTCCCCCTCCTCTGTGCCCTGCTCTTATCCTCCTCCTCTGTGCCCCGCTCTCATCCTCTTCTGTCCACCAGCTCTCATTCTCTTGTGTCCCCTGCTCTCCCCCGCTTTCCTCCTCTCACCCGTGTCTTGTTCTCCGCTCTCTTCTTCCCTTCTCTGTTCGGCAGCCACTGGGGGGCGTGTCCTCACTTCATGGATAACGAGTGGCCAGGACCTGATGCACGGCCGCCGGGCGGGAGACTGAGGAGGAGGTGGGTGACAGCTTCCCAGGGGCAAAGGGCAGATTTTCGGCTGCTTGACAGTGCGGGCTGTGCTGCGCCCGGCGCTGGCATTGATGAGCGCAGGGCGCTCGGCACAGCGGGCGCAGGGGGCGGCTGGCGATGCGGGCCCCCTATAGGCCCGGGCCCCGTCGCAGCGGCGACCCCTGCGACCGTGAATGTTACGCCACTGCCTTTAGGCCATGTGCATACGCTGAGTATTTGATGAGTTTTTTACCTCAGGATTTGTAGACAAAACCAGGAGGGGAACAATAAGAGGAAAAGTCTAATAGAAACACCTGCACCACTTCTGGATTTAATCATCCACTCCTGGCTTTGGCTACAAATCCTGAGGTAAAAACTCAAATACTCAACGTGTGCACATGGCCTAACATTTGATTTGTGATTTTACTGAGATCCTAGAGAGAGGTGGTCTATGGCTGGTACCTCTCTGATTACAAATTAGGAGTCAATATAATGTAGTGATGAAGAAAGAAGTATCCCAGCGCTTCAGGCGCAACCTTCTTTATTAGATCATGGCATAGGATAAAATCTTCCATGCAATTATATCAGCAGACATATTTTGGTGGAGCTACCACCTTATACATTGCATTGCATATTCATTGAATAAAGCAGTGCTGCGATGAGCGGGTCACCTGAATTCACTGTCACACAATCATATTTACTATGATTGTGGTTATGGCTACAATTATGGTTTACTAAGTTTCTGAAGTAGAGGAACAATTTATGTATGACTGCTGTTTATTCCTACGACATTTAAAGCGTAACCTCATCTTAATTTTTGCTATAGATCCATAGTACACATGAAATTAAGCAACTTTGTTATATATGTTATCACACAAATTTGCTTATTCTCTGCTACAATTGATCAGTTATTGTCAAAATTCTCATTTATGAGATAAAATTTGTATTCAGTGAAGACTTTCCCATTATGGCGGGTTTACACGTCGCGATATCGTAGTACAATTTCAATCAAAAGTCACGTGGTTCAATCGTCGGAGGTGAAATCGTTCCTGCGTTGTATGGTGTGAATGTCCAATACGATGCAGGAACGATGTCAATGCGATATCGGGGATTGAATGAGCGTGATATTCAATGCCCCGATATTGCATAGCGATTGAAGCCGGATCATGCTGTGTAAACGCCCAATTACGATGCGATTTCATACGTCACCCATTCACTCCCATGTTAAGTGTGCGATCCTGGGTTGGGAGGCGGAGACATCGCACGGACGTTGTATTCCGATATCGCAGCGTCTAAACATTCAATGCGATGCGGGAGAAACGTGCACTAATTGCGCGCTCCCGCGCCATTGAGTTGCGATATCGAAACGATATTGCAGCGTGTAAACCCACCATTACTGAGATAGGAGATGGCAGCTGTTACTAATAAGATTCTATGTAGACAGAATAGGGAGGAGTGGGTGGAGCTCAGCCTCTAGCTCTTTCATCTGCCTCCTCCTCCTAGCTCCTCTCTCCTGTCACCCTAGAATCTCATCAATATTAACTGCCACTTCCTATCTTAGTGATGGGAAAATCTTCATACTTGAATACAGATTTATCTCAGAATCGAAAATTTTGATAATGACAAATTCTGGCACAGAAAGAAGCACAGTTCTATGATAACATTTATTACAAAGTTGCTTATTTTCATGTGTACTATTGATTCATTGAAAAAAAATATGCAGAATACATTAACACTTTCACGACCTATGACATACATGTATGACATAGGCCGCCTCCCACTCTTTGATGCGAGCTGACGCTGTGAGCTCGCATCCTCCACCCCACATCTCAACTGATCTCAGCTGTGATTTGACCAGCGCTGTTAACTCTTTGCCATTCACTGACAGAGCTATTCAAAGCCCCACGGCTGGAATCACAGTGATCCCCATTGTGATCAGAAGTCCTATGAAGCGATTCACGGGAATTCTGCTGTTACCTGGACAGCCCTGAATCCTGTAATGACCCTGGAAGCTGTCCAAAATCACTTCCTGCTGGCGATGATCCTGTTAGGTCACCAGCAGAAATTGATAATTTCTCCTGTCTTCAGATGTGCAGCAGCCCATCTGAAGACAAGAGAAGTGATCACACTGTGCAGTGCTGAGGCCGTCTGGTGGGCCAAGTAAAATCTAAAAAAAAAAATTAAAGCTTGAAACCCCCCAGCTCCCCCAAAAGTTCAAATCACCCCCTTATGCGTCATTGAAAATAAAATTATTTAAAAAAAAATACACATATTTGGTATCGCGGTGTTCAGAAATGCCCGAAGTATCAACAAATAAAATCAGTTAATAAGATCTGTAAGGCCAAAATTAATTGTTTTTTGGTTGCCACAACATTGCAATAATGGGCGTTTAAAACAACGCATCTACCCAAACATGGTATTGTGGAGCCCCTCGGGACGGGGCACTCGGTGCCGGACCGGGGTGCTGCTGGGGGATGTCACGGCGGTCCTGGTCCGGACCGTGTCCCGGGCCCGCACAATAAAATGGGGGGTTATTTACAGGGGATTTGTCACTCGTGACGCCACCCACTATATGCGGCCAGTAATGGGGCCGCCGCTGCTGCAGAACCTCCGGGGATGATGGGTTAGCAGCTTGGATGGAATAGTTCCTGTGGGCAGAACTGGGTTCCCCGGGGCAGTGGTAGTAGTAGTTAAAGTCTGTGAGGATAGTTATTGATGCTGCAGGAGAGTAGGAGTAGCAATAGAGATGATAAGAGTAGAGGCAATGGCAGTCTATGAGGGCAAGTGGGGCTTCAGCATAAGGATGACACACACACTCACGGTTTCTGTTGTTCTTCAAGTCTTTACTGGCAGATGGTATTACACAGTATTGTCCACGGAGTCTGTACCAGGTTGCTCTCACCCTGACCGGGTCCTTGGCTTCCTACTTAAACGCTGTGTGTGGCCCTGCTGCTGCTTGTAGCTGTACTGCTGGCCCTGTCTCTGCTCACGGGTACCAATATGCTGGGCAACTTGAGTCCTCTGTGTCACTGACTCCTTCGTGTTGCTTTGCTATGGTGTGGTGAAGATGGTGGACCTTCACTATGCCGGTGTTTACTGTCCTGTCTGTCCTGTCTGTCTCAGGCACAGCCTCGGATCCGGTATCCGTCTTAAGCGTCTCACCGGGATCAAGTTTTTGGGGTAACTCTTTATCCCGGGTATGTTCCTCTGTTAATCTGTCTCCTTTCCTCAGACCTCTCAGGACCTCCACTGACACTTGGCTCTGCTCCTGCTCCAGACTAGACTCCAACTGCAGACTCTCCTCTGAACTGAACTAACTGTCACTCTTGTTTTTGTGGTAAACAACTTTAGCTCCTCCCACTAGTGCAGGTGCCAGCTAAGCTCCTCCCACTTTCTAGTGTAGTGTTGTGTGGGGATTAAACCTGTGTTGTTTCTGTGGCATATTAACCCTTGGGGTGCCACAGTATCATTACACTGCCGTCACACAGCTCCAGTTTTTGAAAATTGAGAAAGCAACGAGTCGTGGAAAATGGTGCAAAAGTGCAATTATTTTTCTTTAAAAATGTCATTTTTTTCCCCCACTTAGATATCAGTAAAAGTATACTTGTTTGGTATCTATTAACTCGTACTGACCCAAGTCATCATACTGACACATTAGTTTTACTATATATTGAACACAGTGAATAAAAAACCCAAAAAACAAATGTGTAATTGCACTTTTTTTTTTTTTGCAATTTCACTGCACTTGTAATTTTTTTTCCCATTTTCCTATATGGTACAATAAATAATTCCTCTGAAAGTACAACTTCTCCCGCAAAAAAACAAGCCATAAAAATAAAAATGATATGGCTCTTGGAAGAAGGGTTGGGAAAATGGAAAATGAAAAATCACCGGGGGTAAAGGAATTAAGCTTTTTCCCACATATTTTAATCTGGTAGTAGTAAAAAACGGTGCATGGCATTTAGAGGTGAAAGTCTTGGTGCATCAGGGATTGACGTCAAATACAGCACTGGGGTCTAGAGGCCGCTTTACACGTCGCGATATCGCAACGCAACATCGATAAAAAGTCACATGATGTGGCCATTGCAGTTGATATCGTTTGTACGTTGTGTCGTGTAAATGGGCAATGTGACGCGAAAACAACCTAACTACGATATTGCAAGAAGATTGTGCACGCTTTTCAACCGTACGATATTGTATATGCGATGTGGCATGATCGTGCTGTGTGACAGCGCAACTACGATTTGGAGCGCAACTTCCCCTATTCACTCCAATGTTAATTGGTCATTCCCTGAATTGCTCATACACAGCTTGGAAAAAGGGCATACTACATCGTAGTTGCGTTGCCTGCCGATATCTCCCTGTGTGACATCTCCCATGCGATCTTGGACAAGTGGCAAAAACGTGCGCGCTCCCATGAAATCGTATGCAATATCGGAACGATATCGCGACGTGTAAAGCGGTCTTAAGACGTGTTCACTTGTCTCTTGCAACTGTAGCAAATTGCTCCTGGTTTATTTTGGCAATACTTGTTTAAGAATCCTATATTTTATGGGTTCTTTGATTCAGTGCTTGACAGCTGGAGAGATGAGAAAGAAATTAATAGTGTGACGGTCAGACTGCATAATTGGGTTTACTGCTAAATTTGAGATTTTCAGGCCTGTATGAAAAATCAAGTCCAGAACTTGACCCTTTCTGTTAGTGGCCGGTTGGACTGCTTGAGAGACACCAAGTTTGTCCATAGTTATAAGCAGCTTATTCCCAAACTGTGAGAAGTAGTCGTCTATCCAAGCATTTTAGTCTCCTAAAATGATCACATTTGTTGATCAAGTGTTATGATGGACAACCATTCTTTCAATTCCTTGATAAATGTTTATTTGTCATCTGGGGGAATGTTGACGAATAAATATTTGATGGCTTTGTCTGTTGAATAGCAGACGCCAACACGTTCAAAAGAGTTGGACTTCCTGACAGAGCTGCAATGTAGCGGTAATAACTGCCTCGAGGGGTTGATTGCTCCACATACACAGGATTTCAAAAATATGTTTGTGCTGTTACCAATAGTATTATCTCTGATTGTTGAAGCATAGCTAAGGCTGTGCAGATCCACATATTTGGTTTTGAACTGTTTAATGCCTTTTTCCTATCCAGCTGTAAGGCATTGACTGTAGCTACAGATATTGGCACATGTTTATCCTAAGGCTCCGATTGTTTTCGGTAAGTCACTTTCCTTTATCTTGTGATATTAGTTGCCAATTTTGGTGCCAAATTCATTAAAATGGAAGAAACAATTCATGAATTTGGTGCAAAAATCCTCATTAACCCTTCCATGGAGTGGACTGCAGAAGGCACCTGACTTACAAATCCCATTGACCATGCCACAGGTAACACCTGAGCTTGCAGTTTGGTGGAGCGGCACGGTGGCTCAGTGGTTAGCATTGCAGTGCTGAGGTTCTAGGCTCAATTCCCACCATGGACTAACGTCTGCAAGGAGTTTGTATGTTCTCCCTGTGTTTACGTGCGTTTCCTCTGGGCGCTCCGGTTTCCTCCCACATTTCAAAGACATTGTGATAGGATGGTGAGCCCAAATGGGGACCGTGTTCAAAATGTATGTAAAGCACTATGGAATTAATAGCACTTTATAAATGAATAAATATTTTATTGATGAAAATTAGCTTTGTTTTTCCTGTTTTGAGCTGTTATTTTCTACATTTTCTGCAAAAAGTCACTTTGTAGGTAAAAGTCGCAAACATTGTACCAACTTTGGGACATACTTTAAAATATTCCAGGGGACAGCTGGAGTGAAATTGCACCAATTTGTGCGATTCGTTTTTTTTTAAAAATTCACAATTGAAGAATCAGGCGAAGACATGTGGAATCGCTAAACTTTGCCCACAAAGCGGAAAACAAAGCAAAAAACAACTGGTGAGCGCATATTACATAGACTTTAACAAGGGTTCAAATAGAATAAAGCAAACCAAAAAAGCACAGTCAATGATGAATAGTAGATTAATTGTTTGTATTATTCTATAATGGTTTTGAACCTATTTATTTTGCACCACAGACTGCAACTGCTGCATGGCACAAGTGGTCCAGAAATGTTTGGACAGTGACCGAATCTTCATAATTGACCTCTGATTACCACTATTTTTTATTTAAAATGAAACAAATCTGGATGGAATTGTAGTGAAAAGTTTCACTTTAATTAAGAAGGTTGAACAAAAATATCCTGTGAAACGTTTAGCAATTGCGACCATTTTTCTATAAAGCCTCCCGTTATCCGGCTGCCGATCTGTGATCAGTTAGCAGAGATAGGGCTGGGAGGAGCTGTACCTTGCTTCTCAGCAAGATCAGTACAGCAAAACAGATCTGTTTAACGGATCCATGTTTTTCACGGATCCTACGGATCCGCTCTCCATAGAGCTCCATGTTATTTGACACTGACAGCTACGGAGTGTCTGTCATTGGTGTCAGTGATTTTCAAGGCAGCCCAAAATCGGAGCAGTCTCCAATTCTGAATGCATTAAAAAATACTGACATAAACGGATCAGTGACAAAACTGAAGCACGTGGATGGCCACTTAGGACCAATCCGTGCCCATATGGCCACTTTACACGCGGCTACATTTCTAGCTTATCCACAGGTAACTTACTGGCTGCAGTGAAATCATGGAGACATTATTCCATTTGTACACAGCAACAAGATAGAACCATGTCTCCATGATTTCACTGCAGCCAGTAAGTTACCTGTGGATAAGCTAGAAATGTAGCCGCATGTAAAGTGGCCAATAGGGATACATGGGAGGCCAAGACTGATCCGTGGCTATCCGTTTTAACATATAGACACGGATCAGAAATTATGCAGTACAGTATGAAGGCAGCTTCAGGAGATCAAAAGTAATGTAACAAAGTAAATTTATGATAAAAAGGTTTATTTGTGATACTTTGTAGAGATTCCATTGCAGGCAATGGCTGCCTGAAGTCTGCAAGCCATGGATATCACCAAATGATTGGTTTCCTCCATTGTGATGTGTTGCCAGGCCTTTACTGCAGTAACTTCAGTTATTGCTTGTTTGTGGGTCTTTCTGTCTTAAAGAGAACCTCTCAGGTCATTTATGCCTCCAAACCCATCAATACCTGTCCCTACAGCTTCCTACTGCATCCCTAAGCATCCCTGTCTGATCTAAATGTATAGTATAATGGTTGTAAAAAAGCTTTTTATAACTTACATTTTCCTTAATTGTCTAGACCTGTGGGTGAAGTGTGGCCGTTCTCTCCGGGTCCATTCCCACCCCTCGCAGCATGGTATTACGCACCAGTGGGCATGATACTGTAATTCAGAAGTGCTGTCTCGCATTTCAAATCTGTGGGCAGTTCCTTCTTGGTATAATGCTGCTGCGTGTCATTTGCGGTCCTGAGCGGTGTGGGGGTGTATTGGGTAGAGTGGCTGGCTAAGGAGCATGAGCGGTGGGAATTTCGAAGCTGGCCAGTACACCCAATAATCCCCCAGAATGCACCGGACTGGAAATGACGTGAAGAGGCATGTCATACCTGGAAGGAAGCCATGGATTTGAAATGTGGTTGCGCACTTCTGAATTACATTATCATGCCCACTGGGGCATGATACCATGGAGAAAGGGGAGAAATGGACTTGGAATGAACGCCGACACGTTTCCCACAGGTCGCCTCCACATGTAGATGTGGAGCCCACTGGGACGGGGTTACTCAGTACCGGACCGGGGTACTGCTGGGGATATCACGACGGTCTTGGTCCGGACCGTGTCCCGGGTTCCGCAAGTAATGGGGGGATATTTACAGGGGAGTTTGTTGTGACGCCATCCACGGGTTGTGGTCAGTGAGGGGACCACCGCTGCTGCAGAACCTCCGAGGATGATGTTTGGCAGCTGGAGATGTAATGGCTCTCCGCGGGTAGAGCTTGATTCCCCGGGACAGTGGTAGTAATAGTCTATAGATGGTGCTATGGATATTGTAGGATAGGGGTAGTAGTAGAGATGATGACAGTTGGTGAGGGAGAGTAGGACTTGAGTGCAAGGATCACACAGACTCACGGTTTTGTAGTTTTCCACGGCTTTACTGAAGATGATATTTGGCAGAGTACTGTCCACGGAGTCTCTACCGGGGCCGGGTTGCTCCCACCCTGTTTGAGTCCTCAGCTTCCTACTCCTGCTCCTTGTGTGTGGCCCTGCTGCTGCTTTAGCTGAGCTGCTGGCCTGTCTCTCCTGACAGATAACCCCTTTGCTAGGCAACTTGAGCCTTTCCATGTGCTTCTGGCCCCGCCATGTTGCTTTGCTGAAGTACAGTGTAGATATACTACCTCCACTATCCCAGTGTTTACTGTGCTGCGTTTGTCAGTCACAGATTCGGATCCGGTATCCGTTCAATGCGCTTCTCCAGGGCGAGTTATGAGGTAACTCAGTCTCCCAGATGTGTTCTCCTGTTTCTCTTACTCATTCCCTCAGACCCTGGCTAGGCCTGGAAGTGGGTAGCAGGCTGTGGAGAGGTCTAAGGCAGCCCCTTTACACCACCAGCTTTTCTTCTTTAGTCCTCCCAGGAACTGCACTAACTCCAACTCCAATTGACTGTCACTGCCACTCTGAGGTAAACGACATTAGCTCCTCCCCCTCTTGCAGGTGCCACTTAAGCCCCACCCACCACTCTGCTCTTCCCCACTTCCTCTCCTCAGACCAGAATATATATAAGGGAGCAGCTTGAGCTCCCCCTTCTGGCCTAGAGGTGCTAGTGTAGTGTGGGGAGTGAACTCTTGTGATGTTACTGTGGCACATTAACCCCTGGGGTGCCATATGGACAATGGGGGAAAATGTGAGTTATAAAAGGCATTTTTACAACCATTATACTTCACACTTAGGTCAGACAGGGATGATTAGGGGAGTAATAGAAGCTGCAGGGACAGGTAGGGATAGGATTGGGGGCATAAATGACCTGACAGGTTCCCTTTAAGTTTTGTCTTTAGCATGTAAAATGCAGCTCAATGAGGCTGAGATGCATACAAACGATAGTGTGAAACTGGCCTTACCTTCTTAATTGATGATGGATTAACAAGGGAATAGCCCATGCAGCCAAATATAAAGCTTTCAAGATAATTGTCCAATTACCTTTGGACTTTTGAAAAAAAAGACAGCTACATATTAAAGAGCTGTAATTCTTCAAGTCTTACTCCATAAAGGATGTTCCTACTCTGAAATGAAGGGTCTGCTCACATTGGCATATAGCATCCAATGACTGTTATGTGAGCTAATCGGATGTTATATGCAAATGACATTCGCTGTGCTCCAATTCTCTCGCATGGGAGAATTGGCTCACAGGTGCAGAGAAGATGGAGACCTTAATTTCTCCATATCCTCCCTTGTTTGGGTATACTGCACTTGGATGACACCCATAGTCTTGCATGATCACGCAGTCTCTGATACATGCTGCCAATTGCAGCATGCAACAGTTTTTGTTCTTGCACTGCTCCATTGTATGACATTTGATCGAGTGCTATGTGATATAACATCTGATGGTGCTTGTCCGAGTTATACTCTAGCTATTGCTAGCGTGAGAATACCCTGACGCAGAGAGCCTGCACTCTGAGGCCATATTCATTATATAACTGTTTCTTGAAACGGTTTCGGTAAACAACTAAAATGCTAACACTTGTGTCACTTTCCAAATATTATTGAACCTAGTAGTAGTAGTTATTAGTTATCAGTAGTTATTTATAGGTTTTTGAATGTGGGATTTTTGTGCAATAGGTACTTTCACGCAGGGAGGGGTCGGGGTAGCCAGGAGCTGGACGAAGGTACCTGATCTCGAAGGTACCTCTAAAGGTGAGGAGGTTCAAGCCACCAGCCTAAGTCCTTAAAGCTTCTGAGAAGCCCTAGGCATAAGCCCCTACCTCCTCCCACGGACCACGAGTCCAGCAACTTCCAATGGAAAAAAACAGCAGCTTCATATCAGCGTCTGCTCCCAACAGGTCACAGTTCAGAAGTGAACTGAATCGGCAACAACAGGTAGATTTGATCTGACCCATTTATGGCTGAGGGTGGGGAGCAGCCAGCCAAGACACGCCCCTCAGCTCACCTAAGCATGAGTCATATTTATCACACACGCCTGCTACAAACTGATCCGCTCATGAGCTTCCTCTCTCCACACTGAGCAGGAAAAAAAGGCTTCATTTAAATCACAGCAGCGGCACTTCCATACTACAAGGCAGTCAATACATAACAGTACCCCCCTTTTATGAGAGGCCTCCGAACTCTAAACCGGACACGTCGGCAATGGTCAGGACCACCTGAGTGACGATCTATGGAACATATTACGGGTACAGAACACTGGGGGGATGGTCAACTGGAACAATACGGAGTTGAAAATGGCCACTATCCTGAACGAACCAATAACTCCCGTAGTAGGAGCTCCAGCCACACACTTCCACCTTATGTGCTGTGATAGCACCCACACATAGTCATTCACACTCAGGTCTGGACCTGACCGTTTATTGTCATGCATGCGTTCACAGACAAGGTTCACTCTCAGGGGAGCAAACAGCAGAAATGGTTCCGGGTTCGTCTCAGGGACCTTCCTCACCAAGGGATTAGTGGGGGTTACCGCCTTCCTCCTAACACGCTTCTTCGGATAACACGTGAGTTTGGCGTCGATCTGAGGTGCAGGCAGGATTCCACTCCTATCCTTCAGTGGGTGATTAACTACCACCGATTGAGACATAGGAGCAGACCTGACCAACACAGCAGACACAGCAGCACTCACGCGCTTATCCTCATGGGATGTCTGCAGTTGAGAAGCGGGGTTAAAACAAAATGGACAGACCCTAATGAAGTGATCAGGTTGACCGCAACATTATTATTATTATTATTAGGTATTTATATAGCGCTATTAGGATACATGGGGCTTTACATTTTCGAGGGTAGACAAAGACAAGTGGTCAAAGATGGCCACAAACGATGACAAATCCACAATTAGTCATACGGGTACAATAGGGCAGGGGATCCTGTCCACGAGGGCTCACAGTCTAGAAACAAGACCGGCCAACCTGATGACCTGCAGATGGGTCCCCAACTGCTTAGGAACATCAGAACCCACAGGTGTAACCTCCACAGCAGGGGATGGTCACCAGGGGAAGGGTCGGATCCGGTCTCTCTCTTAGGTGTCTGTCCAACCTGATAGCAAGCGCCATTGCAGCTTCCAACGTCTCCGGAGCAGCGTACTGAGTCATGGTGTCTTGAAACTGATCTGACAACCCTAAGCAGAACTGACTCCTCAAAGCAGGGTCGTTCCATTGAGTGTCAGTTGCCCACCTTCTGAACTCAGAGCAATACTCCTTGACCGGTCGTGCTCCCTGCCTTAGCTTACATAGTTTAGACTCAGCAAGGGAGACGGCATCATGGTCAAGCGCTGCAAAAAACTCGTCTACCGACCGCATGGAAGGAGAATCGGTCGGCAGAGAGAAGGCCTAGACCTGGGGATCCCCTTTAAGAAGGGAGAGTATAATCCCCATGTGCTGTTCCTCGCTCCCCAAAGAACGAGGACAAGCCTGAAATATAATTTGTAGGCTTCTCTAAACACAAAAAAATTATCTCTCCCTCCTGAAAATTGGTCAGGAAGGGAGATATTGGGTTCTGGTACAGCCAGCGTGTAAACCGCAGCCAGATACCCAACCACTTCTCGAAGCTGATGCACCACCTGGTTTTGCAAGGTAGAAACCTCCTCAGAGAGTTCCTCCACCAGGTGCGCAAAAGATTGTGTTGACATAGCGGCTTCGGTTAAAAAATAGTGTTTGCTGATTATGTCATGCAGCGAGGGGTCGGGGTAGCCAGGAGCTGGACAAAGGGGATCAGGAGAGCCTGCTCTGGCCCAATACTGGGGTCCCTGGCTCGCAATGATCTCGAAGGTACCTCTAAAGGTGAGGAGGTTCGAGCTACCAGCCTAAGTCCCTAAAAGCTCCTGAGAAGCCCTAGGCATAAGCCCCTACCTCCACCCACGGACCACGGAGCCCAGCAACTTCCAAGGTAAAAAAACAGCAGCTTCAGCTTACCCAGGTCACAGTCCAGAAGTGAACTGAATCAGCAACATTAGGTGAAATGCATGTAACCTACAAATAGTATATCAATAAAGTTTTGTCACAACCAAATTCCAAGAACTGTCAAAAAACAAAGTACCGTATATACTCGAGTATAAGCCGAGTTTTTCAGCACAAAAATTGTGCTGAAAAGTGCACCCCTTAGCTTATACTCGAGTCAATGTGCTGGCTGAGTGGGGGGGGGCGGTGATCGGACGCTGTAGAAGGCGGGGGATGCTGCAGAAGGAGCAGGCAGTCATGTGACACCACTCATTAGTGTATTGAATATGCACTGCATCCCCCTGTACATCAGCGACAGGGGAGCGGTGCATATTGCACTACTACTAAGTCATCTCGCCCCCCTGCTGGCACACTGCTGGTCACAATCATGTGACCGCCACAGTGATGCGTCATTGCTGCTGCGCCACTCACAGCAATAGAAGCCGGCATACAGACAAGAAGAGTGGACGGAGGATGTCCGGTAGCCTGCAGGACGTTCGGAGGGTGAGATCAGTGCGGCTGGCAGGAGGGGCTCTGTATAATGATGGGGGCCAGTGTGCCAGCAGGGGGGGCGCTATGCAGGGATGGGGCCTGTATACCACTGCTGGGGGCTGTAATACTACTGCTGGGGGCTGTAATACCTACTGCTGGGGGCTGTAATACCACTCTGGGGGCTGTATACCAGTGATGGCCGCTATATACTGGGATGGTGGGGTGTATACCATTGATAGGGGGCTTTATAACAGTATGGCGGTCTGCTGCATTTCTTACCCTAGGCTTATACTCGAGTCAATAAGTTTCCCTAGTTTTGGAGGTTAAAATTAGGGGCCTTTGGCTTATACTCGGGTATAATCGGGTATTATCTAAAGCATGACATATCATGAAGAGATAAAAAAACAGCAGCGACAAAAATGCAAGAAAGCAGCATGTGAAGAGTGCACACAATAACACAAAGAAAAATGCAAGTAACCTAATGTTAATAGTTGCAGAAATTGTGCAAAAATCCTCTCTGTTCTTTACATCGCTCTCCCCCCCCCATTCTCGTAAAGTCACTGGGAAATTGAGTTATTCTGAAGACAAGCCATATAACCCCGTAGAAGAGGGGGGAAGAGCCTCTGTATAAAGATGTGCACAAATATAGCCATATCACCCCAGGAAAGTGTACTGATTTGCTTTCTGGACTGGAATGCTGCTACTTTGTCTGCACTGTACAATGGTGTATTCCTACCTACAACCCAAGTCACACTTTTCAGTCTGGATAGCTTGAAATTATGAGTCCTGTACCGTTATTTTGGGTGTCCAATCCCCTTTCACAAAGTCCTGAATTATTCCGGTTACCCTGTGTATCTTTCATTTGTTGCTACTTACTCCAGCAGGTGACAGTGTCGCTAAAATGTTCTAGAACTGATGTTCCTTCCCGCTAATTAAAACCCATCATGTAGGAGAGGCTGGGGTCTGCGGGAGGTGATCCTACCTCCTGTTACGAGGCGGTAGCTCACTGTATGAAGTGAAATATCTGACACTATAAATATCCTAGGCCATTGAAGACTAACACTGAGTCAGAAGATCAAGGAGGATCATGACTTTATAGTTTAGCTTATTTTTTATGTCAAATTGTGATGTGCTATGGAGAACACTGACTCTCTAGTGGGGACTAAAACTCCTAATTAATGTATTTCTCAGTAATTTTGATGCCAAGGAAAGTCTGGAGGCTTAAGAATGACACATTCACGCTAATCTTTATTTACATTTGTATACAGCGTATATAATGGAGCAGTTATCAGGGCAATGCAGGTTTTGGTGCATGAAAAGCAAATTCATTGAGCTCCGTCTAGCTGAAAGCGTTATTCCTCTGCCCTAGTTTCATTTCATATTGTTTTTGTTCCTATTCCCTCTTGCTTATCACAGACACCTAAGTGACCTTGTTTGTCGTCATTCTATTTTCTATTTCCTTATGATACTTATTTGCCCTATTCTTGCTGTTCTGCTAAGTGACTGTTGATAGCAAAAATATTCCCCCAAGGAAACAAGAATACGTTTCCTTCTTCTCTGAGTTTGAAAATCCCTTCAGGATATGATCAATCCACGGTCCCTTGTCTTGGATGTTGCTACATAACCTACAGAACAAGCAATGTATAATAAAATATATCAAAGGCTTCTTTTGTTGTTTTTAAAGATTTTTATTTTCCTTTAGTTTGAGGAACAAATCTCATAAGTTAAATCCGACCAAATCTTCAGACCATTTTTTGAGGTATTGTAGCAGGCGTTTTTCCATTAGTTCAATGCTAAATCTTTACATTGAAGGACACTTAAAAAATAGCTTATTATGTTAGGTTCAGTAAAGACATAAAAAATGCATACATTTTATACATTAAAGGGTCATTCTGAGTGAAATAAAATTGAGGAGCAGCAAATGTATAATAACAAAAGAAAATTGTGGTTTAAGACAACCTGACACTTGCCTTAGTTTTGTTGCTGTTCTCCTGAACCTGGATTTTTTTCAAAAGGGTTATCCACTACTAGGTCAACCCATTCTAATTCCACATATGTCCTCCAGGTAAAATAAAAGAGCCTGTTCTCACCTCCTGTGCTGACACCATTCCAGTGGTGTCAGTGATCATGTATCCGTGGCTCTTGTGACATTGTGACTTCACATGAGCCTTGTGTCCAATCACTGCTAACTTCTCTCGCCACACCTTTGGCTGAAATAAGCAATCGATAAGAAGTTTGTGGCAGCCGTAGCCAGCGGCGTAACTAGGCTTGACGGCGCCCGTGGCGCAGATCCATTATTGCGCCCCCCCCCCCCAGAGGAGCAGGTGAGGACGGGGGGGGGGGGGGGGCTGGCAGTTTTTCAGCCCCGCCACCCCCCTGCTGCACCCGTGGTCGAGGACCGGGAAGGGGTGTGTGCTTGCCTGCCGGTGTCAGCCCCGCCGGCCCTATTGTGCACCCATGGTTGCACATCACACGCTTCCTGTATTACCTCACAATTCCGGGATGCTGCTGGAGTAGAAAGATGGCCGCCGAGGCATGTCCGGTGGGCAGTACCATTGCTCCCGGTCGGCAGGGGGTATTATAGTGCGGCGGGTGCAGACTCCTCCGGAAGTGCCGACCACTCGGGCCCCACATACAATCTGTGCAGGGCACATGTGATATACACACGGGAGGGGAGGTGCCGCCGGCGCCCCCCCGCTGAGTTGCGCCCGGGGCGAAATGTCCGGCTGCACCCCCCTAGATACGCCCTGGCCGTAGCATCACTTCCTGCTGTTTGCTTATTTGGAACAGGAAGTGACTGGCAGCAGTAGCATCACTACCTGTTGTTAGCTTATTTGGACCAGGAAGTGAGTGGCTTCAGTAGTGTCACTCTTCCTCTTGATAGCTTATCAGGAACAGAAAGTGAGTGACAGTGGTAGCATCCCTTCCTGTTGATTGCTTATTTGGAACAGGAAGTGAGTGGCAGCAGTAGCGTCACTTCCTGTTGAAGCTTATTTGGAGCAGGAAGTGAGTGGTAGTGTCACTTCCTGTTGATAACTTATTTGGAAAAGGAAGTGAGTGGCAGCGGTAGCATCACTTCCTGTTGATACCATATTTGGAACAGGTAGTGAGTGGCAGCGATAGCATCACTTCCTGTTGATTGCTTATTTAGAACAGAAAGTGAGTGGCAGCAGTAGCATCACTTCCTGTTGAAAGCTTATTTTGAACAGGAAGTGAGTGGTAGTGTCACTTCCTGTTGATAGCTTATTTGGAACAGGAAGTGAGTGGCAGTGGTAGGATCACTTTTTGTTGATTGCTTATTTGGAACAGGAAGTGAGTGGCAGCAGTAATGTCACTTCCTGCTGATTAACTAATTTGGTTCAAAGGCAGGGAGACAGAAGCTGGACACAGGGCTTGCATGACATCACAATGTCACTTGAGGCCCGGATCTGGGTTTACCATCACTGCTGGAACAGGAGTTGAATACATCCTCTTTTATTTTACCTGGGGGAGACATGTGCAATCAAAAAGGGTTGTCCCGTTAGTGAACAATCCTTTTTATTGTTTTTACATTCTTGTTATATGGCCTTTTTTCCTAAGACATGAATCCAGTGGCTCTGTGCTCATGAGTTCACAGTTCATGAGAATAGTATCTACTTTTCTAAAAAGACTAGACTGCCATACAAGAAAAAGGGGCAAGAACAAGAGAGACAAGAAGAAAAACCCTTACCCAGGTCCATTGACAGAAAAATAAAAGTTACAGGTGACAAAAATCTACTTTTTTTTTTATCTAACCAAGTACGTTTTTCTTAACTGCTAAAATCAATATAAAAATAAGTTACAAATATGATATCATTGTAATTGATCTTAATTCTGTGCCTGGTCCTTTATTTCCTTAAATAAACATAAGAACAAAACCTCTAAAATTAATTTTTTCACAGTTTTTCGTTTTCCATTTTTCAGTACATTATATGATACCATAAATATAGCAATTTAAAATTACAACTCGTCCTGCAAAAAGGCTATGTCGATGACAAAATTAGAAAAGAAATGCTGACAATGGAAAGGGGGGTGGGGGGAGTGTTAGAGATGAGAAGTTCTCTCTCTCAGGTGGAGCTGGCACAGGTATACCATGATAACAAAGACTCAAAGTAAAGACACACACAGAGCAGTCGTCTTTCTAAATGTCTCGTTTATTGTGTCAAAAGGTTCTTCTTATTATAGAGAATAGATCTTTTATAGTGAGAAGACAGATAAAGCTTCGATACTGTAGTGGATGCGGCAAAAAGGTGATTGTTGTCTTCACTAATTCACTTTCTACTGTCACGTATAAAGAGGCAGAGATTCCATTAAACACCCAAATGCACCAGGTCAGATGCAACTGCCACCATATCACCCTCTTTATCCATCTCGAGCCTCTTTGCCTTTGATTTGTAGTCTCTCAACTAACTTCTTAAGCCCATATTCAGGGCAGGACAAGTTAATTTGGCATTCTTAGCAGGCGAGACAATAGCACCTGCCCCTTCACAAATGGAGACAGCCAGCTAGATCTCAGACATCCCAAGTCACACCTTCACTGTCTCCCTCCCCCCAAAAATTTCAGGAAATTAGCACCCCATTCAATTCTGACAGCAGGTAACATCAGACACAATCTTCTAAGCCACTGCCAATGGGTCTGGCCACAATCTGGTAGGAGGTAGAGCAGTTCAATAACTCCTGAGCTAAGAAGCCATTGGAAAATGTGAAAGGCTCATTGGTCTTCTCACTGTCCTGCATAATGTAGAAATATATGTCACTTACCTTGCATGGGATGTGGTGCTTGAATACTAATCCAGTCCACACATATAGTGAAGATGAGCAGTTAATGAACATAGACTTTTAATGGCAATCAATAACTATTAAATATTAACATTTCGGTGCCTCTTTCGAAGCTTCATCAGAATTAAAACTGATTGCCATGTTATAGAAGGTTAGAGTACAGTTCCGTGAAAGTGGGTCATACCTGTGTGACTGATGTTTCACAGTGTTGTGAACCTACTATAATTACCCCTCTACAATGCGCTAATCAGTTTTCATTCTGAAGAAGGTCCAAAAGAAGATATGTCTTGCTTAATATGCTCATTTTCATGTGGCCACTTTGAAAAGTGTTAAAATTACCTATTGTTTGAATCAGGTTTTTATGTTAAATGTATATGTTAAAAAAAATTACTATTTGGATAATACTTGCTGTGTTCAACAGTTTTCTTATTATCAGCACACGCATGATATTTAATGGTCATATTTTATCTGTTATCCTCCCTGCAGAATAATCTCAATGCAGAATTCAACTGTAAAACGCATTTCACGTGTTACAGCTGTACTCAGGTAGTTGTCACGCCACCACAGGCAGAGCTGAATAGTGAACTCGCTAGACCACGGAAGATACAGTGGAGGCTGATACCAGAAACAAGCCGGACAGGAACGGCAGATAAAGGATGTAAGTTTATTAAACTAAAAAGGCAAGAATAAACCCCCAAGGGAAGTCCACAGGGCCAGAACACCGGAGTTTCCCCAAGGGAGCACCAAGGAGCATAATCTCAATACAGTGATACAGTGATCCAATGAACCAGCAAACCTGTGGGTCCAATCCAAGCAGATAGAGATACTAGATGGAACCAGGGAGGGAAGCAAGGAAGGGGAATGATGTTGCTGGAGGGATCCAAGAAGCTGCCAGGGATCAGCGGTTGTGGTACGGATCAGTGGGTGAGGTAAATAGGAGAAGGGGTCCTGGCACTGAAAGCAAAGATAAGGCACGTTAAAATGTCAGAATAAGCAAGTAAATTGCAAGCGCTGCTTAGGGATCTGAGCTGGCAACTACACTAAGAATGAGGGTGCCCAGGCACCTCCCATAGGAAGTGAGGGCCTAAAGCACCCACCAGCCTCTCAGTGATTGCCTGAGAGGTGGTGTCAGAAAATGGGTATGCAAATCCTTTAAATTTACTGTGAGCAGTGTGTGTGCGCCATATGTGCATTCCCCCTGAAACCAGGAAGGGAGGATGCAGGGGAGAGATGCCGAGAAGTTGCGGCCGGAGATGACATTGTGGGAGCGCGGGCCTGGTAAGTATGCCTGCGGGGCACAGGAGGATGCCGGCAGCCGGATGGGACCTGATTCCCCTGCACCCTGAGGGCGGATCCCGCCGGCCACAGGGTTACAGTTATGAACAGTAGGTACTGTGCACCTGTCCTATTTCTTGCTTAAGGGAAACCAACCACCAGGATTTAACCACCTGTAAATCAGTGCAGCAAGTGATTGACGTGTGCAGCATGACATCACTATTTGGGTTTGCTTTTTCATTACTCCCCTGTTGGTTTGACTTTCTGCTGTAAGCCGAACCCCTTCTTGGATGAGTCTTGATAAGAAGGAGATGGAGGGGGTTAAGCTTACAGCAGAAAGTCAAGCCCAAACAGGAAATAGTGGTCAGGCTGAACATGTTAATCACCTGCTGCACTGATTTACAGGTGGGTAAATCCTGGTGGTTGGTTTTCTTTAAACCTGACAGATATCAGTATATGTGATGTCAACTGCCCAACTCGCCTCCCAGTATGAAAGTGAGTGGAACTAAAATACCCCTATGGGGCCATGTACACACGATGAGTATTTTTCGAGTTTTTTACCTCAGTAATCTGTAACCCAAAACCAAGAGTGGAACAATCAGAGGAAAAGTGAAGAAGAGACATTTCACCACTTCTGTATTTATTACTCACTCCTGGTTTTGGGTTAGGCTGCCTTCACACTTGCGTTTGTGTCTGCATGCAGAGGGCATGCAGACGCAAACGCAGGCAAAAGCAGCCCATAATAATGTGAACGCAGCAGAGAATCTCTGCATGCGTTCACATTACTATGGTGCCCCGGCAGCCCATCAGCTGCCTCTGGGGGCGGCCAGGAGGAGGAGATCAGCGGCAGAGATCTCCTCCCGACACAGCTGATCTCCCGCCGGTGTCACCGGGGAGATACAGCTGATCTGACAGCTCTTTATATCTCCCGCGCTGACACAGAATAGGGTGATATCAGCGTGGGAGATAAGAAACAGCTAATCGCTGCTTCAAATCTCCCGCGCCGACCTCACCCTATTCTGTGTCAGCGCGGGAGATTTAAACAGCTGTCAGATCAGCTGTATCTCCCCGCTGACACCGGCGGGAGATCAGCGGCGGCCCTGCATGATCTCCCGATGGCCGCCGGTGATCACCGGCAGCCACCGGGAGATATTTCAATGAGATCCGCAGCGTTCTCTTGCGGTGTCATGCAGAGGACACTGCGGATCTATTGAGATCAATGCATTTTTTGTGCGCTTGTGGGCACTTGCGGATAGAACAAGCGCCGCAAACGCACAAAAGAATGCTGCGTTTAGAGCGCGGTCGGAGGGCGCATAAATTATGTGCATCCGAACGCAAATATGGCCAAACGCAGCCATACGCAGGCACATGCGTTCCCATGTTAAACATAGGAACACATGTTCACAAGCGTTTGGCTGCGTTTGGTGCGCTGCGCTCCAAACGCAAATGTGAAGGCACCCTTACAAATACTGAGGTAAAAAAATTGACCAAACACTGAACATGTGCATGTGGCGTTATGGTGGGGTTACACGTCCCGATATCGGCGCGATATCGGAGGCAACGCCGCGGGAGCGCGCATTTTTTGAGCGCTTTTCCCGATATCGCATCGCCGGTTTACACGCTGCGATATCGGGAAACAACGTCCCTCCGATGTGTACGCCCACCAACCCAGTAACGACCATTTAACATGGGAGTTAATGGGTGAGGTGCGAGTTCGCATCGGAGTT
Source organism: Allobates femoralis (assembly GCA_033576535.1). Lineage (NCBI taxonomy): Eukaryota > Metazoa > Chordata > Amphibia > Anura > Aromobatidae > Allobates > Allobates femoralis. Next base: position 158,321,934 of record JARQOC010000002.1, on the reverse strand, counting down.
GGGCTGTCACACGCAGCGATCCTGCTACAACGGCCTTGCGATATCGGGAAGTTGAATAGCTCTGCTATTCAACTCCGATATCGTTTTGGCATCTTTCCAGGATCGCGTTGTACGCTCAAACCGTACAACGCGCGCCCAATATCGGCTCCAACTCGCGACCCACGTGACTTTTTGTCGGAGTTGGGTCGGAGTTGGACGCCGATATCGCGGCGTGTAAACCCACCATTAGACTAAGTTTTGCTGCATTGGAAAGGGGTGTACTACTTAACCCTATGCTTTCTTCTTTACTTCTCAAATTCTTGATGAATTGTTTGTAACCTTTCCATGACTTACCATTGATATAAAAATTCCTATCAAAATATTTCACATAGCCAAAGAAAATGTGATGTATTCAGTACATGATTCATTGCCGTATACAGTCAATAATCCGGTGTTTGACCTTCTGTGCTTCTAAAGTGAGGTGTATGCAAAATAGCTTGTGCAGAGCTTACAAAAGAAATCTGTCAGGGCTTTAGCTCTGCAATGTTTTCGTTATTTTAAAGAATAGTAAATTTGTAAAAAAACATGACTGATTTGGGAGTAAATTATATTAAGCATTTTGACAGACTGTAGCTGATTTATCAGTAATGTGTAAGGACACGTTCTGGCACTGTGCAAAAACTGTCATTAGTTTGAGTAACTGTGACTTATTTATTAAAAAGTTGTACAGCTTCTGCTAAAATGTCTAAAATTACTACTATTATAAAATAGCCAGACCTGGCGTGAAGCTGGCGTGAAGTCCATTTTGTAATAGAAGTCAGCCTTCAGCCTTTGATATAACAGGTCTTACTGCTGAGAGCAACCGGTACGGTGCCTGCAGAAAGACGATATTGTTCCTACAGAAAGCCGGTATGGTACCTGCAGAAAGTCGGTATGGTACCAGCAGAACGCCGGTATGGTACCTGCAGAAAGCTGGTATGGTACCTGCAGAAAGCCGGTATGGTACCTGCAGAAAGCCGGTATGGCATCTGCAGAAAGCCGGTATGGTACCTGCAGAAAGCCGGTATGGTACCTGCAGAAAGCCGGTATGGCTCCTACATATCCTGACTGTAATCCAATGTATCCACTACACACAAGGTGTTTCAAGTCAGATCAAAAAACTGTGTTGGCGCCATAAGGCTTTACTCACACGGCACAGTTTTCATAGGAAAAACGATGCATACATTACTTTCGTCTTTCAAATGTTTTCCATGTGTTTTTATTTTTTAAGTATTCTATTGATTTAGTAAAAAAGTCAGCAAAAGCACTGTAAAGCTGCTTTTACACTGGCGTTTTTGACAAATTGCTGCAGATCCGGCAGACTTGCCGCATCTGCCGTCTAACTACTGCTCTTGCGGCAAGCCCCATGCATTGTCTATGGGGCTTGCGGTCGGGTGTGGCAAGTGCAGTTCTGCCGGTTGCGGCAGATGCCGCACTTGCGGCCAAGAAAGAAACGCGGTCAGCCGCATCTTCCGCAACCAACGCAATAGCTACACAAATTACATCTACATGTGCCCCCCCCCTTCATCATAATGTGATGGGCTGGAGAGAGGATATGGAATTCTAATTTGGGATTAGCGAACTGGACTTTAAAGTTTGATGTTTATAACGAACACAAACTTTACAAAGAATTTCAGTGTTTGGGTTTGGAGTTCGGGTACGTTACGTACTCAAACCTCTGGAGTGATCATCACTGTGCTTGGGTATACTAGGTGCTCAGCCCATCAAAAACCACTAGCAGTGGTTGAACGTCTCACACTGGGGGGTAAAATCCATGTTATCAGATGTAGTGTACAAAATAAAAATGAAAAAGCTTCACCCTCCTTCCCCTAGAAGTGGTTTGTTTGTTGTTGGCTGTGTGTGGGTGGGGGAGCTGAACTGCCCAATCAGTGACTTCCAATGAGGTTCGGGTAAAGTTTGGGTCCAGAACAGAACATCATACAAAGTTCAGCTGAACCCTAAAAACCAAAGTTCCATGGGTCCACTTCATCTCTTATATTAACCCCTACACCCCTGGGCGCTTTTCCGTTTTTAACTCCCCTTGTTCCAAAACCCATAACTTTTTTTTATTTTTCCGTCAATATGGACATATGAGAGCTTGATTTTTGTGTGATGAGTTGACTTTTTGAATAAAGTCATTTATTTTACCGTATAGTGTGTTGCAAATTGGGAAAAAAATATAAGTCGGGTGAAATAGCAAAAAAAAGTGTAATTGCATGTTTGTTTTTTGAGTTTTTTTACTCACCATGTTCACTATATGTTAAAAATGACATGTCAGTAGGATGCCTCTGATCAGTGCGAGTTCAAGGATACTAAGCTTATATACTTTTACTTTTATCTAAGTGTTAAAAATTGTTTTTTAAAGTTAAAAAAAAGAATTGCACTTTTGCACTGTTTTTTGAGACCCATAGTGTTCTCATTTTTCGGGATCTGGGGCTGTGTGGTGGCTTATTTTTTGTATCACGCTGTCAGTGAATGACAGTGCAATCCAAGGGTTAACAGCACCGATTGAGATCAGCTGAGATGAATAACACTAAACTGATTGTAATAATCTTTTGGGGTTGAACGCACACAGAATAAGTGTTTATTGTGTAAAATTTGCTGAGCTAAATTTAGTGGAAAATATTACTTCTGCAAATTACAGAAAATGCTAAAGAACTATGTATACTTAAGAAAACTTGAGCATAAAATATACTCTGGTAAAATTACATTGTATAACAATAATATACATAGTGTGCCATTTATATGGATACACCTAAATAAAATTGGAATGGTTGGTGATATCAACTTCCTGTTTGTGGCACATTAGTATATGGGAGGCGGAATAATGTGCCACAAACAGGAAGTTGATATCACCAACCGTTCCCATTTTATTTAGGTGTATCCATATAAATGGCCCACCCTGTATTTCTATAGAATGTGTGAAGGTAACGTAATTAAAAAAAAGAAAACACAGTAAAGAATGTCTATAAATAAACAAAATCTCACTAATGGTAGCAAAACATATTTCTATAGTGTAAAAATTGAATATGAGATCGTAACAATGAGGGTCCCATTCCTGTAACAATTGGATCTCCAACTATCTAAATGTTATCACCTAGGCAGAGGATTGCCCTGCATTAGAACAGTAGGGCTTATCTAGCAGTATAATAATATTAATTATTCATTTACGTAGCGCTATTAATTCCATAGCACTTTACATACATTTGCAACACTGTCCCTATTGCGGCTCACAATCTAATCATTCTCCCAGTATGTCTTTCAAGTGTGGGAGCAAACCGGAGTGCCCAGGAAACCCATGCTAACACGGGGACAACATACAAACTCCTTTGCAGATGTTGTCCTTGGTGGGAATTGAACCCAGGACCCCAGTGCTGCAAGGCTGCAGTGCTAACCACTAAGCCAATTTTAATAATTTAAAGCACCTCTCCAGCATTTTTGTTTTTTTTCTCACTGTTGGAGTGGTGCTTTAAGTCACCTGCCCCAGGTCTCATACTCACCCTCTAGTGTCTTCACCTGCCATCTTGTGCTTGTAACTATTGACTGGCCGCATGTCAAAATTACATCACAAGCTCTCATGCTCAATACAGGTGTTTGCGAGCCAGAATCAGGTCAGTAAGAGGCTGTCATAGAAATATATTGAGTTGTGACCTCCAGCACACTTCATAAATACTAGAGCAACTGGCTCCTCACAAAATACCAAAGACCAATAAGAGCGCAGCTGAAAACAGATGAAGATGCCGGAGGTTCAGTATATGGCCTGATTCACATTGCGTTGTAGCACCCATCCAGTGGTCCCATCGGGGCCTACATGCCAACCCCTGACAAAATGAGCTTCGGATTTATGCAATGACTTGGACATAGACTTTAACCCCTTCATCCCTAAGCGATTTTCAGGTTTCCGGTTTTTGTTTTTTCCTACTCTTCCTCCAAGAGCCATAACTTTTTTATTTTTCTGTCAATATGAGGGCTTGTTTTTTGTGAGACAAGTTGTACTTTTGATTGACATAATTTATTTTACCATATAATATGGAGAAATGGTAAACAAAATCCAACTGCAGTGGAATTGTAAAAAAAAAGTGCAATTGTATGTTCTTTTTTTTGTGTTTTTTTATTCACAATGTTCACTAAAAGAAAGCAAATTGCATTTTTTGCACTTTTTTCCGCAGCCTGTACTGTTCTCATTTTTTTTGATCTGGGGCTGTGTGATGGCTTATTTTTTGCGTCCTGAGTTGTTATCTCTAATGATATCATTTTTGGGTAGATAAGCTGTTTTGATCGCCCATTATTACATCTTATCGCAATGTTGTGGTGACCAAAAAAATAATTTTAGTGTTTTTCCTTTTTATTTACCCAGTACACAGTTTACCAATCAGATTAATTGATTTTATATTTTGATAGCTCGGGAATTTCTGAACACTGCAAAACCAAATATGTGTACTTTTTTTAATAGTTTTTATTTTGAATGGTGCAAAAGGTGGGTTATTTTGAACTTTTTTGTTTTTCTTTCATATTTTTCAAGCTATTTTTAAGTTTTCTTCATTTTACACTGTCCCATAGGGGGCCTCAGTGCTGCGCAGTTCGATCGCTTTTGCTGTACACAGATGAACTGCTGCACGTCTATGCATAGCAAAAATCATCACTTTTTGTGGCTCAGTAGTTAGCACTGCAGCCTTGCAGCGCTGGGGTCCTGGATTCAATTCCCAACAAGGACAACATCAGCAAAGAGTTTATATGTTCTCCCCATGTGTAGCATGGGTTTTCTCCGGGCATTCCAGTTTCTCCCACACTTGAAAGACTCGCCAGGCATCCACAGGAAGTTATTGCAGACAGCATCCGGGGTCATCTCAGGACCCTGTGCTGTCAAGTAACATATCGAGGTCACGTGATCACACAATGGGACCTTCGATACCTGCAGAAAATTGCACGATCCTAATTGGTGCAATTAGCTACACTTCCCAGCTGATCAGATCTGCGGAGATGTGTTCGGGAAGATGCAAGCTCAGCTCGTGAGCTCACATCACTGGGAGGGACACGGCAAAGGACATATATATATATATGTCCTTGGTAATAAAGGGTTAGTGGTGCAGACAGAGTTAACATGTTTTCAGTTGTGCACCATTTTTGGTTGTATTTACTGCAGGCGGACACGCAGACGCAGTCCACGGCCCATGTGTCCGGAGCCCATTTTGCCCAGGGTTTAGACGTAAGCCCCGACAGGACCACTAAGCGGGTTTTACAAAGCAATGTCAAAGCATCCTTAACAGTGGGTAGCGAACTTTAGATTTAAAGTACCACTCCAGTGGTCAAGAACTATGCTGGAGTGGTGCTTTAAGTACCTGATCCTAAAAAGTATGTTTTTCTTTCTAATGCTTTCACTTATTCACATCTCACATTTGCTGAATGTCTGTATTACATAATTAATAATACTGCAAGATTCAGAATTATTGCTTTGGCCTAGATACATACCTGCTGATACATAATGGATTACTTCATATATTTAAAGTTTCCTATGCCCATGTACATTTCTTTTCTGCTCAGATGCTTGACATTAGAATCTACATATGTACACTGTGCTCTGCGCTGGCCATGGAGTAAAGCAAATATACCGGCAAGGAGGTCACCATTGAAAAGCAAATAATGTTTTTCCAGTGTCTATATCTTTCTCATCAGCACCTTGCATGCGGAATACAGACTTGGATTTAAGTAAACTAAATTGTCAGTTTACTATATTCCATATGAGGATCAAGAATTTAACAAAATCCAGGGGTTTACCAGAACAGTGAAAGGAGGTGGAAAATCTGTGGTGTATTAAAATCAATTTATGAAAATCCAGAAAGAGAACACTGACTTATTTGTGAGTGTTAGTGAAGCCCTTCTTTGGATGGAAGCGTTTTAGGTTTTTATAGCTATTAATTGATTTTTATGTTGAATCTATGGTGGAAGCTTTCTTGCATTTTGTAAATTTACATGAAGACATCTGTAATTTCTAAGGCAAGTAATGTCATGTTTTATTATTATACACCATTTAGGCTTAAGGATCAGACCCCACACATTTCTCCCACAGGACCTTTTATGACCGGTATTAATATGGAATTGGTCTTCACATTGCGCTATACCACTTTCTACTCTTCTGTGAAGGGTTTCTGTACGTTTTTGGCAAGTTTTGCCCATTCATCTAGAAGAGCATTTGTGAGGTTAGGCACTGATATTGGACAAAAGTGCATCTTTGTTGCAGTTCTTCGCAAAAGTGTTTGATGAAGTTGAGATCAGGGTTTTGTTTTTCCATTCCAAACTCATCCAGCTGTGTCTTTATGGACCTTATTTTGTGCATTGGGCACAGTTAAGATGGAAAAGAAAAGTTTAATTCCTAAACTGTTCCTACAAAGTTTGAAGAAAACAATTGTTCTAAGGCCGGCTTCACACTTACGCTCCCCGCCGCTGCGTATTGTGGCGGGGAAGCGCAAACGAGCACAGACACCACGCGTCCCTATGTTTAACATGGGGACGCACAGTGATGCGCTCGGCAATGGATTGCCATGCTCACCCATTCACTTCCGTGTATGATTTGCGGATGCTTTCGTACAAATCACACATTCTCGTCCGCATCATGAACGCGACGTGCTCGGCTTGCGTTCGCCTTCCGCAAGACGCTGCGGAGGCGTCCGCAAGTGTGAAGCTGGCCTAAATGCCTTGATTTCCAGTGTAACTAAGCTGTCTTGGTCAACCCTAGGAAAACAGCCTCATTGCATTATTATAAATTGGCATGATTCTTGGTTGCATAGAAGCGGGAAATACCAGTTCCATGCAAAGGCTTTGTGCCAGCTACTTACAGGTCAGAAAAGCTTTACCCTTTCCCACAAATTTTAAATTAGATATGGATTTAGCATAGTTGAGACCACTTGGTTTTTAAATCTAACAGATTGAATATCTTGCTTGTCTGGTGTAGACTGGCAATGGCCTAAGTAAGAGGGGACCAAGAACTTGGCTTGAGATTGCAGTGTATTCCACTCCTACCACCAAAATTTACAATTGGAACAATGTAGTCAAGCAGGTAAGATCATCTATAAATTTGCTGATTAGAGAAACATAAATTATTACTCTACAAAACACATTACCACTGCTGAGTATAGTGGCAGCATGCTTTACCATTCCTATGGATGCTCAGCTCAGCCTTGCTCTGTATATTTGCATGTCTGCTACTTAGTGGATAATTTGATGTGGTGACTAAAATTTCCTCATTTCAATGTTATAACTCAGTTGATTATTTAGGATAGAATTGTGGCATTTTTGTACAGTATGGCACAGTGCGTTTTTGAGTTGTATGACCTTTTTAGTGAGTTCCTTTGAATTTTAATGTAGGGACTTGCAAGACAATTACGACCCTTGATGTGGTTACGTATTTTAGCCAAAATATCAACCAATATCTCATGTATTTCAAATATCTCATCTTTTGCTGGTCACAGCTGGGCCATTTAATGTTAATATGGAAAAATGGGTTGTCTATCCTTGTAGAGTGCACTTATTTAATGGGGAGCAGCCTTCATGATCTAATACTATGGATGTCATTAAACGGCAGAAGGCCAAACACGTTGCACCACACTTATCTTTGTGACTGGTGCCATACACAAGTGTAAGGTTACATTCACAAACAGCGAATTTGTGAGGATCCAAACTGCACCAAGAACGGATCCTCACAGAACGCAGTGTTCTGTGTGTGAACGGCCTGTGCTTTCTTCCTGCGATTTATACTTACCTCACTGCACTCCCTCGGTGACCCCTGGCAGTGCATTCTGATCCCCTGCCGGGCCCGCAGTGAGCGGCAGCCTTTAGGACTCTGCAGCAGCATGTGACTGGTGACATCACCCGGTCACATGCTGCTGTTTAAGGTCCTGAACTAGGTCCTGTGCCGTCAGGATGAAGAGCAATCACTGGGGGAACGCGGTGCAGTGAGCAAAAAGCACACTTAAAAAGCGCAAACAATTGACATGGTCCTTCTTTTTGCGGATGCGCTTTGCAGCAGGAGGTGGAGCAGACTAGTACAGCACAGGAAGACAGGGATTCAAACTGAATACTCGAGCGTAGGTGGACGGTAGACTGAGATTTATAAAAGCAGAAGGAGAATCACACATAATCAGGAGTAAAGCAGAAAACACCATTTTGGGGCAAAATGCACAAAATGTCAATAGAGATCCAAAGTCCTAACAACAATTCTTATCTGTCTTCATTGTAAATACTAAACAACTGCCCCCTCCATGAATAGTAGGTATTGTTTTATCTGTATTTTCCACCTGTGCTGCTTCAACCTTTATCATGAGGCCTTCAGATCATCTGTCGGTCTCTGTGTGCGAGCCCATATCATAGGCAGGAAGATGACCCTTGACGTACATAGGATGTTATGGGTTGTTAAGGGGTTAATTCTAAAGCCCTTGGGATAATCCTGGGGACATTATTGTATGCAATTTCAGACCAGGTGACAAGTCTACATATAAACTGGTAGGATTAAAGTTATTTCATATTACCGTATATACTCGTGTATAAGCCGAGTTTTTCAGCCCAAAAATTGGGCTGAAAAGTCACCCCCTCGGCTTATACACGAGTCAATATGGTATGTGTGGTGTGTGGGGACTGTGTCCGGGTGCTGGGGAGGCTGGAGGAGGTGGGGGGAGGCTGCTGACAGAGCGGCCCGTCACATGGGGCCGCTCATTAGATATGCACGGCTCCCCCCGCCCATCACAGCGGCAGGGGGAGCCGTGCAATACTGTGCAGCCCTCAGATGTATACAGGCCCCCAGCGGGGTATATAGCAGGCCCCCAGCGGGGCATATTGCAGGCCCCCAGCGGGGTATATTGCAGGCCCCCAGCGGGGTATATAGCAGGCCCCCAGCGGGGTATATTGCAGGCCCCCAGCGGGGTATATTGCAGGCCCCCAGCGGGGTATATAGCAGGCCCCCAGCGGGGCATATTGCAGGCCCCCAGCGGGGTATATAGCAGGCGCCCAGCGGGGTATATTGCAGGCCCCCAGCGGGGTATATAGCAGGCCCCCAGCGGGGTATATTGCAGGCCCCCAGCGGGGTATATAGCAGGCCCCCAGCGGGGTATATTGCAGGCCCCCAGCGGGGTATATAGCAGGCCCCCAGCGGGATATATAGCAGGCCCCCAGCGGGGTATATAGCAGGCCCCCAGTGCAGAGCCCCCCCCCCTCCGGCTGCATTATCTTACCATCCAGCCGCGTCTTCATCACCGCCGGTCCTCCCGTCCATCCTCTCGCGCTGTGTTCAGGTCTCATGTGACCCGGCGCGATGACGTCATCCGACTGCGACCGCCGGGTCACATGAGACCGGGAACGCAGCGCGCGAGGATGGACGCGAGGACCGGCGGTGATGAAGACGCGGCTGGATGGTAAGATAATGCAGCCGGAGGGGGGGGCTCTGCACTGCGGGCCTGCTATATACCCCGCTGGGGGCCTGCTATATACCCCGCTGGGGGCCTGCTATATACCCCGCTGGGGGCCTGCTATATACCTCGCTGGGGGCCTGCTATATACCCCGCTGAGGGCCTGCTATATACCCCGCTGGGGGCCTGCTATATACCCCGCTGGGGGCCTGCTATATACCCCGCTGGGGGCCTGCTATATACCCCGCTGGGGGCCTGCTATATACCCCACTGGGGGCCTGTATATATCTGGGGGCTGCACAGTGTGGGGGGGCTCTGCACTGGGGGCCTGCTATATACCCCACTGGGGCCTGTATATATCTGGGGGCTGCACAGTGTGGGGGGGCTCTGCACTGGGGGCCTGCTATATACCCCACTGGGGGCCTGTATATATCTGGGGGCTGCACAGTGTGGGGGGGCTCTGCACTGGGGGCCTGCTATATACCCCACTGGGGGCCTGTATATATCTGGGGGCTGCACAGTGTGGGGGGGGGCTCTGCACTGGGGGCCTGCTATATACCCCACTGGGGGCCTGTATACATCTGGGGGCTGCACAGTGTGGGGGGCCTGTATACCTCTGGGGGCCTGTATACCTCTGGGGGCCTCCTGTATACCTCTGGGGGCCGCCTGTATACTATACTGCTGGGGCCTGTATACCACTGGGGGGCCTGTATACTTCACTCCTGGGGGCTGTATACCACTGGGGGACCTGTATACCTTACTGCTGGTGGCTGTATACCTGTCCTGGTGGCTGTATACCACACTGCTGGGGGTTGTATACCTGTGCTGGGGTCCACCCTCGGCTTATACGCGAGTCAATAAGTTTTCCCAGTTTTTGGGGGCAAAAGTAGGGGGGTCGGCTTATACACGGGTCGGCTTATACACGAGTATATACGGTACACTTGCAGCAAGACTTTGTGTAATAACAACAGTCCCATCATTAAGCTTCAAGGCCACAGTATTTTACCCAAAATGTAATACTGGATATACCCCTGCATAAAGTCTCATCAGTATCCTTGTCTGTCCAGGGGTAAACATAGGATTGTTTAAATGAGAAAACAATAGACATTAAATGCTAGTAGAAATATTGGGGCAAATTTAGTTCTGCTTAATTATAGACAGTTGACACCTTGGACTTTACAGTGTTTTGCAATTTGATAAATTTAGAACATCTGTAGACTCTGTAATCTAAGGTTTTTAACTTATTAATTGGCATATTTAGCATAAGAAAATTTTAGGGCATAGAATTCATGAGCCACATCCCTCTTCTATAAGCCACATATCTTTTTTGTATAGGCAATGTTCTTTTGTAAAACTTGCTGAAAAAAGAGTTTATTATACGGTAGTGTATATTATTTTTTCCATACTATTTAATACATCTTCAAGCATTAAATCTATTGATATAAGTCAAATAATGAACACAATGCTAAAATGTTTGCCAGTAGGCATTTGGCCAAGAAAACACAATGCACATATGTTCACACAATCCTACTTAGCAATAGATAATGGTAGTTTGAGAAAGAGTAAGCAGTCATCTATGTAATGAATTCTGTAGCATTTGCTTAATAATTTTAAGCCATTGCAAAAAGGACAACTAAATGCATAGCTGTTACAATCAGCACAGTAACTAAATATAATCATATTTGTCGACCATGTGTAAGTACATACTTATATATACAGCATGTGTGTAAATGTATGTATATATATGCAATACAATATGCATGTAATCTACATTCATTGCCAAAGCGTTGGCACTCTTGAAATGGCTCCAAAAAATGTATATCTGTTGATAAAACATGTGTAACTGCAATACTTTACTGGTAGAAATACTGTATTTTTCGCTATATAAGACGCACGTGATTATAAGGCACACCCCCAAATTTGGTGAAGGAAGAGAGAAAAATATAATTTTTAATGTTAAATGGGGTCTGGCTTATAATGCCAGTGTCCATCTTACAAATTATATATATGTCCATCCTGGTATATACGGTATATCCCCCATGCTGTTACACATTGCTCCCCTGCCGACACACTGCCCCCCCCCGCTGGCATACTGCCCCCCATGCTGGCACACTTGCCCCCATGCTGGCACACTGCCCCACCTGCCCCCCTGCTGGCACACTGCCCCCCCTGCTGGCACACTGCCCCCCTGCTGGCACACTAGACCCCATGCTAGCACACTGGCCCCATACTGGCACACTAGCCTCCCTGCTGGCACACTGTCCCCCTGCTGGTGTGGCACCCCAGAGGTTAAGTGCCACAGTAACATCACAAGGGTTAACTTCCCACACAACACCTGACACTGCACTAGCACCTCTAGGCCAGAAGGGGCTAAAGCAGCTCCCTGATATATTCTGGTCTGAGGAGGATGTTGATAGTTGACAGTTCACTTTAGTGCAGGGAGCACTAGGAGGAGGACCTGTAAATGGGAGCAGTGCTGAGCTCCTGACAGGGACCACTGACTACTTTCGGGCCTGAAGCCAGGGTCTGAGGAGAGGAGTACAAGAAACAGAGGAACATATCTGGGAGACTGAGTTACCTCATAACTCGCCCTAGAGGAGCATAGAGACTGGATACCGGATCCAAATCTGTGACTGAAACACGCAGCACAGAAAACACCGGGATAGTGGAGGTTATAGATCTACACTGTACCTCAGCGAAGCGGGGTCATAAGCACACGGAAGGACTCAAGTTGCCTAGCAAAGGGGTACCTGTGAGGAGAGACAGGGCCAGCAGCTCAGCTAAAGCAGCAGCAGGGCCACACACAAGGCGCAGGAGTAGGAATCTGAGGACCCGGACAGGGTGGGAGCAACCCGGCCCTGGTACAGACTCCGTGGAAAGTACTCTACTGAATACCATCACCAGTAAAGCCTTGGAAAACTTCAAAACCGTGAGTGTGTGTGATTTTTGTGCTCAAACCCTGCATGCCCTCATAAACTACCATCATCTCTACTACTACCCCTATCCTACAACATCTATAGCCTCAATCATAGACTATTACTTCCACTGCCCCGGGGAGCCAAGCTATACCCGCGGGGAGCCGTTACATCTCCAGCTGCCAAACATCATCCCCGGAGGTTCGGCAGCAGCGGTCGTCCCCTCACTGACCACAACCCGTGGGTGGCGTCACGACAAAATCCCATGTAAATATCCTCACATCTACTTGCGGAACCCGGGACACGGTCCTGACCAAGACCACCGTGATATCCCCAGCAGTACCCCGATCCGGTACCGAGCACCCCTTCCCAGTGGGCTCCACACTGGCACACTGCCCCCCCTGCTGGCACACTGTGCCAGCATCTGGGTCCTGAGAGCAGCACACGGTGATGACGTCACTCTGCAGTGACACTCACAGGACCCGGATGCCTACGCAGCACCGATAGCGGGGATAGCACGGTCAGCAGCGAGCGGTTGAGCGTGGTGAGTAATACATCCCCGCGATGGTCAGTGCTTTCCACGCAATGCAAGCATGGAAAGCACTGACTATCCACACAGGCTTCAGCCACTGAGCTGCAGACCCGCTCCTGGAATATGGGCTACTCCCGCAGGAGATTGACAGTGGGATGCAGTGCCCCATCCAGTCCCTAGACACCACTCCTGAGCCGCCCCCCCTCCTCGCCTACAGCACAACTTTTACTTTCGCTTTATAAGATGCACCACCACTTTCCCTCAAAATTTGGGGAACTAAAAGTGCGTCTTATAAAGTGAAAAATACGGTACTTCATTTTCCTGGAAGAGTTCCAAGATTGGCAACACTTTCGACACATTTCCTTTGTATTTTAGGCAGAATCTTTTTTCTATAATATTTAAAAAATTGCAAGCATGAAAATGGGCAGATGCAAACATTTGGGCCCCCTTGGATATCTGTGTGCTCAGATAACTGTGACCAAGGCTTCAGTCCTGAATTAGTCTGTTAGCGTTATGGCTTGTTAACTATCATCGTTAGAAAATGCCAGGTGATGCAAATTTCATAGGTTTATAAAAACCTAGCCTCTTCTAACCTTGTGCCAAAAACAGCACCTAGAATTCTTCTAAGCAGCTGCCCAGCTACCTAGTACTCTTAAAATGAAAATGGTGGAGGCCCACAAAGCAGGGGAAGGCTATTAAGAGGATGGAAATGTAATTAAGAAATGGCAGTTAGCAGAAACTGTGGAGGTCAAGATAGCTCTGAAAGGCCCAGCAAAAATTCAGTGAGAGCTGATCGAAGGATTGCTAGAGAGGCTGTGGATAGATCCCTCCAAGACTGTTGGAACACAAAAATTGAGGTATGGTGTGGTATATGGGGTACAAAGATAGTGGGGCCATTCTTCATCAATGGAAACCTCAATGCCACTGGATATCTGAAATTGCTACATGATTCAGGATTTGAAGCCTTTTTTATGGTATTTAAAATTTGTTATAAATGTCTTGAGATAAAAGCCTTCTTATTTATTATTCATTTTTATGGCCTTTACCACAGAGATGTTGTTCATAGCAGACTAAAGATACACCCCAAAACAATCCTGTGAGCCACACTTCCTTGCCAAATTGGGAACACTAAATAAAAATTATATGCAAGAAGAATCTTCATGGCACACAACCTCCATAAAACTTCCATTCGTTCTCAGTTGGCGTTCGCACTACTGAGAGCTCCCTCTCCTGCACTGCATGCTTGTAATGAACTTTTAAAATTTGAAATCAGTATGGACGTTTTATGATGGTCGTGTGCCATGGTGATTGAGCACAGGGTTTGTGTGACGTAACAACCTCATGTGAGCCCTTGGGAATGCGAGTACCGACACCACTAGAACTGCACTGGCATGAAAGGTTTTATATTTTAAAACGGGAAACTTGGGGAATGAGAAGCAGTTGTCCTAGTAGCGGAAAACCCTTTAAAATCTTGGGGTCACTGTATGCCTCAAATTCATTGTTGCTAACAATCTGTAGATCTTAAAAAGAGAGAAAAGCAGACTTGTTCTGTTAATTTTTTACCAAGTTGCTACATACATATTTATATTCATATATTCTGACAACACACACTGTTTTAGGGTACAGTTAGGATATTTTGCTGTCTTCTCAGGGAGCCATGTTGTTGATGTGTGAGTTTTGCCCCGGACATTGTCTTTCTGTGATGGAACCGGGAATTTGTGTGAGAAATACAGAAGACAAACATTTCACCAAGACTGACTGGAATATGAAAATGTATATTTGAATGTAATGTATATTAATATATCAGCTACAAAATTCACAGTTTGGACTGTTTTACTGTAGGGAACAAGCCTCAAACACTATGTGGTTCTGTATGCATAAGCATGAACAGGTTTTCTAAATATTCTATTAACTACTTCATGAATACTATATTATGATCCTAAACGATCAGCCATTATTTTCAACTTTATATGCTTCATGTCTTAATGGATATCAATGTATTATTTATAAATATTTCTTTTTTTCATTTTTGCATTTTTTGCCGTTACTAGTACTGTTTTTAGTTATTAATGACAGCTTAATAATTTCAACTTCTAATTCTTTATGTCTAGCTGTGTTCCAAAATTTCTTTTAAAGGGAATCTACTAGCTGATTCATGCCCAAACCATAGGTGACCCGCCCAGTGGACTTTGGGAACTCGGTAACCGGCGTTAGTGCTGGGGGGTCATGTCTCGGCCCGGGCCCGAACCCTGGGGGTCACTGGGTAAAAAGGGAAAAATAATAAAAGGAAAATCTCGTGACACCCCCTGTGGTATCTGGTGAAAGCACCAGCGCTGCTGCAGACCTCCGGGGATGATGGACGGGCAGCTTGGGTAATACAGGTGGAGTGGGGTCCCCGGGGCAGTGATGGGATGATTGGGATTCGCACAGGGAGGCAGTTAAACAGCCGGTCCGCTGCTACAGTCTCTAGGCCCGTCAGATTCAGCGATGGACAAACTGACACACACACTGGGAATCGTTTCTGTACCTTTACTGGTGTTATGGCAGCCACTGTCCAGGGTATGGTCCAGGTGGTCAGGAAGCACTTCTGGATTTCCAAAGTGAGTGTTGAACAAGGCCTCCTTGTCTCTTTTCCCTGGCTTCCCTGTTGGTTGCGTTATAGGTGTCCGGGAGACTGGAATCTCCTCTGTGAAACCAGTGTTTTCTGCTAGGCTAGATGCTCTTCTGCAGACTCGGACTTCAGTGTCTGGGTTGCTTCCTGGGGTGAACCGGTATGGCTCTTCTGCCCCCATTCTGCTCCTTTACTTTGTTTTTCTCACGCCTTGCCTTTGACCTCACTCTCAGGCCCTCACACAGGTTAGGCTAGTCTACTGGCTCGAGCCTAGCACGGCTCCAACACACCAGGATGTCTTCACAGTCCCCTCTGGAACTGCACGGACTAACTTCTCCCCAGCACCAGTATTTATATGGGAACTTGCTTAAAGGCAGCAAGTGGAGCGCCCCCTACAGGTCTGGGGTGAAATGTGTTGTGTGTGTAAGGGTACCTACTGTGGAAATTCTTCCATGCTTTAGGTGGCGGGTTCTTCTGAAATTCTTGAAGATTCTTCCAGTGTTCTCTGTTCTTCAATGTCTTCAACATGTCTATCACTATGTTATTCATCTTTTCACACATGCCGTTTGTTTGTGGATGGTAACGTGTGGTCCTAATTTTCTTGCAGCCATATAAATGACAAAACTCTTGAAATAACTCCACTTGAATTGAGGAACCTTGATCAGTCAGTACATGTTCTGGATACCCGTGTGGTCTACAGAAGTAGGCTTGAAAGGTTTTTGCGGCTGTTTCAGCTGTCAAGTCCTTGACTGGTGCTACTGCTAGAAATCTTGAGTAGTGATCTACCATTGTTAAGGCATAAGTGTAACCCGATCTGCAGGGTGTCAACTTCACGTGATCCAATGCTACTATCTCAAGGGGTTGAGTGGTTACAATTGGTTGTAGTGGTGCTCTTTAGCTTTCATAGTCTTTTCTTCTCAAGTTGTATGGTCCACAGTTCTTACACCATCTCTCTATGGAGCCTCTCATGCCAACCCAGTAGAATCTATCTCTTAGCAACATCTCAAGCTTTTTCCATCCAAAGTGTCCTGCTCGGTTGTGGTATGCCTCCAACACCATCTGGGCATCCTTCTTTGATACCACTATTTGCCAGACCATCTCATGGGTTCTGGGATTGATGTAGCGCCTACACAGTTTTTCTTGGTAAATGAATAACCTGCTTCTCTCGTTCCACAGGTGTTTTGCCTCTGGTGGAGCATCTGGATCAAGATGAGAACCTTCTTGAGTTATCAGCCCATTAAATAAACTGATAGCCGGGTCATTGTCTTGGATGTCCTTCCAACCATAGTGAGGTAATGGATTCAATGTCTTTTCAGGGTATTTTCTAGTAGCTTGCTGGCACTGGGATGCTCTGTGGCGATGGAAGGCGGGTAGCTCCGTGTAGCTCTATTTCTTCTAGCTCATCCACATCTTCTTCCACAACTGTCAGGTGAGGCATCCTTGACAAGGCATCAGCACTGGCGTTGTTATAGCCTGCCCAGTACTTGATGGTAAACTGGTAATTTGACAACCGGGCCATCTAGCGCTGCTTCATTGCACCCAACTTCGCGGTTTCCAGGTGGGTTAGAGAATTATTATCCGTGAAGGCGGTGAACTTTGCAGACGCCAGGTAGTGTTTGAACTGACATTGATAAAGTCTATCGAAACGCGTCTGACCGGGTTGCACCCGCAAGATGTTGCTTTTAAACATTTTTTTATATGAGCACTAAATAAAGGAATATCCACTTTGAAGAAATATGGACCCAGTGTGCTGAACTTTCTTTGAAATTTGTCTAGTGTTTGATCTGTTCTGTTATGGCCCAGACCAAGGCCAGGAATTCCTATTTGAACGAGCTGTAATTCTAAGGATTCCTTTCTGTAGGACAGAGCTTCCTGCCAGCATAGGCAATCACTCTTTCTCTGCCGTTCTGTTTTTGTGCTAAGACAGCTCCTAACCCTATGTTCCTGGCATCAGTGTATAGCAAGAATGGTTGGTTACAGTCAGGGTAAGGCAGGATCTCTTCTCCAGTTAGGGTGTCATTCATCAGTTTGAAGGACTCTTCTTATTTCTTGCCCCACTCAAACGGAGGACCTCTGGACTTGCCTTTCTTGGTCTGGCCTACCAGGAGATCTTGTAAAGGTGCTGCTATGTTTGTATACCCCTTGATGAATCTCCTGTAGTATCCCACCAGTCCCAAGAACTGACGTACCTCTCTGACACTTGTTGGTTCTGGCCATTCTTTGATTGCGGTTACTTTATCCGGATCTGGTGCTACGCCTTCTGAACTGACTACATGTCCTAGATACTGAACTTTTGATTTTAGCAAATGGCATTTGGATGGTTTCAGCTTCATCCCGAACTTGGATAACGCTTCAAATACCTCTGACAGGTGTTTCAGGTGTTCTTCATAGGTTTTTGAATACACTATGACGTCATCTAGGTAGAGTAGTAAAGTCTCGAAGTTTCTTTGCCCCAGGCAACACTCCATCAATCTCTGGAACATTCTGGGTGCATTACAGAGTCCGAATGGCATGCTTTTAAACTCGCACAGGCCCATACGTGTTGTAAATGTCGTCTTCTCTCTGTCTTCTTCTGCAACGGAGACCTGCCAATACCCACTAGTGAGATCTAGGGTTGAAAAGTAATTAACAGACGTTAATGCAGCAAGTGACTCCTCTATGCGGGGTAACGGGTAGGCATCTTTATGTGTTATGCGATTTATCTGCCTATAGTCTACACACATTCTCATGCTGACATCTTTCTTTTTGACCAGGACTAATGGAGCTTCCCAGGGACTGCAACTATCTCTTATTAACGCTGCATCCTCCATGCCCTGCAACATCTCTTTGGCACGCTGATAATGAGCTGGTGGAATAGGCCTATGCTGCACTTTAATGGGTGGATGTTCACCTGTGGGTATGTGATGGTGTACCCCTTTTATCCTCCCAAAATCAAGTAGATGCTTACTGAATACCCGTTCTTCTTGGACTACCCGATAGACATCGTGCTTTTTATGAGCAGGAGTAGAGTCAGTGCCTACATGCAGTTCTTGACACCAGTCCTCTAGCTGTCCCTTGGAATTGTTATCCTCCAACAAGTCTAGTGAGGTCAAGGGTTCCACTACTTGGATGGCGTTGTTATTTACAGTGTACAGCTTAGCAACGGTGGAATATCTGGGTAGTTTGACATCGTCCTCTCCACAGTTTAGAAAGCGTATGGGTACCCTTCCCTTGCGTACATCAACCAACCTCCTGGCTGTCAAAAGTGTAGGCCTATGTTCCTAACTAATGGGCTCTACTACCGCCTGGTATTCCTGTCCAATGAGGCCTATTGCTGATTGGCAACAGATCATCATTTTACTCATCGGGGGTACAACAATGGGAATCGGGTCTGTTACCCGTACACTACCAATTTCACCACCAGTCAGTTTTACCTGTTGTTGATGCAGGAGGGCTCTGATTTCCCTCTGAAGAACTCCGCTGCCCCAGTTTGGCAGTGTTCGCAATCTGTTGGAGTAAGAACAACACTTCACCCAAACAATTGCTAACAATATTTGTACCAAGAATGATATATGGATCCCTGTCATTAGGATTATTTTCAACCCCAATAAGCCGCCCCTGGTCTTTCAACTCCACCATCCCCACTTTTACTGTTACCTCTCTAACCCCGACTAGGTTAAGTGTTAAACTATTAGAAGCATAAATAGTGAGGCCAGGTTCTGGTGGTTTAAGTTCAGCATGAGACCAGAATTGTTTGTGAAGGATATTAGGTATAGTAGTCACCTGCAACCCAGTGTCCAGCAATGCAGGTGTAGGGATCCTGTCTAGTATGATAGGCAGAAATGGTCTTCCTCTTAGGTATCTAATATACCAGTCTGATAGGCCTGGTCGGTCTACTCCTGGGGTTTGCCCCCCTCCCCAGGGGTTGCTGGTTTAAAGAGCAATGCCTTACGATATGGCCTGTCTTGCTGCAGCGATGGCAGATGGGTTCTCCTGTTGAGCTTTGACGATCGGTGGTCCTCCCACGGAGCAACATGCAGGGCCGCACCATTCATTGGACAGTGTGAGCACTGAGTCTCAGGTGGCAAGCAGGCAGGGTGAGCGGCTTTGTAGAAGGAGGCAGCGCCTGCACCACACAGCGGCTTCCTGTGTGATGGGCGCCGCCGGCTGCAGCATGGCGTGAGTCACACAGCCTCTCTCTCTCTCTCTGCAGTCCACAATTGCTCTCCCCCCCTGCTTCTCACCCACAGCCACTAGTACACCTTCTGCCTCCCCGCTCTTCACCCGCGGCCACTAGCACCCCTCAACCTCCCTTACCCCCGAAGGTAGGCAAAGGAGTAGATGTTACTGGTACAGGAACAGCACCACCCTGTCACCGCTGGATGGCAGAGTTTGGGGTTTCTGGGGGCTGTAGACCCTTGATGGATATGTCCTTTAGGGTGGTGAAATTTGCATCCAAGTGGTCTAAGGCCCACCAACGCACGGTTCTGCTTTCCTCTGGTGACCGTAGCTCCCGACTAAATTGTTCAATTAACATCTTATTTTCTTCTTGTACACTAGTTGGACTGACTTGTTTCAGGGCCTGCAGCCCCTCTTGCAGGCGCCAGGCATAGTCTCTGATATCGTTCTGTTGCTGTTGGTAACAGTGATAGAATCTCATTCTCAAGTCAGTCTCATTGTGGTTTTCAAAAGCAGCCTTTAATTTGTCAAAGATAACAGTTACTGATTCCCGATCTGCCTCCGACCAGGTTTCAATCTCCCGCTCTGCTGCACCGATTAACTGTCCCAATACAACAGCAGCCCTCTGCTTGCCAGTCATTGCGTACATATCTAGCATACTGCAGATTTTCCTTTTAAATACAGATAAGGAGTCTGGACGGCCATCGTACTGGGGTAGCCACTTGGCCCCCAGGACATACGGTAGAGATATCGGCAGGATCGGTGCTACAGCCCCCACTGGAGCGGACACTCCACCGGCTGGGGGAGTGACTGGTACAGGCTGATTGACGGGGTCGAGGTCGGGAACTGCGGCATCCTCCTGCACATCCGTCATGTTTGCGCCCCCCTAGTGAATCACGGCCAGTCTTTTTAAAGCAAAGCATATGATGGCTCCGCAGTCGGGGAGTTGAGCACTCGGTGGTTTCCGGATTGGCCATGGCACTTCGAAAGGTGTAGGCAGAGCGTGGGGCGGTGTTTTGCCTTCACACTCTTTTGGCCGTTACACCCCCTTCCTTCCCACTTGATGGCGCAGTAATGGCGGCCAAATGTTAACAGTTCACAAAACACAGTCAATATACGGCACATAGTACCCGGTAACACCGGGCACGGGATCTTGTTCATGATTGCTAGAAGATGACCCCCCCAGGGGTCTTTGGGAGCTCGGTACCCGGGCGTTACTGCTGGGGGTGATGTCTCGGTGGCCAGTGCCCGGGCCCGTACAATGGGGGTCACTGGGTAAAAAGGGAAAACTAATAAAAAGTAAGTCTCATGACGCCACTGTGGTATCTGCAGACCTCTGGGGATGATGGACGGGCAGCTTGGGTAGTACAGCTCCCCACAGGCAGAGCGGGGTCCCCGGTGCAGTGACAGGATGACCGGGATTTGCACAGGGAGGCAGTTAAACAGCCGGTCCGCTGCTACAGTCTCTAGGTCAGTCAGATTCAGGGATGGACAAACTGACACACACACTGGGAATTGTTTTTGTACCTCTACTGGTGTTATGGCAGGCACTGTCCAGGGTACGGTCCAGGTGGTCGGGATGCACTTCTAGATTTCCACACTGAGTGTTGAATAAGGCCTCCTTGCCCCTTTTCCCTTGGTGAAGTCCCCTGACCTGTGTAGAACTAGGCCTGACCTCTTCTGTGTCTCTGTCTCTCTCACCCGTGTCGTAGTGTAGAGAACCTTTGTGTGGGCTACCGCTATAGCTTCTCCTGCGGTCCCTGGCTCCCCTGTTGATTGTGTTACAGGTGTCCGGGAGACTGGAGTCTCCTCTGTGAACCGGTGTTTTCTGCTGGGCTTGATGCTATCCTGCAGACTCGGACTCCGGTATCCGGGTTGCTTGCTGGGGTGAACCAGTATGGCTGGTCTGCCCCCAGTCTGCTCCTTTACTTTGTCTTTCTCACGCCTTGCCTTCGACCTCATTCTCAGGCCCTCACACTCGCTAGGCTAGTCTACTGGCTCGAGCCTAGCACGGCTGACACACCAGGACGTCGTCACAGTCCTCTCTGGAACTGCAAGGACTAACTGACTCCTCCCGCAGCACCGGTATTTATAGGGGACCTTGTTTAAAGGCAGCAATTAAAGCTCCCCTACAGGTCTGGGGTGGAACGTGTTGTGTGTGTAAGGGTACCTACTGTGGAAATCCTTCCATGCTTTAGGTGGTTGTGTGGCTACCTGTATTGGCAGGGTGCCACATAGGCAGCCTTAATCAGAGCCTGGATGCACAATTTCAGGCAGGGATATTTCACTCAGAAACTCTTCAACATTTAAAGGGAACCTGTCACTCTCCCAGGGCATTTTATACTGTGCCCAGCAGATTACAAATCATGTAAATGGGGTACTACCGTGTTTCCCCGAAAGTAAGACCCCCCGAAAGTAAGGCAGGGTAGGGGGAACGGGGGGGTCTGTTAATATAAGGCCCCCCCTGAAAGTAAGGCCGCCTGGGGGGGGGGGCGCTGGGGAATATAAGGCCAGTACCTGTCCCCCTGTGTGTCCAGGCTCCTCCAGTGTCCTGCAGCTGCAGCCGCGCTGGAGCAGATGGGGTTAATCACAGCCGAACATGCTGTGTGCCCAGCCTTACGTCACAGCAGCCCGGCTCCAGCTCTGATTGGCTCCCAGGAAGCAGTGGGCGCGACCAGATGACGTTGTGGGCTCGTCATCTGGCCGCGCCCACTGGTTCCTGGGAACCAATCACAGCTCGAGCCGGGCTGTTGTCATGTCAGGCTGGGCAGAGTTCAGCAAGGGCACACAGCATGTTAGGCTGTGATTAACCCTATCTGCTCCAGCGCGGCTGCAGCTGCAGGACACTGGAGGAGCCTGGACACGCCAGGGGACAGCAAGGAGCCACACTGAAGGCCAGGGGAGCTGGTAAGAAGCAGTGTGTATGTGTAATAATAATAATAAAATAATAAAACTTTATTTGTATAGCGCCAACATATTCCGCAGCGCTTTAGACTGTATGTGTGTGTTTGTAAGTGTATGTTTGTGTGTGTATGTGTGTTTGTAAGTGTGTGTGTGTATGTGTGTTTGTAAGTATGTGTGTGTATGTTTGTAAGTGTGTGCGTGTGTGTGTATGTGTTTGTAAGTGTATGGGTGGGTGGGCGTGTGTGGATGGGAGGCTGCAGTGGCTGGGGCCACCAATATAAGACCCCCCCCCCCCCCTGAAAGTAAGACAGGGGGCCACTTTTGGCCCCCAAAAAAATGTAAGACAGGGTCTTACTTTTGGGGAAACACGGTAGTACTAGTGCCCAGACTGACCCCTCATTGAGTCATGGAGGCTGGTATTAGGTCATGATAGGTAAACATCTCACCGCCCACACAGCTGCAAATCCCGCCCTGCATGCTTCAAAATTCCCACTCCTCCTCTGGCCGGCGCTTGAGTGACAATAGCACTCTTGCCGCTGCAGTGAAGCGGGTCTTAGTGAGCCATTGAACAATGCTGAAGTCTTGCGAGACTTCACTAATCTCGCAAGACTTCCGCACTGACAGTGGCACCTGCACAGTGGAGCGGGTGACTGTGCGTTGTGCGGAAGTCTTGCGAGATTAGTGAAGTCTTGTTCTGTGGCCCGCTGACACCCGCTCCACTGCGGCGGCGTGAGTGCTCCTGTCACTTAAGTGCCGGCCATAAGAGGAGCGGGAAGTTTGAAGCATGCAGGGCTGGATTTACAACTGTGGGGGCGGCAAGACATTTCCCCACCATGACCTAATACCAGCCTTTGTGACTCAATAGGAGTCCAGCTCTGGAGAGAATATAAGTTCATTTCACAGGTATGTGGGGTCAGTCTGGGCAAATACAGGGGTTACTAGAACCCCATTTACATGATGTGTAACCTGCTGGGCACAGTATAAAATGTCCAGGGGGGTGGGGTAGGGGGTGACAGGTTCCCCTTAAGAGAAAACCTAGTTTGAAGATCATACAGGGGTCCATAACCGAGACTAAAATATTGATGCCGCCAGCAGCCCTTTCCCAGTACTGTTCGAGATCAATGAAGGGTTTTTCTCACCTAATTCAGTGCTGCGAGAAGCCAGCCAGAGGAAGCACTGGACTATTTTCGTCTTTGTCTATGGTGACCGGACAGATCTTCAAACTAGGTTGCAGCCAGATTCTGATTCATACTGGCCTAGGATTTGGTAGAATGAACCCGTTGTTATGCTACTTTTAAATTTTTCCTAATTTAATAATATTTATTGTTATACCGAGCTGATTCGGGATCTATTTACAGTATTCTGAACGCAGCATACACTGTGTGCAGAATTATTAGGCAAGTTGTATTTTAGAGGATTATTTTTATTGTTGATCAACCCAAAATACTCAGATATCAAAGCTTAATATTTTTGGATGTTAGAGTGTTTTTTTTTAGATTTGGCTATCTCAGGAGGATATCTGTTTGTGCAGGTAACTATTACTGTGCAGAATTATTAGGCAACTTAATAAAAACCAAATATATTTGCATCTCACTTGTTTATTTTCACCAGGTAAACTAATATTACTGCACAAAAATTAGAAAAAAACATTTCTGACATTCAAAAACAAAACACAAAAAAATGAGTGACCAATATAGCCACCTTTCTTTATGATGACACGCAACGGCCTTCCATCCATAGTTGCTTGATCTGTTTACGATCAACATTGCGTGCAGAAGCCACCACAACCTCCCAGACACTGTTCGAGAGGTGTACTGTTTTCCCTCCCTGTAGATCTCACATTTTAGGAGAGACCACATGTTCTCTATGGGGTTCAGATAAGGTGAACAAGGGGGCCATGTCATTCTTTTTTCTTCTTTTAGACCTTTACTGGCCAGCCATGCTGTGGAGTAGTTGGATGCATGTGATGGAGCACTGTCCTGCATGAAAATCATGTTTTTCTTGAATGATACCGACATCTTCCTGTAACACTGCTTGAAGAAGTTGTCTTCCAGAAACTGGCAATAGGTCCGGGAGTTGAGCTTCACTCCATCCTCAACCTGAAAAGGTCCAACAAGTTCATCTTTGATGATATCAGCCCATACCAGTGCCCCACCTCCACCTTGCTGGCGTCTGAGCCGGAGTGGAGCTCTCTGCCCTTTACTGATCCAGCCTCTGGCCCATCCATCTTGCCCATCAAGAGTCACTCTCATTTCATCAGTCCATAAAACCTTTGAAAAATCAGTCTTAAGATATTTCTAGGCCCAGTCTTGACGTTTTATCTTATTTTTCTTGTTCAAAGGTGGTTGATTTAGCCTTCCTTACCTTGGCCATGTCCCTGAGTATAGCACACCTTGTGCTTTTTGATATTCCAGTAACGTTGCAGCTCTGAAATATGGCAAAATTGGTGGCAAATGGCATCTTGGCAGCTTCACGCTTGATTTTCATTAATTCATGGGCAGTTATTTTGCGTCTTCTTTGCCCAACACTCTTCTTGCGACCCTGTTGGCTATTTGCCATGAAACGCTTGATTGTTCGATGATCACGCTTCAAAAGTTTGGCAATTTCAAGACTGCTGCATCCCTCTGCAAGACATCTCACAATTTTGGACTTTTCAGAGCCCGTCAAATCTTCTGACCCATTTTGCCTAAGTAAAGGCATTTTCCTAATAATTAAGCACTCCTTATATAGGTGTTGATGTCATTAGACCACACCCCTCCTCATTACAGAGATGCACATCACCTGATTTACTTAATTGGTATTTGGCTGTCAAGCCTATACAGCTTGGAGTAGGACAACATGTATAAAAAGTATCATGTGATCAAAATACTAATTTGCCTAATAATTCTGCACACAGTGTATTATTGCTGTGTTCTCCTGCGCAGGATACTCAAGCGTCTCTGCATGAGAAATTGACAATCTGCAGATAGCAAACCTGCACCGCATGTCAGCTTACACAGCATTAAAAATAAGCACAGTGGGCCTGGGATTTCTATAATTCCCATCCACTATGCTTGTACTTTGGACGTAGTGAAAATACAATGCATCCAAAATGCTACTAATCTTGTTTGGGTGCATGTACCCTTATAGAAGATTCATTACAGGTTTTTCTCAGATAATGAGTCGTTTACTTACCTCACATGTAAGGGACAGTTCTCAAGGTTTGATCACCGAACTTTTAAAAAAATTGAAAGAGTATTTCAAGCCTTCTCTAGTTTTAATCTAACTCAATCTTTAATAACCTTTCATTGTGAAGATGGATGCTTCAGAGGCCTGGATAGGGCTGTTTTATCTCCAGGTTCTGTGAGGCACTGACCGGGATGACTCAAGACGGCCAGTACGTGCCTCACAGACTGTGCTCCTTATCCCTATGGGAGCACTCCACTCCGGGTCTTGGAGGAATCCCCAGGTGTAGGCACAGGGTTAAAAGCTGAGCTGGAATACAGGGTGTGGTTCTGGTGGACGTTTATGACTCTAATGAGTGGAAGATGAGGGAGATTGTGTGCAGCATAGCCGTGAGGTTGTGGCCCTCACCCGTGTATCCGGCCAGGACAGAACCTGGCAGAGGTTCAGAATACACACCGGTCTGTATGGCGATTGTAAGAGTTTGTACCGGCTGCTCCCCGGAACCTGGAGGTCTGTAAATACTTGAACTGTGCTGATTAAACCATGTGCTGTGTAATCCAGTGCCTGGGTCCCTGCCTCCTGACTTGCTAACCAACGCTGCTACCTCACAGTTCCAAGACTCTGACCAACTTACGGACATGTGCATTTTTCTCAAAAAAATATGCAACTATTGAAAGAAATTTTGATGTGGGGATTTGCAAGTTACTTGTGGTTAAATTAGCCCTTAAGGAATGGAGACATTTTGGAGGGGCAGTTTATTAAGTCACTGTGATCACTGATCATAGTATTGAATAGGCTAAACGGCTGACCCTTACATTCAGCCAGATGTCCAAGAATGTGAAAGCTGATGCAATATCCCATTTTCCCTCAGAGCATTATGATTTGGTGGTAGTTTTAGAATTGGAGATCTGTAAGGCCAGTTGTTGGCCTCTTCCACTTCTCCATGGTCCAAATTATTTGTACCTGTGTACCATACATTGTGGCTGCTTTAGGAATTTCACGATTCAATCTTGAGTGGTCATCCTGGCTTCACAGCTATCCAGAATACTATTGCTAGGCTCTTTTGGTGGCAGCCTATGAATTCTTATATTAAAGATTTTGTGTTTGCTTCTGAAGTTTGCACACACGATAGTTTGTTATAACTGGCTGGCCGGGGACTCAGTAGGGGAGTTGCCAATTCCAGATAGACCATGACCTTGTCTGTATTTAGATATTATTACAGATTTCCTTCTGTTTCATGGGAAAAAGGTAATTTTGATGATGATTGACAAATGCAGTAAACAGACTCCTTTGTCTGGGTTATCTAATTCAGAGACACTCTCGTGGTTGTTCATAGTATTTGTCATGTGAGATTTAATGGAATTCCTCTTTATTTTTTAAAATTGTAGAGAGCTTTTTTTTTCCTTTTTAATAAACTGGGTATTAACTTGTCATTTTCCTCGGCTAGTTTTTTGGAAACTAACTGTGAGATAGAAAGGGTACGTAATTAAATCCTTGGGACAAATTTTAAGGTGTTTTGTCGCAGCTCCGCAGGAGGACTTGTTCTCATTCCCACCTTGGCTAAGTTCGCCTTTACTAGTCGGTTGAATCAATCCACTGGAACCTCACCATTTTTCAAAAATTATAGTTTTCATCCCCATTTTGGAGAATTCTGTAGGATAAGCTCTGAGTGTCCTGGGGTTGAGGTTGCCATACAGAAATTCTGAGATATCTGGAGGGAGGATCACAAGAACAATGCTGCGGCTTTGATTCATCAAAAATAGAAGTCCGATAGAAAACGTTTTATGTGTCTTTAAAGTAGGTGATAAAGTTTGGGTGTCATCTAAAAATATTAAGGTTAAGGCACCGTAGGCAAAGTTGTGTACTAAATTTATTGGTCCATGTAAGATTCTAGAAGTAATCAATCCAGTGGCTTTTAGAATGAATTTTCCTCCATCTCTTACATATTTCATAGATCCTTTTTAAAGACTTTGTTCCTTCAATATTATCTTCCTCAACCCTGACTCCTCCAGTGTCAGTCAATGAAGGATTTGAGAAATTCCCATCAATATCCTATGTATTTGGAAGGATATGGACCCAAGCAGAGATCGTGGGTTCCAGCACAATATGTGAAAGCCGATAGGTTCGTCAGAACCATATACAGGGAGATGGATTTAAAACAGACCTTTATTGGCCCCTTGTGCAGTCACAACATGTTTCAACACTACTGTTTTCCCTCAGGTGTAGTTACTGTTACTACAGTAGTAGTAACAAGTGTAGTAGTAAGTAGTGTTCTGTTGAAATGCGTTGTGGCTGCACAAGGGGCCTATAAAGATCTGTTTAAAATCCATCTCCCTGTGTATGGTTTTCTTATTGCTCCATAAGCCGATAAAAACTATCTCTTTATATGCTATCACTCCCCTATGGGAGTTCAGCAGAAGTTGCTCTGGAGGGATCGTTACATATTACAAGCGAAAAGGACCTGTGGTCTCCGGGGCAACCACCAGCTTAATCCTAGGACCTGCGGTGATGTAATTCCAGGAATTATGGTCACGTGACCCGGAACTCTGGAAATACTACACTGAGGAGCCGTAGGACCGTGAGAGGAGGAGGCCGCCTTTTGAGCACCGTATCAGAGGGCCCAACACTCATAGGAGGCTTAACCCGGGGTTGTGCGAGGGCGCACAACCTCACAAGGTGAGCAGCCTATTGGCCTTCCTTAAATCTTGTCCCAGGAGATTCTTTCGCTCTCTTTTCCTCTCTTTTTTGGATAGGTTGGTCAGGGACTTTTATTCTAGATTTCCTGGGAAACATATGGTTGTCCAGTGGACCCCCTATAATAGGGGAAACTGTCATGATTTTAGCACAGTGTCATGGGGAGGCAGTTTTAAATCATAGCCACCCTATAGAATCAGGGGCAGGGCTGGTATGTCAGTATTGTTAGTGATAACTCAGCAGCCTAATGAGAGGCAGGGGTGTCCTGTGTATGTTAGTATTGTAGGTGACATCTCAGTAACCCAATATGGCCAAGTATGTTGGGTCTCTTCCAGTTGTCACTTAATAATGATGACTACCTGGCTATTTAGCTGGCTTATTATTGCCATTCATAGTTTTGCTCGGTGGTGTGTGTGTGTGTCTAGTGCTCAGTGTTCTGCTATGCTGCTGTTTGTTTCCTGACCTCAAATGTTGCTCTTTGAATTTAGGAAAAAGGACATTGCTTCCTGGATCCGCTTTTACATACGATGGAATAAGATGAAATAACCATAGTTGTCAGATAATGATGGCTTTAATTCCAACACATTTCAGAGCTAAATCCCAGCTCCTTCCTCATGGAGCCAACATAATTTGGTTCCCTGAGGAAGAAGCTGGGATTTAGCTCTGAAACACGTTAGAGTGAAAGATATGATTGACAACTGTGGTTATTTCATCCTATTCCATCATATGTGCAGCGCGGATCCAGGAAGCATGGTCCCTTTTCCTTGTGTTCGTCTTTCGCACCACTGTTTGCATGTGGAATGTGGATCCTGCGGCAGCCATAACATATTTTTATACCGGTTGTGGGTCGCACAACCGTCCCACGTGAGCAGTGACATAAAATTGCACAACTTCAATGTTATAAGTATAAGACCCTATTGCGCTTTCTCTCCTCTTTCATAGTTTGCATTGGCTATTTGAATGTTGGTTTGTGTTGATCATTTGCCTTTGACATATTCTGAGCCTTACTGCCTGATCTTGGACTTTGCCCTCTGACTATTCTTTTTTCTGCCTTTTTTTCTTTTGACTGCTTCTGATTGACCTAGACTCCTTGACTTTGTTCTATTTTCGTGCAAATGACCTAGTGTCACAAAATACTCTAATAAAGAAAGTATCAAACCCTCATGATAAAGTGATGAGAATGCTTTTTCCAGTATGATAAGAACATGTTACAAAAAAAGTGCTTGGTGAACAAACTTCAAATTTTGGTCCATGGCATAAAACTGCTTAGGTCTTAATCCCACTGAGGATCTGAAGTCAATTTAAAAAATGCGGTGGAAAAACATCACTTAAAAATTTTTGATACACTCCAAGCATTAAATGGGTGATCATCAGTCAGAATTTGGCCCAGAATATGCTATCCAGCTGCCTGGGCGAACTGCAGAATGCAGTGACAGACTGAAACAGAGGAGAGAAGATACTGCCCATTCTGTAGGATGATGAGAATGAGACAGTAGGTTGGGTCAGCTCCGATGGCGGTGGAGCACCAACTCTGGTGGTGGTGGTGCGCCAGGTCCGATGGTGGTGGAGTACCAGGTCAGGTAGCGGTAAGGTCATTGCAGGCTGTAAGCTGTTCTGAAGTGATGGGTTTTCAAGTTCTGCTTGAAAGTTCTGAGTGCAGGGGATAGTCAGACGTGTCGGGGTGCAGAGTTCCAGAGGATGGGGGATGCTTGGGCGACGTCTTGCAGGCGGTTCAATGAGGACCATACAAGTGTGGATGAAAGAAGAATGTCTTGGTAGGATCAAAGATTACGAGTTGGGTGATATCGGGAGATTAGTTCAGAGATATATGGGGGAGACAGATTGTAAACGGCTTTGTAAGTCAATGTTAGTAGTTTGAATAGAATACGCTGGGGAATTGGGAGCCAATAAAGAGATTTGCAGAGGGGAAAAGTGGAGGAGTAGCAAGGACAGAGATTGATTAGTCAGGCAACAGAGTTAAGGACAGATTGGAAAGATATGAGAGTATTAGCAGGGAGGCCACAAGAAGAAGATGTTGCCGTTGTCAAAATGGGAGATGTTGAGGGCATGAACTAGTATTTTAGTAGATTAAGGAAGAAAAGGATTCTTGAAATATTTTTGAGTTGGAGGCAGCAGGACGTGGCGAGGGTTTGGATGTGCGGTGTGAAGGACAGAGCAGAGTTAAGGGTTACTCTAATGCAGCGGACTTCAGGTAGAGGCGTGATGTCATTTATTGTGACAGATAGATGAGGCAAGAAAGATGCATGAGATAGGGGAAAGATGATGAGTTCGGTTTTGTCTACGTTTAGTTTTAGGAAGCGAAGAAGGAGGAGGATATGGCTGATAGACACTCTAGACACTTCTGGACAGCAGAGAGGTGACATCTGGGCGAGAGAGGTAGATCTGAGTAGTAGTGTGGGAGTTGAAGACACTAAATGTGCAGTTGGAAAGATATGAGGAGATCCAGGAGAGGGTAAGGTTAGTGATACCAATGGAAGAGAGGATCTGTAGTAGGAGGGAGTGGTCAACTGTGTCAAATGCAGAGGACAGGTCTAGAAGAGGAGGAGTATTGAGAAATGTTTGTTAACTTTGGCGGTAAGTTGATTGTTAGTAATTTTGGTTAAGGCAGTTTCGGTGGAATGGTGGGGCCGGAAAACAGATTGAAAGTTGTCAAAGAGAAAGTTAGATGACAGGTGGGAGGAAAGTACAGTGTAGACATGCTTTTTGAGAAGTTTTGGGGGGGCAAATGGGTGCAGCGATATGGGGCTGTAGCTGGATGTAGAGGTCAGGTTGAGGGATGGCTTCTTTAAGATCTAGGTGTAACTGTGGCATGTTTGAAAGCGAAAGAAAGGTACCGGATGTTAATGATAAGTTGAAGACATGGGTTAGGGATGGGATGAGTGCGGTGGTGAGGATGGGGAGGAGGTGGGATGGGGTCAAGTGCACAATTGGTGAGGTAAAATTTGGAGAGGAGGTGTACAAATACTCCTTCAGTGATGGAGAGGAGGAGAGTTAGTGGGAGTGGTCTGGAATATATAGGGGTTGCGATCGTTGAGCAGTAAAGACTTATTTATAGTCTAATTTGATCCATCTTGTTGGTGAAATCTGTTGCAAAGTCTTCTACAGAGATACAAGAAGTAGGAGGCCGTGGTGGGCAGAGGAGGAGTTAAACGTGTTGAATAGCTGCCTGCCTTTGTGGGACAAAGAGGATATGAGGGTAATGAAGTAAGCCTGTTTAGTGGAGGTGTCTGCTGACTTGAATTTGAGAAATGCTTGTCTGAATGCTGTGAAGTCTTCTTGTGAATGTGTTTTCAGAATCAAAACTGTAAATATTGTTGGTTTGATTTTTTTTGTATAAAATGTATATTTTTTTTCAGGAAAAGTTTAAAAATGTATGAAATGCTAATCATTGTACATCAGTTACCATAGAAACATAATACTAAAAGATCTAAACACGTTGAAGCAGCAAACCTTGTGAAAATGAAAACTTGTGTCAGTCTTAAATCCTTTGGCCGCATATGGACATTTATGGCAAATAATAGTACGCAGGTTAAAGTTAAAATTCTTATGCTTTTTCTTTTGAACATATCTTCAAAGATGATTTCTTACATAGATTACAGTATGTGTAAACGATCTTTGAAATAAGACATTTCAATCAAATTTTTTATTTATCATTCGGTTTTGATCTAGTGTAGTAGTTGACAGCCCGAGCTATCCACAGACTGGACTTTGCAATTTTTGTACTGGTTGTTATTTTGTTAGTCTACGTACATTATATATCTATATATATTTTTTTTTTCTGTAAAAATATAACCATTATGGATGTTACATTTGAAGAAAAAAAATTCACTTATATTTAAAAAAATGTTTTGAGACAATAATGAAAGTTTATAGTTTTTCCACTTCATAGGGTAGAGTATAACATCTTCATTATTTGGGTCCGATGACTGAGACTCTTACCGACCCATTTACTGAAACTTTACAGTGCCCCATCTGAATGGAGTGGAGGTCAGACATGTGTAGAACAGCGTCATTCTCCATTCTGGAGATACAGTAGATAAGTGTGGTACTCTGCTATCTCAGGCATTCTCTGAGGGAATGATTTAAAGGGACTTTGTCAGGTAATTTTTCAGTGTGATATTAATAGTACCCTTGAATAGTGTTTGGATAGTCCTTTAAGAACATGTAAAAATCATTAATGTACTCCTTGTAGTTCTCTTGCTATAAGCACTTACACATCCAGCAGGCAGCTGTACAAGTAATTGACTTGACTCCTGAGAGTCACAGTATGTAAATATTATTTACCGTACATACTCGTGTATAAGTCGACCCGTGTATAAGCCGACCCCCCTACTTTTGCCCCCAAAACCTGGGAAAACCCATTGACTCGTGTATAAGCTGAGGGTGGACCCCAGCACAGGTATACAGCCCCCAGCAGTGTGGTATACAGGCCCCCCAGTGGTAGTATACAGCAGCCTCCCCAGTGGTAGTATACAGGCCCCAGCAGTATATACAGCAGCCCCAGTGGTATACAGCAGCCTCCCCAGTGGTATATACAGGCCCCAGCAGTATATACAGCAGCCTCCCCAGTGCTATATACAGGCCCCAGCAGTATATACAGCAGCCCCAGAGGTATACAGCAGCCTCCCCATTAGTGGTATATACAGGCCCCCATCAGAGGTTGCAGCCCCCCCCAGTGCTATATACAGGCCCCAGCAGTATATACAGCAGCCCCAGTGGTATACAGCAGCCTCCCCAGTGGTATATACAGGCCCCAGCAGTATATACAGCAGCCTCCCCAGTGCTATATACAGGCCCCAGCAGTATATACAGCAGCCCCAGAGGTATACAGCAGCCTCCCCATTAGTGGTATATACAGGCCCCCATCAGAGGTTACAGCCCCCCCAGTGCTATATACAGGCCCCAGCAGTATATACAGCAGCCCCAGTGGTATACAGCAGCCTCCCCAGTGGTATATACAGGCCCCAGCAGTATATACAGCAGCCTCCCCAGTGCTATATACAGGCCCCAGCAGTATATACAGCAGCCCCAGAGGTATACAGCAGCCTCCCCATTAGTGGTATATACAGGCCCCCATCAGAGGTTACAGCCCCCCAGTGCTATATACAGGCCCCAGCAGTATATACAGCAGCCCCAGTGGTATACAGCAGCCTCCCCAGTGGTATATACAGGCCCCAGCAGTATATACAGCAGCCTCCCCAGTGCTATATACAGGCCCCAGCAGTATATACAGCAGCCCCAGAGGTATACAGCAGCCTCCCCATTAGTGGTATATACAAGCCCCCATCAGAGGTTACAGCCCCCCCAGTGCTATATACAGGCCCCAGCAGTATATACAGCAGCCCCAGTGGTATACAGCAGCCTCCCCAGTGGTATATACAGGCCCCAGCAGTATATACAGCAGCCTCCCCAGTGCTATATACAGGCCCCAGCAGTATATACAGCAGCCCCAGTGGTATACAGCAGCCTCCCCATTAGTGGTATATACAGTCCCCCCATCAGAGGTTACAGCCCCCCCAGTATATTCAGCAGCCCCAGAGGTATACAGCAGCCTCCCCATTAGTGGTATATACAGGCCCCCATCAGAGGTTACAGCCCCCCCAGTGCTATATACAGGCCCCAGCAGTATATACAGAAGCCTCAGAGGTATACAGCACCCTCCCCATTAGTGGTATATACAGGCCCCCATCAGAGGTTACAGCCCCCAGTGATATATACAGCCCCCCAGTCATATATACAGGCCCCCAGTTGTATATACAGGCCCCCAGTTGTATATACAGGCCCCCCGCAGTATCTACAGGCCCCCCGCACTATATACAGGCCCCCTGTTTCACCCCCCCCCCCAGTGGTACACAGGCCCCCGGTTGCAGCCGCACACCTGTAAAAGAATCGCTTTCATACTTACCCTCCTCGCTGAGATCGCGCGTCCTCGTCTCCTTCCCGCTTCTACCCGGCATCATGTGACCGCGCACAATGACGTCATTGTGGATGCGCCGGCCGCCCGGTAGAAGCGGGAAGGGGATCGGAGGAGCGCGGGTAACAGCGAGGAGGGTAAGTATGAAAGCGATTCTTTTACAGGTGTGCGGCTGCAACTGGGGGCATGTGTACCACTGGGGGGGGAAACGGGGGGGCCTGAATATAGTGCGGGGGGGTCTGATACTACGGGGAGGGTGCGGGGGGCCTGTATATACTACGGGGAGGGAGCGGAGGGCCTGTATATACTACGGGGAGGGAGCGGGGGGCCTGTATATACTACGGGGGGGAGTGGGGGGCCTGTGTATACTACGGGGAGGGAGCGGGGGGCCTGTATATACTACGGGGAGGAGTGGGGGGCCTGTATATAGTGCGGGGGGCCTGTATATACTACAGGGGGGGAGTGGGGGCCTGTATATACTACTAGGGGAGGGCAATGTAATATGCACAGCTCCCCCTGCCGCTGATGGACAGGGGGATGCAGTGCATATTGCATTGCACTAATGAGCGGCCCCACGTGACCGGGCGCTCATATTACAGCCTCCCCCTGCCTGATACAGCCCCCGGACAATGTGCTCCCCACACTCAGCCGTATAGTGACTCGTGCATAAGCCGAGGGGGGGACTTTTCAGCACATTTTTTGTGCTGAAAAACTCGGCTTATACACGAGTATATACGGTAAATATTCATGCCTATCCAAGCTGTCATTTTGTCCCTCCCCTCTGTGCTGAAGTTACACTGAATCAGGGTTCTGCAGGCTGCTGGGGAGGGGCTGGGAGGGGGGAGGTGTTTTGTGCTACAACTCTTGTAGTAACATCAATAGCCTGTGTTGCCAGTGAGCGATTTCTGTTTATATTAACATTGTTTTACTGCATACATTTAATGTGTGTATCTGCTGAGCAAATATATAGATGTTCTTATAAACACATACAGTGTTGGCCAAAAGTATTGACACCTCTGCAATTCTGTCAGATAATACTCAGTTTCTTCCTGAAAATAATTGCAATCACAAATTCTTTGGTATTATTATCTTCATTTAATTTGTCTTCAATGAAAAAAACACAAAAGAGAACGAAGCAAAAACAAAACAATGATTATTTCACACAAAACTCCAAAAATGTGCCAGACAAAAGTATTGGCACCCTCAGCCTAACACTTGGGTGCACAACCTTAAGCCAAAAATAACTGCCATCAACCGCTTCCGGTAACCATCAATGAGTTTCTTAGGGTAAGTGCACACTTACCCGGCGGTTTCGTCGGCGGCAGCTTGCGGAACCCGCCAGGAAGCTCCGGCGCCGTCCACCGGCTTCCTGGCGGGTATGTGCGGCGGGAGCCGGGCGGTATCCGGCGGCTGCCCAGCGGGTTCTCGGCGGCGATTCTGCAGCGGCTGGAAGCAGCACATGATTCTGCTTGCAGCCGCTGCAGAACCGCCGTTTTTTAGAACATGGTCATTCTTTGCTAACCCGCTGGGAAACCTGCGGGTTAGCAACGGATGACGCTGGGTAACCGCCGGTGTGTGCACTGCCTTGGGCTGTTTACATTAGTTTTAATGTTAATCCAAACGCCGGTTTGGATTAACATAAATTAACATAAAACTAATGTAAACAAAACGGCGGTTTACACAGGTAAACCGCCGAAAACCCGGCCAGTGTGCACTTACCCTTACAATGCTCTGCTGGAATTTTAGACCATTCTTCTTTGGCAAACTGCTCCAGGTCCCTGATATTTGAAGGGTGCCTTTTCCAAACTGCCATTTTTATATCTCTCCACAGGTGTTCTATGGGATTCAGGTCTGGACTCACTGCTGGCCACCTTAGACGTCTCCAGTGCTTTCTCTCAAACCATTTTCTAGTGCTTTTTGAAGTGTGTTTTGGGTCATTGTCCTGCTGGAAGACCTATGACCTCTGAGGGAGACCCAGATTTCTCACACTGGGCCCTACATTATGCTGCAAAATTAGTTGGTAGTCTTCAGACTTCATAATGCCATGCACACGGTCAAGCAGTCCAGTGCCAGAGGCAGCAAAGCAACCCCAAAACATCAGGGAACCTCCACCATGTTTGACTGTAGGGATCGTGTTCTTTTCTTTGAATGCCTCTTTTT
Organism: Allobates femoralis; assembly: GCA_033576535.1. Classification (NCBI taxonomy): domain Eukaryota; kingdom Metazoa; phylum Chordata; class Amphibia; order Anura; family Aromobatidae; genus Allobates; species Allobates femoralis. The sequence continues at coordinate 158,285,447 of JARQOC010000002.1, read as the reverse complement.
TTCTCCTGTAAACTCTTTGTTGATGCCTTTGCCCAAAAAGAGAGAACATTCTTCCAAAATATTGTAGGCTTTCTCACGTAAATTTTGTCAAACTTCAGCCTGGCTTTTTTATGTCTCGGGGTAAGAAGTGGGGTCTTCCTTGGTATCCTACCATACAGTCCCTTTTCATTCAGACGCCGACGGATAGTACGGGTTGACACTGCTGTACCCCTCGGACTGCAGGCCAGCTTGAACTTGTTTGGATGTTAGTCGAGGTTCTTTATCCACCATCCGCACAATCTTGCATTGAAATCTCTGGTCAATTTTTCTTTTCTGTCCACATCTAGGGAGATTAGCCACAGTGCCATGGGTTTTAAACTTCTTGATGACACTGCGCACGGTAGACACAGGAACATTCAGGTCTTTGGAGATGGACTTGTAGCCTTGAGATTGCTCATGCTTCCTCACAATTTGGTTTCTCAAGTCCTCTGACAGTTCTTTGGTCTTCTTTCTTTTCTCCATGCTCAATGTGGTACACACAAGGACACAGGACAGAGGTTGAGTCAACTTTAATCCATGTCAACTGGCTGAAAGTGTGATTTAGTTATTGCCAACACCTGTTAGGTGCCACAGGTAAGTTAAAGGTGCTGTTAATTACACAAATTAGAGAAGCATCACATGATTTTTCTAACAGTGCCAATACTTTTGTCCACCCCCTTTTTTATGTTTGGTGTGGAATTATATCCAATTTGGTTTAGGACAATTCTTTTTGTGTTTTTTTCATTGAAAACAAATTAAATGAAGATAATAATACCAAAGAATTTGTGATTGCAATCATTTTCAGGAAGAAACTGAGTACTATCGGACAGAATTGCAGGGGTGTCAATACTTTTGGCCAACACTGTAGAAATATCTCAGATGCACACAATGAAGATTTCAGAGCATTCTCCCCTGTCTGCAATGAGCCCCTGTGCCTAGAGAGCCGACCACACACAGGATATAGACCAGAAGAGGGCAGAACAGAGCAGTGATGCATGAATATTCATTCCTTGGGGAGTGGGCAGCAGAGAAGCAAGCGATCACTCACACTAAATGACAGATGGAATTAATCTTTTACTTTGAAGTTCTCACAGGATAGGACAGAAAGTATAAATGATAGAAATTAATGAATAGAGAGAGCATAGAGAAAGGAATTAGAAAATTATATCAGTTACATATAGATTTTTGACCTCACAGATTCTCTTTAAGCAGAGGTGCACCTTCTCCATAGTCTTTGCAGAACCCCATTCTCCAAATTGGTTGGCATTTCAGGAGTCAGATCCCAAGTTGTTCCCATTCCTATAGATAAGAATTGCTTTCATACTTGGTGTAAGCCCTTTAAATTATGACTGGAGTACTGTATTCCTTATGCATATTTTGAAGTTTCCTGAGCTTATGATTATTAATGTCCTAACTTTATTTTAATATAAATGTGTAAGTTAGAGTTAGCTTAGAATTTAATTTAGAAACAGTTGCTCATTGCATAGTTTAGTTACATTAAATTACAAACAATGCAATGACAGCTATAATTAAGAACTTCCATGTTTCGAACACTGGAACAAAGCCAAGGTGCTAAGGGTTAAATCCTAACTTTGCTGTAATGTAGTGAAGTCATTATGGTAAGGTTAAATCCTAACTCTTGTTATGTAAAATATCAGTGAAGGTGAGAGTTAAGTTCTTGCTCAGTATGTATTGTGTATAAAACATGGTATTTTTTCACCCTGGTAGGGCGTAGACAGAGAGGGAGTAATGCTGGAAAATGGCTGCGTGTGGCACGTGGAAAGAGGGCTTGCACAAATGATGTCTCGGTGAGTGCGTCCCAGGGAGATGGCTGCAAGTGGCAGATGAAGACATAGGGTCTGTCTGAAAGAAGTCTTAGGTAGATGAGTCTCTTGAGAGAAAGCAGCATGTGGCTGCCGAGAGTCTGTCAGAGTGGAGTAGGCTGCTGACCAAAGAAGAAAGTCTTTACACAGGACAATCAGTACTGAATCTGAGCGATCTTGGATCTGGTGAAGAAGGAAGCAAATGTGAAACATACTGGACCTTGATTTGAAGTCTGAACTACAGTGGAGAGAAAACCTTAGACTGGTGATCCTAAAGTGAGAGTTGGACACTTTTCTCTTAGACATTTATCTGTATGTGTGAGCCTACAAATGCCTGTATGTAGATTGTCTCTCTATTTTTGTTCCCTGATGCCAGACAAAGGTTGTGTTTGTTTTCTATTGTTGCAGAAGTTTCAATAGAAACAAGGAACCATGTGTTGTGTGAATGCTACCTGCTGATGAAAGTGAGTGAATCCCTACAATTGGTTGGAGAATGCGGGCATGAAATCCCAGGTGTCATAGAAGATTACACAGTGATGGTTTTCCGTATGTGTAACGTACTGCTCCCGTCAGTGCCACTGGAGATGACCGTGTCTCTGGTCGAGCTGCTTCCATCGAGGTACGTAGTCAAGAATCTCTGAAGAAAGAGTGGATGGAAGGAGAGGTGGTCCTCAACTCTGAAGAAACGATGGTGGAAAGTGTCCAAGTAATATCACTTCTGGTCTCAGGGAGTTTTGTGACCCTATAAGGCCCACAATTCCACATAATAGAACTCCTGGACCCATGAAGTTTGGTGACCCTGCTAAGATCCACAATTCCTCATAATGGGACTCTTGAACTCAGGGAGTTTCTTGACCCTAGTATTTGCCACATTTTCACATGTGTTCATCCCTGGGGCAGTTTAAAAGCCCTGTAGGCTGTAAGTGTTGGAAGATGGTGCCCAGATTTGGGCAGAGCGGGAGGGTATGTAGTGAAGCCAGTGTGGTAAGGATTAATCCTAACTCTGTTGTTATTTAGCATAGCAGGGAACGTGAGGGTTAAAAATTCTTCTAAATTTATCGATTGGAAAGGCACCTGAATTGATTTATATAGAAGCAGACATGTGTGTGAACAAACTCAGAAAGGGAGATGGCTGCATGGCAGTAGCGGGGACAGAGGGTCTTTCCGAATGTCTCAGGGAACGTGAGTCCTTGTGAGATGGCTTCAGGTGTCAGGTAAAGACGGAGTGTCTGAATGACTTCTCAAGTAGAAAAATATATTGGAATCTGAGAGTCCTCAGTGGTTGATACCTTTTAATGGCTAACTGAAAAGATGGTAAACATAGCAAGCTTTCGGGACACTGTGGTTCCTTCCTCAGGTAGATAATAACACAGATTCTGAAGACACATACATATATACATATATGCATAAGCAAATGAAACAAAAAAGCAAAAAAAAAAAAAAGTTTTAGATGTTCTAGTAAATACGACAGGTGACGTTAACCAGAGTTAGGCTAGAGAGGAAGAGATGGTCCTGGGAATTGAAACTAAAATTATAAGATAAGCAGAACAAATTGTATAATGGTAGAGGTCTGTGGAGAACTGAAAATACTTAAATGAGTTGAGGAAAGCAATAAAAGGAGGCGAGGGTGTTCATATAAGAAGTGTCAAAGCTCATTGTCCTAAACTGGAGTTTGTTAGAAATGTGATATCCCCAAATGTCTTTTCAATTTACAGTATATAGAAAATGCATGAATCTGTGATGTCCCCAAATGTCCATTCATGTTATATAAAAACCCATGAATCCATGTGATACATTTAATCCTGTTTTGAATGTGTCAAAGGTCGTTATCAGTTTGTATTCCCACATTCTTCTCTCTCTCTGAGATTTGAAGTTGCTTTTTAAGATGAGCAGCCTCATATTGGTTTCACTGTGGTCAGGGCTGGAAAAATGTTTTGCTTCAGGTAGATTCATATGTTTTTCTTTTATTGAGTGGCGATGAGAATTCATTCTTGTCCTGAATTTTTGCCCGGTTTCACCTATGTTTATTTCAGCTGTTGGGCATTTGGTACATATGATTAAATACACCAAATTGCTTGTGGTGCAACTGAAGTTACCTGGGATCTTGTAGTCCTGATCTATCCATATTGTCATTATAGATGGACAGGTTTTGCACTTTCTCTGGTTGCAGGGAAAGGTTCCTGTTGCTGCTGGAGAGGACAGGCGCTTCTGACAATGATGTTTTTTAGATTCGGAGGTTGTCTAAAACACAAGAGTGGGTGATCCGGAAATATTGATTTTAGACGGGCATCTTTTAGTAGGAGTGGTTGCAGTCTGACCTTTTCTTGGTTACTACTCCTGTTAAAAAGCATCTAATTGTATCATCAACCTTTCGAATTACAAACCTGGTACAGGGATGTCTGTTTTTTCAGTTAGCCATTAAAAGGTATCAACCACTGAGGACTCTCAGATTCCAATATATTTTTCTATCTACTGGCTAACACGGTACACACATTTTTTACCTTCTAAAGGAGAGTGTGTCTGTGAGGGAGCTGCATGTGGCGGATGAAGACAGAGGATCTGTCTGAGTGATGTCTCAGCAATAGTGAGACTCTGAGAAAGCTGCATGTGGCAGCTGAAGATAAAGGGTGTGTCTGAATAAAGTCTCAGGTAGAGTGAGTCTCTGAGCGATAGCTGCATGTGGCAGCTGAAGATAAAGGGTGTGTCTGAATAAAGTCTCAGGTAGAGTGAGTCTCTGAGTGATAGCTGCATGTGGCAGCTGATACAGAGTCTGTCTTAGTGAAGTCTGCAGCTGACCAAAGAAAACATTTTGCTTAATTTTCGACAGTTGCTCCTGATTATAAGCAATCTTGGAGCAGGGAAGAATCCAGAAAATGTGAAGCGTACTGGGCCTTAGTGTGAAGCCTGAGAGAAACCGTTACACTGTTGATCCTGAAGTGAGAGTTGGACACTCTTCGGTTGGGCATTTATCTGTATGAATGAGCCTACAAAGCCTGTATGTGGACTGTTTAATTTGTTTCCTGATGTTGGAGAAAGGCTGTGTTTGTTTGCCATTTTTGGCAGAAGTTTATGCAGCTTCAATAAACTTTCTTGTTTGACCATGGAAGCGAGTTCTTGTGTGAATGCTACTTGCTGTGTGAAAGTGAGCAAATCCCTACAACGCACGAATATCTTATACCCGGTATTACATGATACATAAATCATGAAAATGATGGATTTTATTAAATGATATGCTGGATTGTTCTATTGTTACGTTTGGGCCACCATTACAGAATAAATGACTGGCAAACCTAACATAACATTACATATTTTTGTAGTTTATGTAAATTCTAGTTAGTTTAATAGCTATTAATAGTTATTCTCTATTGCAACCCATAAAGACTGATAAGTTGTGAAGGCCTTGTGTAAAATGTATTTTTTGGTTTCCCTTCACATGCAATCCATGTGTTTGATAATGGTCTTCATTATAATACCAAAACGTCATATAAGCCTTAGTCTACATTCACATAGTGCGCTAGTGTGCCGTATTGCTGTGTTTTGTATGGATCGGGTTTTGCTCAAGAACGGATCTGTAATAAGAATGAGCATGTCAATTCTTTTGACGTTTTCTGCTGCGCTATTTACTCACCTCCCCGCGCTCCCACAGTGATCTCCAGCGATGTCTTCTCACCCCGGAGGCTGCAGGATATGTTCGGTGCTCGAGGACCTGGCACTGCACCATGTGACTGAGTGACGTCACTCAGTCACATGCAAAGGTCCTAAAAGGCCCCGAAAACTGCAGCCTCCCAGTATGAGAACGTCAATGAAGATCATCATGGGAGCGCGGGGAGGTGAGTAAATAGTGCAGCAGATAACGCCACATATTCAAACATAAGACTTCGTTTTCTGAGGATCCATTATTGGTTCAGTTTCCGCGCCAAAAACGGATCATCACAAGACGTAACCAAAATGATGTGTGTGAATATAGCCTTATTTTGGACTGCGTTAGAAACCTTTTTCACAATTACCATGAGGAGGATCAAGTCCTTTTTTTTATTGGGCTATAATGATAATGTGGATACATGAGACACACAAAATAATCTGGGTGCTCAAGTAGGGCACCAATGCCCTACCTACGGCTGAGGTGTCGGCGGCGGGTGGTTTAAATTAACAGCTGATCTGACAGCTGTTTAAATCGCCTGCCAACACCGCTCAGATGATGTCGGCAGCGGGCAATTGAAACAGCTGTCAGATTAGCTGTTTAAACCGCCCACCGTCAACACCTCAGCCGATGGATTTGAGCGGGCGATCAGTTGATGGTGTCAAATGACACATCAGCTGATCGCTACCAGCCAATTACATCATTAAGGTCCTTGCAGCTGATCGGATGTCTTCTCCTCGGGTCCCGGACAGCCAGCGGATAGGTGAACATTTTTTTTTTTTAATTTTTTAACACCTTTTGTTAACTTATTGTACTTTCGCAGTGTATGTAGACACACTCCGAAAGTGAAACTACAGCCCCCGACATGTCCCACGGAACACAGGATTCTTCATCCCCCCGTGTGACAAGTTCTCATTGAATTGCATTGTACTCGCTACTCCTAACGAGTAATAGCAAGGAGTAACAAGTAGCCTAAATACCGTACTATTCTGCAAGTACCGAATAGTAACGAGTATACTCGCTCATCCCTAGCTGTGTACTGATGTTTCCACACAATGATTTTTTTCACAAGTGGAAAATCACTGCCTGGACTACACTGCATGTAAGCCCTGATCTGACCATGCTCCCTTCTCTGATAAGGAGCTCACTGTCTATAGACAATATAAAGATGTGTTTGGGTGGGATTAGTTTTCTGAGCTCTGCTGCATTCTACATATAAGAACTCTTGATTGTGTCAAAACTGCTGCACCCAGTAATCTAAGTGGTACATCATTGGAAACAGGGTCTCTTTCCCTACATTATGTTGCTTCCAAATGAGGTAGAAAACACCTCGTGGCTACATCTGTAATAGAGAAGACAAATTAAAACACTGAAAAATGCACATCAGGTCCATAACTCCTTGTCCTTGCTACAAAAGTTATCCAGTAACTTCTGCATCAATACCTATAGTATCTGGGGGGAAGAAAAAAATCTTTAGCTATAATTAATCATGCTACACTTGATGCCTAACATCCAATAAAAGTCAATATTCAAATAATAAATAATGCTGTATCAATAAGGTTGTTTAGTCTAGGGAATGTAAATCAGAACATGAGCCTGTATACTTAGATGATCAAGTGTAGACAAGGAAAATATTGTTATATACCAGCAGATTTATAAAGTGTCTCATTTTCTTGTGTCTAAAACTAAGGCCCTTAAGGTACCGTCACACGTGACAATATTGCTAGGCAATTTCACGGGCAATTTGCTGGTTACAGTGAAATCATGGACACATTGTTCCATTTGTACACAGCAAAAAAATAGAACAATGTGTCCATGATTTCACTGCAACCAGCAAATTGCCAGTGAAATTGCCTAACAATATGGCTGCGTGTGACGGTACCTATAAAGGTACCGTCATGAGTGGAGATATCGCCGGGAGATTTGCTAAGCAACCTCCGAATGCGGCAATATTGCTACCACATCGCCTGTGCGTTGCAGCGTGTGACAGGGCGATATTACAGCGAGCAATCGCCGGTGGTGCGTCGCCTGATCGCCCTGCTCTGCTGAGAAATCAGGCGATTTCCACCAGGCGATTTCTGCGCATCATGGTGTGTGACTGGGCGATAGCGATGTAGAACGTGAGCTCAGACCATCTGGAAGCAATTCCAGAGGTGTGACTGAGCATTCTGTTTGGCGCGCCCATCTGGTGGTCGCTCCTGTGTTCCCATTGGCTGACCATGGCTAAGGCGCCATATTTGAATAGCGATATAGTAGAAAGGACACATGCGTCATATAGTGGGCAGTCTTCCTGACAGGGCTGACCAATGGCGACACAGTTGTGTTGGCCAATCGGAATGGTAGGGGTGCAGTGTACAACACTCTGGCACGCAGTCTCCTCGCCGCGCTCACACTCTACACCCACATCGCTCATGCGGCGGTGGCGTGTGACGCGGCGATTTGGCGGCGACTTGGGAATGTCAAATTGCTTCCGGTCTGCGCCAGACGATTTCCGGAACGCAGGATCGCCGAACATCGCACGCGAAATGTCTATGTGTGACAGGGCGATGGCGAAGTGCAAAAAAGTGCCCGGAACGTGCGCACTCACGTCAAATTGCCAGCCATATGGCGGCGATATTACTACTTGTGACGGTACCTTAAGATTATCTCAGCACAGGAGATGTGGTATAATTAGACCATGTCCCTGTACGGTCAGACACATCCATTACACAGTACATAGCAGGGCCACATCTATAAGATTATCTCAGCACAGGAGATGTGGTATGATCAGACCATGTCTCTGTACGGGCAGACACATGCATTGCACAGAAGAGCATTTAGCACAACCAGAAAATTGGGCAAAATTTCAAACCATTTTATACCAGAGAACTGATGAACACTGTATCGACCCATAGGATTCACTATTGTGGTTTTAGACATGCGATTTTGAAGCACAGCCATTCATAAATCTGGCGTCTGTTTAGACTATCTAGTCTTACTTTACACTACGTTTTTGTTGGCTCACAGTGTAGTGCATTTAAGGCACAGAGTTGCCTGCTATCAGAGAAAAGGTGCCAAAGAAACTAAGCAAATAACATAGAATTCAGTAGGGAGGATATGTATTCATCTGGAGCATATAGATTAAAGCATATAGATTACATAAAACAGTTGAAACCATTGTGTTCATTCAGTGTTTTCGAGGAGAACATTAATTTTGTCTTTTTCTGTAGCTAAATTTTGTCTGTCTCCTACCTTCCATACCCACGATGACCTTGGGATTGCCCCATGTATCATGTTGACATGTCTAGCCAATTCTTTATCCCAGTTATTAGCAATGCTCCCCTTATGTTCACCCATTCTCTTTCTGCACTCACGTAATGTCTTACCATTATACTCCATTTGACATAAAGATGCAGCTTTGTATATCATATTCTTAGATTTACAGGTAATACACTGTCTGATGGTAAACATGTGTTTAGTGTTGGAGCTGGTGAATGTCTTAAGTTGGATCAAGTTCTGACATGAGATATAGTCATCCAATCTAAAACTGCCAATAGGGATATATTTACTCAACCCTGCTGTTCTGCTCCCATGTACTATACACTTGTATTGCTCCTGGGTCACTATGACCCGGTTTATTAAATCTTGATTTTAGATACTCTAACTCAATTATTTTTATACCTTTTGCTTACTAGACTGTAATGGAACATGTTTGGAAATAAAAAAAAAAGAAAAATGAAATTGAAATCTTTTTTTTTTATTCAGAAAAAACTTAGTAATAAGCAAAATGAAAAATAGCAAACTACACATATGTGGTGAAAAAACAAACAAACCAAAACAAGCAAATCAAACATTTTGTGAAAAAAAATTAAAGATAATAAACACTTCAATTTGAACATATTCACATGGTAATATTACTTTATGTATTGTTGCATGAAGAACAATAAACATGGGCTTTGCATAAGAATTTTTGGCATCCGACATGTAATACTTGTTTTATTATCACAAGAATAAGGGCAATAGCTGCACCTTTTTCTTTTTATTCTTGAAGCACCGCTGGTAGAGCCCATGGGGGTAGAAGTGGTTGTGGAGGCCATGGTTTCACTTTCCTGAGCATGTTGCTGGATGCTCTGTACAAGGCCTGCTTCTCCTTCCGTTCTGGGTGTTACCTTTCTTTCCTCAATATATGGCCTAACCAGTGCTTTTCCAAGTTCTTCTATAAAGAGTCTTCTTTTATGGAGTTTGTTTGCATTCCAATTCGGGTTGATCTCCCTCCACAACACAAAAGCATTGTATGCCGACAAATCCAGAATGTTGTAAAACAGAATCATAGGCCACCGATTTGTTTTTCTTTTGCAGGTATATGTACTAATGAGCTTATCTAATGTGTCTACACCACCTTTGGTTGCATTATATTCCAAGATCATGTTAGGTTTTTTATTTTCCCGGATACTTACTGCATTATTATGGTGGTTCGTACTCATTAGTATTACTTGTTTATTTTTTTTTGGAATATACGCAACAGACTTACTTAGCAAAAAAAATAATTTGGAGGTCTTTAGAGCTCAGCTTTACAAAATAAGGCCCTCTTACACAGCACGTTCTGCACAGTCCGTTCTGCGCAGAATATACACGTGTATTGCACATCTAGTGATATCTCTGGATGCGCTCTACATTTTATTATAGACTGCGCACTACAAATAATCAATATAAAGCAATTTTTATGGTGCGCAGAGCTCAATGCATACACCCGGCAGATCGTGTGTACAACCCCATTGAAATAATTTAGGAAATAAATAAATTGATATACAATAGTAGATGCAATAAATAGACCCAACTGAGGTTATAACTCCTTTATTTCACTGAAAATATGGCCTCACAGCTGTAAAAAATGATGCCGGGTCACTATGACCCGAACACGACAAGTGTACAAATCGGCGTGTAGCTAAAAGTAAACACACACACACAAAAAAAAAATACTCATAGATAGGTCCCCCAAATGAGGAAAAGTCAAGTAACCTCAAGTTAAAGAAACTTAGAGAAAAATATCTACAGGGCCACAAAAAATAGTCTACGGTCACTATGACCTGAACAGAAAGCAGGGTTAAATGTCTGGGGGACACAAAATCTAGTGCCAGCTTGGGTACTGCCCTTTTTAAGGCAGAAGCTATTACAGGGGCACGAGAGTGTAGTTAGGTTCCTACATTCCCTACCATTGCCCTCCCAGTACAGGTCCATGGACTGAAATATCTGTCTTTTAGAAGTGGTGAGATCTAACCATTTTTTAACTGCTCTGTTGAGCACATTGCACTTTATTTGTTCATTTGAATTTTTTGTAGTTTTAGGGATCAATTCTGTGTTGGCAGTTCATAATTACCCTCATTTTATTAAAAGTTATATTTTATAGGCATCCCTCTGCTGATGTCTGACTGGCAATAGAGCATACATTATTGTATTATACAATTTTTGCTACTTTTACAGAGTTGCCTGCCCCAATGTCAGTCAAAATGCCCTATAAAATGATCTGATAATGGTGCAGGTAGAGATATAATAGAATTACACACACATCTTTATTCTCCAAAAGGTTTGTCATTTGATCTGCACAAATTAAGAAACAATGCTGAAGCCATACAGGGCTGGCAAAAAAACCCTACTACCCCACTGTTCACCTGTCTGATCTCCCCTGTTGCTCACTGCCAGTTGTCTGGTCCTCCTAGACTCCTCTTTCCACTATCATGTACTGTATCTCCATTGTCTTCACTCTAAGACAGGGCTACCATATTGCTGAATTCTCGTGCAATGAATCGCAAAATATTTGGATTTTGGGGTGTCCATGTCTGATCCTTATTTCTAATATCTGTTAAATGGAAATTTGTCACCAGGTTGTTCCCACCTGAGAGATGTTTAATCATCTGGGTTTATCATTAGAAAACTTATTGTTCTTCTGCCAGATAGTCCAGCAAATTTGTGATCTTTGTCTAAGGCTACGTTCACACGCGGCTCTTTTTGCCGCGTATCGTCAGTGCCGCTTTTTTGCGATGTCACACTTTTCTCGGCGTGCTTTCCCCGAAGGCCATGTTATCATGTAGCCTATGGGGAAAGTGCGCCAAAAAAAACGGCAAGAATTGCCATGTCAATTCTGTTTGTGCGGGCGCCTTTTCAGTGAAAGCGCATGCGTAAAAATACGCGGCAAAACTGCACACCTTCCAGCAAAAGCCATAGCTTTTGCTGGAAGGCATATCCAGCTTTCTTTAGCACTGCTTTTGTGTGAGTTCTCAAAAGCGCAGCGTAAAAGCAGGAATACGCAGCTATTGCGCCGCGTGTGAATGTAGCTTAACCATGTCCCCACCACTCATTATAGTGTACACAGAAAGCTGCCTATCACTGGTAAGTGTGGGGTTATAGAGTGACATATTCAATTAACTGCTAAATCTGCAGCAGAGAAAACTGTAATTTTATCAAAATGACAACAAAGAGTTCAGTAAGTGATACATTATTGGAATCAGGGTCCCTGTCTCTACATCATGCTTGTGCTAGATGGAATGTCAAAAATCTGGTGAAAGAATCCCTTTAGGGCTAGGGACACATGGGGTATGGCTTCTAATGCGAGGGTATTGGATGTGATATGCTAATGACCCTTGGCGCAGGTGAGCGTGAACCGAGTAGCAGGCAACTGGGATCTGATCCTGTGATTGGATCACATGTGTGGAGGAGAGGGAGAGATTAATCTTCCCATCTCCTTCATTGTCAACCTCAGAGTATATCACACTGCACTCGGATGTCATCCGAGTGTAGCCCGATATTTCACTCACATCCATAGACTTATATGGGTGCGAGTGATTTGAGTATCGCTGACAGCCGTAGTATGTTGCAACTGTTTTCTCGGTTTGATATCACCTGAAAAAAAAATCGCAGATCAACACTGTCCCATTGACTAACATGGGGCCGAGTGTAATACAATTTGTTTACCGGATTGCACTTGACAGGTGTCCTAGCCCTAATAGTAATTGCCCCGAAAAAACTAAAGAGCTTCATCTACTGTGTGAGGGTGGAATAATATTTATTGAGAGATAGATAAATGCTTTAGACATCTTCAGACTTACTGTCCTTTAAAAACAATGTCACAAGAAGGTTTTTGATTAAATATTTCAAAGAGATTATGTTATAAGCCTACATTGATTTTTGGTCATTAAATGATGGCAGCTACATTTCGCAAATTAACACTTAAATACATGATAAAGATGATGCCTGATAATCACTTAGCAACATAAAAGGGAAATATTAGTCATGCGCTACCAGGGCAGAGGAGTATAATATCTTGAATAGTGTTCTTCATTCTTTCTTAATAACACCATGTCCTAGAGAAACAATGTGTTATTCCTTTTACATGGTTTGTAACTGACTTAATAGAGGAGAAGAAAAAAAAAAAGCAAATGATTCTCCACTGCGGAAACTCAGATAATATATTAACAATTATCCAAGAAAAAACATGAATTAGCAAAAACAACAAGGTAGAGAATGGTTAAGGAAAGACTTAGCAGAATGGTTTACTTATGTCCCGTTTCCTTTAAGCCATCTGGCATGATAATATCTACATTCTCATTAGGAAAATATAGTAAAGTGAATCTGTTTTTCCCCGCTTGCTAACAGAAATATATCCATCAGTCTATGAATGGTTCAATAGTAACAAAAACTCATCTCAGACAGTGCCCGGCATCTGTTCACACTGTTTTATGACCCTAATATACAGGGGTTGGCCGGCCCGGAGGGCAGGGAGGCAGATGCCCCCCAGGCTAGTGGTCAAGCAGCAGTTTTGGGGCCACCCGGACATCTGTCATGTTGGTCTGGGAGACCACTCTACCCCTGAATCTCAGTGCTCATGGGCTACTGCTGTGTGCTTGCCCCTCTGGCCAAAATTTGCCAGCGAGCCCCTGCTAATATACAGTACAGACCAAAAGTTTGAACACACCTTCTGATTCAAAGAGTTTTCTTTATTTTCATGGCTACGAAAATTGTAGATTCACACTAAAGGCATCAAAACTATGAATTAACACATATGGAATTATATACTTAACAAAAAAGTGTAAAACAACTGAAAATATGTCTTATAAGTAGCCACCTTTTGCTTTGATTACTGCTTTGCACACTCTTGGCATTCTCTTGATGAGCTTCAAGAGGTAGTCATCGGAAATGGTCTTCCAACAGTCTTGAAGAAGTTCCCAGAGATGCTTAGCACTTGTTGGCTCTTTTGCCTTCACTGCGGTCCAGCTCGCCCCAAACAATCTCGATTGGGTTCAGGTCTGATGACTGTGGAGGCCAGGTCATCTGGTGTAGCACCCCATCACTCTCCTTCTTGGTCAAGTAGCCCTTACACAGCCTGGAGGTGTGTTTAGGGTCATTGTACTTTTGAAAAATAAATGATGGTCCAACTAAACGCAAACCGGATAGAATAGCATGCCGCTGCAAGATGCTGTGGTAGCCATGCTGGTTCAGTATGCCTTAAATTTCGAATAAATCCCCAACAGTGTAACCAGCAAAACACCCCCACACCATCACACCTCTTTCTCCATGCTTCACGGTGGGAACCAGGCATGCAGAGTCCATCCGTTCACCTTTTCTGCATCGCACAAAGACATGGTGGTTGGAACCAAAGATCTCAAATTTGGACTCATCAGACCAAAGCACAGATTTCCACTGGTCTAATGTCCATTCCTTATATTCTTTAGCCCAAACAAGTCTCTTCTGCTTGTTGCCTGTCCTTAGCAGTGGTTTCCTAGCAGCTATTCTACCATGAAGTTCTGCTGCACAAAGTCTCCTCTTAACAGTTGTTGTAGAGATGTGTCTGCTGCTAGAACTCTGTGTGGGATTGACCTGGTCTCTAATCTGAGCTGCTGTTAACCTGCGATTTCTGAGGCTAGTGACTTGATGAACTTTCCTCTGCCGCAGAGGTGACTTCTGGTCTTCCTTTCTTGGGGCGGTCCTCATGTGAGCCAGTTTCTTTGTAATGTTTGATGGGTTTTTGCAACTGCACTTGGGGACACTTTCAAAGTTTTCCCAATTTTTCGGACTGACTGACCTTCATTTCTTAAAGTAATGATGGCCACTCGTTTTTCTTTACTTAGCTGCTTTTTTCTTGCCATAGACCAAATTCTAGCAGTCTATTCAGTAGGACTATCAGCTGTCTATCCACCAGACGTCTGCACAACGCAACTGATGGTCCCAACCACATTTATAAGGCAAGAAATCCCACTTATTAATGCTGACAGGGCACACCTGTGAAGTGAAAACCATTTCTGGTGACTACCTCTTGAAGTTCATCAAGAGAATGCCAAGAGTGTGCAAAGCAGTAATCACAGCAAAAGGTGGCTACTTTGAAGAACCTAGAATATAACAATATTTTCAGTTGTTTCACACTTTTTTTAAGTATTTAATTCCACATGTGTTAATTCATTGTTTTGATACTTCAGTGTGAATCTACAATTTTCATAGTCATGAAAATAAAGAAAACTCTTTGAATGAGAAGGTGTGTCCAAACATTTGGTCTGTACTGTACCTTTTATCCACACATTGTCTAGAAAAATAAGAAAAAAAAAAGTAATTGGACTTCTTTGACTCTAGATCCAAAGAAAGGTTAAATCCTTATAGACCCTTATGGGTGAAGAACATGGAAAGGACCAATAAAATGCAATGTTAATTTCTTCTTTATTCGATTCTATACTCTTTGTAACATACAGACATCATCATGGTGTAGATATTGTCAAAATGTATTGAGTTAATACATAGTAAGAAATCCCAGAGGTGACAAGAAAAGGCGAAAATAAGCTGATGTCGGGAAAAGACGCTGAAAAGCTGTTGTGAGCTCATTTAAATATGTGGAATATTCTATACTTGATGAATATTTTATGTGAACATCTTTAACATTCATTATTCTATCTGATAAAAAAAAGACTCAGCAGAGGAACTGTGACTTCTTCATCACATAAAGGTTTTCCTTCTTCTTTTACAAGTTTTCTCAGGTGGCAAAAATGGTGGTTTCTAATTGTATTCCTTTTATCGTAACGCCATGTTGTGCTTTTGCACACCACTGTGAGCCAATATGCTTATGTTGCAAATGATTTATGTAAGTGCGGCATATTGATTTCATGATGACAGCAATAGCTAATAGCCTATTCACCCTGCCCTGAAGGAAGGAAGCTCTGGCTTTATGGCGTGTCAGTGGTTCTTTCGAGCCAGATCTTTATTAAGTGAAGTATCACGAGCCATGTAGGATTGAAGTCTATAGCTGGATGAAAGTTACCAGTGCAATTATTTTAGTTATTTTATTTTGTTTTATTCTTCTGCAAACACTTTTATAGGCAGCACATTCCATTCCCCAAAGTTTCCCATACAGAGGCAGACGCAGACAGAATAGGGCCTGTGTACAAGAACTGGATTGGGGCTCTTTCCTGTCCAATATTATAATATTTATTCACTTATATAGCGCCATTTATTCCATAGCGCTTTATCAGCAAAACTGTCCCCATTGGGGCTCACAATCTAATTTTCCCATCAGTAAGTCTCTGAAGGGAGGGAGGAAACTGGAGAACCCTGAGGAAACCCACACAAACAAGGAGAGAGCATACAAACTCCTTGTAGATGTTGGCCTTGGTGGCTCATCATATTGCACCGTATTGCCTGAAGACCCACCTCTTCCTACAAGCCTACAACACACATTGAGACCCTATCCGCTGCACCTCTCACCTCTCCCCTCCTACTGTCTCCCTCCCCACCCCCTGTAGACTGTGAGCCCTCGCGGACAGGATCCTTCTCCCCATTGTACCCGTATGACTGATTTGTCGTCGTTTTTACCACTTGTCTTTGTCTACCCTCTCACTTGTAAAGCGCCATGTAACCTAATGGCGCTATATAAATACATAATAATAATAATAATATGTTTATGACAAAAGCTGCTTGGTCCTTGTCCGATTGTAAAGAAGATTGCACCGAGGTTCTGTCCCGACCGGCTCCCAGTTGATTTGACAACTTTACGTCATTAGAGGGAACACGAGAAAAGGGGAGGGAGATCGCTAATTCCTGATAGCAGTGAATCTTGACTGCAGATCCTGGGTGCATTCCTTGATAAAGGATATGAAGTAAGAAAGAGGTACCATAGGTACTAGCTGTTGCAAAAATTCCTATTCATGGTGGAAACTTCTATAAAAAAACAATTTAGAAATAGCACAGGCCTACACGTTTCGAGCGTGAGGACTCATTTATCATTCTGTATTTTCAGATTATCTGCTTTAAAAACGATACTATTTGCCATATTTGTGCAATAATTTGCAATTTATTTTCTACTTTTCATGCCACTTTTTGAATATATGTTTTGATTTTGACTCAAGTGGGTTTGGCTTTCTTAATCCCAACTACTATGCTATATTTTGTAAGAAATTGTGTGCCCAACCATTCACATTCTACTTACTAATGCATCTTTCTTATAAATGCTGGTTTTCCTACATTATCCTGATGGTTTGCTTTAATCTCTATTTTAGCCCCTTCATGTTCATGACCAAGGGCTTATATGTAAGCCCTTGGCCATGTCCCTTCCTCTGATGCAAGCTCACGCGCTGAGCTCGCATCATTCCCCACACATCTGAGCTGATCAGCTGACATATGTAGCTAACTGCACCTATTGGATCAGCGATCGGATTGTCCCTGTCAACCCTTTGGATCCTGCTGTCAATTACTGACAGTGCGATCCAAAGCACCATGACTGGGATCGCACAGTTCGCCGCCAGTATTGGAGGTCCCGTGATGCAATCACGGGACCTCCGATGATTACATTGACAGCAAGGGGTCAAGTGATGACCTTGGATGCTGTCAGTAATCACTTTCTGTGGATGCCAACTCTCGCCAGGCATCCACAAAAAGTTAAAATTTCTGCTATGCAGAGACATGCTGAAGCATCCCTCTGCATACCAGAAGCAATTGGATTGCACAGTGCAGCACTGAGGACCCTAGGTGTAAAATAAATAAAATAAAATGAAAGATGAAAAGCAAAAAGCATAAAAGTACAAATCACCCCCCTTTTGCCCGATTAAAAAAAACAAAAAAAAAACTTATTTGGTATCACCGCATTCAGAAATGCCCGAACTATCAAAATATTAAATCATTTCATCAGATCGGTAAACTGCATATCAGAAAAAAAAGTCCAAACGCCAAAATTATGTTTTTTTTAGTTGCTGCAGCATTGCAATAAAATGCAATAGCAGGCGATCCAAATATAGCATCTACCCAAAATAGTATTATTAGAAATGTCAGCTCAAGATGCAAAAACTAAGGTATCACACAGCCCCAGATCCCAAAAAAATGAGAATGCTACAGTCCATGGAAAATATCTGATTCAATGGTTAGCACACAGCATATGAGGGGGTGTGGTGCCAGTGAAGGGGCCTCTTGAGTCCCGTATTCAAGTCAGTTAGAATCACTGCACACACACACCTCTAGTCTTTTTGCTTATTGGTGAATGTTTATTCGGAAGGTGCTCTCGTTAGAACTGTGACAGTATGACGTTTCGGACGATTAGGTCCTTGATCACAACTATCGCTGGAAAAATAGAAATATATACAATCAGGTGCTCAATCTTTACAAGTGTTACATATTTACATTATATTTACAAAGAATATACACGTAATGTCCAGTACATCTAATGTCTAGTTACTGGAGACGTCCTTAGCGAGGATGCCAAGAGAAATCCAGAGCTACTTCTGGTCTGGAAAATCCAAAAGATGAGAGATAGGGTAGAAAGGTACTGATGGGTTAGGGGTAAGAGTCAGTAGTACATAAAGCATTGTTAGAGATAGAAGCAAAACAAATAAAAGAGCAAGCCTACCCTTAGAATAGTTTGAGTTTCAATAGCACGATGTATCCCTTATGGTCCCGTACAGAGTATGCCTAGCAGAGAAGATTGTATGTTAGACCAAATGAGGGATAGCGGACAATGGTAGGAGCAGGATAGTGTTATGGGGATATAGTACTCTGTGTTGAGTGTAGTTGTTATACAGATAAAGTGTACAGTGCAACTATAATCCCATGCTAAAAGAAAGCTGTTTATATAGCCTGGTAGAGCCCCTATAGGTGAGGTACTGGTGAATAGTGTACAATATAGACATTACCCTGAGAGATACTGTACTTGAATGTAGCCTCTTTTGGCTGAGTATTGGTTCCAGGTCCTAGAGAAGGTACATAGACCGAGGAGAGGGGGGAACCAAATCAAACTCATGAAAGAGCGCAAAACTTACTGGATATATACGCTGGACATTCTAGCACCAAAGGGTCTGAACCGTGAAATAGAATGGCATAACTAATAATTGACATTTATCCCTAGGTCACCACCTAATCGATATAAGCAACAGGGTAAGCCATAACCCTCTGGTAAGAACCCAACCAGCCTTTCTTTTGATATGTTAGCCATAAGTTTCCCACCCCCAATATTATTTTTATTTCCCTTTTTTTATGTTTGGACTCCTACTTACTTCATTTTGATTGTGATGTGTTATTAGTCTATGTCATTGCATTGATATGTACCTCCATTCAAACATCACGCTAGGTTAATGTCTCTAATAACACTGCAACACCTACCAACATTTATATATATCTATTGTGGTGATTGACAATACACAGACATTTCCTACATAGCATCACATAACGCTCCTTCAAAATATCTATCCTCTCTATTTAACATCCTTATGGCACATACATTTGGTATATTAACTTAGTCAGGTGCTTCACTACCGCTACTACGGTGGATAATATCCCATTAAACATCTTTCAAGCTAAGTACCATTATACTACTATACTTGATATATCAATTGATACGCTGTGTTGCTCATACCAGGTCCACAGAGCGACTGCTCCTGACCGCCATAGGCACTGTGACTAATACTCAGCCAAAGGAGGCTACATTCAAGTACAATATCTCTCAGGGTAATGTCTATATTGTACACTATTTACCAGTACCTCACCTATAGGGGCTCTACCAGGCTATATAAACAGCTTTCTTTTTAGCATGGGATTATAGTTGCACTGTACACTTTATCTGTATAACAACTACACTCAACATAGAGTACTATATCCCCCATAACACTATCCTGCTCCTACCATTGTCCGCTATCCCTCATTTGGTCTAACATACAATCTTCTCTGCTAGGCATACCCTGTACCCTGTACGGGACCATAAGGGTACCTTTACACACGGCTACATTTGTAGCTTGTCACCAGGTAACTTACAGGTTGCAGTGAAATCATGGATACATGATTCCATTTGTACACAGCAACAAGATAGAACCATGTATCCATGATTTCACTGCAACCAGTAAGTTACCTGGTGACAAGCTACAAATGTAGCCGTGTGTAAAGGTACCCTAATGGTACCTTTACACGCCGCGACGGCAGGCTGGATACATCCCGCTACAGGCTACAAATGTAGCTTGTAGCGCCAATATCGCCCGTCGTAGCGGCGTCTGAAGACGTGACGCTGCAGCCGGCAACAGATACATCTGTTTCCTAGGTCTGCTCGAAAACTGATGGCTACATCGCCGATGGTAGCAAGCTGTATCGGCGTGTAAAGAGGCAACGGAAGGGAACTCTGGACACCCGGGGCTGTAGCTGCAATGTAGCTAAGGCGTGACCCAGGCTCTGGGATACCGCGCCCCATCACCGATCATTGGAGGAAGCTCCTGCATGATGATTGGTAGTCGCTGCCTAGGGCGGCATATTTAAGGAGCTGACCAGTCACACTACACAATCGCTCGAGCGTGCTGGATGTCTCAGCCTCCTGCGATGCCTGGCCAATCATGATGATATTGCGCTGTCCTATCATCGTACGGACGGCTCGTAATCCACGATTGTGGCACGCCTATGTGCTGTCCCTGCTGTACCAGGTCCGCCCATATTAGCTTATTGTAGTGCTGTGTAAACGTGGTACGCTAAGCTACAGCTGGCTACTTGACACACACGCGATGTAGCTAGCTACAGATGTAGCGTGGCGTAGCGCACCTTATGGCGGCGTGTAAAGAGGGTGCGTTGACCGTTTGTAGCCGTTTGAGCGTGCTCGTGCACGTGAAGTAGCGGGATGTATCCAGCCTGCCGTCGCGGCGTGTAAAGGTACCATCAGGGATACATCGTGCTATTGAAACTCAAACTATTCTAAGGGTAGGCTTGCTCTTTTATTTGTTTTGCTTCTATCTCTAACAATGCTTTATGTACTACTGGCTCTTACCCCTAGCCCATCAGTACCTTTCTACCCTATCTCTCATCTTTTGGATTTTCCAGACCATAAGTAGCTCTGGATTTCTCTTGGCATCCTCGCTAAGGACGTCTCCTGTAACTAGACATTAGATGTACTGGACATTACGTGTATATTCTTTGTAAATATAATGTAAATATGTAACACTTGTAAAGATTGAGCACCTGATTCACCAATAAGCAAAAAGACTAGAAGTGTGTGTGTGCAGTGATTCTAACTGACTAGTCCATGGAAAATGGCACAAAAGCTCAATTCTTTTTTTTTTAAAATGTCAGAATTTTTTTCACCATTTACGTAGTTAAAAGTTAAAGAATACATGTTTGGTATCTAAGAACTTGGACCGACCTGAGGCATCATGCCAACATGTCAGTTTTACCAAATAGGGAACATCATAAATAAAACACCCAAAAAACAAACGTGTAATTGCACTCATTTTTCCAATTTCACTGCACTTGTAATTTTTTTCTCCGATTTCTTGGACAGTATATGGTAAAGTCAAATATGTAATTTCAAATGTACAACTTGTCCTGTAAAAAACAAGCCCTCGTGTCTATATTGATGGAAAAATAAAAAAAAAGTATGGCTCTTGTAAGAAGGGGAGGGAAAAACAAAAATAACGTTGATTACCTGTTTTTATTAACCCCTTTTCACATAATAACGTATGTATACGGCTTCTCTAGGGTGACTGTGTGTGGATAGCGCTCAGGAGCTATGGACGGTAGATGCAATCTATTTTACAAAGTCAACAGCTGTGTTTCGATTGTTATGGCGGGTTTACACGTTGCGATATCGTAGTCCAATTTCAATGAAAAGTCATGTGGTTCGATCGTTGGACCCGATATCGTTCCTGCGTTGTATGGTGTGAACGTCCAATACGATGCAGGAACGATGTCAATGCGATATCGGGGATTGAATGAGCGTGCTATTCAATGCCCCGATATTGAAGGGAGATTGGAGTCGGATCGTGCTGTGTAAACGCCCAACTACGATGCGATTTGAAACGTCACCCATTCACTCCCATGTTAAAGGATCGTTCCTGGGTTGGGGGCGTAGACATCGCAGCGTGTAAACCTCCGATGCGATGCGGGAGAAACGTGCACTAAATGCGCGCTCCCGCGCCATTGAGTTGCGATATCGCAACGATATTGAAGCGTGTAAACCCACCATTACTGTTACCCATTAAAATTATGCTGTCAATCTCTGATTAAAGCATTTAAGTAGAGGGTGTATTGCTCTTACCAGAATTCCCACAGTATCCTGCTCCCCTTTCCCAGTTGGGAGGCTGGCACAGTCACCCTCCCAGCTGCTCAGCAGTTTCTGCTTTGTCCCTGGTATCGGCCACCTTCTCCTGGAGCCTACGCACACTGTACAGATTTCCTGGGAGTGCTCTTAGGGTATACACAGGCATGTGCACCTATTCTTAATGGACCCGTTTGCCCTAACCTGGAAGTGCCTCTCAGAGTATGGCTGAAAGGTATCAAGTATTTATGGCATCCTACTCTTAAAGGGGGTTGCCTGGGCAACGTGGTTTATATTTTGCTAGTTTTCAGGTCTCTTAGTGCTGCTACTGCTGCTGTTAGTGTGGTGACCTGCATTTCTAATATGTTTCTGTGTTCTAGTACTTGATATATCTACTGCTGCATCATACACCATCAGCCAAACCTGCCACATCAGCAAACCCGGCTATACCTACCCTGTCCGTTACTGGCCATGTCCATACCCCTTGGGTCAGCTGTTGCAGCTCCAGTCTACCTGGTTTCAACCTGCAGCGCAACACCATCACCTTTAGAGGCTCTGTTGAAAACCTGGTTAGAAACCATAGTCAAGCCCTCTTACGTTTTCTGCGTGCTGTGGCCCAGTGCATTTACTCCCCACACCCACCCGCGAGAATTACATAGAGATTGTCTTTTCACCCATGCATAACAACTCATCGATCCCCTAGGTCTAGGATGTGACTATGGGACACTCATTAGTGACCACATCAGCCAGAAGCTTTCTGCAGGCCAGTGTCACTGTGATCCTTAGGGTAAGTGCACACTGGCCGGGTTTTCGGCGGTTTACCTGTGTAAACCGCCGTTTTGTTTACATTAGTTTTATGTTAATTTATGTTAATCCAAACCGGCGTTTGGATTAACATTAAAACTAATGTAAACAGCCCAAGGCAGTGCACACACCGGCGGTTACCCAGCGTCATCCGTTGCTAACCCGCAGGTTTCCCAGCGGGTTAGCAAAGAATGACCATGTTCTAAAAACTGGCCGGTTCTGCAGCGGCTGCAAGCAGAATCATGTGCTGCTTCCAGCCGCTGCAGAATCGCCGCCGAGAACCCGCTGGGCAGCCGCCGGATACCGCCCGGCTCCCTCCGCACATACCCGCCAGGAAGCCGGTGGACGGCGCCGGAGCTTCCTGGCGGGTCCCGCCAGCTGCCGCCGAGAAACACGCCGGGTAAGTGTGAACTTACCCTTATACTCCTGTGGCTAAGCTTCATCATTGACTGTGATTTTCAATATATACATCAACACTGTGGTATTGCAATATATAATATACAGGATAAAGCAATTCCAGGTTCAGGTCACCCATAGAGACACACACAAAAAAAATAGATCCTCAAAAATCACAGAATTGCATTTCTTCCACCATTTCATCCCACTTGAAATTTGTTCCTTTTATTCAGTACATGTTATTGTAAAATGAATGGTTTCAAATGTTTAATTAAGTGAAGACTCTTGAATGAAGAGCAGGAAAAAGCACAGTGCAGATTTGAGATACTGTCTCTCCTGAACAGGGATCTGTCTATAAATATTTGCTACCCTATTCGAGAGCAGCCTAAAGTAGGAGCAGAGACCCTGATTCCAGAGATGTGTTACTTACTGGTCTGTTTCCTGTTATTTTGATAAAATCACTGTTTTATTTGCTGCAGATCTACCAGTTATCTGAATCCTGAGCTTTGTATAAATCCGCCCACATTTTTGATTGGCATCTTTCTGCACTTATTTTTATCAAAATAAGTAAATAGTTCAGTAAGTGACACATTGCAGGAATTAGGGTCTTTGTCTTTATAATATGTTGCTCTCATATTAGTAGGCAAAAACCTGGGGACAGATTCCCTTTATGTGGCTAAAAAATCACTATCATAGGTATTACATCAGTATAACAATACCTGATACCCTATGAAATCACTGTTATTAGATCCATTGGGTGGATTCAATGTGTCCATTCAATGTGCAGCAGTCACTGCTGGGTATTATGCATCACAGCCGCTATACTTTGAATGGAGCTACACAGTACAGTTCAATCCAAAAAATAAGAACTGTAATCCAAGGTGACTGCACACACATACCTGAAGTCTACAGTCATATGGGAGGCGCTTTTGCTTACTGTCACTGTCACTGGGCTTGATAGATTTAACTGGGGAATCACGGGTAGTCGGGTTCCTGGTTCCGTGCCATGACTGTCATTTGTTAGATGGGGGAAATATTTACAGGGATAAAGAGTACATGACGCCACCTGTGGATCCCGGTAATCTGGATACTGGCGCTGCAGGCCGGCCGCTGAGGTGATGATGGGTGCAGCTCAGTGTGGTCCAGCTCCCCACAGGTGGAGCTTTTACCTTAGGGCAGCGGTGATAGAGGATGAGGGGAGTAGTTGTTCTTACCTCTCCGGTGAGATGCTGATGATGCTGAAAGCCTCCTGGGACTGGCGGGAAGAAAGACAGAGACCAATTCAACTTCAACTCCACTTTACTGGGTACCGGCAGATGTTAAGGTGAAACACGGTACAGTCTGATTTAACAGGTGATTGTCGCCAGTTCAGGGTCCCCCTATGGAGTCTCCAGATGTTCCTTCTTAAGTCTTTCGGGGTCTAATCTGTCCTTCTCTATCTTTCACCACCCTTGCAGAGCTCTCCGCCAGACCCCTGGTCTCCTGCGGTGGAGCACGGGTTTCTTTTACCGGTACTGATGGGGCACAAGTAAGCAAAACCTCCCGCCACCGGAATCCGGACCGATGCTCCTGTGATCTTAGACCTATTTTGGGCTGAGGGGCGAGGTACCTTCTTGTGGCGCTAACGGCTACCCGGTGATTATGAGCCCGCAGCTAGTCGGTTTGCGGCCAGAGATAAACAACTGCTAACCGCCTCGGCTTTCCGTGTTGCCGGTGTTCCCCAAACGTTACCAGCCGGCTCCAACCAGTTCTGGTCTGCTTCCTTCTGTCCTGGGCCCCCTCTTAGAGATGGGGATCCCTCCTATCAGCGGTGCTGTCAGGCACGTCCTCTCTGACTGCCTTCCCAGCACTAACTAACTGTTTCTCAACTCTTTCTTCTCTAACCTAGGCTCCACTCCCTTTTGGACCTGCTGCATAATCAGTCCCTTTACTGTAAAGTGGCCTAGTGTTGTGCGTAAACTGAGACTGCACAAGTTAACCCCAAACCCACAACTTACAGAGATACTACATATATTTACTAGATGCAATACCTCTCTGTGGCGCCTAGCCAGAGGGGTGCCACACACTCAAGGTCATTCATGATATTTTTTCAATTTTGTCATGCCCCCTGCATTGTAATTGATTGACATCACTGCAGGACCTGTTGTAAGGTCACGACCATGAACACTATAATGGGCAGAGAGCTAAGCTGAAAGGCTCTTTCATTTCATACCTGCATTACAGTCACATGTTCGTGAATCACCACCGGCATTCACCACCAGCAGGACCTTCAATGATTGTTGTCAATATATTACTCTGCAGGGGGGAAAGCTGATTTCAGCTGAAGTATTAACCTGATGGCTGAATGTGCAGATACAGAATTCAAACACCTAAGCATGTATAATGCATTTTTATGACAAATACATTGATTTTATTTTTTTTACACCAGGTTAGTGATGCACAGTGCATGATCTAAATGATATTGGGGGTGGTTTAAAGCAAAAAAGGACATGGCAGGTTCCCTTTAATATTGATGATGTGTCCTTAGATACTGATGACCAATCCGTAGTAGAGGATAACCTGTTTAAGAAAAAGTGGCCAATCCGCTAAAATCTATAGTTCCCAAATCATGCAGCTATGAAAAAACATTGCTAGAAGTTCATCTATGGATTTATGGACTTGTGCAATAAGTGTAGTTCTGTTGTCCTGACTTCTGTACCCACACTGGTTGACAATAATTGTCATACATTATGTTCCTTTTCTTGATTTTAGATTTCATTAAATAACATAGTGTCATAATGTTTCCTGCACTCAAAAGAACGAGTCCTACAAATGGAAAGGGAGAATACTAAATAATGATTAATGAAAAAAAGAGTAAAATCCTCATCTTGAGTATAAGTCACATTGTTTCCATCAGTGTTTGTTATGACGAGGAAGGTAGAGGCTGGAAACTCTTTCCCGCTATGATTTGTACTTTAGTTTGTATACCTGCATTAAACATTTCTCTGCAGGAAGCTTAAGGGAAAGATGAAGAGTCTAAAACATCCCACATTTGTGAGAATATTTTCAAGGACACAGTAAGAGGTTCGCTGAAGATGATGTGTTATAAAGTAACCAGTAGTTACCGTTCAGCGCAGATATCGGGAATTCATTTTTTATTTTTTTTGTTAGTTGTGTATTTGTCACGTACTTACAAGAAATGGATGTTACAGAAAGCATAGAAAAAATGCTGAATAAGTCATTGACCTGGATCCACATCAAAGTGGCGTACACGACAGACTCACTTATTTTACAAGTGGCGTACAAGTGCATCTCAATGAGTTAGAATATCATCAAAAAGTTAATGTATTTCAGTAATTCAATAATTAAAGTGAAACCCTATATTATATAGTCATTACAAACAGAGTAATCTATTTCAAGTTTTTATATCTCTGTTAATGTTGATGATTATGGCTTACAGCCAATGAAAACCCAAAAGTCATTATCTCAGAAAGTTAAAGTATGGAGGATGAAGGGTCTAAGATATAAAATAGCATTTAATAGGTATCAGAGACTTCACCTTGTGTGGTTGTGAGAGTTACAGCGTTTGCTGCAGTCCCCAGCGTGGTGCCCATAGAGTAGGGAGGATGATGGGTTAAAAACCACGCCCAGCCATATTCCAGCAGACATCAAAGGGTGAATATATTATTGATATATGAGTTAATGCGTTTCAGTGTTCCCTGTCCCCTTCCTCAGAACATATCAATATAATATTCCAGGGAGTTGCAGGGAGGCCCGAAACTCCTTGACTAATAAATCATTGTCTCGTGGGATACGGACGTTTTTAACAATGCATCCTCCCTACTTTAATTTTCTGAGGTAATGACCTGTGGGTTTTCATTGGCTATACGCCATCATCATCAACATTAGCAGAAATAAACACTTGTAATAGATCACACTGTAATGACTATATAATATATACAATTCACTTTTTGTATTAAATTACTGAAAAAAATAACTTTTTGATGATATTCTAATTCATTGCGATTCACCTGTATACTGTGTGTATGTACAATACTCCAAGATGTTATCTAATACACATTACAGCATATTAATGGGAACTAGAGTTTGGTGAATCAATACAAGATTAAATAAATGTACTTATTTAAAAAAAAATTGGATTTGATGTGATATTGCTGATTTGTAGCTAGCTGAGAAACAGGTGAGAAAAGTAAAAAATCATGTACCGCTGACACACCACTGCAGCTCCCAGTCCAGTCTTTTGACCAGCTCTTCCTTATTCTCCATGACAAGTAATATCCTCTATCTCCATCTTCATTTTAGCCAGAAGCTTCTGATGCTGTATAAACCTCAGATTTCATAATGTGCTTTGTGGCCTAAGTGACATGCTTAACACCGTATGCCTGGACAGACTGAGGACGGAAGATGAGGACCTGGTTAGTGGGCTGTGGCAGAAGTACAGGGGAGGGGTGAGGTATTTTCTACTATTTTGTCCCTACTTTTCTTATCCTGTGGGATTTAGAGAGACCTCTGAGCATAATAAGGTACAATCAATTTACATTGATTAAATTTGATATGAATTTAAATTCCTGGCCAAATTTCAATTGTGTGTCTGATAATTCAGCACACGTAACTGTATGTAGCCCACCGGGCGGTGACTGGTTAGTCCCCTTTTTAAACACCCTCTAAAGTATATTGATCTATGAGCAGGATTAAATATAATTACTGGTGCCTCCTTATAATGTGAAGTAATGTAGTTGAACCCATTATAGCACTTGTACTAGTGAGGAAATATTTTAGGTGTAGATATGTTGGTAAGCGCCGGTATATGAGCTGCAAGATAGCGCCCAAGATTCCCGCTGCGTTAATACGCATGCGCAGGATTGCATATTGGGCGTAGTTGCTTCAAAGCGCTAATGCGCAGGTGGAGGAGTATGGCGCCAGAGGTTCCCGCTGCGTATGGCATTTTAGGTGTATTTGCTTCAAAGTGCTATTGCACAGAAGCAGATGGAATAACGCTCGAGACTCCCGTTGCGCATAGCGCATGCACGGGAATCTGAATGAGTCACATGTTACCATTGATTCAGGAAGTGTTTTATTACATACTGAGCATGCGGATATTATTAAGTACAACGCCGAAAACATGGCGGCGGCGGTGCTAAAGATACAGTAGCAGCACGGGAAGCCTCTGATTATGGATAAGTAACACATGCTTATTATTGGTGTAATTAAGGGGAATGGCTCTGTATATTCAAACGGGCTATGATTCCTGTTATATAAAGCACTTTATGATGCACATCATACAGCTACAACTCACTGTGACTTTCATGACAGCCTTGAAGTACTCGAATCGCGGTCATGTGCTGGAGACCTGTTGACATCTACAGTTTGTGGGACCTTACTCTTAGTAAACAATTTGATATACATATAATCAAAACAAGATTAAAAGGGATGTTTGGGACTTTAGCATTAATGAACTATCCTTAGGATAGGTCATCTTTTTGGTGGGGATGCCACAGCCAGTAATCCTGCTGGATGGAAATACTCAATTGAAGAGTTGCATAGTTATGTGACCTGAATAGAGTCAGCGGCCAGGTACTGCACATCTGCCTCATTTTGATTCAAATAGGTTGAGGTAGCTTTTCTATGTATCTCTGCAACATAGCAGTTTTGGCCGGTGGCAGCACTGGCTACAGCTAATCGGCAGGGATGCTGGGTGTTGCACCCTCGCTGATCAGACATTAATTACCTTTTCTCTAGTCACCTTCCACGACAGCATAGGAGGTAGCCTCGCCACGCCCTAATGGGGACAGGAACACAAGAGAGGTTAAAAGGCCCCTCCCACCTCCCATTAGCCAGTGTTTTTCCTGTCCCCATGGGGCATGGAGAGGTTTTTCCTGTGCTGTGGGGCCGGCGACTGCAGCATACCTGATGTTTAGCCGGGCAGCGTTGGTCGGTGCTGCGGTTCTCCTCCTCCGGCTGCTCCTACCGCACGTTTTTCGCGGTAGGACCGTGCCCTGGTCTACCGGATCCTCCTTGGAGGTGATGCGGGCTTTGGGCGCCCCGCCGGCGGACTCTCGGTGCTCCCTGAGCCGCCGGCTTCCCCCTGCGCGCGCGTTGTCGCGCCGACCGGATGTGACGTCACGCGCGTCACTTCCGGGTCACGTGCTTCCCCGGGGGAGCGGCGCTTCCGGTTCCGGCGGTCGGAATCCGGAGGGACAGCGTGCAGGGCGCGCCTCCGCTGCTACTGCAGGCCTGCCTGGGACCCTGCGTGGGGGGAAGGGGCACCTTGTTTGGAGCGGTGGGGCAGGCTTACATGATATAAGCTGCCCTGAAGACATCAGTAAGGTGAGCTGTACTATTGGTCAGGATGGCTGATCTTGCTGCTGAGACCAGCTCTGCCCCAGCCACAGTGAGTCTGTGCCGAGGGGGGGGGTCCATGTGCCTGTGTGCAGGCAGATTCTTACGGCGCCCTCTCTATTTTTTATAGGGAGAGAAGCCGCCTGTTAAAAAGCCCGGTGGGAAGCGATGCCCTGTCTGTAACAAGAAGTTTTCTTCCCCCTGGGACAAGAAACTCTGCCAGGAGTGTACAGATCATGTAGTTCGGGCCGAACATCCCTCCTTAGTGGAGGAATTATGGTGCTTCCATGGTGAAGCAGGAGATCCAGGCATCTTTGGCTTCTCTGACTCCGGCTGCTCCCACCCCGGTCTCAGGTCCTCCGTCTCCAAAGAAACGGAAACGGCAGCAGGACCTGTCTGACTCTGACGCCCAGTTAGACTCAGACTCGGATAATTGGGATGATGGTTCTTCCCCCATGGCCTCTGACCCTAGCAGATTCCTGTTCTCTTCAGAGGATTTGGCTGGGCTCATTAGTGCTGTCCGTAGCACTATGGGTCTGGAGGAGGAACCGGTCCTCCACTCTGTCCAGGATGCTATGTTTGCTGGGCTTCGTCTGGTCAAACCGGTGGGATTTCCTGTCCATCCCAACATTCAGGATCTCATTGTTCAGGAGTGGGAATTTCCTGAAAAAAGGGTTAAAGGTACTCTAAAAAACAGGTTTCCCCTGGAGGACACCCCATTTTCTTGGGATATCCCCAAGGTGGATGTCCAGGTCACTCGGGTGGCTAAAAAGACCTCGCTCCCTTTTGAGGATACGTCCCAGCTGAGAGATCAGATGGACAGAAAAATTGAGGGGCTGATGAAGCGCTTGTGGGAAGCATCAACATCTACCTTGCAGGCGAATGTTGCTTCCACCTGTGTTTCCAGGTCAATCCTCAGATGGTTGTATCAGCTTGAGTGTCATATCTCCCAGGGTACTCCGAGGGAGGAGATTCTGGAATCCTTGCCTTTGTTAAAAAAGGCGACTGGATTTCTGGCTGACGCCTCTGCAGAATCGGTGCGCATGGCCGCCCGTACCTCCGTCCTTTCCAACTCGGCTCGGCGTGCGCTCTGGTTAAAGATGTGGACGGGGGATTCCTTATCTAAGATGCGCCTTTGTTCCATTCCCTTTAAGGGGGATTTGGTTTTTCGGCCTGCGCTGGATGACATCCTGGCCAAGGTCTCAGATAAGAAGGCTCTTCCTGAACAACGTATAGCGAAAAAATCATTTTTTCGTCCCCAAGTGCCTCAGGCCTCCCAGCCCAGAGGTAAAGGGAAGGGGGGTCGTTGGTCCTACCCGAAAGGTCGAGGGAGGAACATCTTTGTCCCCCCCCAACAACGTCCTCAACAGGACAAACAGTGACTCGGTGCAGGTAGGGGGAAGACTCTCCGCCTTTCTTCCCATCTGGCGAGGCATTACCAACTGCCAGTGGGTGCTCACCATCTTATCGGAAGGTCTCTTAATCGAGTTTGTGTCTCCTCCCCCTCTGGTTCTTCGAGTCACTACCCTGCCCTCGAGGGGATCTCAGGATCTCCTGTTTTCCAACCTGCTGGAACTCCTGGCTTCCAATGTCAATTCCAGAGTTCCGGAGTCGGAACGCGGCAGTGGACATTACCTCCGGCTCTTCATGGTGAAGAAGCCGTCAGGGGCTGCCCGGATTATAATCAATCTGAAGCAGCTCAACCAATATGTCCGCTACCGCAGATTCAAAATGGAATCAATCAGGTCAGTGATCCCCTTGATAGGGCCCCACTTCCAGATGGCCACAATAGATTTGAAGGATGCGTATTTCCATGTGCCGATTCATCCTCGGCACAAGAAATACCTGCGGTTTGCGGTGTCTTACCGGGGGGAGATCCACCACTTCCAGTTCGACGTTTTGCCTTTCGGCATCTCCTCTGCTCCCCGGATTTTTACAAAAATCATGGGGGAGGTGGTGGCCTTCCTCAGGTTACAAGACATCTGTCTAATCCCATACTTGGACGATCTTCTTCTGATCGCGCCTTCAGAGGAGGTCCTCCGGTCGGACGAGGACAGGGTGTTGGGCATTCTTCGGTCGTTGGGGTGGCTCCCCAACCTGTTGAAGTCTCAGCTTCTCCCCTCCTCGGTCAGGAGATTCCTGGGGGTGCTTCTGGACTCAGACAAACAGGTGTCTTTTCTGCCGGAAGATCACAAAACGTCCCTCATGTCACGAATCTCTTCCCTGAGAGCTCAATGGTCCCCCACGCTCTGGGAATCCATGTCGGTTCTGGGGTCTATGACGGCGTGCATCCCTTCAGTCATGTGGTCCCAGGCACATTCCAGGTGCCTTCAGGACCACATCCTGGGGCATTGGAATCATCTCCCCTCCTCCCTCAACAAGAGAGTTTGCTTGTCGGGGAGGTTGGTGTCCTCCCTCAGGTGGTGGTTGTCCCCGGCGAATCTGGCCAGCGGAGTCTCTTGGTCTCGGACTCCTCTGGTTACGGTGACGACGGATGCCAGCCAGCGGGGCTGGGGGGCGGTGGTGTCGGGGTCCCCGTTTCAAGGTATCTGGGGTCCTCTGATAAGCTCTCGCTCCTCCAACTTCCGCGAACTCAAAGCGGTAGAGGAAGCTCTTCTGGCTGCGCAAGATTTGGTCCGGGGGTCACATGTGTTGGTGTATTCGGACAATGTGACCACTGTGGCCCATCTTCGTCATCAAGGCAGCACCCGTTTTCGCGACCTGAAAGTGATCTCCAGCCGCATCTTCCTCTGGGCCGAGAGGTCTCTCCTGTCTCTCTCGGCGGTCCATCTCAAGGGAGACTTGAACTCTCAGGCGGATTATTTAAGCCGCAGAGATCTCCACCCAGGGGAGTGGAGCCTCGACCAGGCAGTTTTTTGCAGCCTGGTGGTGCGCTGGGGAGTTCCGGAGGTGGATTTATTCGCCTCAGGGCTCAATTGCAAAGTAGGAACGTTCTTCTCCCTCAACCCCAAGGACGGAGCAGTGGGGGTGGATGCCTTCTCCCACGCTTGGCCGTTTCATCTAGCCTACGCGTTTCCTCCGCTCCCTCTACTAGCCCGGGTTCTGGGGAAGATCAGGGACGAGAAGGTTCCTACTATCCTAATTGCCCCCTTCTGGCCACGGAGGAGCTGGTTCAATCTGGTCAGGTCTCTCAGGGTGGACGGTCCTGTGCATCTGGGGGAGGACCCAAGCCTCCTCTCACAGGGTCCGTTCTTCCATCCGTCTCCGCAGCGTCTCAGTTTGGCTGCTTGGCTTCTGAGGCCCGAGTGCTGAAAGCCCAGGGCCTTTCCGATAAGGTTATCGCGACCTTACAAATTGCCGTAAGCCAGTCACTAATTCCATATATAATAAGATTTGGAAGAAGTTCTCCTCCTGGTGTGGGGCCCGGGTGCCGGATCCTTTTGCTCCTAATGTTTCTCAGGTCTTGGACTTCTTGCAGCAAGGTTTGGATCTGGGACTTAGGCCTAGCACCCTTAAGGTCCAGGTTGCAGCCCTGAGTTCGGTGTTTGACGTGAGACTGGCTGATCATCGTTGGGTCAAACGATTCATGGTGGCGGCTTCCAGACGGTGTCCCTGTCGGAGGAGTGTCTCCCCCTCGTGGGATCTGAATATTGTGCTTACGGGCCTGACTCATTCTCCTTATGAGCCCCTGTCGGATTGCTCCATGAGGTCCTTGTCTCACAAGTTCGCTTTCCTGGTGGCTATTACGTCAGCGAGGAGAATTGGTGAACTTCAGGCCTTGTCCATACGTGAGCCCTATCTGACGGTGCGGGATGACAGCATTGTTTTTCAGTTGGATCCGTCCTTTCTGCCGAAAGTGGTGTCGGAGTTCCATCGGTCTCAGTCAATCGTTCTACCATCCTTCTGTCAACATCCTAGATCGGCGAAGGAGGTGGAGTTTCACTCCCTGGATGTCCGTCGCCTGGTGTTACACTACCTGGAGGTCACGGCTCCCTGGCGTATCGACCAGAATTTATTCATTCAGCATTTTGGTCGCAACAAGGGCCGGAAGGTGGCTAAAGGCACTATAGCCAATTGGATAAAGAGAGCAATCTCGGTTGCCTATCTCGGTCAAGGGCTCTCGGCTCCTACTGGTTTTACGGCCCATTCTACCCGGGCCACTTCGGTCTCCTGGGCTGAGCGTGCGGCGGCTTCTCCGGAGCAGCTCTGTAAGGCGGCTACGTGGTCTTCACTACATACCTTCACCAAACACTATCGTTTGGATGTGATGGCTGGCAGGGACTTGGCCTTTGGCCGGAAGGTCCTGCAAGCTGTTGTCCCTCCCTAGGTAAGGATTCGTGGGCATTCCTCCTATGCTGTCGTGGAAGGTGACTAGAGAAAATAGAATTATTCTTACCGTTAATTCGGTTTCTAGGAAACCTTCCACGACAGCACTTATTTCCCTCCCTAATTTCCTGGTTTATGGATTTTATGCTTGTTTCTTATGCGTTCTGGGTTCGTTGTAAGACACTGGCTAATGGGAGGTGGGAGGGGCCTTTTAACCTCTCTTGTGTTCCTGTCCCCATTAGGGCGTGGCGAGGCTACCACCTATGCTGTCGTGTAAGGTTTCCTAGAAACCGAATTAACGGTAAGAATAATTCTATTTTCTGAGGATAGGTCGTCAGTGTTAGAGTCATGGACAACACTTTTACATATGGAGAATGAGATGTAGTGTTTGAAACTTTGGACGTAAATGGATCAGGTAACTGCGTCAAGTTCCACCATAAAGTTTGTTACTACCTTATCTTATGCATTTTGACTTGTTTTGTGTAGACCCAATGATTGTCCTTCAAGACGTATGCAAAATGTCTCTTACTGCAAACCTACCAATATTAAGAACGTTTGGACTAGTTGCAGAGGGTGAAAATTCAGAATCCAGCACCACTAAAAAAATAGGTCAAGAGAATAGCTACTCTCCTTATGGAGATTAATCCTGCATGCCAGCAGTGAGGAGACTTTTAGCCGCAATGCTCCACTGACAAATATGCAAATTGTCAATTCAGTGAGGAAGTAGACAAATTCTAATGCCACCTATTGAAACTAGCATTCCTAAAAGTCATAATTGACTCTTTAACAAGCCTTTCAATATGACCAAGGATTTATGCCAGATCAGAGCACCAAACTACAGATGTTGCATTTCGGGATGATTTCCCCACATCACTGCAAAGTATTAGATCTGATATGGCATAAGGTCAAGGGAATGGCTACTCTCCTTATAGAGATGAGTATAGCCATATCAGATCTCATACTTTGCACTGATGAGGAGCCATCACCCTGAAACACATTGTCTGCAGATTGGGGTTTTAGTATGGCATGAATCCTATGTCATATTGAAAAGCTTGTTAAATTATGAATTTTAGGATTGCTACTTTCAATAGGTGGCACTAGATTTTATCTACTTCCTCCCTGAAGTGACAATTTACACTATAAGCATAATTCTTTATGTCATTACTTCTTTGAAAACATAATTTCAGACCACCAGGATTTGGAAACAGAAACACCTGATGTATTTCAAACAGACGTTGTTCTAATTCGTTTGGCTTATTTGGATTAGACCTTAATTTTCAATAGTTTTTTGCAACCATGTTCCATTTGCCAGCCAAGAAGAAAGAGATATTTATTCATAACTTAATTGTTTTTGATGTTGTAACTACATCTAATGACAGGTAAAGTATTGACATTTTCCACACTATTCATGATTGTACCCTTCTAGAGACATACTCTAGTTTAATATCTTTCTAAAAGTTTTTCCACAAATTGTCCAAAAGTTATTGTACACAGAATAGCCAACTCATCCAGCCCGTGGCTGCCTTGACCTGTATTTAATTAGCTATTGAACCTTTGTGTCAATAAGTAATGCAATGTGTTGGCAACTGCTTTGTACTGAATTCCACTCTCACAATCTATTAACATTTACAGCACAAAATATTATGTGGAAAACGAGATGTCAGAAGTAGTTAGAAGCAGACAAGTGGCTTAATTATTATATTTTACCTAGTGTTAAATTGGATAACTTTTGTAAGATTTTTTTTTTTTTCTTAGAACTATCCGTGGCTAGAATGATGAATACATAGACTGCTAATTTGTCTTCTAGATTCACTGTAGTAAACGAATCAGAACAGAAATCACCCAGAATTCATTGCTAGTTCAGACTCTGCACACAGCTTGTTCTAGCAACTTGCACTATGCATTGCTTTCATTGATAAAATAAATAAGTACATGTTTAACTTCATAACAAACATATTAAAGGGATTCTGTCAGGTCAAAAATCCATATATAACTGTTATCATTTTCTAACTCCTTTCTCTAAGCTCTATATATTTCTCTATTGATGTATTTCTATTATTCGTATTCCCCTCCTATCTTCTGTAAACTTCAAATAAAGAGATTCATTCCATCTGTCAATCACAGTGAATGATCCACTTAGTTCTCTGCTGTTCACTCCCCATAGGATGAATTTTCATGTCACATATTCACATCACTGCTTAGGAGATCAGTGGGGGGGAGGGGGAGGCTGTATCCTCCTCTCTGCTCTCTTTGCAGCAAAACCAAGAGATTAAATAAAACACAGAATCTCTCACAGAAAATACACGGATTCAGAGAAACAAATATTAATTTTACAAAGTCTACTGCTTCAGTTTTTCTAATAGCAATTTGCATATACTCCAGAATGTCATAAAGAGTAATCAGCTTAACAGCAATTACTTGCAAAGTCAATATTTGCCTAGAAAATGAACTTTAACCCCCAAAACATATTTCAACATCATTGCAGTCCTGCCTTAAAAGGAGCAGCTAACATCGTTTTAGTGATTGTTCCATTAACACAGGTGTGGGTGTTGATGAGGACAGGGCTGGCGATCAATCAGTCATGAATAAGTAAGAATGACACCACTGGACACTTTAAAAGGAGGCTGGTGCTTGGTATCAATGTTTCTCTTCAGTTATCCATGGTTATCTCTAAAGAAACATGTGCAGCCATCATTGCACTGCACAAAAATGGCCTAACCGGGAAGAGTATCGCAGCTACAAAGATTGCACCTCAGTCAACAATCTATCGCATCATCAAGAACTTCAAGGAGAGAGCTTCCATTGTTGTCAAAAAGGCTCCAGGGCGGCCAAGAAAGACCAGCAAGCGCCAGGACTGTATCTTAAAACTGTTTCAGCTGCGGGATTGGATTACCAGCAGTGCCGAGCTTGCTGAGGAATGGCATCAGGCTGGTGTGAGTGCTTCTGCACGCACTGTGAGGCGGAGACTCTTTGAGCAAGGCCTGGTTTCAAGGAGGGCAGCAAAGAAGCCACTTCTCTCCAGAAAAAACATCAGGGACCGACTGATATTCTGCAAAAGGTACAGGGAGTGGACTGCTGAGGACTGGGGTAAAGTCATTTTCTTTGATTAATCCCCTTTTCGATTGTTTGGGACATCTGGAAAACAGCTTATTAGGAGAAGAAGAGGTGAGCGCTACCACCAGTCTTGTATAATGCCAACTGTAAAGCATCCTGAAACCATTCATGTGTGGGGTTGCTTCTCAGCCAAGGGAATCGGCTCACTCACAGTCTTGCCTAAAAACACAGCCATGAATAAAGAATGGTACCAGAATGTCCTCCAAGAGCAACTTCTCCCAACCGTCCAAGAGCAGTTTGGCGCCCAACAATGCCTTTTCCAGCATGATGGAGCACCTTGCCATAAAGCAAAGGTGATAACTAAATGGCTCAGG
Source organism: Allobates femoralis (assembly GCA_033576535.1). Taxonomy (NCBI): domain Eukaryota; kingdom Metazoa; phylum Chordata; class Amphibia; order Anura; family Aromobatidae; genus Allobates; species Allobates femoralis. The sequence continues at coordinate 158,248,208 of JARQOC010000002.1, read as the reverse complement.
GAAAAAAACATAGAGATTTTGGGTCCATGGCCTGGAAACTCCCCAGATCTTAATCCCATTGAGAACTTGTGGTCAATCATCAAGAGACTGGTGGACAAACAAAAACCAACAAATTCTGCCAAAATGCAAGCATTGATTATTCAAGAATGGACTGCTATCAGTCAGGATTTGGTCCAGAAGTTGATTGAGAGCATGCCAGGCAGAATTGCAGAGGTCCTGAAGAAGAAGGGTCAACACTGCAAATATTGACTTGCTACATTAACTCATTATGACTGTCAATATAACCTTTTGGTACTCATAATATGATTGCAATTATATTTCTGTATGTGATATAAACATCAGACAGACACAAATAAAAACCAGAGGGCAGCAGATCATGGGAAAATATAATTTTGGTGTCATTCTGAAAACATTTGGCCATGACTGTAGATCAGGTAAGGCAGACCTACAATAGCTCTCTCCCTCCTGTGTCCTCAACAGAACAGAAGCTGCTAATGGAAACTGAAACCTGATACTGGCCTGAGAGCAAAGGGAGGAGGAGAGAGCCTGCTGAGAGGGAGTGCATAATTAAATGACAGTTTATAACACAGCTGGACTATTTCTGTGTAAGTATAATGGAGAGGACTAATGCAAGAGCTTCCTGTAGGGTCTGACAATGCTGATAACATGGAAAGGGTAGAATAATGATTTTACATGTTTTTAGAAGGTCTGCCCAGGCTCTATTCAAGGGTAATATTAGTATCATACTGAAAAATGACCTGACTGTGTCCCTTTAAGAACTATGAATACAGCTTTGGGATTGGCTGTCTTGTAATAAAATCTGAGTATTAAATACATTTAAAAAGTTTCTTGTAATTTGATTGTTAAAGTAATTTAAAATAGGGGCCAGAAGTGAAGGAAATCTTTAGTAAGTTAGGTTCTCTAGGTTTCATATGTAGTAGGTGAACAGACATACAAGAGTGTAGATTACCATACATTACTAAAAGTACACCTTTTCTCTGGGATTTGTTATGTGCTATCAAAATTCTAATATGCAGTCTATAATTTAGGAAATGCATTTGGAAAATGCAAAAAGGAATGCAGTAAGTATCATACCTCAAATAGTAAAATAAAATATAACATTAGGAAATAAGAGTTCAGCAAGGTCACACAACAGTAGGAAGGATAGCAACGGGCAAGGCCATGCTCCTTATATAAGCCCTCATTTGAACTTTAGTGATCTTTCACATATGCAAGAAAATATGGATCATTAATGTTTTGGATCCAAGTTTCATCCGTGTTTGGTGCGGGTATACGTTTTTACAAAATAGAAAGGAAAACCGGCACATTCATGGGATTAAAAACTCTTCCTTCTATATTTAGACCAGATTAAAACAGTGACATGCTTGTGGAAGAGCCATTCTGATACGTTTCGGACACGCTGATGCATCCTTAGTAATAGAATATCTAAAGATCGAGAGACAAAAACGCGCAATAGGGTCTTATTGCTCTTTGGAATTCTGTTGATAATAATTGTTAGTGCTCACCTGAGCCGGTTGTGTGACCCACAACCAGTATATATGCTTAGTACAGCTGCCGCTGGATCCACACTCCACGTGCACAGTGGTGGATAAACATAAATCCAAAAGGACCGTGCTTCTATCATCCGTGCTATGCTGTAAACGGACATGGACCTCAATGGGGTTTTATTTCCTACGCGTTTCATTGCGATCCTTGCTCCTTCCTCATAGAAACAACCATTCCTACAAAAAGAGCTAGGATCGCTCTGAAACACATAGCAATTAAAACTCCATTGTCTCCAGATCCTTTGTGGTCTTTGTCCATTTACAGCAGGGGTCTCAAACTCCAGGCCTCGAGGGCCGCACACATTGCAGGTTTTCAGGATTTCCATAGTATTTGACAGTTGGTAATCAAATGACCAACTGTCAAATTCTAAGGAAATCCTGAAAACCTGGACTGTGTGCGGCCCTCGAGGCCTGGAGTTTGAGACCCCTGATTTACAGCATAGCGCAGACCATAGAAGCACAGTACTTTTAGATTCATGTTAGTCATAGAATATGGCATATCATGAACACGGGAACATATATGTGCTAACCCACAACCAATCACAGAAATCACATATACGTTTTTGATTAGGAAAGAAAGCCGCACTCACCAGTCTTGAGGTCCTCATCTGCACCCCCTCCCTGCACTATGTACCTTCAATAGGAATAAACTTCTGTTTAAGGCTACTTCCACACTACGATTTTTGTAAGATCCGATGCTGTCCGATATAAATCGGACAGCATCGGCTCCTTCTGATGCCTGGAATTGGATGCCAAATAGGCATCCGATTCCGACATTTTATCTGATGCCCGCCCTCCTGTCACCTCGCTCCCTGTCAGCTGTCTCTCCTCCGGTACTCCCGCTTCTCCCCTCTACTGCCCGGTCCTCTCCTCTTCTCCCCTGTGTCTCCTCTCTTCTCCACCGTCCTCCCCTCTTCCCCCCCCCCGGTCCTCCAATCTGCTCCCCCGTCCTCCCCTCTTCTCCCCCAGTCCTCCAATCTGCTCCCCCGTCCTCTCTCCTTCTCCCCGGTCCCCCCATCTGCACCCCCTCTCCTCCAATCTTTTCTCACCTGTCCACGACTCCTGCACGGTCCGACATGCTCCCGTGTCTCCCGGTGTCTTGCTGTTCTATGCTGACAGGACCTCGTGTGACGTCACACTCCCATGACAGCCGGTTATCGCATCACGGCAGGTCCTGTCAGCAGAGAACAGCAAGACACCAGGAGACACGGGAGACGCCGGGGGCCCCGTGGACCGGTGAGCATAGATTTCTATTTTTTTTTAACCCCTTACTTTACTGTTAGGAGCTATTTTAGTGTACTGAGCATGCTCAGTACACTAAAATCGGGTCGGAGGAAACATGAGATGTTTCCTCAGATCCTGCTCCATAGGGCCTCATGTTAAATTGATCGTGTCGGATCGGATGTGCACTAAATGGCATCCGATTTGGTCCAATCCGAGTTTGGCCGATTTTATTTTCGGTGCAAAAATCGGAGCATGCTCCGATTTTTGCACCGATAAAAAAATCGGACAGAATCGGATCGTACCAAATCGGATGCCATTTAGTGCACATCCAATTTGGTCCGATACCCATAGGGCTGCATGGGGGCCAAAATCGGTCCGATGCTGTCCGATTTTTATCGGACAGCATCAGAAATGCAAAATTCATAGTGTGAAACCAGCCTAACACGTATCCAAAGACTGGTGAGTGCGGCTTTCTATCCTAATCTGCTATGTCTGCAACTTGGCGTGCACCACCAGTCATGTCCACCCGCTGACAGCTGGCTGATTGAAGTCCATCAGAAGCATTAGTAGCCTGGTGTCTCCCCTTTCGTTTGTTACTTGGACACATACGTTTTTGCAGTCAGTGTTTCATCTGCATGGATAAAGAATTGACAAAGTTTGTCCTATAATTTAATAGTTTTTCAGTACTGTATAATCCGTTGTGAATAGCTCAACTTTGCAGAACATTCAGTGATATTCTCCCAAGATCCATATTGTGTTTTTCTTCTGTTGAATGACCTAAACCATCTCTTGTAACCTAAGTACCAAGTCCGTGATTGGTGACCATATTAGCCATGTAGAGATATAAAAAAGTAGTCTATTGCCGGATCCTGAAAATCATATGATGTACTACATAAGCTTATTTAGAAAAAAAAATATTTTATTATTCTGCACATACAGGGTAAAAACAACGCGCTTCGGCTTGAAAAGAGCAAAAGCCTTCATCAGCTAAATTATACATCCTCAATGGTACAATATTTGTGCCTTTTAAACCATTTCCCCAGCAAGGGAGGGAAAGAAAAAAAAGAGAGGCCGGGGTTTTTGCTATTACCATCGCTGCTCTACTTTATTAGCTTCCTCCTCTTAATTAGGTCTATTCATTAGCCAAGGTAAGTAATAGGTATAGTCTAACAAAATAAAAAAAAAGAAACAGAAAACATTTTCTTCCTTTTTGATGACTAAGTGTGCATAGGTACCCAATAAAAAGTCCAATATATAATGTGAGTAATCTTTCATAAAAAAAAAAAAAAAAAAAGAATAAGAATGGGGAGAAAAAAAATATAATTTTTTCATAAAAATGTGGACCCTATATATTAAAAGAATATACTCCAATGTGACTTAAAGAGGACCTGTGACCCCCCTGGTGCTTTCCAAACTGAAAGCACACCTGAATGCAGCGTGTCTGCTGAATTCAGGGAAGGGGTCCTCCCATGTCTCTAGCCCCCTTGTAAGTTGTACAAAACACTTTATAATGTGTACAGATAAGCAGTCCGGAGGGACTTAGTGAGTAATGAGTCCTCGCTACTCCCTGGTGTCCTCCCTGTCTCCAGCCCTCTCTGTGCCACCTCCAGCCCCCTCAGTGCCGCCTCCTTTATGTGTCTCCCCTCCTCGGCTGCTCAATGCTGCTTTGCGTCTGAAGTCACACAGGTGCAGAGCGAGCAATGGGCAGGAGCTGGTCCCAGGAGCTGAAATGTCTCCTGCCGGAGCCTGCCCTGCTCCGGATTATGTATGTACAGCAGGGCGGGCTCCGGTGCTGACATCACCGGCAGGAGTCGTTTCCGAAATGGCACAGAGTTCAGCACTGGTCTTGAAGGTACATGTACACTTTTATTAATGTTATGCTGACAGTTGAGTTACTATATTAAAAAGCAAGGAATCCAGAATAAAAGGTGCAGCAACACTCCATAGCCTTAAAAGCTTGATTTCAAACTCTATTCAGCAAGTTAAAAACATTGGGTCACGGAGGAACGCAGGGCTGCTGGGACAACAGCCTGTTTCACGTGACTAGGCATCTATCGGTCCCGCATAGTAGGTAGTATTCACATGAAACAGGTTGTTGTCCCAGCAGCCCTGCATTCCTCCGTGACCCAATGTTTTTAACTTGCTGAATAGAGTTTCAAATCAAGCTTTTAAAGGGAACCTGATTCCTAAAAATCAGCCCCCAGACCATTTATACCTGTCCCTGCACCTCCAGGAATGCATTGTAGGCATTCCTTTGTGTAAAAAAAGTGAATTGGTAAAGTATCTAAAACTGCTTTTATTACCTTGCTTTCTGTGGCTTCTTAGTGCTTGAGAAGTCACTCAGGGCGTTCCCTGTGGCTTCTCAGCGCCGCATGCACATCAATTATTCACACCCAGATGGGCATGCTAAGGCAGTGTGAGCTCCCTCGCCCCTCTCCATGGGCGGTATAGGCTGTATGATACAAATCGCGTCATATCCATATCATAGAACTTCGTGCTGCGAAGCAACATTTGTGTCCGGTGAGAATAATCCGAATTCTCCCAGATTCATCCGGAAAGATGGAAACCGGATGGCAGAGAGCTGCCATCCGGCTCCATCCGGTCCCATAGGGGCCAAAAACCGGTCCGGGGCTGTCTGGTTTACACCGGACAGCCCCAGACCGGACCTTGCCGTGGTGTGAAGCCAGCCTAAGACGCTCATGTTTGCAATCCAAGTTTTTTTTCTCTGCAGGATAAATGGGAGTAGTGCTGAAGTTTATTACCTGATTGTTGTATGTTAGTGTATTAAGAAGGGTTTGTCCATTAGTAGACCATGAGGCTACTTTAAGTGTTGGATTAATTTCTTAGATTGCACTTAATGGAATAATATTTTTATTTCATTATTAAAAAAAAATGCTAATATGGACAAATATTGCTTATTTTTATGGTGTCATAAATTGTTTTTTTTCATGCCTTCTCAGACTGTCCACCTAATGGGGCACAGAGGTGGCATTCTTATTGTGTGGGACAGTTTTATTACTATGTAGGGCATTTGTCCTGAGTGGTGCATTTATATCGTGCTGGGCAGCCCACCAGATCTAATAGTATGGGCATGATGAATAAGTTGCATACAGACACATTGCATCATACGTGCTTGTGTGACTGACGCCCTATGGAATCCTCATCAGTGTGAATATAAAAATACCACCAATCACCTCCATGGCAGGTTGAGAGTGATTGCTGGACCGGTATTATGCACCTGTGTTGCCTTTATCATTGGGGTCTGCTGTGTCCTGCTAAGTGCATTTGGTATCAGACCTATTGACTGCTTATGAAGAGTTTTTCTTATTCCTTATGGTGCCACTTAGTGGTCTTTTCATCATAATTATGTATTAGCAAACACTAGACATTAGAGAATTTTGTTTAGTGATTCCAACATTTACATATATCTACTATAATAATTGCCGTAGCACGTTTTGTGTCGGACCCCGGCACGCCGTGGCTTTGTCACTATGTGACGTCACCACGGCGAAGCATTGCCCGCGTAGCGGGCATTGCGAGCCGTCGCCGCTGTCAGCACACATATTAATAGTGATGATCCTCCTCCTGCCCGCGCTGCCTGCCCCATCACCCCCTGCCTGTCACCATAGCCATCCTCCACTGCCCGGTCACCCCCAGCCTATCACCACTGCCCCTACCGCTCCCCGATCGCCCCCCCCCCCACTCTCCGGTCACCCCCCGCCTGTCAGCACAGACCCCCTCCACTGTCCGGTCACCCCCCCCGGCCTCTTACCACAGCTCCTTCAAGCCAGCCGCGATCTCTCTTCATCCTGCTTGAGGACCTCTGATGACGTCACGATGATGGGTGGAGTCACAGATCACATGATCGTGACGTCATCAAAGGTCCTGTTCCGATCTAACCTACTCTGCGCTACTCATCCCCCTGCGCTGCACACTGACCCCCACTCTGCCCCTGACCCTGGCTCTGCCTACTCACCCCCACTCTGCCCCTGACCCCCACTCTGACACATCACCCCCACTCTGCCCACTCACCCACCAACTCTTCCCCCTCACCCCCACTCTGCACACTGACCCCCACTCTGCACACTGACCCCCACTCTGCACACTGACCCCCACTCTGCACACTGACCCCCACTCTGACCCTGCTCTGCCCACTGACCCCCACTCTGACCACTGACCCCCACTCTGCACACTGACCCCCTCTCTGACCCTGCTCTGCCCATTCACCACCACTCTGACCACTGACCCTGCTCTGCCCACTGACCCCCTCTCTGCCCACTCACCCCCTCTCTGCCCACTCACCCCCACTATGCTCACTGACCATGCTCTGCCCACTCACCCTGCTCGGCCCACTGACCCCTCACACTGGCCACTCATCCTGCTCTGCCCACTCACCATGCTCTGCCCACTCACCCCTCACTGCCCACTGACCCCTCACACTGACCCTGCTCTGCCCACTGACCATCCTCTGCCCACTCACCCCTCACTGACCCTGCTCTGCCCACTCACCCTGCTCGGCCCACTGACCCCTCACACTGCCCACTGACCCTCCTCTGCCCACTCAACATGCTCTGCCCACTGACCCCTCAATGCCCACTCACCCTGCTCTGCCCACTGACCCTGCTCTGCTCACTGACCACTCACACTGCCCACTCACCCTGCTCTGCCCACTGACCCCTCACACACCCCACTGACCCTGCTCTGCCCACTCACCCCTCACACTGACCCTGCTCTGCCCACTGACCCTGCTCTGACCACTCACCCCTCACACTGCCCACTGACCCCTCACACTGCCCACTCACGCCTCACACTGCCCACTGAACATGCTATGCCCACTTACCCCTCACACTGCCCACTGACCATGCTCTGCCCACTGACCCCTCACACTGCCTACTGACCCTGCTCTGCTCATTTACTCCCACTCTGCCCACTCACCCCTGCTTTTACCACTGACCCTGCTCTGCCCACTGACCACCCTCTGTTCACTCACCCCCCGCTCTGCCCTTTCACCATGCCCACTGACCCCTGCTCTGCCAACTGACCGTGCCCACTCACCCATGCTCTACCCACTGACCCTTCTCTGCCCACTCACTGTGCCCATTGACCGCCGCTCTGCCCACTAACCCCTGCTCTGCCCACTGACTGTGCCCAATAACCCTTGCTATGCCCACTAAACCCTGCTCTGCCCACTCACCCCCGCTCTGCCCGCTGACCCCTGCTCTGCTCACTGACTGTGCCCACTCACCCCTGCTCTGCTCACTCACCCCTGCTCTGCCCACTGATTTTTCCCACTAACCCCTGCTGTGCCTACTGACTGTGCCCACTGACCCCTGCTCTGCCCAATCACTCTGCCCACTAACCCCTGCTCTGACCACTGACCCCCGCTATGACCCTGCTCTGACCACTGACCCCCAAATCCTGCTCACTGACCCTGCTCTGCCCATTCACCCCCCACTCTGCCCACTCACCCCCGCTCTGCCCACTGACCCTGCTCTGCCCACTTACCCCCCCCCCTCTGGCTACTGACAATGCCCACTGACCCCAGCTCTGCCCACTGACCCCAGCTCTGCCCACTGACCCCAGCTCTGCCCACTGACCCCTGCTCTGCCCAATGACTCTGCCCACTAACCCCTGCTCTTCCCACTCATCCCCCACTCTGCCCACTGACGCTCGCTTTGCCCACTGACCCCCAGCAGATCGGTTTCCCAGCCAACGACAGGTCCTGTCCTGCCACCTACAAGACGGGTGGTGCGAGCCGCCGCAGGGTAAGTATCCTCACTGAGGTTTTTTTAGTTTTATTATCACCATGAAGGAGGGGGAGGGGGGTGTGCAGCCCCAGAGGGAGGGGGGCCGCAGAGACTGGAGGCCCAGAGGGACGGGTGCCACGGGGAGCGGAGGGGGTCAGGAGGAGCGCCTCCATCCTGCCCCCCCCTATCCATCCTGCCCCACCCAACACCATCCTGCCCCCCCGACTCCATCCCGCACCCCCACCACCATCCTCACCCCCCGCCAACATCCTGCCCCGCCGCCTCCATCCTCCCCGCCCCCCCTCCCCCCGCCACCATCCTGCCCTGCCGTCTCCATCCTGCCCTGCCGTCTCCATCCTGCCCTGCCGTCTCCATCCTGCCCCGCCTTCTCCATCCTGCCCTGCCTTCTCCATCCTGCCTCGCTCCGTCCATCCTGCCCCTCCGACTCCATCCTGCCCCTCCGGCTCCATCCTGCCCCTCCGGCTCCATCCTGCCCCTCCGGCTCCATCCTGCCCCTCCGCCTCCATCCTGCCCCTCCGCCTCCATCCTGCCCCTCCGCCTCCATCCTGCCCCTCCGCCTCCATTCTGCCCCGCCCCCTCCATCCTGCTCCGCCACCCACCATCCTGCCCCCCCACCCACCATCCTGCCCCCCTTGCTCCTTCCTGCCCCACTCACTACTTCCTGCCCCGTTCACTCCATCCTGCCCTGCTCGCTCCATCCTCACCCCCGCTGTTCTTGCTCCCCTGCCTCCATCCTGCCCTCACGCTTACTCATCTGGCCCCGCTTGCTCCATTCTGCTCATCTGCTCAATCCTGCCCCTTCGGCTTCATCCTGCTCCTCTGCCTCCATCCTGCCCCGCTCAATCCATCCTGCCCCCCGCTCTTCTTGCTCCCCCGCCTCCATCCTGCCCTGCTCGCTCCATCCTGCCGCCCCCCTCCCCCGCCTCCATCCTGTTGCCCCGCCTCCATCCTGTTGCCCCGCCTCCATCCTGTTGCCCCGCCTCCATTCTGTTCGCCCCGCCTCCATCCTGTTCCCCCCCGCTCCATCCTGTTTCCCCCGGCTTCATCCTGTTTCCCCCGGCTTCATCCTGTTTCCCCCCGCCTCCATCCTGCCCCTCCCGCTCCATCCTGCCCCCTCCTGCTCCATCCTGCCCCCCCTTCCCGCTCCATCCTGCCCCGCTCGCTCCATCCTGCCCCGCTCGCTTCATTCTGCCCCGCTCGCTTCATTCTGCCCCCCCAACACAATCCTGCCCCCCCTCCCCTCCTCAGCTGATCGCTTGCCCAGGCAACTACAGGTCCTAAAGGCCTGTAGGACCTACAAGGCGGAGGTGGAGCGAGCCGCCGGACAGGTGAGTATCCTCACTGAGGATTTTTTTAATTTTACTGTGGACAACCGGGGGCCAGGAGGAGTGGGGGACCGCGGTGACCGCAGTATTGCCAAATACCATAGTGCTGCTATACATGTGCTATAATGTACTGCCATATACCATAGTGCTGCTATACATGTACTGTAATGTACCGCCATATACCATAGCACTGCTATACATGTACTGTAATGTACCGCCATATACTATAGTGCTGCTATACATTTACTATAATGTACTGCCATATACCATAGCGCTGCTATACATGTACTCTAATGTACCGCCATATACCATAGCACTGCTATACATGTACTGTAATGTACCGCCATATACTATAGTGCTGCTATACATTTACTATAATCTACCGCCATATACTATAGTGCTGCTATACATGTGCTCTAATTACCACCATATACCATCGTACTGATATATATATCTACTATATAATTGCCGTAGGCACTTCCGTGTCGGACCCCGAAAAGACCGTGGCTATGTCACTCTGTGACGTCACCAGTTGGCCTGCGCGAGCAATGGCCACGAGGCCATTGCGAGTCGCTGGCTGAGCGCGAGCAATGGCCGCGAAGCGGCCATTGCGAGTCGCTGGCCGAAAATAGAACCAGAGGCTTGGCCACAAAGTTAGCGATTTACCGCTCATGTAGCGCGAGTCGCTGCCTGAGCGGTAAATCGCTAACTTTGTGGCCGAGCCTCTGGTTCGATTTTCGGCCAGCGACTCGCAATGCCCACTTCGCGGCCATTGCGAGCACTCAGCCCCAAAAAGTATTCACACACCCCCAAAAAGTATTCAACCCCCCAAAAAGTATTCACACACCCCCAAAAAGTATTCACACACCCCCAAAAAGTATTCACCCCCCCAAAAAGTATTCACACACCCCCAAAAAGTATTCACCCCCCCCAAAAAGTATTGAACCCCCAAAAACTATTCACACACCCCCCAAAAACTATTCACACACACCCCCAAAAACTATTCACACCCCCCCAAAAAGTATTCACACCCCCCCAAAAAGTATTCAACCCCCCAAAAAGTATTCAACCCCCAAAAAGTATTCACACACACCCCCAAAAAGTATTCAACCCCCCCAAAAAGTCCTTACACCCCCCCAAAAAGTATTCACACCCCCCCAATAAAATAAAAAAAAAAAAAATAATAATATATAAAATTAATATATTAATTAAATTAACTAATTTAAATAAAAAAAAATAATCTAATACAAATAAATTTCATTAAAATAAAAAATGAATATACAAATAATAAAAATAATAAATATTAAAATAAATCAAAATAAAAATATATATATATATATATATATAATTAAAATATTAATAACATTAACTAATTCTAAGAAATTCAAATTACTCAAATAAAAAAAAAATCAATTAAAATAAAAAAGAAAATAATATTCTAAAAATATTCTATAATAAATAATTACAATAATAAAATCATAAATAAAAAAAAAAAAATATTCCATATAAAAATTCATAACATTAACTAATTCTAATAAAATAAAACTAATAAATAAAATATTCATAACATTAAGTTATTCAAAAAATTGGAATATAAAAAAAAAAAATAAAAAAAAAAAATAATATAGCTACTATAATCTAATTAACGCACGTTCTAGAATCCCGATGCATTGCATCGGGCTCACAGCTAGTATATATATATTCCTGAAGGCTACAAATTCCATGCAATGGCTTCATAATGGTTTGTGTAATGATTTTGCTCCATGTTTCTTCTTATTTTTCAGCTAATAATATGTGAGGAAGCCATTGAATGTATTTTGGTATTTTGAGTTCTTATCAGGTTTCCCTTCAGTGAGGGTTAAAAGCGTCACCCTGAACATGAAATGTCTGCTTAGCATAGTGTAGGAATATGAATTAAACAGGTATGTTTCTTTTATGTGCTGACTCCTGTTTCAGAAGGTTTAATCATGTAAAATGAATTCAACACTATGATCGTTATTCAGGTGGAAATACTTTCCGCAGCAAGACAGCTTGTTAATGTAATGTTATGATAAATCTCCAATTTGGTGTTTGAATTTCCTATTCATTTGAAAGCTACAGAGTGGAGATCTAATTAGCAGGAATCTATGGCCCTGGGGACAACAAGCCTTTACTCCAAGCCCTACAAAGAGTCCGCTGGATACATTCGGAACAAAATAGTGCTTACCAGTTTTATTTAGATTGATTGACTTTGATATATCATTTCCTTAAACCAAGATAAATAGAAACACTGCATAGAATTTGTCTAGAAGTAACAAAGCAAATATCATGTGTGTGGCAATGGATTTTGTTCAATCTAGGTTAATAAAACAAGCTGTCGTTAATTTAGAATTGCACATTTTTAATTGAAATTGACTGGCTGAATTTGAAAAGAGATAAATTGCTTTATTGCAGAATCTCACTGCGGAACTGGTCATTCTCTTTTTACTTACTGTAGCTAAAATATATTTTTCACTTTGCCATAAAGAATCACCTGGAATTTTCAAATATAAGTCAATCAGGTTTTCCTGGATTTAGATATTGATTACCGCTCCCGTGTGAAATATGCCAATGCCACTGATCAGCTGTCTATTAGTCCCATGGGGGCCGGAGGTAAACGGTGTGTCACGAGGTTCTTCTGCAGTATCCCACAATCAACAAAGCGAGAGATGCGGGATCTGCCCAAGAACCTTTATTGCTTGAAAACATAAAATTCCATAAACAATCTATCAGAATACTGTATATCCAGATAAACCAGGTGACTCTCCCATGCCTTTGGAGAGCTCACCTTGGCTTCAGCGTCCCACACAGACTTACTGCAATCACACACTGCTTCTTTACCCCCAACCCACCATCCAAAACCAGTTCTATTGAGACTGTCCATGGGGGTAGTATAAACATTTACAGTTAGGAATGCAATTGTTCAACCCTCTGGAATGTAATGAGCACACAGGAAATGGGGGAAGGGAGAAATGCACAGTAAAGGAACACACTTGTAAAATGTAGTAAAATATATCACACCATCACAACCTCTCCCTCCTTTCAATAAGTGAGCATGCCATGAGGTCTACACAGAGCTTTGGCCATCTCACTTTAGTCCATATTGCTTAATTGTCAATATGTCCTTGCATAATGGCATGGTAGGTCAGCCTGAATGAATCTATGGTTCTTCTTGTTAGGTGACGGATCCCACAAAATGGCACTGTAACTCCCAAGGTCGTTTCCAAGGAGGACATCTGCGGGAAGCCCTTCCATAACTCCAATGCAGCACAGTTTTTTCCCCATAACCATAATACAAGTGCACCCAAGCTCGCTGAATATATTTGCGAGTACCCCCCGCCAGGACAATGGGGAACCCGGGCCCTGGGTGAAACGCCTCTGGTCGAACCACACAGGGGTCAGCAATAGTCAAGAAAGCCCCTGTGTATCTAAATCATGACGCTTTGTATCTATCATTGGAGACATCCTGCAGGTGATGTTGACATTGCTCTTGGTAGTTTGGGGACAAAGGCCGGAGGTTATACACTCCATAAGGGGTATCTGTGGTGCATGGGTCGGCGGTCCACTCTGGGTGGTTGTAACTCCTCAGGTGGGATGCAGTGCTCATGCTGCACCGAACGAGGTGGTGGTGTGCTTGGCTCCTTCCAAGTCCTTGAGGTACAATAAGATTGCTGGTGGCCAGATTTCCCACAGTCATAACATTTCCTCTCCGTGATTCCCCAAAGTTGTGGTTGCAAATGTTGGGGCTTGGGATTGTAAGGTGTACTCATCGACCTGCGGCTGGGTGATGGGGCAGATATAACTGGAGGGGGCATGGGCACAAGGGCAGGCTATGGTTTATAGTGCACAGGATTCACTGGACGAGGTGGGAGTACATGGGACTCCCTCCAAGTTCTTGAGGGACAACTAGCTTGCAGGTGCCCAGGTTTCCCGCACCCATAACATCTCCTCTCTATAAATCCCCCTGGTCATGGTCGGAACTGTTGGGGTCCAGGATTTTGAGGTGGGGTTGTCATCGGCCTGCGGTTGGGTTGAGGGGCAGATATAACTGGAGGGGGCCGGGGCGCAGGGGCAGGCTGTGATTTATCATCCAGTAGCCTCCACCACTGCTGTCAGATAGTAAGGGCCTCATTAATCGGGGCTGCGGCTCTATCCAATGTGGACAGCATGAGTTCCTGGACCCATTGCTGTATTTCTGAGGGACCCTTGGCGAGAAATTGTTACTGGGGTTACTGGGAGAGTTACTGATTACATCAACTTTTGTACTGACAATATTGTACCTATTCAGGAGATTCAGTGTTATGCAAACAACAAGCCTTGGATTACAAAAGAATTGAAACATCTACTAAACAGAAAGAAAAAAGCTTTTAAATGCAAAGATAAGGAGGAGATGAAAACTGTACAGAGAGACTTAAAGGGGAAAATTAAAATTGCCCGTGAAGCATTCAGAATTAAATTGGAAAATAAATTGTCACACAACAACTCCAGAGATGTGTGGGCGGGAATGAAGCTATTGACTGGGTTTAAGGCAAGGTCAGATCAGGGGGATGGGGGCTGATCATGGCTAATGAAATGAATGAGTTTTTCAACAGATTCAATGATAACTGTGCAATGTCAACAGGGGAGAAGGCCGGGGAGCGACAAGCAATATCAACTGGGGGGAGGAAGGTAGAGACTTTCTTGATCTCAGAAAATGATGTGAGGGAACAGTTTAGTAAGCTGGTCATTGGTAAAGCAGCAGGGCCTGATGGTATCTGTCCACGTGTCCTCAGAGTGTGTGCAAATCAGTTGTGCACTGTCTTCCAGCACCTGTTTAACTGGAGCTTACAATCACAGAGAGTACCAGTTCTATGGAAGACTTCTTGCCTAGTGCCGGTTCCCAAGACTACCTTCCCGAGCTCCCATAACGACTATAGACCGGTGGCCTTAACATCGCATGCGATGAAGTCCTTGGAGAGAATTGTACTTGCCTACTTGTGTCCGAGGGTGTCTGCTTTTACGGACCCCCTTCAGTTTGCGTATCGGCAGAGTCTGGGGGTGGACGATGCTGTAGCGTATCTGCTACAAACAGTACATTCCTTTTTGGACAATGATGGAACCACTGTGCGTGCCATGTTCTTCGATTTCTCCAGTGCATTCAATACCTTACAGCCACTATTATTACGTAAAAAGCTGGTTGAAATGGCGGTTGATGAGGGACTAGTGAATTGGATCATTGATTACCTGTCGGACAGGCCACAGTTCGTTAGGTTGGGGGCGGCCGTATCGGATAGTGTTCGGAGCAGTGTTGGAGCCCCTCAGGGAACGGTGCTGTCGCCATTCCTTTTTACGTTATACACAGCTGATTTTCAGTATAAATCAGACCTTTGTCACCTTCAGAAGTACTCTGATGACTCCGTGATAGTCGGAGGTATTGAGAGAGGCCGGGGGGAGGAGGAATACAGAAGGGTGCTCTCGGACTTTGTTGACTGGTGCCAGGCTAACCATTTAGAACTCAACGTAAAGAAAACCAGGGAGTTGGTGTTGAGTTATGGAAGGTGCAGGAAGGATTGCTTACCTATCACTATTGATGGTCAGGATGTGGAGATGGTGGAGAATTTCAAATATTTGGGGTTCATCTGGACAGCAAGCTTGATTGGAGGTGCCATATGGAGAAGGTTTGCAAGAAAGGGATGAGCAGACTTTACTTCCTAAGGAAATTAAGGTCGTTTAATGTGTGTAGCAAAATGCTTGAAATGTTCTACCAATCTATTGTGGCGAGTGCAATCTTTGCTGCAATAATATGCTGGGGTAGTAGTGTGCGCACAGCTGACGTTAATAAGCTGAATAAACTTATCAAGAGGGCTGGTGCGGCGGTGGGTCTACAACTTAGGACTTTCAAGGAGGTATTAGAGGATAGAATTAATAAGAAATGCAAGGCTATAATGAGCAACAATACACACCCGCTCTCTGAACTGTTTGCGAAGCAGAAGAGCACATTCAGCAAGCGTCTAATCCAACTGAGGTGTAAAAAGGAAAGATACAGAAAATCGTTTGTTCCGACAGCTGTGGGGATTTTTTACAAATGTATAAGTGTAAAGCATCCCAAGACTATGTGAAGTTCTATGTGTATGGGGGGGAATAGGTGAGGTACATGTACCAGTCTACCCGCATCTGCTGTCCATATAGACTTATTTTGTAAAGTGTGAAATGTTCTTGATCTTTGTTCTGCTGCTGTAATACTGTAATTTCCTCCGGGATCAATAAAGTTTATCTTATCTTATCTTATAAGAAATACCTGTACAACATCTTCCACAATTAAGGCATTTTCTGTTTCCAGCCATCTCCGACATGCCTGGGACATCTTATGGGCTTGCGTCCTAAACGATCCCTCCTTGGTACAAGGAAGATCTCGGCACTGGGCCCTATACAAGTCGGGTGATAGCATGGTAATCCAAGATAGTCCATTTAACAAAGTTATAATCCCGATTCCACTGTGAGTCAATAGTTCGATAAGCCTCTGCCACGCTTCCATTCAGCAGTCCCACTAACAAACACATCCATCCAGAGTGGGGCACCTCCATCACGGCACACTGCTGCTCAAAGTCCTTGAAGAATCCTTAAACATTTCCGGAAGTCTCATCAAATGGCTTGAAGTCTGTCCTGTTGATCCGTGCAGGCTCACGGACTGTTGGGCTTACATTCTAAATTGCATTACTCTCTCGTTAGAGCTCCATTGCTTCTTGTCTTCGCTGTGCTCGGCGAACAGCCTCCTCCTTATACTGCTGAGAGACATCTGGGCCCAGAACCGCCATCTCTTCTTCTTACCATGCCAACCACTGGCTTTTTGAGGTTGGAGTCCCCGTTTTCAGCATTTGTCTGGAAGGAGGTGGACGGGCCAGCACCCACCAGTAGATCAATTAAAGCCTCTTTAGTCAGTCCTTAAAAAGAAAAAATAGTGTTGCGCCACCTGTGGACCTCTCCTGTCTTTAAAATGGTCGTATTATAAGTGAACTAACCTTTAAAGGTTGTGCCCGATCCGCACAACCAGATTGTGAGCATAGCTTTGTGGCTCAGGCTGCCAGCCTTGGATCTGTAGTGCTCCTGTATCCTCAATCGCCTCTACTCCTGGCCTCGTGCTGTCCACACTCTCTCTCTCCAGGGTTAGGTCAGGAAACACCAGGTTGATCCATTAACCCTATCCCTCCTGCAGCTCTGTCACCGCTTTCCACAATGGAATTAGATTAATAGAATTCAAATAGAATATGCGGTTCTAAGGTAGAGCGCAGATATGAGACGGGATACTTTAATCTTTATCTCCATAACTTTATTCATTTAACGCTCCAGACTACAACATGTTTCGACGTACAGACGTCTTCCTCAAGCGGACCTGCGCTCTACCTTAGAACCGCATATTCTATTTGAATTCTTTAGTCAGTCCTTGGTAGTTCAGGCCCAGATCTTTGACAATGATGGGAGTGCTGGTGTGTCACGGTCCGCGCTGCTGTGGTATGAATAAACTCACCAAAGAGTCAGAAGTTATTCCATCCTTTATTTCCTCCTCTCTCCTACGCGTTTCAGCGCCACACCCGGCGCCTTCTTCAGGGACATTCATGAATGTCCCTGAAGAAGGCGCCGGGTGTGGCGCTGAAACGCGTAGGAGAGAGGAGGAAATAAAGGATGGAATAACTTCTGACTCTTTGGTGAGTTTATTCATACCACAGCAGCGTGGACCGTGACACACCAGCACTCCCATCATTGTCTTGGATTCAAACCACTATCCAGTGGTCGGTGGAGGTCCTGCAGCAGCTGGAACACTGATTCCAAAACGCCTTCAAACCAGTTGTGGGGATCACAACTGGACCAGGTGAGCAGCTTCACAGCACCACCAGCTTACACAAGTGTCACTAGTGATAGGGCACTATTGCGCCTCTTGTCCCCCTCCCTATTTTTCTTTTCACAGGCCCAGATCTTTGGCTCTCTCCTGTAGACTTGATACAGTCCAGTGTCTGTACTCACTCTGTGGATGGGTCTCCATTGGGCTGTGCTCCGTTGATCCCACCGCTGCCACCAGTTGTCACGGGGTCCTTCTCCAGTATCCCACAATCAACAGAGTGAGAGATGCATGATCAGCCCAAGAACCTTTATTGCTTGAAAACATAAAATTCCATAACCAATCTATCAGAATACTGTATATCCAGGTAATCCAGGTGACTCTCCCATGCCTTTGGAGAGCTCACCTCGGCTTCAGCGTCCCACACCGACTGACTGCAATCACACACTGCTTCTCCTCCCTCAACCCACCATCCAAAACCAGTTCTATTGAGACTGTCCATAGGGGGTAGTACAAACATTCACAGGTAGGAATTCAGTTGTTCAACCCTCTGGATTTTAATGAGCACACAGGAAGTGGGGGAAGGGGAGAACACACAGTAAAGGAACACACTTGTAAAATGTAGTAAAATATATCACACCATCACATGGTGTATGGAGCTGAGGCACCTCAGCTTCAAGTACTGTTAGTCTCTGATACTGCAGCTCGACTCCTATTCAGTTCAATAAGAGGTAAGCTATGGTGCCTGATAACCGCCACTACAAAGTACACTGTTTACTTCCAGCATCCAGACCTTAAAATAACTGACCTGAGACCTCACATTTAATCTGATAATGAGTCATAAGTAAGACTGCTTAGTGAAGTCGAACTCGTTGACTGGGTCATGTCGACCATGTAAATTTTTCTTTTGTGTGCACTATATTTTCTTTTGAAAAAGAAAAGGAAAGTCCAGTCCTGTTGAGCCGGACTCCAATTTTTTCTTTTATCTTTGATGTGAGGCCGGGGCGAGGTCGGTGTCTGAGCCCCAGATTGATGAGCATAGAGCAACTGGGTGAGCTGGAATCAAGTTGCTATAATTCAATATCTTAGCCCTTAACAGGTCTCTTAAATGAGCTTTTGATATTTTTTTTTTAAACTGCCATGTATTTCGAAAAAGTTGTGTGTGGTATTGCAGCTCATCATTATTAACTTAAACCCTTAAATGACTGCCAACATGTTTTAAAATGGCATCCGTTAGGGGTGCTTATTTCTTACTGTTGTTTTTGTTTTTAAATGACGGTAAGGAATAAGTGAATCACGCTGTCCTGCCAGCAAAAGTCCAGTGGGTGACAGCTGTACATGACAGTTGACACCAGCCATCGGCCCCGATCAATTTTGGAATGGAACAGTGCCGATTAACCCCGTAAATACTGCTGTCAATTGTGATAGTGGTATCTATGAGGATAAAAGGGGCCTAAAAGACACCCTTTGCAGGATCAATTTCCCGAGATGGTAAATGCAGGTATTGATCGTTGCCAAGGTACCCTGAGGTCATCTGCTGTAAGCAGCATCTTACAGGCACAGAGGCACAGTCAGTAACAGGTCTCATGTGCTGCTATACACTTGTACAGCAGTGCATGTGATCCAAGTGAAAAATATTCATATTCCACAGTGGGACTAAGTGAAAACAAAAACCCACATGAGTGCACAAAAATTCTAAGAACCCAATTCACCACTATTAATCCATCGTTTACGTTAAAACAAACAAACAAAAAATACACGTAGTATAAAACTATCACATTATTTATTCCATATGTCGAACCCTGTAATACAATTATTAAAAAAACCACACCAAAAATGTTGGATTTCCATCATGCTCACAAAACCACACGAAGCTCACCTATTACTGAAGTGCTCCAGATCAAAATCTATTATTGAAGTTCTCCGGATCAAAATTCCAACGAATAGCAGATTATAAAAAAAAAAGATACAGCACTATTAAAAGGTTACATTTTGTTTATTTGATAAAACTCAAAACATCAGTAAAAAGCAGACAGATATGGTTGTAATAGCCATGCCAGCGGTTTGCGTGTTTCAAGGCCTCTGCCTCTTCTTGCATGGCTATTACCGCCATATCTGTCTGCTTTTTACTGATGTTTTGACTTTTATCATATGAATAAAATTTAACCTATGAATAGTGCCTGATCATTTTATGGACTGTGGTATAACTGTACTGACCCAAAGAATAAATAGGTTTTATCACTTCTACCCTCCGGTGAACCGCACAAAAAATAAAAACAATAAGTGAAATCTTGTTTTTGTCCATTCTGCATCTGAAAAATCTGAATGAAAAGTGATCAAAAATGTGTTATACACCACAAAATGATACCAAAGCAATATCAAACTAAACATACAAAAAAAAGGCCCCCCGTACACCTCTGTACACCAATACATAGACAGATCTCAGAACATGGCGACAAAAAAAAAGTCTTTATTATACAAAAGCATTTTTAGTGTAATAGCAGCAAAAACTATATAAATTTGTAATCGCATCAACCTGCAGAATAATTCCATCTTATCATTATTGCACAATGAACTGCACAAAAATTAAATTAAGAAATATTTTTATACTGCTGTCCATTTCTTCAGTCTACATCCCAAAAATTGCAATAAGGCTCAGTTCACACGTCTATGCTCTCCGCTGAGCACTTATGTCGGCATTACTGTGTAAATTATAAAAAACGTGATTCAGAAGAAAACCCTGATGGATCATCTCAATCTTGAGACAGATGGAGCCACTTTGGACTTCGTCAGGTCTCTATTCCGGTGGTGTCCCATCATTTTAGGTATCTTTTTTAGCGCACGAGTATGGACGACCAAAGTTCACTGAAAGCCTAAGATGAAGGATATCACCAGAACAGACATCAAACAGAAACCAAAGTGTCTCTGATGTGGCTAGGGCTAAATGTACTCGGACACCGGGACTGCTGGCAGCTTGGATGGGGAGATCACGGGTGGTCGGGATCCCGGTTCCGTGCCCTGGTTATCATTTGAGTAGGTGGTGGGGGAGAAGGGAGTATTTACAGGGGATCGTGATGCCACGTGTAGTTCCCGGTAATATGGTACCGGCGCTGCAAGCCGGCCACTGAGGATGGATGTTGCCAGTTCAGGGTCCCCCTTATGGAGTCTCTAGGTGTTCTCTCTTTGTCTTTCAGGGATAACTTCTCTCTTCCCAGTCTCTACCACCCTCGCAGAGCTCTCCCGCCAGTCCCACGGCCTGTAGCTGGTAGGCAAGGTCTGTGCCCTACCGGTCCGGACGGAAGGGGCCCAAGAGTAAACAAAGCCCCCCCTTCAATCGAAATTCTGGCTCTTCTCCTCTAGTGTCCTGATTTGGTTCTTAGTCCTGAGAGGCAAGGTACCTTGTGGCGCTATCAGCAACACGGTTTCTATGGGCCGGTAGCACGTCGGTCTGTGGTCAGAGTTAAACTTCTGGCTGCCTCGGCTTCCCACGTTGCTGATGTTTCCCTCAACGTGACCAGCCGGCTCCAACCAATCCTGTCCCGTTGCCTTTTGTCCTGGGCCCCACTTAAAGATGGGACTCCCTCCTGGAGGCTGTGCTGTCAGGCCTGTCCTCCCTGACTGCCTTCCCAGCACTGTCTGATCTAAGCTGTCACTCTCTCAGTACATCTACCCTAGGCTCCACCCCCTTTTGGGACCTACTAAATTACTGGTCCCCCCTATTCTAAGTGGCCTAGTCCTAAGTGTGTGCAAGTACAGACTCCACAGGTTAAACCCTGAACTGACAACTTACAGGGAAAAACACATTTATTGTCACAGTGTAGGACTTCCCTGTGGCGCCTAGCCAGAGGGGCGCCACATCTCCAACTGACTCAGAGTGAAAGATTCTGTCCAGGAGCTTCACCTTATTCACATTTTTTTGTCATTTACATAAAAACCCATGTTTAAATTATCAGCATAAAACACAAGAATATGATCCCAGTGTTACACTGAAAACAAGTGAAAAAATGTAATGTTACCCCCACCCCAAAAAAAAGAACGATTCCTGATGCAGAAAAAAAAGAAGAGAAATCGAACATCTGTTTCAAGGAGATATTTTCAAAACAAATCTGGTCTGTCATGAATAAGGGCCCCATCAGCCCGAAACACACAGACTGGACCCTATACCTTTTGATTTTTTTTTATTATAAATGAACATAGAAAAGGTGTACAAGCATTTTCATAAGGTTACAGCCTCCAAATGCAAGTACATCTAACACGTAACCTAAAAAAAACTAGTGAGGGAATAAGGGGAGGGGGGAATCAAGTGCCGACAAGACAATTATCTAGTTATAATGAATAAACTTATGGAGATTAAGACATTTTATACAAATTAAAAAGGTGTCTGCCACTTAACAATCAGAATGAGGAGCACAATTAGGGAAACTGCGAGATGGTGTTGAAATGTGATACAATCCAGTGGTCCCTCCAGTGAAGGATCTTGTTTTTCTGTGCTCATGAGCTAAAGTTGTCTCATATTGCAAGTGGAGATTAATACGGGTAATGAGCTCTTCTTTCGTTGGTATGGAGCTGGACTTCCAGTGTTTTGTGATACACTGCCTAGCCACCACTAAGATGATAGTTACTATTGGTGTGAAGGACTGAGGTAGATCCCCAATACAGATGTCCAGTAATGCTAAGGGGCCCGTAAGGTTAAAGGGCATCCGGACAACTAATGAAATTAAGGATTAATCCTCTTTCCAGTAAATCTGTAACTTTGGGCAGCACTACCAGACATGGCCCATAGTGCCCCTTTGTTGGCAGTCTTTCCAGCACAGAGATGAGGCAGAGTTGACAAATTTAGCCAATCGTGATGGTCTAAGATACCAATTCAGCTGGAGTTTCTTTGCTTGGTCAAGGTGGTTAATGCTTGAAGAGAATTGCAATGTATCATTAGTGTCAGAATGTCAAATATCAAGAGGAGCGGAGAGAGTTGGTGCTCCCAAGCCTCCATGTAGGGTAATTTAGAATAACCACCTGGAGCAAGGAGAGCTTTGTATGCAATAGACACACCATGTTGGTTGGGGTATTCTGGTTTAAAAATTTTTTGGAGGGGGTCATCAGGTAGGACCATATTCCAAGGGGGCAGCTGTACTGTATTCAGAAAGTGCCAAATTTGTAGGCTCTGATAAAAGAGAGAGTTAGGTAGAGTGAAATAACTCACTATGGTCAAAAAGGGAAGCAGTCACAGTCCTGTAGTATCTATCAGGTTATGCAAAAATTGGACTCCTTGGGTCCCCCAGCGCGCTAGCAACAGTTTCTCAACCAAGTGCTCAATTGCACTCAGAGAGATGTATCTATAGAGAGAGGCGAAGTGCACCCTTCCAAGAAGGGACCAAACGCTCAGCAAAGCAGACATAGTGCTCAAATACTTAGGGGATGTGAGGTGCTGAAACAGGTTAATTTCCAAGAGTAATCTGATAGATTCCCATGGAGCAAAATGAGATTCTATTTGCATCCAAAGAGGGCCAAAAGATCCTGCCCACCAAGTCTTAGCCTATTCTAAAAGAGCAGCTCTATAATAAGATCAGACATCAGGGACTCCAAGTCCATCCTTTTGATATGGCAGAATGAGAATTTTAGTGGCAACCCGTTGAGGTTTAGTTCCTTAAATATAACGGCCCATTACTAATTGCTTGGAAAATGTAGTGGGAGGCATCGTAGCATATAGAGTAATTTGGGTAAAATTAACATTGAGTACTTGGATTCGATCTATCTAGGAAAGCTGAAGGGCTAAGTGCTTTGCAAGGTCCGAACAGATTTCCTGAATCAATAAGTCACAGTTTTGTTTAACAATTTTTTACATTTTGGTCATTCTGATCCCTAGGTACATAAACCCCTCTTTGGACCAAATAAAGGAGTAATAGCTTTGTAATTCAGACTGGGTAGGGCCAGAGAGATGTATTGGGAAAAAGATTGATTTGGATAAGTTAAGTTGACGCCTGTGAAGACTCTATAGAGGGGATGACACTGGTGCAGGAGAAAATGACATAATCGGCGTATAAGCCTATTTTGTGCTCTTTTGTGCACACTTGAACTCCCTGTATGGTAGGGTTCGCTTTTACAATTGCTGCCAAAAGCTCTATCACTAGAGCAAAGATAATTGGGAGAGGGTGCAGCCTTGGTGTGTGCCGTTGGATATTGCAAAGCTGTGAGACATAAAACCAGATGCACGAACCTGGGCATTGGGTGTGGAGTACCCACAATGCTAAATTTATGCAGCACCATGTCAATATACCTTCAGTGCACCCTGTCAGAGGCTTTTTCAGCATCCAGTGAGAGGAGTGCAGTGGGGGAGCCACTCCTCTCCAATATCTCAAGTAAGTCAATGACCCATCTAGTGCCATCTCTTTCCTGCCTCCCTGGGACAAATCTGACCTGATCCATTCCCACTAGTGTAGGAAGGACCTCCATGAGCCTGCCTGCTAAAATTTTGGCATACAATTTGACATCACAATTAAGAAGAGCAATTGGACGATAATTGCCAGGTGAGGTCGTGGTTTACCCGGCTTGGAGAGGGTGGCAATGATCGCCTCGAGACCTTCGTGTTTAATCTCTCGAGAGGGACTCGGGCCAGTGTTGCCCTATCAGGCATGGCACACTAGTGCAAGTTCCACGCACTAAACTCGCATTGCGAGTTGAAAGCGAGCGCAATCGCAGCATGCTGCGACTGCACACGATTTTCACGTGTGTGAGGGCAATAGAAGTATATGGGTGCAAGAAAATCTATTATTAGTTCAAAAACAGATGATTAGTCAAATGTAATGATTTCTGGGCTTTCTGTGACTATTAACCACATCAGCAGCCTCTAATGTCTGTCTGCACAGAGGCTGCTGATGCAGCTCATAACCCGGTGTTCGCGGGGTCAATTGGATGCTGGTGTGGGAGCACCAGGTCCATTGGTGGTGGAGCGCCGGGTCCAGTGGTGGTGGAGCGCGATGTCCATTGGTGGTGAGGTGGCACTGTGGTCATTGTAGGCTGTAGGCTGTTTTAAAGAGATGGGTTTTCAGGTTCCGCTTGGAGGTTCCGAGCGTGGGTGACAGTTGGACATTTTGGGGTGCAGAATTCTAGAGAATAGGGATGCTTGGGTGAAGTCTTGCAGGCGGTTAGATGAGGAACGTTCAAGTATGGAGGAAAGAACGGAGGATCGAAGATTACAAGGATCTGGATGCTCCAGGGTTTGGGCGGATTACAACGCAAGACAAAAAAATGCAAATCTCAAACCACCCTTACCAGTACATTTCAATATATTTATAAACAAGAAGAAAACAACACTCTATTAACTTCAATATTTGGTCAAAGCAGTGGGATTTGCCAGTAAAGTACTTTGGAGACGTTTCTCACATATTTGCACTCCGTATTTGAAGTCGGCTGTGTGATTCTGATGGGCAAAGACAAGAAATAACTTTAAAAAGAGATGGTCTCCTTTGTTCTTATGTAAATGTGAATTTTTGCCGGGGAACTCTGTGAACTGTACAGGACACAGTATTAGCATTTCTTAAGCTTTTATTGCTCACAGGAGGACATCATTTTTATCACACATCATGTTCCTTAAATTCTGTGTAGTTGGTTTATTGAAGAATAAAATTAATCAAATTGCCTGTTTGCAAAAATATTTTTTATAGAAAAAAATAAAAAAAAATCCTGATCTGTTTCCATTTAGTGACACAGTTTTGCACTGTTTCCTTACCAATAATGGAAAATGCCACTTAGTATCTATTACATCTGTATCTCTGTTTCAAGTTCGTTATTTATTATGAAATCTGAAAATTGGTTTTGCACAGTGCAGATTTCTGGTGTGCTCATTTCACAGTAGCGGCAGATTGACTACAGCTGTTTTGTAGACAGCATTACGGGAATCCTGTTATGATATCTGACTAGTCAGCACAGTGATACCATACTGACCCCAAAGGACTTCCGAGTTATGAGTAGCAGTCCTGTGTCTCATGCAGTGCTGGCTGCTGTGAACATATTTTTAATGAGTCCGGGCTGTCGGATGGCGCTGTACATCAAATAGGAGGATTTTTTTTTCCCTTTTTCGAACTAGAAAAAAAGATCATACAGTACAGTATTTTTTTTTATACTGTACTGGGTGTACTCCTAATACATAAAGGGCCTGTCACTGAAAAATACATCTTTGCATAGGATCAATGAGATGGTGGATTTTCTTTAAAAAAAAAGTTTTCTTTGAATTCCAAGTAAAATTCAGTACATATTCAATTGGTTTTATATGCAAAGGATTAAAGTGGTGAAGATTGTTTTTTTTGGATTATTGGCCAAAATAAAACCTACAATAATGAGGGAGAAGAAGAATATTTGCACTATATAAATAGATAAGCTATACCGCATGTATAGTTTCATCCAGCCCTATGTTCATTTGTGTGTGCAAAACACCGTATGTATAGAAAGGAATGAGTCTTAATGTCTCCCTAATGATCAATTTGTGAATACCTCTACAGGAGAACACCATTATTGGCATCTATGCAACAAGCAAATAAATTAAAGAGAATCATGCCCATTTTAGAGATATTTGCTGGATGAGGCTTCTCTAATGTTCTGTCAAACTCAGCAGTCAGTTTCTGATATTAGGGAGATGAATTTGTCACCCCCACTGTTTATATGACAATGCGACAGCGCTATCTACTCTGGAAACCCTGTCTGAGCTCCAGGAGATCCTGGCATCCTTGGTTGGGAAGTATTGTTAGAGTTTACCTCCCATGAACAACGTGTTTGTGCTAAAAGCAAGAAGAATGTTTATTGATAAGGACATACATGGATATGAATACTAATACAAATAATCCTGCATTAAAGTTTGCTCGTAATTTTGTAGACTATTTTGTAGGTAACAGTTTAATGTCAGAATGATTCAGCGATCATTTTTTTAAGGAGTTAGTTTTACATACACTACCAATCAAAAGTTTTAGGGTAATTTAGAAATGTCCTTTTTTTTTTTTCAATGAAGCTAACATTAAAGGGATCCTGTCACCTCCAGAACGCCTCCTAAGCTACCAAAACATGTCCCTGCAGCATATTATCACTAATCTCACACTCCTTTTGTCTCCTATACGCATCCTGTGAAAGTGCATACAAACGTTTTAATACTCACTCATTAGTGATTATAATTAGCAGGGGCTATATTCTTTAGTCACCAGGGCATGTTGTTTTGGAGCCTCGAGGATCCACCCTCTCTCTGTCTGTGCTGCTGTGATGTGCAGCTGAAGGCAGGACTAATGATTTGCATTCTGTGAGTGACAGAGAGGGGGGTGGGCAAAGCCTGCACAAGCAGAGCAAATAGAGAGAGGGTGGATCCTGGAGCCTTCAAAACAACATGCCCTAGGGGCTAAAGAATATAGCCCCTGCTAATTATAATCCCGAATGAGTGAGTATTAAAACATTTTTATGCACTTTCACAGGATGCTTTTAGGAGACAAAAGGAGTGTGAGATTAGTGAAAATATGCTGCAGGGACATGTTTTGGTAGTTTTGGAGGCGTTCTGGAGGTGACAGGATCCCTTTAAGTGAATCAGAAATACACTCTATACATTGATAATGTGGTAAATGACTATTCTAGCTGCAAACATCTGGTTTTTAATGCACTATCTACAGTACATAGGTTTATAGAAGCCCATTTCGAACAACCACCACTCCAGTGTTTTAATGGTACATTGTGTTTGCTAACTGTGTAAGAAGGCTAATGGATGTTTAGAAAACCCTAGAAAACCCTTGCACAAGTATGTTAGCACAGCTGTAAACGGTTTGGCTGATTAGAGAAGCTATAAAATTGACCTTCCTTTGGGGCCTCTTTCACACTGTCACCACGGACGTGGGAAGCAAGGCCGTTTGGGGGCGGGGCGTATAACCATGTGTCACAGCCTGTCATTACATACTCGCCTCCCTCCAGCATCGCTGCTCCTCTCACTTCTGCTCCGCTGTCAGACTCAGTGAAGTGAATATTCGTGGGTCTAATGAGTGGCATCGGAAGTGAGAGGAACTGTCAGCGTTGGATGGAGGTGAGTATGAAATTCTTAATTTTTAAGATTGTATCTTTTGTCCGTGGTCCATGCACACAGATGTCACACAGATGACATCTGTGTGCATGGATGTTTTCGGCCAAAAGCGGTCTGTGTGTTCACATAAAAATGGACATGTCGCCGTGTGGATCACACGGACATGCATCTGCTCCACACGGCGGCACGGTCCATGTGGAAATACGGACGTGCGAATGGGGCCATAGGGGAACATGTGGCCCCATATGTCCGTGCCTCCGGCATGTGTCGGCACCGACCGCACACCTGTTGGAGGCACGGATGTGTGAATGAGGCCTGAGAAGGAGGTTGAGAATCTGGAGCATTACATTTGTTTGTTCTATGAAACTCTCAAAATGGCCAGAAAAAGAGAACTTTCATGTGAAACTTGGCAGTCTATTCTTGTTCTTAGAAATGAAGGCTATTCATGAGAGAAATTGCCAAGAAACTGTTTCTACAACTGTGTGTACTACTCCCTTCAGAGGCGAGCACAGACAGGCTCTAACCAGAGTAGAAAGAGAAGTGGGAGGCCCCGCTGCACAACTGAGCAACAAGACAAGTACATTAGAGTCTCTAGTTTGAGAAATCGACACCTAACAGATCCTCATCTGGCAGTTTCATTAAATAGTACCCGCCAAAGTTCTGCATTGCTGTAATTACTGCAAAGGGAGCATTCTTTGACAAAAGCAAGGTCTGAAGGAGAAAATTATTATTTCAAATAAAATCATTATTTCTAACTTTGTCAATGTCTGGACTATATTTTCTATTCATTTTGCAACTCATTTGATAAATAAAAGTATGAGTTTTCATGGAAAACACAAAATTGTCTGGGTGACCCCTAACTTTTGAATGGTAGTGTAAATGCCGATTTTCTTCCAAAATCTCCACCACACCAATTATACAATTGTCTGTAGTTCTACACCCTTTTTTAGCTCAAGCAGGCTGGCACTCGTATTAGGGCTTTGATGCTCATGGATGGCACTTACTAAAGAGATGTCCGCTACTAATTGCTCCCCCCTTTTTTTATCCTAACTCTTCCTATGGCTATGTGCACACTCGGCGTTTGTGAGCTTTTTTTTGTGCTGTGTTTTTGTACAAAAAACGGATCCATTTTTATCAGGCCAGCAAAGTCTATGAGACTCTTGAAATGTTGAGCCGACGGTTGCGTGTTTTCCTGATCAAGTTTTTGCAGCAAAACCTCATCAGGAAATGAAGAACCATGTCAATTAATTGATCTGGATTTTCAGCAAAAACACAGCAATACTCGCCTTCCCCGGCGATCCCACGGCAAGCTCTGGTGATTTCTTCATCTTGGGCACCGGCAAGAGGAGCACAAAGTGACTACAGGACCTGCGTCATATAACTCAGGTTGATTGCTCTCAGTGTGAGAAACAAGATACAAATCTTGTAGTTGTGATACCTTTTAACTCAGGTTGTCACATGGTGCCCAGGATCTGGAAGTATCGAACCTGGAAGAAAGTAATCACCGGTCATCGGGGGATCACAGGGGAAGGTAATGAAGTGTCTGTGAGTCTGTATGTCTCTCTGTGTCCCCTTCCTTGTGCTGTGGCTGTGTTTGTATGTGCACAAATGTAGCTGCAAAAGTGATTAGTTTGTGCTGCTTTCTTTTGAAAACCTGATAAGGTTAATATGCAAAATTTTCCTGAGCACAAACGGATCAGTTCTTTTGCGTGTGCACAAATGGATCAGTTCTTTTGCGTGTGCACAAATGGATCAGTTCTTTTGCGTGTGCACATAACCAAACAGTTTCCTAATATACTGCTGCTATCTATTCTGCTCCTGTCATCTTTTCTCTAAGGCTACTTTCACATTACGATTTGAAGGGAGCCGATGCTGTCCGATATAATTCGGACAGCATCGGCTCCCTTCTTGATGCCTGGAATCGGGTGCCAGATAGGCACCCGATTCCGGCATAAAATCGGCATGACTGTGACATCACCGCAGGTCCTATACAGCAGTGGACGACCTCTGCTGACAGCGGCAGCCGGCGGGAGCCACCGGGAGCCTCCAAGAAGATGGCGGAAGACGGCGGGGGCTCGTGGGGAGGTGAGAATAAACTTTTTTTTTTTTTTACCCTTGTGCTCCCAGTTAGGAGCAGTTTTACTGTACTGAGCATGCTCAGTACAGTAAAATAGGGTCCGAGGAGACATCAGATGTTTCCTCGGACCCTTCTCCATAGGGCCCCATGTCAAATTGATCGGGTCGGATCGGATGTGCACTAAATGCCATCCGATCTGGTCCGATCCGAATCTGTCAGATTTTATTTTCGATGCAAAAATCGGAGCAAGCTCCGATTTTTGCACCGATAATAAAATCGGACAGAATCGGATCGGACCAAATCAGATGCCATTTAGTGCACATCCGATTCGGTCCGATGCCCATAGAGCTGCATGGGGCCAAATTCGGATCCGATGCTGTCCGATTTTGATCGGACAGCATCGGATCTGAAAAATACGTAATGTGAAACCAGCCTAAGACGCTTGTAAATACCTTTATTGTTGTTGTAACTTTCATCCTTCCGGGCTACAGACCGGATTCGGACAAACTAAGCAGGAAAAGCTCCTGGTGGTGGCTGAGAGGTGAGTGAAGTAGTAATCTGGCCATGCATGTGTGGCGGCCCTCTGGCTAGGTGCCACAGAGAGGTATTACACTTTACAAGAATATGTGTTCCTCTATAAGTTGTGGGTTTAGGGTTTAACTTATGGAGTCTCAAGTTACACACACACAACCAGGACTAGGCCACCTAGTATAGAGGGACTGAGTATTCAGTAGGTCCAGTGGGTTTAGGGTTTAACTTATGGAGTCTCAAGTTACACACACACAACCAGGACTAGGCCACCTAG
This sequence comes from Allobates femoralis, assembly GCA_033576535.1. NCBI lineage: Eukaryota > Metazoa > Chordata > Amphibia > Anura > Aromobatidae > Allobates > Allobates femoralis. The sequence goes on along the minus strand of JARQOC010000002.1, from coordinate 158,217,571 downwards.
TATAGAGGGACTGAGTATTCAGTAGGTCCAGAAAGGGGGTGGGGCCTAGGTTAGTGAAGTAGTAGTGGAGTGACAGTTACCTCAGACAGTGCTGGGAAGGCAGTCAGGGAGGATGCGCCTGACAGCACCGCTGACAGGAGGGATCCCCATCTTTAAGAGGTGGCCCAGGACAGAAGGGGACAGACCAGAACCGGTTGGAGCTGGCTGGTATTGTCCAGGGAAGCACCGGCCACATGGGCAGCCGAGGCGGTCAGCAGTTTATCTCTGGCCGCAAACCGACGAGCTGCGGGCCTATAATCACCGGGTAGCCATTAGCGCCACAAAAGGAAACTCGCCCCTCAGTACCAAAATAGATCCAAGATCACAGGAGCATCGGCCCGAATTCCAGTGGCGGGAGGTCCTGACATTTACCTCTCCCGTCCGTACCGGTAAAGGAAACCCGTGCTCCACCATGGGAGATCAGAGAACTGGCGGGAGAGCTCTGCAAGGGTGGGGAAAGACAGAGAAGAGCAGATTACACCCCGAAAGACTTGAAAAGGAACATCTGGAAACTCCATAGGGGGACTGTGAAACGGGAACTATCACCTGTTAAACCAGACTGTACCGTGTTTCACCTTATCATCTGCCGGTACCCAGTAAAGTGGAGTTTGAGTTGAACTTGTCTCTGTCATTCTTCTCACTGGTGCCTGGAGGGCTTCAGCACCATCACCAGCATCTCACCGGAGGGGTAAGAACAACTACTACTCCCCTCATCCTCCTCATCATCCTCCATCACTGCTGCCCTGAGGTAAAAGCTCCACCTGTGGGGAGCTGGACCACACTTAGCTGCACCCTTCATCACCTCAGTGGCCGACCTGCAGCACCGGTACCCCAAAGGTATTTACGAGCGATTTAGAAATAGGATTACAGGAGCAGAATAGGTAGCAGACAGATACTAGGAAACTGGTTGTAAGGTGGCCGTCACACGGTTCAATATTGCTAACGAAATCGTTTAAGCGATCTCCTTTTTGATCGATTAAGCGATATCGTTTCTGCATCGCTGCGTGCAATCAAGCGATTTTACAATGTAAAATCGCTTGATCGTGAAGTCGCAGATATGAGAGCCGGAGCTCATATCAAGCGATCATCGCTTGTTCAATCTGCTTCATCGTGGTGTGTGACACCACGATGAATGATCTCCCAGCGGCAGAGCCTATGCTGGGAGATGGTATCTATGGTAAACGTTGGGTTACTAAGCGCCGCGCGGCGCCTAGTTACCCGATGTGTACCATAGTTACCAGCGATCTCGCTGCTCCACATCGTGGTGAGTCTGTCTGTGTGACAGCTCACCAGCGATGTGAGCGATATCGTTAGCGATCGCGCGTGCACGTGATCGCTAACAATATCGTGAGCGATATTGTAGCGTGTGACGGCCGCCTTAGGAAGATGTAGGGCAAAAGAAAGGATGTGAAATTAGTAGTGAAAAACCTCTATAATGTTTTTGAGCTGTCTCCAATTAAGGAAATGTTATTACTACAGTGCAATGCTACATGGGCACAAATACTGACAGAACTTTGGAAAGCAATATTTGAACTACTAGGCTATGTTCACACAGGGTGTTTTTCATGCAGTTATGGTGTGTTTACCAAAGTTTTATGCAAATCCATTCTAATCTAAACCTGCGTTTTTTTATTCCCAATCAAATATGATTTAGGAAAATTTGTACACACATTGGTTTTATTTCCCACCAGAGATTGAAACCTGCATGGTTTTTGCTGCCTTTTTGAAAAAATGAGCATGTGAACTATTTGCTTCATTTCTGACTTAAGGCCCCGTTCCACGCTTCAATGTGGCAGCGATCTGACCAACGATGGGGATCGCTGCCACATCGTGGATTAATCGCTGTTGAGCTGTCACACAGACAGACTCACCAGCGATCAGGACCAGCGAGTGCACTGGTATCCTAGGTAAACAGCGGGTAACTAAGCGCCACGCTCTGCTTAGTTACCCGCAGTTTACCTTGGATACCAGTTCCCAGTGCTTGCTCGCTGATCGTTGCTCTCCCGCTGTCACACACAGCGGTGCTGCGCGTCCAGCGGGCGACCAACGACAGATTTATGCATCGGTTCATAAATCTGCGATCAATGACGTATCGTTGATTGATGATACGTGTCACACACAACGTTGTCGTTTAGTCATCCCTGCAACGTCACAAAAACAGTAACGTTTGCAACGATATTGTTAGCAATATCGTTGTGTGAGACGGGGCCTTTAGTTGTGTAATGTCACAGCTTTAAAATCAATGTGGAAGGGCAAAATTAAGGAAAACACAGATTTTGTACTAGCAAGAAATCTTTGTGTAATATCAAAACATCAGGTTTTGCTGCAGAAAAAATGCAGCAAAAATGTCCTGTGTGAATACAGCCTTACACTGTCATGTGTGGGCACTTGTTGGTAACTATGGATGGCAGTTTGAGGGAATTTATGCCCAAAAAGAGGACATAAGCTACCGAGCTACTGCGCTCGCTGATTGGCTTCATTGCTGCTGATTTGATGTCTGCGTTGCAAATAATACACATCAGAAGCAGCAATGGTGACTCAGCACTAAACACAGTAATGGCCACTTTACACACACCAACTTATCTGTCCAGCTTCTGACCAACTTACTGGTTGCAGTGAAATCATGGACACATAGTTCCATTTGTACACAGCCACAAAATGGAACAATGTGTCCATGATTTCACTGCAACCAGCAAGTTGGTCAGAAGTTGGACAGATAAGTTGGTGTGTGTAAAGTGGCCCTGAGGGTAAGTTTAAGGGAGTCTGTCACCAGTATTTTGCTACCTCAGCTGAGAGCAGCAAGATGTAGGCAAAGAGGCCCTAAATTCAACGATGTATCACTTAAATTACTGGTTGTAGCCGGTTTAACACAAAGGTTTTGGATTTATCCTGAAGCAGAGCCCAATGAGCTGACCTCGACTACACCAGGCTTTCCGTGTATATTTCTATAGACTGAAGCTGCTAATCACAGAGGGGGCAGAATTGGACATGAGCTCATGTGCAGCTGGGACTGACTAATTAGAAAGCTAAGGCCCTTTTCACATCAGCGGTTTTGCGCTGATCGCGGCAGATGCGGTGAAAAAAACGCAACTGCCGCGATTACCGCATAATGGCTGCATTTGCGGTATACTTGCGGCAAGCCCCATAGAATGTATATGCGGGCTTGTGGCAGGTGCGGCAAGTGCAGTATCAGCACTTTTGGCAGGTGCGGCCGCGAAAAAAACCGCAGCATGCCGCGTTTTTTTCGCGGCCGCACTTGCCGCAAGTGCCGATACCTCACTTGCCGCACCTGCCGTAAGCCCGCATGTACATTGTATGGGGCTTGCCGCAAGTACACCACAAATGCAGCCATTATGCGGTAATCGCGGCAGTTGCAGTTTTTTCACCGCATCTGCCGCGATCAGCGCAAAACCGCTGATGTGAAAGGGGCCTAAGAAGCTTAAACTAACGCCGCAAGTAAACAAAAATACATTTTGTGATGAAAGATGTAGGCCTGAAATCTCTGTATTAACCATTGCAGCATGCTGTCTTCAGATTGCATAGCAAAAATCTGCTGACATATTGTCACGTTTGTCTCCTGCACCTTGGAGACTTGTGACAAGTTTGTCTCTTTTGCTTGAGAGACTCTGGATTAAACATTGTTTATTTCTTTTGACAGTGTAGGACTTAATGTCAGTTTTTCTTGCTAGTAAAGCTCCTAGGTTCTCTACCTAGGTGAGGTACTTTTTGACCGCTCCCATCTCCTTTATATGATCACATGATCCAGCATTTCTTGCTGGTGATTGAACTTTATTCCTAGCCAGGCTGCCTGGGTGTAAATATCGCTCAGTGAATTGACTGGTACTAATGGTGGGTTTACACGTTTCAATATCGTTGCGATATCGCAACTCAATGGCGCGGGAGCGCGCATTTAGTGCACGTTTTCCCGCATCACATCGGAGGTTTACACGCTGCGATATCGGAATACAACATCCGTGCGATGTCTACGCCCCCCAACCCAGGATCAAACATTTAACATGGGAGTGAATGGGTGACGTTTCAAATCGCATCGTAGTTGTGCGTTTACACAGCACGATCCGGCTCCAATCTCCCTTCAATATCGGGGCATTGAATAGCATGCTCATTCAATCCCCAATATCGCATTGACATCGTGCCTGCATCGTATTGGACGTTCACACCATACAACGCAGGAACGATATCGGCTCCAAAGATCGAACCAGGTGACTTTTCATTGAAATCGTACTACGATATCGCAACATGTAAACCCGCCATAAGATGTTTGCTAGCTAGGAGTTTGGCTGCAACCATGAAGGTGATTTATCTTTTGGTGTTTTCCACTGTCTGTCTTTTATTCCCTTCATGTTGTATTAGTTCAGCAGTGAGACTAGTCTTCCTTCTGGCCAGCTCCCTTGTGAGGGATAAGAGCAGGGCCAGTGAAGGACTAGGTATTCTTCTTGGCGACGGGGTGAAAGAACTCGTTTAGGGACGACACAGTTTAGGGTACATCTGCAGGTGAGTGCAGGAGGTGTCCCTTCTTCCTTTCCCACCTGCAGGGCCAACCATTGTTTTTTTCACCACACCAGTGTTCCCTTGTTTGTTGTGTTGTGCATGAGAGAACTGTTGGTCCGTGCGCCACTGTCACCCAGTATTTTCGGATACACGCTAGTCTGTGCTTGACATAATCAACAGTCCACTATATCTGAGTCTTGATTGCTTAAGCTGAAGCCTTTCCATGCCTGATCCAGACCCTCACCAATGAGGTTACAGGTTTGCGTTTCAGGTGGTGCAACAGCTACATCAAGTTCTTGGGTTCCTGGCCTCGTCTCTTGGTCAGGCACAGCCTGAACCCAATGAACCCAAGATATCTGTCACTGATAGTTTTTTTTGGGGGGAGGGGTTGAGGGTTCCCCCATGTTCCCTTGTTTGTCATGTTGTGCGCTGGACAACCATTGGTACTCACACACGGTATTTTCGGACACAAGCTAGTCCGTTCATGACACAGATTCCCGTTAAGTTCTGTTTTGTTTTTTTTTCCTTTTAAATTGCACCTGGGGACAGTGGTTTCTGAAAATGGGATTATCATTTAATATCCACTTGGAAAAAATATCAGGGTCAGGTTTATATATAATAATATTTATTCAATTATATAGCGCTATTAATTCCATAGCACTTTACATACATAGCTATTTATTGCCGACATGAAATCAAAGGGTACCTTTACACGCCGCAACCGCGGCGAGGAATCTGTCCGGTGTTATGTCACCCCAGCACCATTGCCGTGAAATTGCCGCGCAATTGCGGCATTTAATTTGGGAATTTAGCGGCGATAAAAAAGTTGTCGCCTGGTTCCGATTACAGAGCACTGCTCCAAAATCAGAGGCAATCATGAAGGCGACATTCCCGGCTTTTGGCGTGTGAACGGGCGATAGTGATGGAATCTGCGTCGCCTATTGATTTCCCGTAGGTATGCCACAGCATGCTGGAGTCCGCGCCCCGTCAGCGATGATTGGTGGTGGCTACTGTGTTTCCATTGGCTGTCACTTGACACCGCACCATATTTGAGCAGCTGTCCATTGACCACCACACAATGGCAATGGTGTCATGTATTAGACAGCCTTCCAGCAAAGGCTGCCCAATTATAACGCTATTGTTTGTCTAATCAGCGTGTTTAGGGCACAGTATACACCAGTCTGCCACGCCTAAGTTCTCGCGGCGCTGAACATGTATGCCCACATTCTTTTGGGGATTGCGGCGTGTGAAGCGGCAAGGGAACTCCACCGGATTGGTTCCGCTGTGGGGTAGGCGATTTCCGGGGCGACACATCGCCTTAGGTTGAGGGCAAAATTGCGGTGTGTAAAAGCGCCATCGGCGATCTGAGGCGACCATGAAAAACGTGCACGCGCACGTTAGATTGTCTCCTATCGCCACCAAAAATTATGCCCTGTAAAGGTACCCTAAAGCAACTGCAAATTGTCACTTCGGAGAGGAAGTGGACAAACTCTAATGCCACCTAATAGAGGTAGCAATCCTAAAAGCCATAATTGACTCTTTAACAAGCTTTTTCATATGATTTAGGATTTGTGCCAGATCAGAACCCCAAACTGAAGACGCTGTGTTTCGAGGTGATTGCCCCTCATCAGTGCAGTGTGTGGGATTCTGATCTGGCTGTATGAGTGGCTAAGACGAGATCTTAGCATTTTCCCAGAGGAGCATTGCGGCTTTAAGTCTCCTCACTGCCGGCTGGCAGAATACTCTCCACAAGGAGAATAGCTGTTCCCCCAGACCTAGTCTTATCCTCTCATAGAGCTTGTTTTAGGGTATGTGAACTTTTGATCGGGATCATTTGCATGTTTTTGGTTGTCACTATTATTTAAAAAGAGACAACAGTAGTTTGATAATAAAATAAATGTCTTCACCCAACCATTAACCATGAGTGGAAAAAGGTTTTGTAGTATCATTCACATTCTCTGAAAAAAGGCCAAGAAAGCAAACAATCTGCCAAGATATATAAACTTTTGAGCACAATTGTATAATCTGTCATAAAAGAACCTTATTATTATTATTATTGTACGATAAACAAATTTAGTGATAAGCTGTTAACAGAAGGGGAGAAGACTAAGGCTGGGTTCACATTGCATATTTTTTGCTGTCCATGGGATCCTACTTTTTGTAGGACCCCACGGACAGGAAAGGACACCACAGCGGGTGACCGATTCTGTTTCCGGGTCCGTGATTATCACGGATCCGGACACAGCGAGGCACTTTCACTTCCGCAATGTATCATATACATTGCGGAAGTGAAATATAGTAAAAGAAAGAGTTAAAAATAAAAAAATGGGGGGCGTGCCCGGAAGCCTGTATGTGAGGACGTGCGGCCCAGGAGCTCCTGACCCGGGGACATTAATAAGCACATTTATACTAACCTAAACCCCTCTCATGGCCCGGAAGAGGGCAACTAAGACGACCAGGGACCCGGAGGCATCTATGCCGGGCACCCTGGATGGATATCTCTCCAAAGGGTTAAGAGAACAGCGGGCGGATGATCCGCGAGTGGGGGAGAGATCTTCTGGAGAGGCGTCGGGGCCGGCCGGCCAGGACGGGCTCAATCCGCAACGAGCATCTACCCGACCCGCACAGCTAAAGACCGTCTCCCTGCCGCCCGTTGGAGCGGGAGCCGGGACCCAGACATCCCCATTAAAACAGCGGGAGAAGATGGCGCCGACGGCGGGGGTCCCGCCCCCCTCCTTTTCCAGCGCTCACCACAGCAGCAGATGGCCTCGGACCTCTCCCTCATACAGCGAGGGGATTGTTCCTCTTCCTCCCTGATGCCCCAGACACCGGACCGAGGGCTCTCGCCGGTGACACAAAGGAGAGCTGAAGCAGATGAGGTGGGTGACGCGATTCTCATGTCCCCTGTGCTGGGCACTGGGGAGGAGCACCAGGAGGATCCATATGTGAGGGAGAATGCTGGCCGCACTGACCGGGAGTGTAGATGGGGGGATTCTCTGACCCCCTCCCTAGCTGTGATCCCTGAAGAGAGACCCCTGGAGGGCCTACTGGGTCTCCCCTCTTCCCTAGGAGCCCTGACAGACATGGCCCATGTGGGGATCGGTTCTCCCTGCCTCCCCCTGGGATCCACCCCACGTGTTACTGGAGGAGGTCCTGCAATTAACCAAGGAGCCCCATATGTGGAGCCACCTAGACCCCAGGGGTCGCCCAAGATGCCCCATCTGCACCACTCAGGATTTGGGGATGAGGGGGGGGGATTCCCCTGTTGCTAACTCTGACACCTGCCAGGATTCTTTGTTGGATCTTGATGATATGATGGACCCTACGGCCCTGCTGCGGCCTAACGGCTCCCAGCCTCCCATGCAACCCCCCCAGGAGTGGTGGGCTCTGATACAGCATCTCCCTACTAAGCAGGACTTTCAGGCCCTCATTCGAGAGGTGAAGTCTACATGCCGACAAGAAATAGCACTTGTTCGCCAGGAGGTAACGGGGTTGACCCAGCGAATCCACCAGCTAGAAGAGGAACATACAGAAGCTAGACAGGCCATTACGCAGTTACAATCGCTTGTGTCCACCCAGGCAAGGATGATAGACGACATGCAGCGCCATGTCGAGGATCTTGATAATAGAGGCCGTAGACACAACATTCGGATTCGGGGGGTACCGGAAGTGAAGGAAAGAGAGGACATAGAGACCACGCTTAACACAATTTTCAATACTATATTAAAGCGCCCCCTGGACCACCCGATCCCCATGGACAGAGCGCATAGAGCATTAAAGGCCAAAAACATGGACGGAGCACCTAGAGATATCATATGCCACATTACAGACTTTCGTCTAAAGGAAGACATTATGGCCAAGGTTTCACCAAACAAACCACCATCTTTCAGAGGAGCCAAAATAGCTCTATATCAGGATCTCTCCTGGATCACGTTGCAACGTAGACGGGCTCTGAGACCTCTCCTCAAATGCCTGGTGGACAGAGAGATTTTGTATAAATGGGGTACCCATTCAGTCTATCGGCTCGTCGAGGCAATACATCTGCCACCCTGAGATATCCGGATGAGGTCCCAGCGTTCTGCAAGACCTTTGGCTTTGAGGCACCAGCCTTGCCGGAGTGGACCTCGCCGCTCTTACCCTCGAATCTTCAGCAGACTTGGCAAACTGCGACGTCAAGGAAGAGGCGAGCAAGAGCCATCGGAGGGGTCACCTGAACTCTCCTGACTCTGGTGTGGGTTTTTGCTGCCATTTTCGGAGGAGTTCCTGACTTGACGCCTTGTAGCCCAATGGGTTACCTGATACATGACCTGATACGTAAATAGCCCTATTGAGAGGGGTATCTATTTGTTTGTCTCTTTCTTCCCTTTTCTCCCCCTATCCCCAGCCTTATCCCCCTCCTCATTCCTCTCCCCCTCCTCCCCTCCCTCCTCTCCCCCCTCCCGGACCCTTTCACCCCCCCCCCTTTTTTTTTTTTTTTCCCCTAAAGAAGATTGTGTTTTGCGCACTGTCCCTGGTGAAGAGGGCTGTAGCTGATGCTTTGTCCTCTACCTCTAAGGCCAGAAGGCCACGACCCCCGGCAAGAGTACAAACCAAAGAGATCGCACCCCTTAGAGGAGTGTAGTGATTTATGTGGATTTTCAGATCTTCAATTTGGAGACTGATTTTTATAGGTTGACTCTTGCCCTGGGATCCCTATGAGTCGGATCCTAACAAATTCAAGTTTTACTGTTTGTGATTTACTTATTTTAGTTTTTATAAATGTTTTGCAATATCTTAGAATTCAATGTTTACAGCGTGTCTATGATCTTCCTTCGCAGGGAGGCTTTGAGCCTCTAGATCTGGTAGCAGGGAGGGAGGAGATTCCCCGGATCTCTGTAGAGACTTATTTGCAGGCCTGTACCCGTCCCCATCATGGTAAAATTATTTTCACTTAATGTCAAGGGACTTAACACACCTGTCAAGAGGAGACTGGCTTTGAGAGAAATGAGGGATTCTGGAGCGGATATTCTATTCCTACAGGAAACGCACCTCGCACCTAGTGGATCACTTAAATTTGCCCAGCACTATTTCCCCAGAGCCTATTCGGCTACAGCTAAAACAAAAAGGGCTGGGGTTGCGGTCCTGTTATCTCGCTCATGTAGAGTACACGTGCGAACGATCGAACTCGACCCACATGGCCGATTCATTGTTCTTAGAGGAGATTTAGAGGGCAGGTCCATACTCCTATGTAACCTGTATGCCCCAAATACAGCACAAACGACATTTTTATCCTCTATTCTAAAACGTCTGCACTCTGAGCGAGATACCCTACATATCATTGGAGGGGATTTCAACTTGGCTTTTTCCAGCTGCGTCGATAGACTCCATTTGCAATCTCCCGCGGGCGTCCATCGGGGGGAGGGGTGTGACTCTGTGAACTTTCGTAAATTAATCCACGCCTACGGTCTTTACGACTTATGGAGAGTAGATAATCCGACTGCCAGACAATACACGTTTTATTCCCATACTCACAAATCTCATAGCAGAATAGACTATTTCTTTGGAAATATCCTGACCCTCCGAACATTGAAAACAGCTGAAATAGGACACATTACATGGTCAGACCATGCTCCCCTACTAGTGAATCTTGAAATTACCCCCCACGTCCCAAGACCTACCCACTGGAGACTTAATGAGTCTTTACTGACAAACAACGTGACGAGACAGACCCTACAGACTTCATTGACACATTATTTTGCTGAGAATGCCCCGTCGGCCCCTTCGCTCGGGTCCCTATGGGAGGCGCATAAGGCGGTCTTCAGAGGCGAGTGTATGGCGCTCTCCTCTAGATTGAAAAAAGACAGTAAACTACAATATTCCATCTATGAGGAGAAGCTGAGGGCCGCCGAGTCGAAGCTCCTCGGGGGGCCCACACGGCGCGGCCTCAGGGAGGTGATTGAACTGCGAATGAAGCTGAGGGACTTGGCTCTGGGAAAGGTAGAGAAGCTCATTCGGTTCTCCCGCCAAAAATACTATGAATATGGTAATAAACCCCACACGTTGCTTGCGAGGCAATTGCAGAATAAAGCCACAAGCGGAAACCCCTCCGGGATTAGAGGAACTGATGGTGCAATTAGATATGATCCGGAAGGGATGGCTACGGCCTTCCACAATTACTATTCCTCTTTGTATTCCCTGCCCTCCCCATTGCCAAATGACCTCCAGACTAGAGATGTGGTACTAAACGATTATCTCAGTAGTTGTCAACTACCTAAACTACCTCGGTCTGCTCTAGAGGACCTAAATGATAAGATCTCTACTGAGGAGATTGAAGAAATTGTGAAAAAATTGCCCTCTACTAAAGCCCCAGGCCCTGATGGTCTACCATATCTCTATTATAAGACATATCTGCCTCTGCTTTCGCAGCATATGGTCTCCTTGTTTAACAGCTTTATGATCGGAGGGGAAATTCCTGCCTCTATGCTTCACTCCTATATAACAGTTATTCTGAAAGATGGTAAGGACCCCGTAGACTGCGCAAGCTATAGACCTATAAGCCTTTTAAATTCGGACTTAAAAATTTTTACAAAAATTCTGGCGGAAAGATTGAACAACTGGCTGCCTCGATTAATCCACAAAGACCAGGTCGGCTTCGTTCGATTTCGCCAGGCGGGCGACAACACTCGCCGCTTACTGGACTTGATAGACGTGGTGAATAAGAGGGGAGACGAGGCCATTCTGTTAAGTCTAGATGCGGAAAAGGCCTTCGACAGGCTGAACTGGGACTTTATGTTCTCTGTATTACACCACTTCGGCCTGTCGGGGCCCTTCATCACCGCGCTGCGGGGCTTATATTCTGCCCCGAAGGCGACGGTCCGCTTGTCCCATGCGCATTCTAGGCAGCTAGGGATTCGTAACGGCACACGCCAGGGATGCCCTCTTTCCCCGTTGCTATATGTTCTTAGCATTGAACCCCTTGCAGCTCACCTACGCAGGAGTCCCGACGTAGCTGGAATCCGGATTAGGTCAAAGGAATTTAAGGTTTCTTTATTCGCCGATGATGTCATGCTCACACTCACTAACCCCGTAGTGACCCTTCCTAATCTAAGTAAAATTTTGGAATCATATTCACGCCTGTCAGGGTACAAAGTAAATCCGAGTAAAACTGAAGCACTACCACTTAATGTACCGGAACCTAAACTTGGATATCTACAGAAGTCCCATAAATACACTTGGAGAACTTCTTCCATTAAATATCTGGGGGTACATATTACTCCACGATATAGCGAGATGTATGGGGCAAACTTCCCCCCTTTGATCCGAGATACTGAAATAAGATTGCAGAGGTGGTCCTCATTGCCAGTCTCCTTTTTGGGTAAAATAGCACTCATAAAAATGTCAATTCTCCCCAAATTCCTGTATCTGTTCGAAACAATCTCATCAAAAGTCCCACAGGCGGTTTTAAAGAAAGTACAGTCGATTTTCCTGAACTTTGTCTGGCATTCGGGGAGACATCGTATTCCTAGAACGGTGATGTGCGCCCCCAAATCTCAAGGGGGTTTGGCCTGTCCAGATATAACTAAATATTATTATGCAGCACATCTAAGACTCATTCCCTCCTGGTCGACTCTCCCCGCGTTCAGCAAATGGATGGAAATCGAAAAATTATGGCTGGCTCCGTGTCACCCAGCAGCCCTGATATGGGGTCCGCCTAACGAGATTGCTCGGACGGCACTCCTGGGCCCTATGGCATTTACCAGAGACATGTGGAACACCCTAAGAATCAAATATCAGTTAGCTTCCCATGCATCGTTCCTAACACCATTCCTTTATAATCCACACTTGGAGAGCATTATGGATTCGGGGGCGGGAACCAGTTGGGCTTCAGCAGGCCTCTTTACGTATAGGGACCTGGTAGACCCCCTGACTAAGAGGTTTAGGACCTTTCCTGAGCTATCCCAGAAACATAACCTACAGAGGACTTTATCCTACTCATATCAACAAATATTGCACTATTTTAGAACAAAGATGGGCTCCCCGGAATCCCTTATACCGACCGATTTTGAGAGGATATGTGCGAATAATGCCTCAACTAAGGGGCTCATTTCTGATATATACGCCCTACTCCACTGCCCCAACTCCCAGACGTCCAGCTGTCACACGTATATGACAAAATGGGAGTCGTGGTTGGGACACCCACTGACTCTGAGACAGTGGCAGGTGGTCTGGTCGAGAGCCCACAAGACCTCTATCAATACCCTTCACAAGGAGAACCAGATTAAACTCCTGATGAACTGGTATTGTGTTCCCGAGGTTCTCCATAAGATGAACAGGTCCATTCTGGATGTATGCTGGAGATGCGGTACCATTGGGGCATCTCTCTTCCACATCTTCTGGGAATGCCCGACCCTGACGGATTTCTGGAGGGGAGTGGGGAGACTGTTGAGCACGGTTTTTGAAGTTGAAGTATCGGTTGATCCCCATATGTTTTTGTTAAATCTTACACCTAGGGGATGGGACAGACACCGCACAAAGTTACTGACCCACATTTTGACTGCTGCCAAATGCCTCATTCCAATATATTGGAAAAAAACAGCGGCCCCTACATCGCTGGATCTTTATGCTAGAATCCAGGATGTATATGTTATGGAGAAAATGACAGCCACTCTACATGACAATATGGATAAGTTTGACAGGGTGTGGACACCGTGGACTTTATTCAGAGGAGATCCATTGGGGTAATAAAGGGATCAGTTAGAAAAAGAAAAAAAAAAAAAAAAAAAAAAAAAAAAGGGATTAATGTGCACTGCCTGAGTTCGGGACCTCTACACAGGAGCCCAATAATTTGAAATTCTAGCTACCGGAAAACGAGACTAGACACGCTGAATATATTATTGTTGTTTTGTTTTTGTTCCTGTATATTTTCTCTATGTAATGTTCGAATGGAGAATGTTTATTCGCTTGATTTTGGCTTTCACCCATGTTATAAATCCAAAAATTTTCAATAAAAACAAAGTTGAGACAAAAATAAAAAAATCTGAATTCTCACCTATCCTCGATCCACCGCTGCCTCCAGCAAGGTCCGGGTGCTTAAATGACCTGCGGTGATGTTACAAGCCGATCAGTTGATCGGTCCCATGACCAAAGTTACCGCGCAGTCATGTGACCTGATGATGCTGCCGGGTTGTGACATCACCGCAGGTCCTGTAAGCACCCGGACCTTGCTGGAGGCAGCGGTGGATCGTGGATAGGTGAGAATACTGATTTTTTATTTTTTACTTAATTTCACTTTTACAATATATATTGTACATTGCAGAAGTGAAATTAGAAGGTTAGCAGCAATTTTAGTGTACTGAGCATGCTCCGTACACTAAAATTGGGTCAGAGGAACGATCAGCTGTTTCCACGGACCCGCGCTCATAGGCCCCCATGTTAAAGGCCACAGATTGGATCGGATTTGGCCCAATTGCCATCCGATTTTGTGGGATCTGATTTTTTTCTGTGCCCAAAATCGGAGCAGTCTCTGATTTTGGGTACAGCAAAAAATCGGGCACAAGTCGGATCCCACAAAATCGAATGGCAATTAGGCCAAATCTGATCCGACCCCCATAGGATACCATGGGGGCCAAATCGGATCCGTGGCTGTCCGATTTACATTGGACAGCCACGGATTGAAGAAAATCGCAATGTGAAACCAGCCGTAGCCCTCACAGGCTTTCATTTTACATGGTGTTGAATAAAGATAAAGTAGGTTAAAGGGTTGCAACAGATCCAGTGTTAATGAAGTGGTGGTGGGATTATTTTAGGTCGCAGGACTTCATGAAGAGATGAGGTTTCAGATTCCTTATGAAAGCTTCAATTGTGGAAAACAATGTAATATGCTGAGCTAGTGAGTTCCAGAATATGATGGATGTTTCATGTTTAAAAGAAATTTGATAGGTTGTGTGAAGAACATGAGATTGGAGGAGAGAAAAGTCTTGTGAAGATCAGAGTGTGGGATGAGGTATCAGGAGATTAGGTTGTAGATGTGTGGGGATGAATTTATGGATCACATTTTATATATTGTTAGTACCGTAATTCAAGCTGACTTGGGTATAGTGAAATTACATGTGTTCCCAAAAACACCTAACCAACGGGTTCAATGTCTGACTGGTTTTTGCCATACGTTTTGCTCCAGATTGGGTATCAAGCTGTCTTTTACCTCAGGTTCTCATCAGGTTTGAGCAGTATTTGAGATATGTTTCTTCTAATCAGGAGTACAGGGTAGAATGTCTGCCCCTTGCTCTTAATAACTGTACCTCTATGGCTTCCATGACCTCACTTTTTTTTGCTGTGGGTTTTTTCGTCTAGTGTTTGGAAAATGTTCAGAGAAACTATCATCTGTGCCTGAGGAGGTCAAAAGGGGTCCTGGTAGGTAGTGACCAGGCCAAGAGAGTTGCTAACTGCAAATGTAGGAAGACTCCTTTCTTTAGGGTGGGGGATTTTGTGGAGTTATCTTTAAAAATATTTGCTTGAAGGTCAAGTCAAACAAGTTTTCTCTTAAATTAATAGGCCCTTACAAAATTAGTACAATGTTAAATCCCGTGACAGTTAATTTGCAACTTTGCAAGGTTTGGGTCCCCATAGACTTATATTGGGTTTGGTGTTCAGGTCGAGTCCGGTCCCAAACCAGACTTATTTTTTAAAGCCTGGCTGTATCTGTCAAACCCAAACATCTGTGGATGCACCACTCTCTATTTACTACCCAAGTCCTCTTTTTTCCAAAATTGTGGATACTGGTTCATTCGAATGTTCACTTTCTTATCTTCGGAATTTTATGTGGTTTTAGTATTTTTTCCGATTAAATTTGCCTATATTTTTGTACATTTTAACCTTCCTATATTGTTCAACTTTGTCTTGGTGTTTAAAGAAACACAGCTGCACTATATTCAGAGCTCTAACTTGTATTACATTGTGACTAAAGCTGTTTTCTTTACTCTCAGCTTGAGACGTTGCTGCCTTCTTCCTTTAAAATGTTCAAACCCAATACCGTCTATCATGTATACTGCAGCCTTATAATCTCCGCGCCATTGTACTCTTTTATATTAGGCACAAGGAATCTAGATAACCTAGTGGCATTTACATTATATCCTTCAGTCTATGATAAACATTACATTTTACAGTTTTGATGGGTTATTCACACAAAAGCCAACAATGAATGTATGTTAAGCTAAGTGTCAAAATATAAAGATAGCCAGTCATCCCTAATGATGGTTGTATAATGGATATGCTCAGTGTGTGTGAAGCTAAGAGTGACTATTTCTACAGATAATTCTAGATTACTTACCAGTCGAACAGCGGGCTATACAATTTACAGAACACAGTTAACCAAAATAAACCCTTCAAAATATTGTAAAAGCCTAAAAGGAGGAAAATAAGAGGAATATGAGTCACCTAAAGCCCTCTATAATAATATGATCCAATTCAAAAAGATAATAAATACATATATATATATGTATATATATATATATATATATCTACTATATAATTGTCTACTTCTGTCTGTTTGTCTGTAATGCAAATCTTGCGTTTCTGATTGGTCATGGGCGGCTGGCCTGACCAACCAGCAACAGGGACAGTCCGCCCCATAATTGTCGTGGGATTTCAACCATGCTTCACTGATTGGTTGCGCCCGGTCAGTTGCCAACAATCAGCGATATTGGCGCAAGATTTAAACCCAGCTTCGCTTTGCATTATTCTTAGGGTACCATTACACGGTGCCACCTTGCAGTCGATGTCGGCAGGGAATCACGGGAGCGCGCATCCCCGCCAACATCGCCAGTGAGCTGTCACATGTAGCAACTCGCCGGTGAACTCGCCAGCAAGTGGCGGCGGCAACTGCTCGCTGGGTTGCCCATTAACCCAGTGACCGGTAACCTGCAATGTTAAACATTGCGAGTCACCGCGTTACACAGGGCGATCAGGCATGATCGCCCTGTTCAGATCACTAGGTTTCAAAACACTGCTGTGAAACCTGGCGATCATTCTGAGGCAATTTTTCGCCATAGAATCGCCCTGTTACACTGGGCAACTCACCGGCGATGGTGCCGCGATTAGTCCATGCCCCTGCATCGCTGGCACAATTGCCTGCTTGGTGGCACCGCATGACGGGCCCCTAAAATCTTCATATATAAACTACATACATACTCTAGAATACCCGATGCATTAGAATCGGGCCACCATCTAGTATATATAATATTATATATATCTTTTTGTAGTGATTTGCTCACTGAGAGTGTTGGGGGACACTTGCTTGCTGTGGGATTGAAGCATACAGTTATGATTTTTTTCAGATAAAACAGTCCATCTGGTTAATTAGTACTGCATAAACTGCTTAAAGTGTACAGTTCATTTAAATTGCGGGTGCGCCCGCACAGCTTCACACATCAACGGAACAAAGTATTACCATCTGTCTGTCCTTATGAAGAATACGCCCACCTGGCTTTATATATCTCGCTAAGCTGAGGTTACATTCCAGAATCTAGTCCCATCTCTATTCACTGACTCCTGCCAGTCGTTCAGGAAGACTGCTGCTTTCTACACCTGTGCACTCCAGGATGCTGGACACTTCCAAGCACTATCCATCACCAGATGCCTTTCAGGAAAATGGTGGCTTCAAGCAGTGAAAGGGAACCCTCAGAAGTTCTGTCAGAGCCATCCCAGGCTCTGCACATGGACTCCGGATTTCAAGCGTTCCACAAACCCACCTGGTCCCAAGCATGAGAGGCCTGGCTTCCTGGCCTCCGGCCATGTGTCTTCCAGAGGGCTCCTTCTCCCAAACACACTGAGAGATGTGTTTCTGGCAAGATGGCCGCTTGTCAGCTCAAAAGATTTTCACAAAAAAAATTCAGACTATTTCCCATGAGACACACCCATGTATGGAGGTATCAGATTAGCCAGACACGCCCATGTCTTTTTGCTAAACTGCAAACCCAGAACTTGTAATTTATTAACACTTGTAGAACTACAAGTCCCAAAGTAAACATTCTGGGATTATATTGCAGAGCACATCTTGTATATATAAAATAAAATAAACAATAAAATAAATAAAAAAAAGCTAAACAGCACTCAAGGTCTAATCTGAACTGGTGCAAGCTGCAATACTGAACAATACACAGAAAAAAAGTTCACAGCAGCAAACAGTCACTGCCAATCATATGTGAATACATACATATATATAGAAGTTTAACACCTATGCATTTGAGAAAAAATATAAAAACATACGTTATTTCAAAAAACTCAATTTTTTTTTTTTTTTGTGTGGATATTTTATCTTTGTAAACTAAGGTCCTTGGTACACATATTGGCCAATACCTGTTTGCGCATCAACCAGCTTCAAGGTGACCTTAGATCTGATGGGTCACTATCCTACCATGTCACTTTTTCCTTGGGCTTAGCTAAGCCTCCATTTTTATAATTTCTATGAGAAGTGGGAGGACTCACTTCAATCAAAGACCACCTGGGGTTGATGGGGGTGCCGAGTAAAGCTGCGGAGCCAGTAACTCCAGCAATTATATAGAAATAATAATAATAATTTTTTTTTTATATCTATATAATTGTTGCAGTTACTGGCAGCACAGCTTTACTCTGGACCCCATCGACCCCAGGTGGTCTTTGATTGAAGTGAGTCCTCCCACTTCTCATAGAAATTATAAAAATGGAGGCTTAGCTAAGCTCAAGCAAAGAGTGACATGGTAGGATAGGGACCCATCAGATCTAAGGTCACCTTGAAGCTGGTTGATAGGCAAACAGCTATTGGCCAATATGTGTACCAAGAACCTTACTTTACAAAGATAAAATATCAAAAAAATAAATCCAAAAAGTGAGTTTTTTGAAAAACGCATGTATTTATATTCTTTCTCAAATGCATAGGTGTTACACTTCTATCTATATGTATGTATACACACATGATTGGCAGTGACTGTTTGCTGCTGTCAACTTTTATTCTGTATATATATATATATCAGAAAAATAGAAAAAAAAACGGGCACTAACACGATGTGCATATGGCTCCTGCCACTCTCGTGGCTAATTGCTGCAGGTAGCTTGGCGGTGCTGGCATATAAAAAAGATCCACAATACGTAATATCAAATAAGAGGAAAAAGCCGCACTCACCGAGGCAGGGTGTTTCAGTCTTTATTGTCAATCGTTGCGGTACAGCAGCATCGCAGGGAGGGGGTGCAGGGAGGTGGACGACGGTTCACCGTTTCGCGGCCGTCTGCGGGACCCGTAGAAGCGGCAGACGGCCGCGAAACGGTGAACCGTCGTCCACCTCCCTGCACCCCCTCCCTGCGATGCTGCTGTACCGCAACGATTGACAATAAAGACTGAAACACCCTGCCTCGGTGAGTGCGGCTTTTTCCTCTTATTTGATATTACGTATATATATATATATATATATATATATATATATATATATATATATACTGTGTATATATATAATGTTTGTGTAAATACTTACTGTATATATCTTTATACTTATGTGTGTATGTATTTATTACATATATGTGTATATAATGTATATTATGAAGATTGACTCTCATAGCGCTTTCATCAAAGCATTGTTATGGTCTGATTCCATGTGATTCTTTAAGCAACACTGAAAATGTCATTCCTTGCCTTTGTGGGCAATAAAAGGCATGAAGTGTGAAGGATTTAATGAAGCTACTAGGACAACACCAATGCTGTATGATATGACACTATTAAATAAAAAATAGTGACCATAATGCCACCTGCAGAATAAAGCAAGGCAGCGGTTCCGGTGCTCTCTGGTTCACTTATGCCACTTCAGTTGCTATTCCGCGGCAGGGCTAGTGTTCGCTTTCGTACTGATCTTTCTGACATTTATACTAGACAAAAGGTCAGAATTTTAATGTACAATAATAAATTCTCCATGAAGCATTATACATATTTTATATATCCACTATTTTGATGTTCAAAAGAAGGATCTCTCGAAAAAGAAATTACATTGTACAAAGAAACAGAGTGAAGGCTTAGGAGGGAGAAGAAAGACTGCGCAGATTAATTTGGAATCGGGATGTCAAAGCTTGGGATGGGCGCTAAGTCAATTGTAAGATCTTTTTTTTTCTAGTAATAAATCTGAGCCATATAATGAGATTGGTTACTTTGAATTGAACTCAAGAGAAATCCTTCCCATTTTAGCACGTCGTTTCTCAATTCTTGACCTCTAATTATAGGATTTCTCATTGTATACTCCTTATAAGGTTTTACATATTTTGCAAAGAACAATGCCGACCCTGTCATTTTTTACTGCCGTCCGCTTAACCCACCAAACTTATTGTTCTCCGCTTTCTATAGAGAGTGTCGGGGATCTTAATTATCTTTTCTCGTTCCTTTTTTAAGTCTTTCTGCCTACGCTTTAATAAGAACAGCCAACGCCATAGACGGAGACAAAGCAGATTGCAGATTATTATTAAACATTGTGCTAATTGCTATAAGTTCATTTTTGTTTGTGAGCTGCTTTCTTGGAATATTCCATTTGATATCGCTCCGTTCTTTGTGAAGTCTGGAAAAATACTCAGTGAATGTGTTAATTTAAGATTGCAGATGACACAGAAGGTGATTTAGTATTCTGCTGTACGTGGAGATTGTGGTGCCTGTTAGAAAATCAGCTATTATGCCTAATTGCATGTCACACCATTAAAAATCAATACAACATAGAATTTTTTCTGAAAAGGAATGTGGATTATCTGGAAAAAAATGTGATATTTTTAAATCTTATACATCATTACTGCAATGTATACATTTTATTGTTTACCCACGGCCGAATATGATGCCTCTAAATTGTTTGCTTATTATGATGTTCTTAAAGGGATAATGATTCATTTCTTTGCTTGTGTAAACATAGATTTCAAAAGGGGCAAGTGTTCATGGATCTCCACTTCCCAAAGAAAACATGGATGTATGATTTTGAACACTACTGTATACACTTAGGGTACCGTCACACGTGGCGATCTCCCAGGCAATTCCATAGGCGACGCACATGCACTTGCACGTATTTGCGTGTTGCCTGAGGTCGCCGTCGCCCATTTACACGGGGCGACAACTTAGGCGACGCTCGGGCGACAACCCGACCGGAAATTGCCTGAGCGTTGCCAAAGGCCCAGGGGCGATCAAGTCGCTGGTCGCCGCTTCCGCGTCACACAGAGCCACCACATTAGCGATGTGGGCGTAATTTTCAGCAGCATCTCGGAGATAGGCGTTAACATAATGCTGTGTGACGCCTTGAAGACGTGTGATTGATTCCAAACAAACACCAATCATTATTTAATGTGTCCTTGTTGTTGTACTTCATAGACAACTCTCGTGTGTTGTGTCGCGGGTTATTACTAAACGCATTGGCATTGCCAACAAGGCAAAACACGACGCTCGCATATTGTACAGTGAATTTTTACAGCGCTTTTAGGTTATGGTTTAGGTTATAAACATATACAGATTGACAACGCTCGGGCGAATGAAAGCACGGGAGATGTGTCCCATGTTGACGGGGGCCCAGAAGCGCCGCATGAGCTACAGTATAATAAACGTAATCTTGGGCGTCCTGTCATGCAGGACGCTTGCAACTACAGGGCTCATGCAGCTTTTATTTTAGATGTTACTGCAATTGCGCTCTGTTAATATACATTTGTGGCAGCACATCTCTGAACTTTTAGCAAACACAGAGGCGACATCTATGTACAGTATGTACGCTCCTGGGTGAGACACCTTTGAACATCATCAAATATGGCGCCGAGGAACAAGGCAACCAATCGTAACGCTCGAGCTGCCACCAATCCATGCAAACCCCAGAGCTACTAAATACGCCCAGAAACACCTACTAGAATGGTATAGGCAATGTGTGCTGTCGCCTTTGACATCGCTCATGAGATGTTACACAGGGCGATCAGCACACATCGCCCAAGAATGGTCGCCTGGTTTCACAGCACTGTTGTGAAACCAGGCGACCACTCAGACGTGTCGCCGTCGCCCATTTACATTAGGCGACGCATTGGCGATGTCGCCGGCGACAGGCCACGCCTCGGCGTCGCCTATGGAATCGCCCGGGAGATCGCCACGTGTGACGGTACCCTTAGTGTCTTATCTGTCAAATGTATAGTCTAAAATCCTGAAACTACCCTGAGTTTCCCAAACATGAGTAAGTCATCATACATGATTAAGGATAAAGCCACACTAGCGTCAAACTTGCGTGAGTGCAATGTGAGAAAAACTCGCATTGCATTTGCACTAATGTTAAATAATCAGTGAGGTCAGATTGGTAACTTTTTCCTCTGCTGGTCTTGGACTGCATGCAAAATGGCAGCATGCTGGGATTGCACGCGTGTATCACATGCAGTTGGCCAATGCAAGTCAATGGGGGCGATAAAAAATTGCAGACAGACAGCACACTGATAGCGTTTGTAGCATGGTCTTGTCCATGCTGGAAAAAGTTACAATAGACTAGATAGATAGATAGATAGATAGATAGATAGATAGATAAAAAAAAAGGCAAAAATCAGAATCCGCACATTACAGTTCCATATAAATGGGTGCAAATACTTCCTGTAAGCAGGGCTCAACTGCAACAAGATAAATTGTCCAAAAAGACAGGCAGAACTCCAACTTCAGTTGTGAATAGACAGCTTTAATCAAGCCATGTGATACGACATTTCAACTTTGCGGTTTTCATCAGGTACCTATAGATAGAGAAAAATCAGGCAGCACTCAAAGGATGCAGTGAAAAAAAGGTTTTATTGAGCTAAAAAAGTGGCACAATGTTTCGCTGTTGACCACACCTTTCTTAAACACTAAAATGTTGTGCCAATTTTTTGGGCTCCATAAAGCCTTTCTTTCACTGCATCCTTTGAGTACTGCCTGATTTTTCTATTTCTTGATTTGCTTTACGGCTAGACACTGTGCACTTCAGGATTTTTCACTGGATTGTTAAATATTACTTTGTGCTGTTCCATTTCTCTAATCCATAGATAGATAGATAGATAGATAGATAGATAGATAGATAGATAGTAGGAATAGCTAGATCATCTTACCAGTGCTGCTTCCGGGGCTCCATGCATATACAGTACACTGCAATCAACTTCCAGATTGAGGAAATGCTGCCCGGAAGCAGCAGCAGAACACTGGTAAGCCCGATCTAGCTATTCTAGCATCTCTAAGAGTAATAAATGGAGCAGCAATGCCTTCTTGGGTGCAGTTCAGCTCAGCTTTTACCTTAGCTTGAAATATATGGTTAAAAATAGCTGCAGCACTGCGGGTGAATGATGTCATCTGCCTTTATTCTGGCGTCATATACAGGGTATGGCATACCCTGTATATGACGCCAGAATAAAGGCAGATGACATCATTCACCCGCAGTGCTGCAGCTATTTTTAACCATATATTCTAGCATCTATCTATCTGTCTGGCTACACTATTTTAAAGGGAACCTGTCACCTGGATCTAAGCCCCTACACTATCACTACCTTTCCCTGCACCTTCCTAGCTGCTCCCTATCAATCCATCTCTGAGCAAAAATCCGCCCTATAAAACTGCAGAAAAATAACTTATAACTTACAGAAGTCCCTGAGGCTGGGGACTGAGAAGGCGGCGCCAGGCTCCATTCAGCCCCTCCTCCATGCAGCAGCACACGCCCCACTGGGCGGCATTATTCTTTCTTCATCGCCGCCTCCTCCATTTGGAATCTCCCACCTGCTTTACACCTATCATGTTGTGGTGATGCGACCTCGATGTGTCCCCTGACTGAGACACAGCATATGGGAGATTGTATCTTCTGCTTGGTAGCAGCACACACAGGGTGAGCTGCTACTGGAGCTAAGTGCTGATTGAAATCACTGACCCCCAGGTGTGCGGGTGAATAGGAGATGATATGTGCTGCCCTGGGCTGTTGGGAGGGGGTGGAGTGTGTCAGGACAGCAGCAGGAGCTGCTGGGATTGTATGAGGTTCTACTCGGCTGTGCCCCGGTGTAACAGGCCAGACTAACCCCCCCGACCAGAATATACCCGGGGTTAAAGTGGCCTAGGCCAGATTATACCCCTCCGTATACCACAGCAGCTGTAGATCAGGGCTCCAAGCAACACATGGGGGCCCGAGGCAGCACAAAGTGGCCCCAGGCAGCAGAAAGTGGCCCTACGCAACATACAGGGGCCCCAGGCAGTGCTAGGGCCCCAGGCAGTGCTAGGGCCCCAGGCAGTGCTAGGGGCCCCAGGCAGTGCACAGGGCCCCAGGCAGCACAAAGTGGCCCCAAGCAGCACAAAGAGGCCCCAGGCAACATACAGGGGCCCCAGGCAGTACTAGGGGCCACAAGCTACACACAGGATCCCAGGCTACACACAGGGGCCCCATGCAGCATACAAGGACCCCAGGCAGTGCACGGGGCCCCACAGCAGTGCACGGGGCCCCAGGCAGTGCACGGGCCCCAGGCAGTGCACGGGGCCCCAGGCAGCACAAAGTGGCCCCAGGCAACATACAGGGGCCCCAGGCAGTACCAGGGGCCCCAGGCTACACACAGGATCCCAGGCTACACACAGGATCCCAGGCTACACACAAGGGCTCCATGCAGCATACAAGGGCCCCAGGCAGCACACAGGGGCCCCAGGCAGCACAAAGTGACCACAGGCAATATACAGGGGCCCCAGGCAGTGGGCCACCCGGGGCCACTTTGTGCTGCCTGGGGCCCTGTGTGCTGCCTCTGGCCCCCATGCGCTGCCTGGGACCCCTTTGTACTGCCTGGGGCCCTTGTATGCTGCATGGGGCCCCTGTATGTAGCCTGGGACCCTGTGTATAGCCTGGGGCCCCTAGTACTGCCTGGGGCCCCTGTATGTTGCCTGGGGCCACTTTGTGCTGCCTGGGGCCACTTTGTGCTGCCTGGGGCCTGTGCACTGCCTGGGGCCCCGTGCACTGCCTGGGGCCCCGTGCACTCCCTGGGGCCCCGTGCACTACCTGGGGTCCTTGTATGCTGCATGGGGCCCCTGTGTGTAGCCTGGGATCCTGTGTGTAGCTTGTGGCCCCCTAGTACTGCCTGGGGCCCCTGTATGTTGCTTGGGGCCTCTTTGTGCTGCTTGGGCCACTTTGTGCTGCCTGGGGCCCTGTGCACTGCCTGGGGCCCCGTGCACTGCCTGGGGCCCCTAGCACTGCCTGTGGCCCTAGCACTGCCTGGGGCCCCTGTATGTTGCGTAGGGCCACTTTCTGCTGCCTGGGGCCACTTTGTGCTGCCTCGGGCCCCCATGTGTTGCTTGGAGCCCTGATCTAAAGCTGCTGTGGTATACGGAGGGGTATAATCTGGCCTAGGCCACTTTAACCCCGAGTATATTCTGGTCGGGGGGTTAGTCTGGCCTGTTACACCGGGGCACAGCCGAGTAGAACCTCATACAATCCCAGCAGCTCCTGCTGCTGTCCTGACACCCTCCACCCCCTCCCCACAGCCCAGGGCAGCACATATCATCTCCTATTCACCCGCACACCTGGGGGTCAGTGATTTCAATCAGCACTTAGCTCCAGTAGCAGCTAACCCTGTGTGGGGCTGCTACCAAGCAGAAGATACAATCTCCCATATGCTGTGTCTCAGTCAGGGGACACATCGAGGTCGCATCACCACAACATGATAGGTGTAAAGCGGGCGGGAGATTCCAAATGGAGGAGGCGGCGATGAAGAAAGAATAACGCCGCCCAGTGGGGCGTGTGCTGCTGCATGGAGGAGGGGCTGAATGGAGCCTGGCGCCGCCTTCTCAGTCCCAGCCTCAGGGACTTCTGTAAGTTATAAGTTATTTTTCTGCAGTTTTATAGGGCGGATTTAGCTCAGAGAGGCATAGATAGGGAGCAGCTAGGAACGTGCAGGGACAGGTAGTGATAGTGTAGGGGCTTAGATCCAGGTGACAGGTTCCCTTTAACTTTATACAATATGGGTAAGACCATGTTAAAAACACATTGTACACCACAGGGATGTCACACGGATGTCACACTGATGTTAGCTGAGAAAAAAAATTCACATCACACTCACACCTCACTTGTATGACCATAGGGAAAGCACTGGCGCAATTGTCATGCATCAAAATCACTCCGATAATGCATACCCCAATGTGCCTGTACACTAAATGGGAGATCAGGATAGGTAAACACTGCTCACATTGGTTTTTATCCATCACTTTTGTATTGATTGTCAGTTCTGAACTAACTGGGGTGAGATGAAGGGCGCTACAAACCATGCTGCCTCACTGATGTTGCTCCAAATTATGTCTCCTCTTAGTACTAAGGCTACGTTCAGATGCACCATTTTTTGCCCTTTCTTGTTTTTGGCTGCAAAACAGGAGCTGTCCTCCAAAAAGCAACAAAAAACAGATCATCTGTTTCTGATCCATTTTTGGGTGCTGCACTTTTTTCTCTCCCTTAACAATGGTTCCTAAAAACGCAGGAGAAAAACGCCACAGTGCACCGCAAAATAGGATCCCAAAAAATGGATGCAAAAACGCACAGTGTGAATGTAGCCAAAGTCCCAAAGACGTGTTCTTTCTTTTATACCGTTTAAGAGCTTAAGCCTTCCTTTATTACGTTATTATTTATTAACATTGCTAATGTAATTTCTGGAGGGTTTTATAGGCAAACTATCTTTAAAAATAAATAAAGTGGTTGGCATATTTTCAAACATGTCATTAGGTCATTCGGATATAACATGGGGTCCATATTTATCAGCCAGTGTGGTCAGTGCTTTTTTCTGGAAGAACAAATATATCAGTTCATTACATAGAGATTATACATACTAAACATTACTTACTCACCTTTCCTCAGTTCTCCCCATACCTGTTCTGCCCAATGTATATCCGATCCTCTGATCAACTTTATCTCTTCCCTCTGGGTCTTCTTAGGGGTACTGCCACCGTTAACTATTTCCCACACTGTCACGTCTTATGCTAACTACAGTGATGTGCATGCGCTGTGCCAGGTTATGATTAAGAGGTAATTTACACCTCGAAATGCGTAAACCAGTGCCCGGTCACCCCACCATATGCCTGAATTGTTTAGCCTTGTTTCCCTGTGATTTTAAAATTGTGGAATAAAAATGGTGCCGGAACCTCTCCTTAACTTGTGGACTATACCTTGGATTTTCTGCCGTGCACAAAGGGACAGGTGAGCGGGGTTTCCCCCTTTATTGAAGTCATTAATGTACACCTCTCTGCTTGAGAAAGCATCGGGCCTAGTTAGCAGTGGTGGCTGCCATTTTGCTCCATTCATGCAAAGTGAGGTACTCAAAATTTACACCCATCTAAATCTACAAATTTTAGGAAAATCTAAATGAATTTGTTTAGTTTAGAACCAATTCAATTACTTTTTATCTCTAATCTTTGATATTTATTTCAACATCTTCAACGAGTTTGTATGTTCTCCCCATGTTTGCATGGGTTTCCTCTGGGTGCTCCAGTTTCCCCCACACTGCAAAGACATACTGATAGGATGTTCAGATTGTGAGCCCCTATAGAAGTGAATAAATATTATTATTATTATGGTAATTATTATGATAATTATTAGTGATGGGCGAACCCAAACTATAAAGTTTGGGGTCTGTATTGTACACCTAATATCTGGACATGGGCTGCGAACAGAGATGCCTTGGGAAAGTCCACAGTAATTACTGTTTAGGTTAAGCTGCCTGAATAAAGCGCAGCACAGCCAATCTGCAAGCAGTACCAGTGGTAAAAGGGGACTAAGGCTGCGTTCACTCACTGCGTATTTGCTGCATTTTTTTACGCGCATGGTCATCAGTTTTTGTAGCCAAAACAAAACCAGCAGTGGCGGTTTAAATACAGAAGTGGAGCACTTGTTTCTATTCGACTTTTCCTTTGATTGTTGCACTCCTGGTTTTAGCATGCGTGTAAAAAATGCAGCAAATACGCAGCGTGTGAACGCACCCTAAAGGAGGATAATTATACTTGACAACCGAGTTTAAGCCCTTCTGTCACACAGTTTCCAGGTACGCTTATTACATTTTATGAATGTTTCTCTGCATCCCCGCAGACCCTTTCTGACAACATCTGTGATTGGTTGCCCTAAACGCAACTTGAGACTCTCTTTGATTATCCTGGAGCTGATCATTGGCTGAACCTTTGCAATTCTGGTTATTTCTTGATACATTCGAATGTTAAGGTAATTTGCTGGTTGCAGTGAAATCATGGACACATTTTTCCATTTGTACACAGCAACAAAATGGAAGAATGTGTCCATGGTTTCACTGCAACCAGCAAATTGCCAGTGAAATTGTTAGCAATATTGCCACGTGTGACGGTATCTTTAGTTTTCTGTTTTCTTCCTTGTCTCTGGATTTGCTTTCCATTTGAAAGCATTGGAGATCATTTTAGCAGAACAATCTATCATTATCTACACTACTTTCTAAGTTTTATCCTCCCAATCAACTTTTTAATCAAAGTACGCTGTTTTTCTGAGCAATGTCTCAAACAACCCATATTTCTCAGGCTTTCAAGAGGAAATGCATGTACAACATGTGCTGACTTCAACCTTTAAATAATGACCACCTGATTCACACCAGTTTCTTCACAGAGTGATTGACCTCACTAATTGAACTCCACACTGCTATTATTTTGAACATCCCCTTTCAATTAATTATTCAAATGCACAGACTCAAAAACATGCAGATGGTGAATGTTGAGTCTGTTGGTTTTCATGTTGCGTTTCTTATGTGTTTTTCTGCCAGGATGCAGATTTATTGCATCATTTTCTCACTGAACTCAGTGAACCCACTTCAGGTGAACTCATTGAACTTAATGGCACACATTCTGGTACTCTGGCATTGAGTTCAATGCTTCCGGATTGCTGAATTTTTTACGTCAATGATGCCAGATAATTGGGTAATCTGGCACCATTGAACTCAATGCCGGAGTACCGACATTGAGTTCAGTGAGTTCACTTAAGGTAAGGTCACAACTAGGGTTCTGTGGGAACCGCACAGCTGTTGTCCGGTGACTTTACTAATGTCACCGTCCTTACAGCTGCAGCTCCAGTAGTGTGTTCCTGATGCCACAGCGATTAGACACGTTTTTTAATATGGCTGCTCATTATGACCTAAAGATGTAGCAAGTCGGGATCATCGTGAAAGTCGGGATCATCGTGGGACATTTTGTCTGCTAATTACTTCTGACCTTCCGTGGTGTTTTGGGGTTAATACATTGAAGAAAGAGGGAGGGTTTTTTAAATAAAGGATTTTTCTCTTTGTTTTGTGTTTATTTTTACTTACACAATTAGTAATGGAGGGTCTCATAGACACCTGTCCCATTACTAATCCAGGGCTTTGTGGCAGCTGTGATGTTTTTGACAAATCACATTTGTCTTAACCCTTTATATCAGCCTGATCAGTCACTGCACCAGGGCATTCGGGATGAGTTTGGAAAAGTGCCAGGATTTGGCACATCCAATGAATGTCTTAATTCTGTGATGGGCTGCGGGCTGCTATTTTTAGCTTGGGGAGTGTCCAAAAACTATGAATCTCCTAAGCCTGAGAATACCAACCCCTAGCTCTCTGCTTATCTTGGCTGGGTGTCAAATGTGGTTGGGGCACCATTTTTTAAATTATTTATTGAATAATAAAAACAATCACAAGGGGTCCCCCCATATTTTGATACTTAGCCAAGATAATGCACACAGCTAGGTCTGCAGCCTCCAGCTGTCTCCTTTATCTGTGCTGTGTATCAAATATGGCAAATTCCACAACATTTTTTTAAATGATTTATTTATGTTTACACTCCACTTTACAACCCAGACAGCTAATGTGAGGGCAACCAATCACTAAACCAGAATAGAGGGTGCAGCACAGTCTGACTGTAATCAACCTGCTGTCACAGAGGCTGGGTGGGGAAGTAGGGGAATATTAAGATTTATTCAGCGGACCAAGATGCAGTGTGACAGTAGAGCAGAAAATCAGTTGGTAAGTATATTGCTTCCTTTTGCAGCCTCTAGCCTTTATTTTCACCATTTTATAACACTAAACTTTAGGTCTGCATAGATTTTAGTGGGGTTCAGGCTCAAGTTCATGTCAAGTCCGGTCCCAAACTGGTCTTTTTTTCTTTTTTAAGTCTGGCCGGATCCATCTAACCCAAACATCTGCAGGTTCGCCAATCTCTAAATATAACGTTTTACTTGCTCTTTGATAGCTGTATGTGGACATTATTCACGTGCCCCCGCTGATTATATCTGATCATTGAGAGTCTAAGCAGCGCGGCATCCATACTCGGTATATCATGTAATTCGATTGTCAATAGTAAAAACCCTCTTTGAAGATTTTAAAAGTAAAAGACATAATAATTTCACAAAGCTAAACCTTCCTCAATGGGAAAAAATAATATTTAGGTCAGTTGTGAAAACTGCTGTCATATAAAGCGGCAACAGATATATCTTACTTGATAGACATTGCATCAGACACTCACAATGCAATTCTGTTATTTAAAGGTGTAAATAAAACATTCACATTTCAGCATGATCTGTCTGCGGGTAATCTCCAAGCACCACAGGGTTTACGCTATTTGTTACATGTAGACCTCGCAGAATCTGTTGAGACACTAAATCACATGGATAGGTGAGAACATATATTTCACCTTCGTGTAAATACTACCAATGTAGGTTTGAAACAAAATGAATCAGACAGATACAGCAAAGCTGAGTTCAGCATCTGCTATCATGTACGTTGCAGTAGCACCTGCTGATCCTATTCTGTTAGAGCTAGTATGTACAAGCGTTTCACATCTGAGGGATATATAGTCAGATAGTACAACTTCCAATAGCTGCAATAAAGCCTGCAGGGAATGTGGCAACAGAAAACACACTCTACTCAGATTGAATGCCTTTTTTTAATCCATTTTTACTAATGCCTTTTTGTTTCAATTCTATTGTATATCACTATCTGTTTAAAAAAAATGATTAAAAAAAATTTGCAATTTTCACACTGATTTTATGATTTAAGGAGTACTTGTCTGTGGCTGCTTTAAGAGCACAGTGGGCAGCTGCAGGCAGCTTATTTTACTACATAAGTCTATGTGAATATTTGGTGGCAAAAAGTTCTGCACCAAATCTACATCTCCCGACAGGAAAAAAAATGCACATTTTTGATGCGTGTTTTTGATTAATTTTCGGTTCATTTTGATGCATTTTCGAACATTCTGGGGTGAAAAAAATATTGCAGAAATGCTGCAAAAATTGACATGTTGCAGATTTGTTTCTGCACCAAATTTGCAAGGGGAAAATGCCCAACGTGCTCAAATCTTCAGGATTCTCATTGACTTTGCTGACATAAGGATTTGCTTGCAGTTTTGTGATAAGATTTCACTCAAAAATGCATTACAAAAACTTAATATAAATGCACTGTGTGCACAGGGCCTAACAGTTAAGGCCAGCTTCACACCGAGGTGTGATCAGGTCCGGGACTGTCCGGTGTAAACCAGACAGCCCTAGACCCGATTTGCAAATAGAACCGGAGGGCAAATATTCCCTCCAGTCCGGTTGCAGCCGGAGTCCTCAATTGCAGCCACAGCTGCTGAAATTTCAAGGTCTAGCTAGCCGCAGTCCTGAAATCTGTGCAGGGGAAAGCCAGTGGTGCTGAAGTTTAGCAGCGCTTGCTGCTAAACTCCTGTACCCAGTGTCCGGGTCCTGGATCCTCCCAGATCTGGGGCAATCCAGCACCATAGACTCCCATATTAGGGAGCGCCGGATCGCCCCGGATCCGATTTGGGCAGATTTTTCCCCCGGACACAAAAACGTTGCAAGCAACGTTTTTGTGTCCGGGTGGAAGATCCGAATTCACCCAGATCCTCCCAGACAGAAGGAAACCGGATGGCACATAGCTGCAATCCAGTTCCATCCAGCCCATAGGGCTACATTACCGCTAAATCGGGTCCAGTGCTGTCAAGTTTACACCAGACAGCCCCGGACCTGATCACACCGCGGTGTAAAGCCGGCCTAAGGAAATTCTCTCATCTTTTTATTTGCTATGTAATCTGATGACAACATTTTATAAGGGCTGGGACCCGGAGTCTGGTAATGTCACTTGCTGGTTTACCTGCTGTCATTTTCATACAGTCACTGTTCTCTCTGCTGAAGATCCAGTAGAATTCTGAGCCCTGTGTAACCCCACCTATGCCACTGATTGGCAGCTTTCTGTACACACTGTGCATTGACAGAAAGCTGCTAAGTGAGGGGTGGGGCTACACAGAGTAATTCACTAGGAGGTATGAGACACCTAGTACTTTAGGGATTATCTCCTGCTCATAAAATGCTGATTTTATTGAAACAGCGACACAAAATCGAGTAATTGACACATTGCTAAAATCAGGATCTCAGCCACTACATCATGCTGCTCTCAGATTACACAGCAAAAACAATCAAACAGATTTCCTTTTGTTAGCAAAAAATGGACATTACAGTTGTAAAGGACCTAAGTTACTAGCAGAACTCGGGTCTGAACATTGGGTTGTTGGATGAGGGATCCCACATACCTGTACTGTCCTCCTCACTGGTATAACATAACATTTAGCATGTTATAGTGGTATCCTGTGCTTTTAACTTTTCTAAAACATGCTCTATCTTTTAGAAAGCAATTACTGATTGATAATATCATTAAAGGTGTAATTGATCAGTAGTTGCCTATTTAAATAATCCAGAAATGCTGTTTTGGTTATAAAACTATGTACTTTTGCCAAACTTTCTTTTTTATTATTTATGTATAAAATGGGTATTCAAAAATCACCAAAGAAAATCCTACATGCACGTTCTTTTAATGTGCATTTAATGTGCAGCTTCAGAATAAACATTCTACCTTTTGCATAGATTTTCCTTGGTATTGCACCATACTCATATCACTATTAGCTGAAGTTCAATATGCTCACAATCAAAACAACCATGTTATTTACATCCAGTAGAACTCCTTTAAATTTCTTAGAAAGACCCCTGCATTATTATCTGTCTTGTTCAGGGTTGGGCAATGTTCACATCAGGTTTTAGTATACACTGATTGGCTCTGTCAGGGTTTATACAGAAGGAGTGACAGTGTGCTCTGTCAGAAATAATTTTTGACCATATATGTCTAAATAAAGCTGACAGCAATATGTAGTCAACTACGTCTTGTTGCCAGCCACAACTAGGCATATAGGGCTGAAAATGATGTCCGACAGAGCAGATTTTGACACCATCTGCATCGCTGTAGTCATTGGCCCCCTAAGTGCATACACTTGAATCCCATTATCGGGTTCCATGCAAGCTCCGACAGTGTCACTGATGTATGTGATATAGGCTAGGGTCACATTTGCGTATGACCTAGCCCGCCGGATCCGGTTTTATTTTAGAACTTTCCAGCGCGCATAGCATTACCGCTATGCGTGCTGGAAAACACTGCCCTAGTTACTCGCTGTTTACTTAACGACCTGTCACACAGGCAGCGCTTGGAGTGCGCTTTACAGCGCCGCACAGAAACGCTGTCTGCAACATTTCCTGTGCGCGCTTAAGCGCACCCGAGCTCTGCTGTGTGACAGGTCGTTATAACAGCGGGTAACTAAGGCATGTTTTCCAGCACCGCATAGCGGTAACGCTATGCGGCGCTGAAAAGTTCTAAGATAAAACCGAATCCGCCAGGCTAGGGTCATAACGCAAATGTGACCCTAGCCATAATGTTATGTGCACATTGCTTTAGAACTCAACTCCCAAATTCAGTCCCAACAGGTATGTTTCAGATTTATCATCATTGAAAGGTGATGGAAGCATTGTCAAGGAGCAGGCTCAGCTCCAGGTTTTTGTGGGCCCCAGGAGAAAGAGCCTTAGCGGGCCCATTTAACACATGCTGGATATACAGTATATATATATATTATATTATAAAATCCCCACAAATATAATCATACCCATCTCCCTCTGTCTAATGTGTCTCCCCTCTCTGTGCCTGTCTCCCCTCTCTGTGCCTGTGTGCTGTGTCTCTTCCCTGCATCTGTCTTTCCCCTGTATGATGTCTCCCCCCTGAGTGTGCTGTCTCCCCTCTCTGTGCCTATCTCACCTTGTGCACTGTCTTTCCCGTGCATCTGTCTCTTCCCTGTATAATGTCTTTCCGTCTGTGCGCTGTTTTCCCTCTCTGTGTCTGTCTCCCCTTGTACACTGTTTCTCTTTCCCTGTCTCCTTCCTGCTTGTGCACTTGCTAGCTCTCTCTCTTTTTCTCTCTCCCTCTCTCCCCCTCTCCCAGAAACATTAATTTGGTAGAGTATGGAACAGAAATTAAAACAAAAAGTACACCGCAGCAAAAAAAAACCAACTGTTGGCACAGCTATTTTTCTGCTGCAGTGACAGCAAAAGCACATCGGATGGCAGAGCACAGACTGCAGAGCCCACTGACAGCAGAATACATTGACATCAAAGAACACCGAATGGTAGAGCATAGACAGCAGGGCCCACTGGCTGCAGCAAAGTCCTCCAGTCTATACCTGTGCTCAGCACAAAACAGCAGCCAGTGCACAGAGCAGGGCTGGTGTGGTGGAATACAAAGCTCTGCAGCCCCTGCCCATCAAATGCACACAACTGCAGCAGAATAGCCAGGCACTGGACACAATACATGATCTATAGAGCAGTTGCACACAATCTGCAGAGCAGTGGGCTCTATCTGCAGAGCACCGGACTTGTTCTACAGACCACTTGGCATACTATTCCAAGCACGGGACACACAGCAGAGCACTGAACACACAGCAGAGCACTGGACATACTCCGATGGCTGTGGGCCCCTGGATGCTGTATATTTGCCCCTGATAGGGGCCCCCCTGTGTGCTCCGACCCCCCTCTGATTCCTAACCTGTGTGGCAGATGTATATCGCAATGCCCGTCTGCACTAAGCTGGAAGCAGAACTCTTTGATATCCTGCACCTCCTGCACTTCCTGCAGGAGATCATAGAGTTCTGCTGCTGGCTCAGTGCAGACAGGCATTGTGATATGCGTCTGCCACACAGGTTAGGAGGGAGAGGGGGGGGTCGGAGCACACAGGGGGCACCTGTCGAGGGCAAATATACAGCATCCAGGGGCCCACAGCCACTGGAGGATGCAATGCAAGCGCAGGGCAGGGGACGCTGTACTGCGTCAGACAGAGTGGGGCCCCCTAGGCACTTCAGGACCCCGACACTTCCCTGGGTGTGCCAGGTGCTGACGCTGGCCATGTCAAGGAGTCACCTGTGCAGTACTAAGGAAATCCTTAAAACATGATCTGTAGGACCTTGAGGACTGAAGTTTGGAAAAGGCTATATTCCCACATTGAGTATTGGTAAGTGTTTGCAACATTTTTGCACCTGTTGTGTAAATTGGGTTAGGCTACCTTCACATTTGCGTTCCCCTCCACAGCGTTCTGCGGAGGGGATCCACAATGTGACCGCAGCACCGCAAGCCCCTATCTTTATAATGGGAGCGCACGGTGCTGCGCATGACCGTGCGCACCCATTCACTGCCATATGTGATCTGTGCGCAGGTGGACGCCTGCGCACAAATCACCCAGTCTCCTCCGCACCAGAAATGCAACATGTCGCGTTTGTGGTGCGGACGAGACTGGGTGATTTGTGCGCAGGCGTACGCCTGCGCACAGATCACATATGACAGTGAATGGGTGCGCACGGTCATGCGCAGCACCGTGTGCTCCCATTATAAAGATAGGGGCTTGCGGTGCTGCGGTCACATTGCGGATCCCCTCCGCAGAACGCTGCGGAGGGGAACGCAAATGTGAAGGTAGCCTAACTTGCATTTTTTCACTGCATTTCTGTGTGCTTTTTAAAAATAATTTTGTTGCGTTTTTGACGTTGCGTTTTTTTTAAATTCTGTTTTGGGTGTTATGCTTTAGTTGAAGCTGTTTTGTATTTGCTTTTGCAACTTCCTGCTATTTAGGTCTGACACCACTTTATTGACATTTTACGTTCAGATTACATGCATTTTGATGCCTTTCCACTCTGGAAGCACACTATTTGTTTTTACCTGCAATTCTATAGGAAAAATCTGCACAGAAAACATGACATACCCCCAAGAGAAATGATATGGATTTAAATAAAACGCAACAGAGAAGTTTATGCAGTGTAAAAAAAGCACAGCAGGCATTAGCTTTCTGTAAATCCTATCCACTGCAACTGTAAGGCTTTGTGCCCACTGGATGTTTCTGCTGCGTTTTTGGTGATCCATTTCTGCAGCAAAAATGGAGCACTTACGGCATTTACATTCAAGTCTATGAGATTTTGAAGATGCTGTGCCCACGTGCGCTTTTATTTGGTCCATTTTTGCTGCAGAAATTGTATGCGCTCAATATGAACTTGTCAATTAACATGCTTGTTTTTGAACTGCATTTTCCCCATAATCACCCAAGAAATATTTTACCCATAAGCCCCCAAGAAATCATTAGAAACAAATTGGTATTCACACAGTGCATTTGTGATGCTTTTTTACCATGCTTTCCAGAGCAAAAACACTGCAGTTACTTACCCACACCCCACAATCCCATTGTTAACCCCGTCAATGTGTTCCTTCCAGGCACGGGCAGAACCTGTACAGAGTGACTTAGAGGACCTGGCCCTGTGACTTTCAGGCTGAGTCACATGGGCAGGTCCGGTCAGTACCATACCTGCAGTTCTTGCCGGTACCTGGAAGGAAAATATCATCCGAGCTTGCTGTGGTATCGCCATGGAGGATAATAAAGTGAGTGTGTGTCTCAGTCTGTGTATCCGTCTGTCTGTGAGTGTCCCCTTTATAACATGCCTATTTTTAAGATATGTTTTACCCATTGAAATAAGCTGCAAAAACACAATACGTTTGTGCTGCTGTTTTGTTTTTTAGCACAACTGCATTTTTGCATCTGAAAAGCACACAAAGTCGAGTGGGCACATAGCATACAACTCTGCGTTCCTGACTCAGAGAAAACCAGCATATTAGAAGTAAGTAGCACTCACCAGTCAGACTAATAGCAGCTTTATTTCATGTAAAAAAACGAACATCAGGCTTTACAAATGGCGGCTGTTTCACACTGCAGAATAGCGCTGAACCCATGGAAGCTCTATTCAGCAGCGTGAAACGGCCATCCTCTATCTTGTACTTCCTGTTTGTAAAGCCTGATGACCATTTTTTTAATGAAATAAAGCTGCTATTCGTCTGAACGGTGAGTGCTACTTACTTCTAATATGCTGGATTAATGTGGACTACTTCTGGAGGTATGCACCAGAGAGCTCAGCAGCGGGCTGCAATGTGAAGACTGTCAGCAGTGCTCGTGGATCCCTGAGAAATGGAGTAACTTGTTGTGGTGCCTGGCCCATAACTGTGACTCAGACAGAACAGGCAGCTCCAAAATCTCACCAAAAACTGATTGTGTGTACGTAATCTAGCACTGCCCACATCTTTCCATGTGTCTGTTGCCCAAAATATTATGTTCTTAATTAATGAGGTAGATATCAATAACTTTAATTAAGTTTCCAAAGTTTTCTGCACTTTTGTTCTTGTTTGTTTCAAAAAATTCCTATTAAAAAAGTTAACTTTATCAAAATGTTTAGAATTTTGCTATGTTGTCCTGATACCATTTCTGCTATACAGATCTACCGTATACATATTTGCCTCATAGAATTGAATCAAAACCGTCTTTCATAAGCAAAAGAATAATTTAGTGCATTGAAGGCCTCCAGTGGTTGCTGCCCTGAAGGATTTAATTCTAGCTTTCCAATAATTGTTTTGTTGTAGAAGAAAAGTAAAACCACTGAGAATATCTTAAAACATTTTTTATGTTTTTTTGAATGTTTTTCTTTATCTCTGTATTGAAAAAATATGTAGATCAATATACTAAGATCAAAGTCCTCAAACACGAGTCTGGGGATGGTGGATTATCATTTATAGTAAACAATGTATTTCACGAGTTTCCTTTTACATTTATTTTCTTTGTCACAATATGAAATTTACAGAACCTTATATTTACATTTTTTTTTAGTATTCACTCAAACCTTTATTTTTTTTATTTACCCATAATTTAGAAACCTGTCCTGTAATTTTAGGCTTGGATGCTAAAGTACATTTATCAATTCTCTTGGAGTTGGGCAGTGACATACATAGAAATCATGGGGACCCTTTGAAAAGTCCTAATTGGAATAACACACCTAAAATAAAAATGTTCTGCTGAGTTTAAGGGGATATTTAGAAATAGGAAGTGGCATAGATATTGTGGCATCTACAGTGTTTATGGCCATACCCAGGGCTCGGTGCTAGGACCATTACTCTTCTCAATCTACACTCTCGGCCTAGGGAAACTCATTGAGTCCCATGGCCTCCAATATCACCTCTACGCCGACGACACCCAAATCTACCTGTCTGGACCTGACATCGCCTCCCTACTATCCAAAATTCCGCAGTGCCTGTCCACCATCTCTTCCTTCTTCTCTGCTTGCTTCCTTAAGCTGAACATGGACAAAACTGAATTCATTGTTTTCCCCCCAAGCCGCTCACCCTCACTACCTGGCCTATCCATCGTCGTCAACGACTGCTTTCTCTCCACAGTCCCCCACGCTAAGTGCCTCGGGGTTATCCTTGATTCTTCCCTCTCCTTCAAGGCCCACATCTAAGCCCTCGCCACCTCCTGCCGACTCCAGCTCAAAAACATCTCTCGGATCCGCACTTTCCTTCACCACGACATCGCTAAAATCCCTATTCACGCTCTGATCATCTCCGGCCTCGACTACTGCAACCTCCTGCTCACCGGCCTCCCCGCTTCCTCCGTTTCACCTATCCAATCTATACTGAACTCCGCTGCCCCCTAATCCATCTGTCTCCCCGCTACTCCCCTGTCTCCCCCCTCTGCCAAGCCCTTCACTGGCTCCCTGCTTCCCAGAGATCCCGGTTTAAAACACTAACCATGACATACAAAGCCATCCACAACCTGTCCCCTCCATACATTTCCAACATGGTCTCCCGATACCTACCCTCACGCAACCTGCGATCCTCCTAAGAGCTCCTCCTCTACTCCCCCTTCATCTCCTCTTCGCACAACCGCATACAGGACTTCTCCTGTGCATCACCCATACTCTGGAATTCACTGCCCCACCACATCAGGCATTCACCTATTCCCTGACTGTCCCTGGACTACCACTACACAGGGATCAGAGCGGGTGATCGCTAGTCAGCCGGCTAGCAACTAAAGAAACACACAAGGGAAACAAACAAGGAAGCATAGATATACTTAGCTTGAACAGATCCAAGCAGCAAACCAACAGACTCCAGGAAACACTGCTTTGAGCTAGGAAGCAACCTGGAACTCCTGAACAGCTATCACCAGCAGTGCATCCTGGGAGTCAAGGGGAATATATAGGCAGCTCAAGGCAAGGAATCAGCTGGGTCCTAGTGACCTCCAGCTTTAACTAAAAGGTCAATGCCTCTTAAAGTGACAGAGACATTTTCTTAGGATTATGACTATTTGGCCAAATGCTGAGACCTTCTGCGAGTGGCCTCTACAGTCACATCCATGCCTCCTGACACACCTGTGACAATTATACCCTGAAACGTGCCTGGCCTTACACAATATGATACCCAAGCACTGAATTATACCCCACTATTTCGCCACACAGAACCCTCCTTTCACACACTATGAAAACCTCACAGTGCCCCAACACAGAGTAATGCCTACACACTTACCCTCAACATAGCATAATTCCTCTGACAACATGTTACCCTAAGGTGCCTCCCATACAGTTTGATGTTCCTAAAGTCCCCCCACCACCACCCACACACACACACAATACCATGGCCATCTCAGATCATCACTAATGGTACCTTTACACGCCGCCACAACAGGATGCATACAACCCGCTACAGGCTACAAATGTAGCTTGTCGAGCCAATATTGCCCGTAGTAGCGGCGTCTGAAGACGGGACGACACAGCCGGCTACAGATACCTCTGTATCCGTGCACTGCCCATAAACATATGGCAACATCGCCGATTGTAGCGAGCTGTATCGGCGTGTAAAGAAGCTACAGAAGGGAACTCTGGACACCCGGCGATGTAGCTGCAATGTGGCTAAGGCGTCACCCATGCTCCGTGATACCGCGCCCCTTCAGCGATCATTGGTGGAAGATGCTGCGTTACGATTGGCCCTTGCCTCACAGCCCTCCATCTTGGATGAGCTGTCCCTTCAGCACTACACATACGCGCCGTATGCACGATCAGATAGTAGTACAATTACGCGGACACACACTTGAACGTAAAATCATAAATGGCCCATGATCTACATACAGTGTGCACATCCTATCAACATGATAACGAATAATGCGGGACACAGCGCACAAGTGTGTGTTACGTACCGCTCTGGCTTATTGCACAGCAGCTGCCGTAGAAGTGTTCCGGGTCTGGCAGTGCGCGCAGCGCGCACACAGATGCACACAATCCCATAGCACATCGGAGGAGATTACCCAGTAGACAGATCAGAGCCGTGTTGTACGGACTGCACTGTGGGTCTTCTGCAGTAGGGGCCGCATAAGTGTGTCGGCCGAGTCACTGCGTGTTGGGCTACTTATAAAGGTGCGTCACCCCCACAGCGGTCGTAATGACGTCATGACGTTGGTTTCATTTTCACTCTGCCTGCAAGGTGCCAGCCCCGCCTCTGCACACACCATAGCAGTCATGGCAGCCGTGCACCGCGCCGCAACATGGGGGATGGCGGAGCTGATCATCCTCATTGATCATTGCGACCGTCGGGACTATTGGGGCCACCATCACCACCGCCACCCCAGGCTGCGCAATCGGTGCACCGTGCGGCGGATCCAGCGGGCCCTGCTCTGCCAACTGGGGGTACAGAGGACAGTCAAAGCGATCCAAAAAAAATCGCTGACTTGAAGCACAAGTGCCCAGGTCGCATACTGGACATCCGTGCCAGGATTGCCAGGCTGCGTGGTGAGTAATTGTTGCCCCAAAACACACACCGCCACATGTGCATGTCCCACAATACACAAAAAATGATGGAAACATATGACAAGGGACAGTGTGGCCTACACAATCAAACACATCTTCACAGTGTTGTGCTCATCCAGTCAGGCCTAAAAATGTCTCACACGCACAGTCCATGCATACAACATGAGTGTATGCATCCAGCATCACCTGGTTGATGCTAAGTAAGGCTGGGGTCACACACACAGATATCTGCCCACATATTGTTTGCACATCTCTGTTTGCAGTCAAATCATGGTCACATGTTGACATTTGGAGACAGCCTCAAAATGGAACAATGTGTCCATGCTTTCACTGCAACCAGAGATCTGTCAACAATATCTGGCCACATATCTGTGTGTGTGTGACCCCAGCCTTAGCCGTCAAATACATACCCACACAAGCTCTTTGTAGGACAACAATGTGTAGGCATGATCTTATTACGTCTTTTATGTTCAAATTTCAAACTAGATGCTGAATCCTCATCAGAAGAAGGGCCCCATGCCCCACCCCCAGGTGGCCCATCAAGAACCCCACCACATCAGGCTCAAGTGGCACCCTTGTCCCCAGGGTCAACACCTTCCCCCGGGCCTCAGGAGCCAGACGTCCCGTCACCCACCGGGACAGAGGACGTGGAGGACCAGTCCGCACCTGGCAGCCCGCTGGAGTGTGACCAGCTGTCTCCATCTGCCTGGCTGCTGGAGGAACACATCAACTCCCCACAGGAGGGCGAGGAGCAGCAAGTACCTGGCGGCCCAGAGGAGTCTTTGCCCCGTAGCCCAGGACCACTGTTACCCCTGAACCACATAATGTGGCCACGGAGCCCCAGCCCGGGAGTAACACCACCTCCCACTGTCTCCAGCTCAGTGGCGAGTCCTGGGGTACCATGTCCCCACACAGTGACTATGGTGGTAAGTGGGTTATGTTGCCACAGACACCCTGCACACTGTTGCTTAAATTTCATCTGGGGCCAAACAATTTCTGTAAACAAAGTAAACCATGTTGGTTCACCCTTTTTCCAGATGGTGAACGTGCGGGCTCATATGGATGGAGCTTGACCCCATCTCCCTCCCCGTCTGATGGTGAACTGGATTTGGAGGAACAGGGTAAGTGGATGGTTGCGGCCAGTCATGACTAACCATCAGCAGTGACGACTGTGTACTAAAGTTTGTGTTTACTCCCAATACAGGTGCCCCTACCATGGAGGAATTCATCCAGGCCCATCAGGCATTTGTGGGCCGTTTGACCACGGCTCTACAGCGTGGCCTGCAGGACCTTGGCCGCCTGGCTCAAATGCTGGCGGACCTACACCCACACCATGGTTCACACCCATGAATTTGAGGGATGCATTGTATCCTGGCCAAACATGGCCCCACAAACAGTTGTCCTTGTTGGACCCTAAAGTTTTCACACGTTGGCTTGTTGCCTTGCAAAAGTGAAAATATATATTTTTTTTTTGCCCCCGTTGGGCTCTTTTCTTATAGTGTCCCACATTGGGACCATCACAAGTGTGGACTGGCTAGCCCCATCTGGCCTACAATCCCTATACTGTCCCACATTGGGACCATCACAAGTGTGGACTGGCTAGCCCCATCTGGCCTACAATCCCTATACTGTCCCACATTGGGACCATCACAAGTGTGGACTGGCTAGCCCCATCTGGCCTACAATCCCTATACTGTCCCACATTGGGACCATCACAAGTGTGGACTGGCTAGCCCCATCT
This sequence comes from Allobates femoralis, assembly GCA_033576535.1. Lineage (NCBI taxonomy): Eukaryota > Metazoa > Chordata > Amphibia > Anura > Aromobatidae > Allobates > Allobates femoralis. Next base: position 158,175,323 of record JARQOC010000002.1, on the reverse strand, counting down.
GGCCTACAATCCCTATACTGTCCCACATTGGGACCATCACAAGTGTGGACTGGCTAGCCCCATCTGGCCTAAGCCTTCCTTGTATGATGGCAAATGTCTGTGACACATGTATGTTTACAATACAATGCTGTTCTAACTTTGTTATACGCTCCTTCATGTGACCTTACTAATATTTGGTGACCAAACCTCACCATAACCTAACTATGTGAGGCACATCACAACATCCCTTTGTGAATGTGCTAAGACATTCCAAATGAACCGATGGTGATCCTGCTGAGCGAGCACTGGCCCATATTGTGTGGCTTGGGGAAACCTATTATTGGCCACAATTACATTCACCCCCAAAAACCCACACAATCCTTATTCTGAAATGAATACACAATTGTGTTAATAAATAAAATTTATTCCAGCCTGGAATTTTAAAGAAATTACAAATAATAGAATTTTTGTGGAAAAAAAATAAAAAAAAACCCACAAATTATGCCCAAAACTCAAGCAACAAAATAAACATATAAAACGCAATTCCTGAAATTATAAAGTCCAGACTGCCAATTCTGTGCATTGGCTACTAGTGTCCAAATTACTCCTCTTCTGTCGGCTCTGACAATGCCGCATCCCCCCTCCTCTGAGGGCAGCCCCGACCTGCCCCAGAACGTCTGGTTGAACGACGATGTGTTGAGGGGGGATGGGGTGACTGTGGCGGGGCCGGTCTTCTCACGGGCCGAGATGGGGCAGCTGGTGAAAGGGGCCACAAGGTGTGTTGCATGGGGGAGGGGACGTGGCAGCCCCATTGAAGGGCCCCATCATCGGCAGCATCAGCGGCATTGTGGAAGACCCTCAGAAGGATCTTCTTCTGGAGCGGCTCCATCCCTCGCATTCTGTTGCTCATGTAGAGGGCGTCGGGTCCATGTGGGTCCGTTGTTCATCCAACAACACGCGTCGGGCCCAGGTCGCCAGCTCCGTCTCAGGTGGTGCAGGACGTCGGCGGCGACGGATCCCGGAGCTGGGACCTGGGCCTGGACCCACATCACTCGCCGCGCCCTCCTGCTCAGCCCCAGATGTCATGGGCTGAGCATCATCAGCAACAGAATCCTCGGCAATGGAGCCGTCCTCTTCTGGGGCCTGTGGGTGGGGAAAAAAAAAAAAAAACCCATTAGTGGAGGCAATATCAACTGTATACATTCACAACAGGACTCTATATACCACTCCCACACACACCAAGCCCAACTACCAGAATGGAAAATGAGGAATAACACAGTAAAGCAAATAAGGTTCAAGACCCCAACACCAGTGGTTCTCCTGTACACTCACCTCGACCATTCCAGGAGCTCAGCTAAATACATAATTAGTTGTTTGTCACGTAGCCGTAATCCAATATTAGGACATGTCACCACAACACCTTGATACTGGGGGCTGTGCTGGCCAATGACACATATTGGGCACCTTCCCATTAGGACTCCTTTATGGTGAGAATCCACCCCTCACTCAATTACCTTTAACCCACTGGCAACAAAGCCAACACACATGTGAGACAGCACCATTTACTACATGGTACTATGTGGCTGTTTGAGAACAAACCACCTGCTATCTTGAAACCCTTAAATAACTAACCTAAACATACCAAGATGTTGTGGAAGAAGCAACATTGCAATACGGCTGGAAGCATAGAATAGAAAAGTCTGGCAAGTCATGGAAGGAGGGCAGATAGATTGACACCCCAAGGTGTGCCGCAGCAAGGAGGTAAATATGCCAACACATTTGGTGTGAAGGATTTATCGAAGCACACATGTGAAGGAAACATTGTGGCCCACCACTGTCACACAATTACCCACCTCCTGTGGCGCAGGTGGTGATGCAGCCGGGCCTACATGGGACGCAGCAACGGGGCAGTTGGTGGTCGTTCGATGCGGGCGAACCTCGCCCAGGATGAAGGTGAACAGGGGATAGTACCATAGGGTAGGTGATGGTACCTCCTCTGCTCCAGCCCCTGAGCGACGACGCTGGTACTGAATGTGAGCCCGCATGAACGCCGACCTCATGTTTTTGATCTTAAGTGCCACCATTTGCTGGTCCCACGTCTTGCCTACCCTTGGCTCCAAGCGATTTGCCAGAGCCACAAGACTCCTGTAGGCCTCGGCCCTCGCTGCCCGATTTTTATATTCGGGCAGCGAGCTGCGCCACAAACATTCGTGCCGCTGATACTCCGTGAGAAGCTGGGATTCCAATTCCACAGTACCCGTCGGCATCTGCCGATGAAAAATTAAAAAAAAAAAAAACACAGTCACAACACAAGGCATACCGACATTTCAAAACTTGCCACAATCATACACATAATCATTAACTTTCTACAGTGATCATCTATGCAGCTATTTTGTGGAGTGAAACTGGCCATGAGTGTGCCATTTTCTAAATCTCAGACCGCTACTAACTCAAACACATGTATGCTGCCAATATCAAGCCCCGGATATCGGTGTCCACCTACAGATGTTTCAAACATGATTTCTGTCCCCAATGTACCTATTGCAACACACCTTGACACGGTGTGTGCGTACATACCTGTAGAGGGCAACATGTGACCTAACACGTTGTGTGCTAACTAGTACCTGGCCAGTGTCCACAATGGTAAGGGGTCACTATATCAGAAAGGCGGGCTGGGTGTGTGCCAACACTGCACATACTACTGGAATGTGCACCCAGATGATCATGTAGGTGTTCCTCCAGACGTGGAAGTCCCATTTTAACACATGTACCCAACATCCCTGGAATGTCCGCCACAATTCAACCACCCCTGAAATGTTGATGTGAAGTACCAGCCAAAGAAATAACACCGTGCTCTTTTACCATTGCCAAAAAGCAGAAGGTGCAATACATACTTACACTATATAAGTAGAGGCACTACCTGGCTACTGGGCGACACAGAATAAGGTTCACATATTTAATATTACGTGTTCAATATTTGCATGCCGCTTCAAACATGGCCATACACACATCGCCTAAGCTGCCTGTGCCAGAACCAGCTGCGTTCATTACATTTTCTTACAAACCGCTAAAGAGGCTTACCGTCAGAGCAACAGAAGTCAAACAGGACACTAGTAGCTCAATGCACATCGACGTCTGGACAAGGAGCAGTGGCCATTGACCTGCCTTTATAGTCCGGGACACCAATCACAGCGGACACAATAATGCACATCCTGAAGGGGCACCTGGGTGCGGATTTGCCTTCCGCTAATTGGTGGAGATCGCTGAATCGTGATAGGTTGGCGGCCCTTTAAAAGTTGCCCATCCCGCCAAACATTACGCTTGCTGGGCAGACCCATTAGGTAAGTTTTTGTGTACACACATGGAATTGGCGCAGGGTGGGGTGCATATGTTGATGTTCTTGGAGAGCGTCGGAGACTGGTGTAGCGGCCGATATAGGGGTTTGTATTTTTGGGGACGACATATAGTGTAGTGTGTGGGTTAGGATACGGCATTTTGTGTGGGCCTTGACACTTTTGTTGAGATACATTGCTGTGTTTGTTTGCAGACAACATACAGGAGAATGGATGCATGACTGTAGACGGAACTGTGTCACTCATGTCGACTGGATCGATTTCTGCATACTGGTTGTGGCCAATGGAGACTGTGTTCAACGGGAATGGGATGACACAGGGCTTTGAGATGTTGGGCGCCAGACATGGCATACATGTGTATTTAAAATGACACCTTCAAAAACCAATTACACCATGGGTAACCATCCGCAGTCATGTGCAATGTTGTTTGGTTCATGTAGCCTTCCTCAACCTTCCATATCGGGGTACGTCACATTCGTTATTCTTCTCATTTTTACTGTAATCAATTGACATTATGGGCTGTGTAATGGATTATGGGACCTGTTTGACCAACATTATTGGTGACACATGTCCCTTTCTAACTCACCTAGGTGCAGATGTGTGAATTTTGGGAGCTCCCATTGACGTTGATGTAGAGGAGGCCACTCTCAATCGCCGTGTGCCATGTTGTTTGGGGTGACTCCTGGGTGTTTGCCGTCCTTGCTTCAGGGTTGTGTTTTGGGCCCACACAAGAGATGCCATCCTCTTGGCTATAGTGTGTAATGGAAAAGAGGTGTGGGTTGCTGAACCTGCTGACTTGCACACATTTTGGTCTATGTACTCATGTTGTGCTTTCACATCTACAGGTGCTGATATTGAGGATGCAGAATATCCATGACCGCAATGTTATCATGGCTCTTGCGTTGGTGGAAGAGCAAATGTGGTATCAGGATCGGTATGAAAGGTTGATGAGGCGCAGACAGCGGCGGATGTGGACCCGTGATTGGCTTCTGAGGCGGGAAACCCGGGGCCACATGCAGCTGTTGCGGGAGCTGGAGCTTAACTGTCCTGATGATTACCGAAACTATCTACGTATGCCCGAGGACTGTTTCACCTTCCTATTGGAGCGTGTTGGGCCAATGATAGCGCGTCAGGACACTATAATGCGCCCATCAGTATCAGCTGCTGAGCGGTTGGCGATCACTTTGCGGTTCCTGGCTACAGGGCAGTCCATGACATCCCTCACATACGTGTCACGTGTCTCCCTGCCCCTGCTGAGCCGCCTGATCCCTGAAACGTGTTGGGCCATCTGGAGAGCTCTGCAGCCAGCCTACATGAAAATGCCATTAACCGCCGCAGAATGGCTGGAAGTGGGCCAAGGGTTTGAAACCCGGTGGAACTTCCCCAACTGTGGCGGGGCATTGGATGGTAAGCACGTGAGGATTACCAAACCTGCCCACTCTGGCTCTTTGTATTACAATTACAAAGGGTATTGTAGTATAATCCTCATGGCTGTAGTAGATGCCAACTATGAGTTCCTCTACGTGGATGTTGGAATGCCCGGTCGCAACTCAGATGGGGGTGTGTTTGCCCTAAGCTCCTTGGCAACACTACTAGGGAGTGGTGGGCTAAACTTACCCTCAAATGAGCACACGACCGAACATCTCAACTTTGCGTTTGTGGCGGATGAAGCATTCCCACTTCAGGAACACCTACTGCGGCCATATCCCCAGAGGGCCCTTACTTCTGAGAGACGCATTTTCAACTACCGGCTATCCCGGGCCCGCCGTGTAGTTGAAAATGCGTTTGGGATAATGGCCAATAGATTCCGGATTTTTCATACACCTATACATATGAAACCGGAGTCTATTGACGCGGTAGTGGTGGCCTGCTGTGTGCTACATAACTTCCTGCGTCGTAGGGATAGGGCATCATACACGCCAGGAGGTTATGTAGATAATGCAGACGCTACAACAGGGGAGCTCCGTCCAGGGTCTTGGCGTGATGAGGCCCATGTGATTGTGCCACTCCAGCCGCAGAGCCATGGCCGCACTCGGCAGGAGGCCAGGGACAGTAGAGAAGCTTACTGCTCCTACTTCAATGGGTCTGGTGCAGTGAGCTGGCAGGACCAGGCCATATAATGTGGCTGGCTCTGGGAGTTGCTTTTTGTGTTTTCAATGAAGGTGACAGCAGGTTAGCTGCACCCCTTTAATGTTTGGTTGACCTTTTCCATTCTCTTTGTTTTCATTATGTGCATGAGTTTTCATTATGTAGTTATTTAGTTAGTTAGTTTAGGTTATTTTGGTATTTTTTCCATGCACAGTTTGCAATGTGTGGTGATTTGCTTATCCATTGAATTTGCCTGATTAATGTCACCTGCTCTTGAATTCTACAATGTTTTTTACTTTATGTATATTTTGTTTGCACAAGACAAGGTCAAGATTTATGCAATATATTAAACCTTTTTCTGTTGGATCCAACATAATCTGTGTGAGCCTGATTACTTGGTGGAGGAGGGCAATGTGATGCAGGGTTGGGTGGGGGCCTGGGATTTCATAGCCACCTATTGGCTGGGATTGTGCACACAATATGTGTGGGTAGCCATGTTTTTCTGAAAGTCTTTTGCCCAACAGTGTTTGTGGCCATTGTGCGTACATGATCCTTTATTTTGTTGTAGGCAGAGGGTCCCCTGCACACAGCACATTGATGCAGGACATATTCTTGTCAGGTGTTTGCTAATACACTGTCACACAGATCTTTGACTTGGTGCCTTGGAAGCTGATCCACTACATTCACATCTGTCAGCACATATATTAAACCCCATTCAGCCTGTATACATACACATACTTCGCCACAGTTGTCACAGATTTTTGACAGAAAACGCACATACTGTCTTTTGTAAGACGCTAATGTGTGGCACACAAACGCACCTCAGTTCAATCTGCACACGCGGCTGTCACAAGCGCTGATCGTGCGTGACACGGCAAACACTTGTACTACGCACACATAGCCCCGGACCGCTACTTTCATACACACGGGATATGTGACTGGCCACCGCTCTAGCGTGACCCATTACCATCCATTTGGATGCATTCGCCAGGCTCCGCCATGTCACAAGCGCTTATTCCGTGCCACACTCCGCTCACTAGTACGGCACGTCTCGGCCATCCGCCCTTTCCGTCGTGCCCAATCACAACTCCGTAGTGTTGGCCAATGGTTGTGGTTTGGGCGCGGCGTACAGGTCTGTGGCACGCCTATTTGTTTTACGTCCTGCCTTTGTTGCTCCCAGATCACTCTGTGGTGGCTGTGTGTAAAGCTGGTACGCTGAGCTACAGACGGCTACTTGCGACACCCGGCGATGTATGTAGCTGTAGATGTAGCGTAGCGTAGCGCACCTTGTGGCGGCGTGTATAGAGGGTGCGGTTCCCGTTGGTAACCGTTCGGCCGTGCTCGTGCACGTGAAGTTGCCGTTGGTATCCATCCTGTTGTGGCGGCGTGTAAAGGTACCATAAGTATTATCGTATAATAGCCCCCACAGCCCCACACACCATATGGTAGCCCCAATAACTTCCTACCACCAGTATGATGGCCTCACACAGCCCTATAAATCCTCTCACACACTATTATTATTCCCACAGAAACTCAACGCAGTATAATGGTCCCACAAAACATAAACAGTGTGATGATTTAAACACTCCCTACATTGATGCCACCACAGCACTGCGCAAATTATGATTCCCCTTACATTTTACCAACAAATATGAGAACCAAAACAGGACCGATACTGGACATCTTAATGATAGGGCAGACTACTCAGACATCATGCATAAAACCAAAGAATACGAGTGTTCAATTGCTCAAGCTAAATTTTACAACACTACATTGTCCACAACAGTGTTGATATGCAAGAATAAAGATTTATTTGACCACTAGCCCCTGAAGCAGCCGACGCGAATCATGTGTCAGGGCTACCCTAACAAGTGTTTTGAAGGGGAGGATACTGAGTCACAAGCTAATGGGTACCGTAAATTAATTCCTGATTGTACCATTAACTGTACCTTTCTCTGGTGATAGGGCTGGGACACACATGGGATCTTCCCTGAGCCGCTAGCCGTGCTTGGAATTGCACATAAGCACTTGCACTTTCAGGACTGTGTACCTTATATGCTTTTTATAACTGTCCTCGTCTTTGGGCCACCTTTTTTCTGTCTCCCTACTCCCACCTTCCCCTTGTTGATAAGTTATTTATTCTAACAGTCTACTCCACTCTGTATAATCCTCTGTGTTGTATAAATCTTTATTCTTGCATATAAACACTGTTTTGGACATTGTGGTGGTGTATAATTTACTTTGTGCAATTGAACATTCGTGTTCAATGGTTTTATGCATTTTACCAACAAAGTTTGATCCACACAGCCCTCACCATAGTCTCACACAAAATGATGGCTCCTCAGAGATCACCCCACACACACACACACACATTATGGTGTCTCTTCAGAGCCCCTTACACAGTATGATGCCTTCAAAGACCCCGACATGGAATGATGCAATCACAGTCCCAAAGACAGTGTGATGCCAGTTCCTTATGTTACCTCACACACAGAAAAATGACTTCCACAGCTCCCAACACACAATATGATAGCTCCCACAAGTCTCCATATACAGTTTGATGTCCCGAACATCTCCTTCCTTATTGAACTATGTAACCACAAGTTCCCACACACAATGTGATGTGCCTTATATCTCCCCTCACAGTATGATGAACACCACACCTTCCCCCGTTCACAGTATTGATGGTCACCAAAGACCCCAACAAAGTATGGTCACAACCACCTCCTCAAATAGTTTAATGACCCATACCACTCCCTCACAGTGATTCCCCAGAGCCTCTCACATAGTATAGTGTATCCACAACACTCACACAGTTTGAGGGCTCTACAGCCTCCACATAGTATGATTCTAAAACAATCCATACACCAACATGATAGCCCTCAGCAGTCCTAAAATACAGAATAAGTCTCCACATCTTCCCTACATACTATGATCCGCTTCACATAGTATAATGGCTTCAGCAAGCATGAAATTAAAAAACATTTATATATATATAAAAAAAAGCCACGACCAACCATGTTCCCCTGTTGCTTTGGTCTGAGCAGTTTGGCCTGCTGTGCGGTACCTCGGTCTGCAATCTAGTGATGTCATTACACCTGCCAGCAGTTCCCAGCCTTCTTCATTTTAATCAAAGGTATTTGTATTCCAGAAATGGAGATACTGTGGAAATTGTGAAAATGGATAGGAATAATCGGGGCTACCAAGGTAACCAGCTCACCGGCCCCATAGTCTGCATGGTCTACCACTGTAGGTAAACTACCTTGGTCAGGACTAATGCATTGTGATGATCCGGTGCATCCTCATCTTTCCCTATGGTAAAAGAATATTGGAACTATTAGTACGTCTTTTTATTAAACATATTATCAGTCTTGTAAACCTCGAATCCATTGTATGACTTAGGCCTTAAATTTCAAATTGAAACAGGGTTATCTCACATAGAGTTTCTACCAGATCAATACACATGGCTTTTTCATGGTATAATTTACTGGTTGGCAACTAGCTGACCATGAATTTCTAATCCCATGCTAGTTTCTAGGTTCAGTGATGTGAAGAGTTCAGTCTCGCTGTATAGAACTAATACAGTACGTACAAGATTGATCTAACCAAAGGACACCTCGCATAAAGTTTATTTGTTCAGCTCATATTTGAAGTTTTTTCTCCCTATAAATCAGACTTCTAAGTTGAAAGTTTTTATTCAGTTGGCAATATTGTATATTCCTGAAATTGGGACATTTAGATTGATGCTAGGGACAAGGCTAATGTTAAAATTACAACTTCTATAGAGCTTTGTATGCACAAATAATTCTAATATTAGAATTATTACCTTGAGAGATAAAATTTAAATCACTGCATATTTATTCCAGCTGTGTGAACATGACAATAAGTCATGAGCTTAGTTTAGAAGAGATGTAGTACAGCAGGTTTTGTTCACCCCTGTAGCGGTGCTTTAAATGTAAATCTTAGGCCGGAGACACTTGCATGAGTCTCGCATGCCTCACCCAGCACAGCCGCTGACTCTCTGGACAGGAGCATGCAGCTCCATAGAAATACATGCATCTGCATGCTCCTGTCCAGAGAGCTGGCGGCCGTGCTGGGTGAGGCATGCGAGACTCATGCAAGTATCCTGCATATGTCTCGCTCTGTGTGTCTCCGGCCCTATTCTCACCTTCCAGCGTTTTCATGCTTCAGCTCTGGTCCCCCAGCGCAAGCTTGCGTCATGATAAACATTTGAAAATAAGGACAGAGGTCCATAAGGTAAATTAATTTATATAATGTAAGACCAACAAAACGTGGTTTACATCATATTTTGCCCGTGTATGAAATATTAATTTGGAAAAACAATCAGACCAATGTATATAAGATTCAAAGAACATGTGAAATCAGTAAGCACAGGTCATGGTTCCTCTAGATCTAAGCATTAAAGTAACACTAATGTTCTAAGCTTTGCAGGGCGCAAAGGGGTTAACTTGCCAGTGAATGGGGCAATTTGCATTAATTATTGCAAACTGAAACAAAGTGCATATGAAAATCTAAAGCTCTGTCACAATTAGGAATTAACGATAAGATAGATATGTCTTTATTCTTGGGTTAAATATAAACGCATTCATTGTTTTTAATTCTTGTTTTTAACATCACAATTGTCTAATTATCTCTGTATGATGTACTATTATTTGCATATAAGATGCGGATCTACGTCAGTAGCATTCACTGGACCCGTTGAAGCTCACTTGTGAGCAAAATGATCGTAGCTCGCATCCTCCTACACACCTGCATGGCACCCATTGTACCATATTAAAGACTTAGGCTGCTTTACACACACCAACTTCTGTGTCCAACTTCTGAACAGATCTCTGGTTGCAGTGAAATCATGGACACATTGCTCCATTTGTACTCAGCCACAAAATGGAACAATGTGTCCATGATTTCACTGCAACCAGAGATCTGTTCAGAAGTTGGACACAGAAGTTGGTGTGTGTAAAGCAGCCTTAAGGCCCCTTTACACGCGACTACATTTCTTGGGTGGCTACAGGTAACTTACTGGTTGCAGTGAAATCATGGAGAGATTATTCCATTTGTACACAGCAACAAGATAGAACCTTGTCTCCATGATTTCACTGCAACCAGTAAGTTACCTGTAGCCACCCAAGAAATGTAGCCGCGTGTAAAGGGGCCCTTAAAGATCACCATGGGGAGTGCAGCTTTTTTTTCTTTCCGGAATCTTGTGCCATGACCCGCTGGAAGTCAGAAGCTACGTTAGAGACACTCAATACATCTCTATGATAACCTGAATGAGTCTTCCATAGAGACATATTGAAAGTTGACCTACGATGCACTCCATGACACCTTCTACCGGCAGGTCACTTTTTACTGCACACAGACCGGAGCACAAAAAAGGATGAATTAAACGGAAGTTGTGTGTAAAGGTCCCGTTACATGCAGTGATATCGCTAACAATATCACTGCAACATCACAGGTTTTGTGACGTTGCAGTGACCTTGCAGCGAAGTCGCTGCATGTGATATGCCGCAGCGACCAGTGATCAGCTCGCTGATCGCTGAGGAATGGCCAGGACCATTTTTTGGTCGTTGGTCTGCTGCTGGGCAGCAAACATTGGTGTGTGTGATGCCTTTCTAACCCGATGTGTTCCCTGGTAACCAGGGTATACATTGGGTTACCAGCGTTCTCCCGCTGAATACCGTAGTGGGACCTCGACATCATGGAAAAGAATAGTTTATGTTATTTTCCACAATGTCGAGGTCGTTACACGGGTCGCTGGTCGCTGGTGAGATCTGCCTGTCTGGCATCTCACCAGCGATCACATAGCGATGTACGTTCAGACACATCCATTACACAGTACATAGCAGGGACACATTTTATAAGATTATGTCAGCACAGGAGATGTAGTATGATCAAACCATGTCCCTGTACGGTCAAACACATCCATTACACAGTACATAGCAGGGACACATTCTATAAGATTATGTCAGCACAGGAGATGTGGTATGATCAGACCATGACTCTGTGCGGTCAGACACAGCCATTACACAGTACATAGCAGGGGCACATATATAAGATTATCTCAGCACAGGAGATGTGGTATGATCAGACCATGTCCCTCTAGGGTCAGACACAGCCATTACACACTACATAGCAGGGACACATATATGAGATTATCTCTGCACAGGAACATTTTTTGAAACACATCTGATTGAGTTTTTTATTATTACTTCAAGAACTGTTGATTCATTTAAATGAACTTTGTTAGTGGGAAAATCCCTTTTAATATTTAGTTTTTTATAATCATACCCCGCTCATATGGATAGAATGTGTTGGGTTTCTACAGGGCATTTGGTAGCACTACAAAGAATTACATGCAGAATTCACAGAAAGGTAATCCCATCCATCACACATTAGCATTGAATTGGCTGTATCACCAGATCCTTATCCAATCTGTAGAATTTGAGCTTGACAAATTGCAGCCTAGGAATGGTACTGGCTTATATTAACATAAATCGTGTGAGTAATAGGTCTTATCAGATGCTGGTAACCCATATAAATGGTTTGGCTTCCCATTTGAGGCTCTGTGGTTTTGTTTGTCTGTTTGTACTATGGCATAGAGGCAGTTTATTATTCTGCCTTGATCTTAAAAATGTACAAGTACCACATTGCCCTCAGATCCTTGTCTATTCCTTTTATTTGTCTCTTAGTTCCCACTGCATCAGTAATAAATTAGGCTGTAGGACAGCAACAGCTTAAGCCATATGCCTTCAATTTATCTTTAACTTTCACTTGCTGAGAACGCCACCTGGTACTGCCAAGTGTACATTTTTTTTCCCTTTAGTTAGGCTATCAATCTTGAAACTATCAGAGCTAGTCTGTTAAATTTGTGCTGATTTGAAGCAGTATTGTGATATATGTCCTTTGGGCTTTTGGGGCTGCGCTACTCCATTTTTTTTTCCCAATAAAGCGTGCTAAAGGATTTGTCCGCACTAGACTGTTGTTGATGGTTGATTTTTGTCATATGTATTTTATGACTTTCACTCAAAATGAATATGCCCAGGGAAAGGTACAATAGACGCGCCAGTATTTAATCACACCTCAAAATCCGCCCTTCAAATTTCTAGGACATTAAAGTCTAGCATTTGTTTCATCATTTATTCTTTATTTCTATGATTTCTGTGAGCCAGAGATACTATATTCAAGAGTCACCAATAAAGGTGATCACATCTGACAAGATTCATATTTGCCAAATTGTGCCAAAAATGTTATTTGCATAGAAGACATACTCTATAAATTGAATATCTCTTATTATGCTCTGCTCTCTACACAGCCCAAGGCATAATAAAGATAAGATGTAAAATAATATTTTAAAGAAATGATGTGAACAGACGCCATGGACATCTCGCATTAGGCCAGGATTTCCAGTGCTTCTACACTGTAGAGTCATGGCATGGTGCTCATCGTGATGTTACGATGTTGGGCCCTTACGACTCCTGGAAGCAGGCACGCCCCAGACCTGGTCTTGGCCGGATGCTCCATCCTAGCATGAGAGGTCCAAGGATTGAAAACACTTTGACGGTATGAAGAGACAAAGAGGATCAGATCGGGGCATCAGGGGTGCGAAAGAGATGAGCGGGGATGTGCATATCAATTTTTTTTTTACGTTTTCTCTTTTTCCCTCTAGGGTTCAGCTATTATGCTGATTTTGCTTTGACTGAAATGACAAAAAACAAATATCAGTATACAAAATACAGATTCCTGTCAAATTTGAGTAGACTTCAATCCCACCCTAATAAATCCATTCATTTCTGATCAACAATATTGTAGCAGCAATTTAGCATATTCTAAAGAAGGAATCGTTTTTGTGAATTGCTGTTTGGATCAATGCTTTTTTTCTATATACCTATACACAATATTACAAACAGACAATATAAAAAAATATTGATATTTAGTAAATGTCAATGGATCGATTCAGTGTGAGTCCATTTTCTTGAAACTTGAAATTCCCGACTATTTTGAACAACTCACAATTCAATTAGCAAGGATTGCAAAAAAATAATAAATGCCTGGTACTAACCCACCAACTACTGAGGATTACAGCAACTAGAGAGCGAGCTTAAATGATCAGACTAGGCAAACATCAATCAGCAAAGGATTGTCTTTAAGTCGTATTACCTGGAATTTCCAGTTTCCTGCAAAATGGATCGATGGATCACAAAAACAAAAAAAAAATTCCCTGCACCTTTTGACTTACTGATGAAGACTCCGAGAGGGAGCTGAGGGTACCAAGCGCTGCCTTCCCTTACTACTCTGCTATCACATCACATGATCTAGTGCAGTCAGTTAGGGAGCTTAGGGCCCTTTCACATCAGCGTTTTTTTCAAATCGCGGCAGATGCGGTGAAAAAACCGCATCTGCCGCGATTACCACATACCGGCTGCACTTGCGGCACGGTTGCGGCGCGGTTGAGGTAAACGCCATACAAGGTGTAGGCGGACTTGCGGCAGGTGCGGCAAGTGCGGTTTTGGCACTTGCGGCAGGTGCGGCCGCGAAAAGAAATGCTGTCAGCCGCGGTTTTTTTCGCTGCCGCACGTGCCAAAACCGCACTTGCCGCACCTGCCGCAAGTCCGCCTATACCTTGTATGGCGTTTACCGCAACCGTGCCGCAAGTGCAGCCGGTATGTGGTAATCGCGGCAGATGCGGTTTTTTCACCGCATCTGCCGCGATTTGAAAAAAACGCTGATGTGAAAGGGCCCTTACACAGCCATTATTAAAGATGAGAAGTTGTGTCAATGTTTCTATTATACTTTTCCTCTGATTATTCCATTACTGATTTTGACTTAGATACTTGTGTAAATTACTGACCAAATACTGAATATTAGAAAGTGGCTTAAATCTGATGGTGGAGTGCTACTGAAATGCTGATCAACCAACTAAAAGAATGGCAGTGAAAAGCGCAGATAGGGTGTTATCTGGGAGATTGAGTATATAAAATAATTGTATCGAGCTCACCTTTAGTGGATGTGAGAAGCCACAACCACCATATAAACAAATCACAGCTGCAGCAGTCCCCAGCAGGAGTATAAGGACCAATGGTAATTGAAAGGGTTAATGACCGCTGGACTTCAAAAGGACATCAGAGTTTGGAAGACATCATAGGTTGAAATAGAATTGTGGTTTATTTGTCAAATAAACCACAACTCTATTTCAACCTTTGAAATCTTCTGAACTCTGATGTTCCTTTGAAGTCCAGCGGTCATTAACCCTTTCAATTACCATTGTTCCTTATACTGTAGTGCTGAAGCACATTGAAAGTGGAAGTTGTAGTTTCAGTCTGTGAATAAAAATGCAAAGATTTAAGTGATCTGGAGGTACAGTTACATCATACGTCTTACTTTGACGCAGACTTGCATGCCACCATCTTTCCCAGCAGGCTATGGTTGTGTTACTCAGCTGTAGCACTGCAATGTATAGCACAAGTGATCACATGATCGCAGGGTCAAGTCCCAGCAACAAAACAACAAAATGTTATAACAAAACATCGTAAATGAGATCAATAAAACCATTGACTTGGGGCACAAAAAACAAGACCTCATATAGCTCTGTATCCTGAAAAGTGAAACTATTATGGCTATAGGAAAATGACAACATTTTTTTTTTTTTTTGTAAATGATATTTTTTTTCCACTACCTAAAACAAAAAAGTATGCATGTTTGGTATCTGCATAATCATACTGATCTGGAAAATCATAGTCCAAATTCATTTTTACTGTGTAATGAATTCTGTAAATAAAAAAAGAATAAAACATTTGCATAATTGCACTTTTTATACTATTTAGCCACACTTGGTTTTTTTTCTCACTTTCAACTACATCTTATGATAAAATGAATAGTACCACTGTAAAGTACAACTAAAAGCAGGCCCTCACATATCTATGTTGAAGGAAAATTAAGATAAAGTTATGGCTCTTGGAATAAGGGAGGCAAAAAAACAAAGGCACAAAATAGACAATCGCGTAGTTGAGAAGGGGTTAAATCTCTGGTCTTTTTTTTTTTTTTTTAGTCAAATGGGTGGTCCTATCAGTAATCAGTAAATGACAGCTATCTCTATATACACAATTATACCTAGAAATGTGTCAATCACTGGTAGGACCGCCCACTGGACCAAACATTCTAGAAAGAGCTGAGATTTAAATGCTAGAAACAGGTTATACTGAATCACTTCTAACAAAACTCAACAATCTACTCTGCTCCCCTGCTCTATAGCATGGTGCCTGCAGATCGGACTTCATTTTCATGGGGACTGCATATTATTATTATTATTACTATTATTATTTCTTTAAATATAGTGGGGAAAAGATGAATAATTTCTTAATATTGCAAAACTGTACTTCAGTAAATTAATAAAATTCTGGACTTTTATGAATCTGAGTTTGTGTATGGATTTCTTAGGAGTATCAACATGGCAGCCATTGAGGCCTTAAGCAGGTCACCTTGGAACAGGAGCAATGGATGACTTGAATGTCACGCCTTAGATGACGTTGTCAGATTGTCAGTCCCATATAAGGGGCTTTCACCAGTCATGAACGTACAAGAGAGACCTGTCAATTAACTAGATGGGCAGCGGCAGACTAGTCTCATCTTTTCCTTAGTTCCTGGCTACATCTTCTCAAAAATGCCGGAGTGTTTTAGAGAATTACAAACATAGTTGCATTTGGGTAATCAGGCTTTTATCCATTCTGCCCTTGGTTCAATTGACATGCTCCCATTAAAGGCACAATGATATTGGGTACTGTAGATCCAAACGAAAAATAAAAATCACCAAGCATCCACTAGTCAAAAACATATGATAACTCACCATAAAATTCTAACATACAGGAGTATCTTTGTGGGGTGTAGAAGGAGCAGTAGCAATTAGGCAAAGGTAACTTATGGAATCCAAAAGGCCTCTCCACTATATTAGCATATGAGCATTATCAATAGCTCATGGAAATGTAAGGTGGGCTGTTTTATGTGTTTGGCACCATAGGCTTGTACGCTCGGTTCATACTACATCTGATTTTCAATGAGAAAAGAGGGACATTTTTTCTCACTTGTCATCTGCGTGCGATCTGTTTTTTTCTTCAGCAACTATTAATCATTTACAGGACCATTTACAGTTTCTTACATTGCAGATTTGTAATACATCTGTAAAAATCATATGCTATACTGTGGCATCCAATTTCTTTCTTGTACCCATAGTTATGAACGAGTAAGTGGCATCCGATTTTATAGTGAAATTGCTGCAATTTTTATAATGGACAATTTCTATTTGAAAAAAATCAGTCAAATAATAACCAATAATAACATTGGTCAATGTGCTATCTGATATAAAATCATTAAGCACATATCCCATTTATACAGTCCTCTGAACGACAATTAGGATTTTCCTACAGCAACAAAAAAGGAAAATAACAATGATTGTAGTAGAATTTGGGAGCTGTCCTTGCTATCTGCAGTTACTTGTACAGTGTTTATATCTTTCTCCTACCATCCATTGATCCATATTATTTGACAGTATGGCACTTCTAACTTGTCAATAATGACTGATTACAGGAATTTTATTGTAGTTTTTTCTTTTTTCTTACATTAACTCCCACTGTAACAATACAAGTAATCCATCTTAATGCTTTTACATGCCTTCCTCTACAGATACAGAGCGTCTTTACACGGTGGTTTTTCAAGAAATCTGTGACCAATTTGGAAAAAAATACACTTGGGATGTGAAATCCTTAGTCATGGGGGAAAAAGCATTGCCGGCAGCCCAAATTATCCGTGATGTTCTCGACCTTCCTATCACTGCTGAGGAATTACTGAATGACAGTCGAATTAAGCAGGAGAAGCTTTTTCCAACTGCATCCCTAATGCCAGGTATTGTGAAAATTGTACTGTATGTGGTTCTATAAATGACTGTTTATTGATGTGTATAATATTGGCAGACAAAGCCATGTTCTTTCAATGTAGCTGTAAATGTAAGTCTTCTAAAGCCATTACCTTCTAACATAAGAAAAACCTGCTTAAAGATGATGGTCAAGAAACAAATAAGAGACAACGCTACTTTGTTGAACAAGGTACAGAAAGTGTCTAAAACTCAGAATAAATATGCTACAAGTAAAATTGAGCAAAAAGACTTGCACTTCTCTGGTCTAGCGTCCAGCTCAGGCCTCAGTGATAGCTGAACTGTGGAAGTCTTTACTTTTGCACTTGGCATCCCTATGCACCTCTTGAGTCCATTATACCTCACAACATCATGATGTCACTGGAGGTTTAGCAAGTGCAAGAGACACTCAAGATGTCTGGCTGAAGCTGCTTGGTTCACAATTAAACACTACAGTCCTGGATGTCAGACCAGGGTGAATCCTTGTGCTCAATGCTAGGTACAGCTCAGTATTTTAGCTTGATACAATTTTGTTGCATTTAGCTTTCCCTTAATGTGTATTGACCAGCTAATGTGTATTGACCAGCCTCAAAGTAACCCTTGACTCTGCCGTATCCTTCAAAGCACACATCCAAGCTCTCACCTCCTACAACTCAAAAATATCTCCAGAATCTGTCCTTTCCTCAACCCTCAATCTACTAAACTATTAGTGCATGCCTCATCATCTCCTGTCTTGACTACTGCAACCTCCTCCTCTGTGGCCTCCCTGCTAACACTCTTGCACCTCTCTAATCTGTCCGTAACTCTGCTGCCCGACTAATCCACCTCTCTCTTTGCAGGTCCTCCACTTCTCCCCTCTGCAAATCGCTCCACTGGTTCCCAATTCCCCAGTGTATCCAATTCAAACTACTAACATTAACTTACAAAGCCGTCTACAGTCTGTCTCCCTCATATATCTCTGAACTAATCTCCCGATATCATCCAACTCGTAATCTTCGATCCTCCCAAGAAGATCTTTCCTCCACACCTTTACGTTCCTTATCTAACTGCCTGCAAGACTTCGCCCGAGCAACCCCATCCTCTGGAATTCTGCACCCCAAAATGTCTGACTATCCCCTACACTCGGAACCTTCAAGCGGAATCTGAAAATCCATCAATTTAGAACAACCTACAGCCTGCAGTGACCACGGTGCCACCTCACCACCATTGGACTCGGCGCTCCACCACCACCAGAGCAGACCCAACCTACTGTCTCCCTCCCCCCTCTGTACCAGTCTGTCACTGTTAGTTTGTTCATTGTATTTTTAACTTGTTTGTATATAACCCTTTCTCATGTACAACACCATGTAATCAATGGTGCTCTATAAATAAATAATAATAATAATTACACCACTATTAGGACCTTGTGGTCTTTACTAGTCATGCAGAGCTCAAATACCAGTGTGTGGCCACTGCAGCTAACCATTAGCCTCCTTGGTGATGCCTAAATGTGTACTACAATGTCGAAGAGGTTAGTAATTTATTGTTATAGCCATGGTCACATCATCAAAGCAGTACAATTGAAAGAAAGGTGGAGACCAGAGTCATTTGTGTCCGATGGGCCCTGGTACAAAATTTGGACCAGGACCCCCCTACACACGTTGGTCAGATGTATGGGCTCTTTTATTGTTCTAAATCTTGTACAGATTGAGAATTGCCCCACCCCTCCCCCTTCATTATCTATTGATGTCCCCCATCCTGTTATATATTTTACCATCTTGGTATGTATTGGCTCATCCTGGTATACCTGTCCCCCGGCCTGGTATATATGTCACCATCCTGATATATATGATACCCATTCTGATATATATGATCACCATCTAGGTATAAATGTCCCACATCCAGGTATGTATGGTCCTCATCCTGGGCACATCCTGGTATATATGATTCCCATCCTGGTATATTGGTCCTCCTTCAAGGTATATAGGTCCCTGATCCTGGTTTATATGGTCCTCCGCTGGTATACATGGTCCCCATTCTGGTATAAATGTCTCCATCCGGTTACATATGGTCCCCATCCTGGTATATATGATCCCCATTTTGGGACATATGATACCCATCCTGGTATATATGTTCCTCATCCTGGTATCTATGTTGCCAGCCTGGTATACATAGGCCCATCTTGGTATATGTCCCCATCTTGGTGTATATGTCCTCATTCTGGTATTTATGGTCCTCATCCTGGTATGTATGATTCACATGGTCCCTGTCCTGGTAATATATGATCCCCTTCCTGGTATATGTGTCCCCTTACTGGTAAATATGATCACCTTCCTGGTTTCATGATCCCCCCCTAGTATATATTTCCCTCTTCTGTCCCTAATGCATAATTTAAAACAAAAATATTCTACTTACCTTTTGCCCGCTCCCACATTGTCCGGTGTCCTATGTATCCAGCACATACTAGTTGGCAGCTGACGTTGGCGTGCGCACCAAGGCTCTTGATATTACTGTCATACACCACACCGCCTCCTTTCACTACACCTCTGGCGTCATATTCCAGCCACTGTTTGGATTGCATTGTGTATCGCATAAAGGTGGATTGGACGGGTCTCAGCGATGCGATGCATTTCAGCTGGCCCAGCATTCTCGGCGAGGATGCAGATCCAGCTGAAGCGGGATCTGGGGTCGACGGCCCCTGTGCCCGGTCACAGCTGCGACCCTTGTGACTGCGGTCATTACCCTCCTGGTACTGAATGAAGCAGTTGGGAGAATGGCAGTATTGTCAGATATTTTTGTATTTTAGCACATTCCTTGCCTTTATTACATTTGTATTCATCCTGCACAATCTCCGTACTTCTAATTACCGTATATACTCGCGTATAAGCCGAGTTTTTCAGCCCAAAAATTGGGCTGAAAAGTGCCCCCCTCGGCTTATACGCGAGTCAATACGGCCCCTCAAAGTTTGGCGCCCCCACCTCCCTTTCTGGGCCCCCCCGCATGCAGCGCTGCGCATATACATTACCGGTCTAGCAGCTGTCACCCTCCGGTGGCGGATCGCGGCTCCCGGCTCCGGGCTCCATCTTCCTCGCTGTCTTCCTGCTTGTCAGGTGACCGGCCCGCGTCGCGATGACGTCATCGCGATGCGCGATGAGCCCCGGTCACAAGGCAGGAAGACAGCGAGGAAGATGGAGCCCGGAGCCGGGAGCCGCGATCCGCCATCGAAGGGTGACAGCTGCTAGACCGGTAATGTATATGCACAGCGCTGCATGCGGGGGGGGGCCCAGAAAGGGAGGTGGGGGCGCAAAACTTTGAGGGGGGCCCTGCTGGGGCCCTGTATACTACCACTGGGGCTGTATACTACCACTGGGGCTGTATACTACCACTGGGGCTGAATATACCACTGGGGCTGCTGTATACTACCACTGGGGCTGTATATACTACCACTGGGGCTGTATACTACCACTGGGGCTGAATATACCACTGGGGCTGCTGTATACTACCACTGGGGCTGTATATACTACCACTGGGGCTGTATACTACCACTGGGGCTGTATATACTACCACTGGGGCTGTATATACTACTACTGGGGCTGCTGTATACTACCACTGGGGCTGTATATACTACCACTAGGGCTGTATACTACCACTGGGGCTGTATACTACCACTGGGGCTGCTGTATACTACCACTGGGGCTGCTGTATACTACCACTGGGGCTGTATATACTACCACTGGGGCTGTATACTACCACTGGGGCTGTATACTACTACTGGGGCTGCTGTATACTACCACTGGGGCTGTATATACTACCACTGGGGCTGTATACTACCACTGGGGCTGTATACTACTACTGGGGCTGCTGTATACTACCACTGGGGCTGTATACTACCACTGGGGCTGAATATACCACTGGGGCTGCTGTATACTACCACTGGGGCTGTATATACTACCACTGGGGCTGTATACTACCACTGGGGCTGTATATACTACCACTGGGGCTGTATACTACCACTGGGGCTGTATATACTACCACTGGGGCTGTATATACTACTACTGGGGCTGCTGTATACTACCACTGGGGCTGTATATACTACCACTAGGGCTGTATACTACCACTGGGGCTGAATATACCACTGGGGCTGCTGTATACTACCACTGGGGCTGTATATACTACCACTGGGGCTGTATACTACCACTGGGGCTGTATACTACTACTGGGGCTGCTGTATACTACCACTGGGGCTGTATATACTACCACTGGGGCTGTATACTACTACTGGGGCTGCTGTATACTACCACTGGGGCTGTATATACTACCACTGGGGCTGTATACTACCACTGGGGCTGTATACTACTACTGGGGCTGAATATACCACTGGGGCTGCTGTATACTACCACTGGGGCTGTATACTACTACTGGGGCTGAATATACCACTGGGGCTGCTGTATACTACCACTGGGGCTGTATACTACCACTGGGCTGTATACTACTACTGGGGCTGTATGTATACTACCACTGGGACTGTATATACCACTGGGGCTGTATACTACCACTGGGGCTGTATACTACTACTGGGGCTGTATGTATACTACCACTGGGGCTGAATATACCACTGGGGCTGCTGTATACTACCACTGGGGCTGTATACTACCACTGGGGCTGTATATACTACTGGGGCTGCGTGTATACTACCACTGGGGCTGTATATACTACTGGGGCTGCGTGTATACTACCACTGGGGCTGCGTGTATACTACCACTGGGGCTGTATACTACCACTGGGGCTGTATATACCACTGGGGCTGCTGTATACTACCACTGGGGCTGAATATACCACTGGGGCTGCTGTATACTACCACTGGGGCTGTATACTACCACTGGGGCTGTATATACTACTGGGGCTGCGTGTATACTACCACTGGGGCTGTATATACTACTGGGGCTGCGTGTATACTACCACTGGGGCTGTATATACTACTGGGGCTGCGTGTATACTACCACTGGGGCTGCTGCTGTATACTACCACTGGGGCTGCTGTATATACCTCTGGGGCTGCTGTATACTACCACTGGGGCTGCTGCTGTATATACCACTGGGGCTGCTGCTGTAACACTGCTGGGGCCTGTATATACCACTGGGGAGGCTGCTGTATACCACACTGCTGGGGTCTGTATACCTGTGCTGGGGTCCACCCTCGGCTTATACACGAGTCAATAGATTTTCCCAGGTTTTGGGGGCAAAAGTAGGGGGGTCGGCTTATACACGGGTCGGCTTATACACGAGTATATACGGTACACATTTATAAATGACCAGTACAAAAATATGGAGCAAATCTGTAAAAACCACAAGGATAAACCTTAATTCTTCATTCTGGAGAACAAAAAGTTTAATCTGTAGAGATGAAAAGGGTAATTTACCATAATCTGCTCATCTGTTTGAGTGGGAGCAGCTGCTGGCTTCAAAAACATTTCAATCATTTCTTCAAAAGGAAAAGTATGGATGAATATGTAAATGTATAGTATTATTAGAGAGAGTCTGGCCAGGACGCTAAGTTAAAACTGCGCTCCAGCAGTCATGATCAAGCTTAGAGCAGTGCTTAGGAGCCCAATAGAAAAGAAACTGCAGTGGGGTCGTCAAACTGTTATAAAACACAGTAATAGGAAGGGAATGGAGGCAGATAGAAAGCAAACTTGATTGACATGTAGCCATCTCTGTTTTCATACATGGAGCTATCCCTTGACATTTGCTGTGCTCCTCAATTTACACTGCAGGTATTCTTTAGTGTATAGCATAAAAAGTGAGTTTAGTTTAAAAGGTAGATTGTTCTAAAACATTAAGAAATACGATTAAAAGTGATCACTAAAGCATCAAACATGGACATAAATATATACATAAAATATTTGCCCCACCACCCTTTATCCAAAGGACAAAACAGAAGGAATCAATGGTTAACCCATTGGTCACAATGATGCCTCTAGTGAGTATCAAATCAAATGGGAGCTATATACCTATTTGATGCTTACTGATATATGTGTGTGGTATATAGATGGCCCCACTCCACTCCTTTCACAGAAGTAATTCAGATGGACAGAACCTGGGAGAAGGTTATTGTGTTGAAGGAAAAGGGGCTTGTGACCGCGCTCCCGCTCCAAATAATCCACAAATCCAATAGAGTTAGAATTCATATGGTGGTGCTGCATGAGAAAGGCTAGTGAATAGCTGAAATGTTGCGGTTGTGGGGGAATAAATAAGTCCTTGTTTTTTGCTTCTACATTGGCACGCTGCTGTCCTTTTTTGTTTTTATTTTCAAGCCTATAGATTTGTGGTAGGATGGCCTTGCTCTATTACATCTATTATTATTTTTATGCTGTTCAATTTTTTTTGCAAAAAAAAATAAATAATTATGTATATTATTCTCTGTTGGGGTTCATTGTACTATGCAAGTCTAACAACAATATTTTCAAACAGTATCTCTAACCCCCCTGTAAGTTGTACAAAACATTTTATAAAGTGTACAGTTAACGAGTCCAGAGGGACTTCGTAATAAGTCCTCGCTGCTCCCTAATGTCCTCCCCACCTCCAGCCCTCTCTGTGCCACCTCCAGCCCTGTGCCGCCTCCTTTGTGTCTCCCCTCCTTGCCCGCTCATGCTCCTCTGGCTAGAGACATGGGGAACCCCATCCCTGAATGCAACAGACATGCTGCATTCAGGGGTGCTTTCAGTTTGGAAAGCACCAGGGGGGGGTGACAGGTCCTCTTTAATGTATTTCCTTTCCATTAACTTAGAGCACCGCTCTAGTGTTTTTTTATTGATGCTTTAAATCTAAGTCCATCTGACCCCTGTCGTATACTCAACTTTTGGTGTCTTCATCTTGTTTTGCTGATGCTCCAGTTGGTCTCTGACAGCTTGTGATCAGCTGGTGCACTCAAGATTTTCATGGAGCACACGAGTGGTGACATTTCAATGCGCCTTTATGACCGCCTCTTTTTGACTCATTTCTGGCTCTCATAATGATGTATTGAGAGCTTGTGATGTAACTTCTGGCTTCTGACCAGTCAGAAGTTACAGTCAGAAAGTGGTACCACGGGACAGGAGCAGCATCTGTACAAGGTGAAGCCACCGGACGGTGAGTATATGACATTGGGTGGGAGACTTAGATTTAAAGTGTCACTCCAGCACTCAAAACAAATGAACACAACATTATAGTGGTGCTTTAAATAAGGCTTAAGGAACAGAGTCTAAGATGGAGTTGAAGGGTATGGATAACCAGGGCATAATGACTTGCACTAACAAACTTTCCTGCAATGTGGATAAAACTGTTGTTACAGAAGCCTAGAATTTATATTATATCAAATTATATGAAAACTGATGTGCTGCAGATGCAGACAAATGTCAAACCATTAACTATACCTGCTCATTCGAATAAATAGTAGAGGAGTTCACTTATCCAGAATGCCAGGCATTTCTCTGTTCTGTAATGTATTCCAATATTTGTGTTATATTTCTATACTTGTTTTGTTATTGAGCTGTTTTTACAACTGCAGTTCTTACAACTGACATATCATAAATAAAAATGCCAAAAGCAGCAAGGTGTCATGGTACTTTATATCTAGCTAAAATGGTATAAAGGTTAACAAAGCATAAATTCTCAGTAAGGACTACAATTCTTAAGGCACCATTATTTCATTATTTTCATTATTTTCATTATTTTCATTTTGTAGAATTTCTGAATATGTGTATTTTTCACATATATTCTAGACAACAACTGACATGCCGTCTGCTTGTAGGCCCGTTATTTAGGTGATGTGTAGAAAGTGCCCTATCAAAGACATCTACTGTTAGACTGCAGCACCCAGGGTTATCAGAATATTGTCACATATTTGTCTCTTGGATCTCTGGACTAACAGTTGATTTGACCTCTGGAAACCACAAATGGTATTTGTGCTAGACTGAAAACTAAATAATGTCGTCAGACCTTTAGATGAGTGGCCATATAATACATGGGCAGCCTGAGTCTATCAAAGAGCAGGTACATTGGGATATACATAAGAAAGTCAGGGACGAGCATCATACGTCTGTATTTCCACACGTCTTTCACGTATTCGTCGGTGATATTTCTTTCAAATCAAACTTGGACTTTTTTTTATGAGGATTAAAGGAAATTGGCACATCCACAAACCTCATTAAGAATACACATCTTTATTCATTTTCCATAAGGGATAAAAAATTTTAAACTTCGCATAGCATGGTCTGAAAATTCAGAGACGTATTTTTGGCATTTCAACGTCATTTACTTGTAGTGCGAATCAGAGCATCATAGAAGGATATTTAAAAGTAAAGTGACCAATCATATGCAAGTACAATTTATACATAGACATATTACAAATGAATAAATTACATATATGCTTTACAATAACATAATGTCAACAAATAAAGGATAAATTCTAATTAGAATTCGTACCACATCCTTACATCCAACTTTGGAATTCAAAATGCTTCTCTTAGCAGTACTGCCTCCACCGATCTCCATACCTTAGTGGTTGATTCATTCTCTCAATCCCGTAGAAAACCAAGGAATCTCTTTCAGAATTATGTGTCAACAAAATTTTTGTTGCATCAATTCATGTTGCATTTTTTTTACAAATGTTTGCAAGATTTTTACTGATTTTTTCTAAATTATTAATAATGTTGAGCCCCTTAATTGCCTAGAGTTGGGGCTGCATGGGCTCGTGGCCCCCCAATTGAGTTGTCAGGTAATATCTGTTTCTTCCTAACATGTTTTTGTCATTATAGGTGCCTTAATATTCATGAGGTATCCTGATGGATGGTAAAGGGTTAAGAGTCCCTGTTGTGAGGTAACAGAAGCAGATGATAGCTGTGATTGGCTATCTTGCATGTCTGATAAGTTTGTACTTGATTGGTTTGAAAAAGTGCGGGAGAGTGGAGTAATTATGCCACGCCCTCAGGAATTTTCTGTAAGTGTCTCTGAGGAGATGAAGAAAAACGCACTATGGAGGACCTCCTGTTTAGCCACTAGAGGTCCTGCTGCACCTGTCGATGCCATACACTCTGCAAGACCCAATCTGTCAGAGATTCCTTGAGGGCAGGAGGCGGAGATGGACCTGGGGAGACGCCGGTCAGAGACAGGTGGTGGTCCTGGATGGTATACTCACAGGAGGTGTCTATGGTTCGATGGGCCCGTGATTCTGGCGAGACAAAAAAAGACGGAAGGAAGACGACAATAGAGGAACTGATACATTGCAGGCCGAAGCTTCTTGGGATTCCTAAATATTGCGGAATGTCCTGGTGGTGGGATCTCATCAGGTGACAGCTGCGGGTGGCGGAAGAAGTCGGGGGTGACGGTACGACAGCGGAGCACACCCCTTTCACTACAGATTGGGTGACCACATGCATCCTCACACTGCAGCAGCGGCACTAGGATGTCGCCGTGGGGCAAGGATGGGGTACAGGTCAACAGAGGGTCACTCCAGGCCCGTCCACAGAAGCCTCCCAGCAACACAGCAACTAAGGCCTCTGCTTCACAGGACAATTTCCCGGGTGGGGGACGCTAGGGAGTCCATGACTGTAAATCTCAGGGCCCAAGTTGGGTCCACAGACAGTGAACTACCAATCCCAACTACAGAGGATGGAATGGGTGAGATTTTAACTATAGATAATGCTGGTAATGATGTTCTGTTTGCTCACAGTTTTCATGAGAAAGCAAGGAGAGAAGCTCTGGCTGGTTGCCTGGCAACCACCAAGTCTAATGGTACCGTCACACGTGGCAATATTGCTTGCAATTTCACTGGCAATTTGCTGGTTGCATTGAAATCATGGACACATTGTTCCATTTGTACACGGCAACAAAATAGAACAATGTGTCCATGATTTCACTGCAACCAGCAAATTGCCAGTGAAATTGCAAGCAATATTGCCGCGTGTAACGGTACCTTAAGACAGATCTTCCTGCTTCAGGTATGGTAGATTTTTTGTAATATCAGAGGCCTTGCTGAAGGAATGCACCATATGTTAATTTCCGCCCTTGGCTTTCATTTAACTAGTGATATGAAGGACAAAATAAGGCAGCACAATTAAATTGATATTTTTTTTTTCAATGCTGCCCAATTTTTATCCTGTAATTACGGGTGTTAGGAACGAAGGCAAATCAGATTAGAATGTGAACAGGAGAAAGACCTACAGGTCGTTCCACATCTGGTTTCAGGCTTTCTCTATGTAGGTTGCTGTGCTTTCTTATTCCAGCACCTCGATATTATTCTCGAGGTATATAGAAAATTTGGGGACTCAGCATGGCGGAGCTACGATGAGGAATTTCAGCAGAAAGTCGCAGTACATCCTAATGTATGTTGGGGGATTGAGGAAGTAGGTCTCTGGATAAATTTAATGTTGCCCCAGCAGCACAATGCTCTCACGATGGCATCTCAACAGCTGCTGAACAAAGATATATGTTTTCTACATGGTCGATTACCTGCCAATTTCGCACTAATGCTCTTATTGCAGGGGAGCGCACCCAGCTTTACAATGCTTTAAGAAACAGGGTGCCGCCTCACATCTTATCAGACTCCGTGATACTAATGCAAAAGGGATGCACACCAGTTCAGTTGTCGGAAATGTGGCCGTTTTTCTCAACCGGGCGGAAGTGCAAATAGTAACAAGCCGATTTGAGCAGGTTTTTTCTGCGTATCGGGGTTCGGGCTGTCCCTGTTATGACGATTTGGCATCTGTTTGTTGTACATTAGTTCCCAATAAGGAGGCTGGCATCATTATCTTATACATCAGTTGCTGCGGCAGTTGGACTGTTGCAGAAAATTCAGGGGACATTCCCTGATGGCGCATGCTGAGATTAATACAGCGTTCCAGATTTTGCCAGTTACCCTGGCGGGTTTTAACTCCTTAGGTCTTCTTTTTTAGCAGATGTCTAGCCTTGGTTAAATGCTTGCCGTTCGGCTTTACGCTCTCGTTTTTATTTTGAATCTTTTGCTTTATTTTTACATTTGGTTACAGAGTTCACGGTTCGGCGGTCGAATGGCATCTTGCACTTACTGCCTCGACAATTTTCGATTCTTTAACCCTCCTGTTTCGTTGGAGCACAGACGGGTAGTACTGAATTTTCAGGAAATTTTGGATGCTTTTGAGATTCTATTGGCCATGGAAATGTCGGTTGGACCATTTTGTGTCCTTGACTTTTTTGGGAATCATTCTCGATTCTGAAGTCATGGAGGTGCTCCTTTCTGAAGAGAAAGTGGGAATGCATGCATGCAACATTCAGCAGGTTTTAGCTAGAAAAAAGGTAACCATTCAGGGGCTGCAGTCCTTATTGGTTAGCCTTAACTTTGCATTGCGGATTATGCCCATGAGGAGAGTTTTTTGCAGGCGCTGTTACAATAATAGGAAAGGGCTATCGTCACATTTTGCACACATCCGAATCACTAGGGATATACATGCAGATATGCTGGTTTGGCTGCAATTTTTACAGGAGTTCAATAGGAACTGCTGCGTTCAAGCCCCTTTTTTGTTTCCTCAGTGGATCTGAGCCTGTTAATAAATTGAGTTACAGAAGTTGATTTTAATGTGCGGTTCAGAAGGCTTTGGTTTTCTTTTCCCCCTTCTCTACCAGTCAAAGGATAGTCAGCAGCAAAAGCCGTAATGTGGTGAATAAAGTGATGGCTGTATGTAGCCGGTATTTCGTTCTTCCTGAAGTTACATGGTAAAGTCTCCTGTTATCATTGTTTCTTGTTTGACAATTTCTGAAAGGTATGATAATACAGCACATCCGGCCTGACAGAAGGAGATCTATATCCCTTGATCTATTGGAATAAAAATATGGGCTGTTTTGCGTTCTGTTTGTTTTGTAAACTTGAGATTCTTTTATTCAAATCCTGTTTTTCATTAGCATTCCTTGGAACATTTATCACTGGCGAATTGAGTTGCCAGTCTCCAGGAACGGAGTTGCTCTTTTGGTTCGCAGGTCCCAAACGGACCAGTTTGGGAAGAGTGTGACCTTTGTGCCTTCTCGGGATGTGTGGTGTTCCACATTTTGATTTACACAATTGGTTGGTGTTTTCACCAGGCGTTCGATGGCCTATTGTTCATGCATGGGAACTGTGATCCTAAACTAGATTTCAATATAATTCAGTATTACAGCGCTGCTTTATCCAAATTGGGCTAGGGAGATTGCCAAATTTTTCTCATTCCTTCCGTATTGGGGCAGCATCTGAGGCAGCAAGGTTGAGTTTCCAGGAAGATAAATTTATAAGCATAGGGAGGTGGGTTACTGGGAGACCAAGTTGTAGGTTCAACCAGATGTCCTTGTTAATCTCTATTGTCTCTCTTTTATGGGCAGAAGGACACTATGGATCCTTGGACATTAATTTGTCTACTGATCAGAGAAGAGGGCCCAGTGGTGGATTATATGGGCAATCTCTCATTTTGACCATTCTAAAATTGGACTTCAGTGGTATGGCCTCAGGGGAAGGAATTATGCTTTTCTTTTCAAAATTTAGTTCAACACTTTTCTCCTCTAGATCTTATAGTTATCAATCTCACCTGGAATGATCTTGGAATTGCGTGTACACTGGATATGTTGTGGTGATTTCGCCACGACTTGAAGGTTATCAAGCTATGTTTCATAATGCCACCTTAGCTTTTTCCAAGGTAGTTCCACACTTGATATGGTCTACTAAGAATCTATGTTTTTGGAAACTATCCAGTAAAGATTTAATAAGGCCTTGGGGAAATTTATGCCAGTGACCGACGGATTTTCATATCGACACATTGATATGGAGGGTTTCTTTTACTGGGCCTATATCAGAAATATGAGGTGCATCTGAATTCTGTCGTATCGGATATATTTGACATGTTGTGGTGCTTTAATAAGTTGCCTATGTTGAAAAAATGCAAACAACATTTTCAAAAAATCTCTATTTAGCCAATGCCAAATATGAAGGTCAGTTGCCGAAATACATGAAAAACATGATATCAATGAGGTTATTAATGCTTTTCTGAGTAGTGTTCTGTCACATTGAGTGCAAATTATGAAGAGCCGCTGCTGGCACTTTGCAATTACCAAGTAATAATGTTCTAGCTGTGCTTGAAGAAACGCAAAAATGAAGATGCTGCTGGATTTTTTTGCCTTGTTTTGGCCACACAGGCTGTTCACATTAGCACGAGCTATATGTGGTCTGGTCTTTTCACATTCCCTCATGGAGAGCTCTTCATGGCTTTGGCCACATTTTCTCCAGACCAATCTCAGGTTATCATCGAATCCAAGGCAAAAGTAGGACTTAATACTGAAGAGCATAGCCCTCTATTATAACCTCCATTGTTGTCTTGATATGATGTACCATTGCACCATGATAGACTTTGAAAGCACATGTAGCTAGACATCTGATTCGTACCTCAATGTCGTGCAAACATCTTCGGATGGTTTGAGCAGATACTTTTCTATGACTTTGGCTTGGTATATGGTGGTAAATTGCACTTGCAGTACTGAATGGATCACTACAAGCTTCAAATCTGATGAGACCACGTCACATTGATCCTTCTCCGGGATTATGATTTGGGGTGGAATGTACGGTAGCCAATTTCCAATTTTCATTCCAGTGAAAATAAAAGCTTGGCGTTAAAATTGATTTAGTGTAACCAGTGGTACTGCCATTTCTACAAAGTGTACTTTGAGCTATTTGATAACACAGCTAAGTCAGGCAGTATGTTATTCAGGCTACAGTGAACAGCCTACGTGACCAAACCATTTTATCATGGCCTACGGTATCTCTTTACTTGTCTCCCATTGAAAAAATCTGGGGACAAATCTTATTGACAAAGGGAACTGCCAGCAGCAGATCTTGATGATTTGTTCACCAAGTACTACCAGAATGGCCGAACATTCCACAGACAACCATTAATAATCTCATTGAGATCGTGCTAAGGAGGTAAGTGTGCATTGTATTTTTACAGGATGTTGAATAAATTGAGATATTTTGGAAATGTTGCTTCTGTTTTGTCATCACTTGCATATCATTATCACGTCTATCGATTCTGTGATTTTCATAATTACACAACTTTTATATCTCGGTGTCACAATTTCGCTTTTAAGAAGTGTAAATGACTTTTTGCTGTATAAGGCGCCCTAGAGTCTGATAAGACCATAACTAGAAAACCATCAGACAAGGGTGGAAACATAGTTATAATGGATACTGACAGGTATGTCGAGATGTGCAATGGCATTTTACAGGACAGGTCAAATTATGACATCCTAGCGAGTAGCCTCACAAAAACGTTCAGAGATGAACTCAAAGTCCTTCTAGACGGAGGTCTCCAAGAGGGCATCATAGACAAAAAGGAATATGATTTCCTTTACCCTTACCACCCGGTGTTGGCAACCTTCTATTGCCTACCAAAAGTTCATAAGGGTACCACCCCCTTGAAAGGAAGACCGATAGTTTCCGGAATCGGAAGCCTCACTCAAAATCTAGGTGTGTATGTGGACAAGATCTTAAGGCCATTTGTGGTCTCCCTAGACTCCTATTTGAGAGATCCTACTGATCTACTCAGGAAAATTGAGGGTATTACCTTGGAAGAGGATATGTTGCTATGCAGCATCGACGTTGAGGCCCTATATTCCTCTATACATCACGACAAGTGGTTGGAGGCAGTAAGGTATTACCTGAGGAGTAGGGGGACACAATTTCAGAGGCATAATAAATTTGTCGTGGACGTGCTGGAATTCTGTCTGACAAAAAACGTGTTTACGTTCTGCGGTAAGTACTTCCACCAGCTCAGGGGCACAGCGATGGGGAGTTCCATGGCCCCATCGTATGCTAATCTGCTCCTGGGCTGGTGGGAGGAAACCACAGTTTTTGGCGAAACACCCCCCCTAAATGTCGAAAAGGTGATCCTGTGGACCAGGTTCATCGACGACATTTTTGTGATATGGAGGGGAACCGAGGAGGAGTTCAATACTGTAGTCGATGACCTAAACAAGAATGATCTGGGTCTACGTTTAACCTTTGAAACGAGTAAGATGAGACTTCCCTTTCTGGACATCCTAATCGAGAGGGACAGACAAGGTGGTCTACAAACGAGTACCTTTAGAAAGGAAACGGCCACCAACTCCCTCTTACGGTGGGATAGTAGTCATCCAGTCAGCCAAAAGAAGGGGATACCCAAGAGCCAAATGTTAAGAATGAGGAGAAATTGCTCCACAGAGGAAACTTTTGACTCTCAGGCTGAGGATCTCAAAAAACGACTGAAAGAAAGGGGATACCCGAAACAGATAGTAAAAAAGGCATGGAGTGAGGTAAAAAGGATGGACAGAACTAAACTTCTGACACCAAAAATAAAACCACCAGGCGGGGAGGAGGATAATGAAATCCGTCTAATCACTACTTTCACCAGTGGGGCAGACCGGATGAGGGGATTCTTGCCAAATTTTGGCCCATTTTAAGAATGGACAGTGACCTTAGTCCATTCATCCCAGAAACAACTAGGATCACTTACAAAAAGGCGAGATCACTGAGAGATAGATTGGTGCACAGCCATTTTGATAATAACAAAAATTGGCTGAGATCTAACCTCAAGGGCTGTTACAAATGTGGGAGGTGTGTCGCATGTAGCTCGGTAGAAACAACTAAGTACTTTGAAAACAGTTATGATGGTAAGCAATATGAGATAAGATCTTTCATCAACTGTAAAACAAGGGGAGTAATCTACAAAGCAGTGTGCCCGTGTGGGAAGGAGTACATGGGTAAAACGATCAGGGAGTTCAAGAAAAGGATTGGAGAACATAGAGGGGATATATGACACAAACGAGACACCCCCATTGGCCGCCATGTGAACACAGTGCATGGAGGTGACGAGACCTGTATGCGTTTTACTGGGATCGATTACATTACCCCCCCGGTACGAGGCGGAGACTGGGACGGAAAAATCCTAAGAAAAGAATGCTTTTGGATTTTTACCCTGGGGACAGTAGCCCCTAGAGGCTTAAATGAAGCTCTGTCCTATACTCTATTCTTGGGGGCACACTAGAACAGGGAAAGTGTAGGAGGGAAAGACGACGTTGAGTGGGGGCGCCGACTCCGTACATTGGGTGCCAACCTCCACGGCTAGGCAGGGATAGTCCAAATGTGTATAGGATACCTGTAGTGGGGAGGGAATGGACACTTTGGTGCGGTTTCTGGGTCCTATCTTCCTTCACTGTACCCCATTACGAACTCTCTCCACTATGCCAAAATGGGAGATCTTGGTTATTGCAACTATACATCATGCACCATAATCTCAAAATGTGAGCCTTTAAACCCCTCCCCCTTGGCCTGGTCTGCAGCCGCTGGGAAATGTACGATTGGATTGGGAATATGGACTTTGAAGTGGGCAATCTCTATTAGGAGCACTCCACAAAACGCAAGTATAAAACAATTGGGAAGTGTAATATGGTATACTGATGCGACAGGAATCCTTTAAATACCCTTTTGGGAAACACAGAGAAACCTCTCTTTGGATAGGAGATCTCTGATGTAAAGGAATGTGTGTGAGGAGGTGATTCCCGCATTCCTGAGAGGCTCCGCCCCCTGGAGGGAGTGACTACACCTCACACTCATTCCCAACCAATGAGTTAGATCCAGGAAGGAGCGTGGAACGCATATGCGTTCCACATCGCTCGAGCGAAGTAAGGTGGTACGCACGTGCGTTCCACATCGCCGGAGCGACGTAATACGGTGACGCATTTCCGCTGCGTCACTTCCGGCGACGCGGAACATCACGTGACTGCTATGGAAGCAGTCATAAATAGCGGGAAATGACCGCGGCGGGTTGTTCAAACCACAGATGCCATGCACAGCTACGCTGGGTAAGTGTTACCAGTGGTGAGGGCATGGAGGGTGGTATAACTACAATTGAGAAACAGGATTGAGCATTGTTGCACTGTAACCGGTGTACTAATGTAAACTTTTTGCACTGCTTCAGGCATCAAAACTTTGCCATAGACCACAAGGGGGATCTGCAGCGGTGTAGCGGTCCCTGCTTCCAGAAAACCATGACTCCCCTGATGAGCATTTGACACGAAACGCGTCGGGAGGAAGGACGTGGTGGCATATATAAAACGAACAACTGTTGAGTCGGCAACCCGTTGGTCGAAAAAGTCATAGGACCATATGGAGTTGGGAAGACTCAAGTGGTAACGACAAGAGACAACCCGGTGAGACCTTTCTAATTTGGGAAGTGCGGGTTTACTGTGCTCTCGTTACATATATCTCTTTCACTTAAGGACCACAAGACATAGTGGGACCTTGATCTAGGTAGTGAGAGATATAGGGGTATACCTCTGGTACTGTTAAATAAAAGGTGCGAGGTTGGTAACCCTACACACTATGACCCTGTGACTATACAGGGATAGTTTTATATCACTGACACTGGTGACAGTCACAGTGCTATCTTGCACTATTTGTA
The DNA here is from genome assembly GCA_033576535.1 of Allobates femoralis. Lineage (NCBI taxonomy): Eukaryota > Metazoa > Chordata > Amphibia > Anura > Aromobatidae > Allobates > Allobates femoralis. Next base: position 158,140,540 of record JARQOC010000002.1, on the reverse strand, counting down.
GTTTTTATATTTTTATTGACTCTATAGTCATTTTTATGAGATGACAAATAAAGGTTAAGTTTCAACCCCTTCAACCTTTCACCCTTTAATTTCACACAGGCAGACTCACCAGCAATGTGGACCAGCGAGATCACTGGTAACTATGGTACACATCGGGTTACTAGGCGCCGCGCGGCGCTTAGTAACCCGACGTTTACCATAGATACCATCTCCCATCATAGGCTCTGCCGCTGGGAGATCGTTCATCGTGGTGTCACACACCACGATGATGCAGATTGATCAAGCGTTTATCGCTTGATATGAGCTCCGGCTCCCATATCTGCGATGTCACGATCAAGCGATTTTACTTTGTAAAATCGCTTGATTGCACGCAGCGATGCACAAACGATATCGCTTAAGCGATCAAAAAGCAGATCGCTTAAGCGATATCGTGCATTAAATTTATGCGTGTGACGGCCGCCTAAGTCTAACACACAGGTCTAGTATTTGAGGGTAAATCTACAGTGAAATTCTATTGATATTTGTTCTCTACATCTAGAGAACAGTGTACGGCGGAGTCATTCCTCTTCATACGATTTCATTGTTTTGCACAGATAATAACAGTGATCTCCAAAACTTTATTTTCCCTGAAACTGTCACATATCATTATTATCTGCCATCAATGATAGTATGGACAAGCTTTATCATGTAATCTTTGCATTTCTCATTTATTTTCTCTCTCTTCCTCTGTCACAGGGGTTGAAAAGTTAATCTACCATCTGAATAAGCACAACATCCCAATGGCTGTTGCCACCAGCTCAGCCAGAGTGACATTTGAAATGAAAACAAGTAGGCACAAAGAATTCTTCAATTTATTCCATCACATTGTGCTTGGAGATGACCCAGATGTGAAAAATGGCAAACCTCAGCCTGATGCTTTTCTTGTATGTGCAAAGAGGTTTAACCCCCCTCCGAGCAACGCAAAGGTAAGTGTGAAAATATATATTATTGCCGTCGCTGTGTACGGCTGGATTTGGAAATCACAGAATAATAAACTAGTTAAGCTCCAATCTGCTTTGCAGGGCAATGGATTTAATGAGCTGAACGTATATTAAATCCTTAAAAAAACTAAGAAAAAAAATAGCATAGACAACCCGAAAATACCTATTTCCTTTTTAATGCAAGTGACATGTGAAGTATCAGGTGCATAAAGATACAGTACAGCCTGATTCCTAGTAACATTTCATATAGTTTGATGTTTTTGGTCTTGCCATATACAGTTAACATTACAAGGCGAGAGTAACTGACCACTTAGCTCAGTATATAAATTGTTGTATTGCTTTAGGTGTGCTCTAGTGCTAAAGCACTCATTATTTTATGCCTAGAACCTGGAACCAGCTGATTTATGTCAGTCGTACCACTCCATCTCACTGCTAAATAGGCATGCAAAAGGTTATTCCCATAAGTCGAGCTGTCACATTGCATAAAGTCATTACACTGTTTTTAAAAATTGAGGAAATTGAGAAAAAGTTTCTGCTGCAGGAGCCGTACAGTATTTGCCTTGTAATAGTAATGGAATAGCAATAGTACCTAGTATCTTGCATAAAACTTCAGGGAGAGAAAAAAAAACTTGTTTTGGAAATCATAAAATAAAAAGACTGCAGCCAAAATGTAAAGGTTGCGATAGCAAAAACCTGCTTACAGATTCCCTTTAACTATCTGAGAGCAGCATGATGCAGGGAAATAGATCCTGATTCCAATGATTTATCACTTACTGAACTGCGTGGTGCTTTGAAAAAACTCTGTTTTCTCTGCTATAGATATTATAGTGCTATGTGACACGAGTTGACTGCTTTGCAATCTGTATTTTAAATGTGATTAATTCCCTTGGTGACATTAAGGGTTAATTTCACTTTTTTATATTGCTGCTCTGATTTCTTATATCAGTTGATGTGGTTGATGATCACTCCTACACCCTTAAAGTCACATGACCCATCATCTGAGGTCGTTGATAGAGTTAATTCTCTGCCTTATGTTGTGCTGTGAAGAAGTAGTGCTCAGCTGCTGCTGGAAGTTCTTCCTGGTGACTCCTTTCTCTAGAGATTTGTAGACTATTGCAAGTATCCTTACCTCCCCTGTATTTTACTATCACAGTGGCAAAGATAGCGCCTCACCGGCCAGAGTTACCTTAGGTGACAGACAGGGAGTAGACACATGACGACAGTAGGAAGGACCTGCTTAGGTGGTCAGGTCAGTAGGTGTCTTTATCCGCCTCTCCCTACTGCTAAGGCTCTCTTCCCCTTTTACCATCCGCGCTGTCCTTTGGTGTTGCTCCGTGTGGCAGACATTTTCCTTTTCCATCAGTGACACCATAAATCCTGAGCCTTGTGTAACCCTGTCTACCCCTTTGATTATAAAGGAGATAAAGGAGACAACACGAGGCGCAATAGTGCCCTATCAATATGGCACGGATCTTGCATACAGATCGTAAATAGGTGCAACTCACCTTTTCTAGTTGTGTGCACCCACAACTAGTTTAAATTGCATGTGGTGTAAAAAGCTGCCGCAGGACCCTCCACGTAGCACTTGTAAGAATATCCAAATCCAGGGATGGTGTATGTACAGTCCGCGCTGCTTTGAAATAATCACTCCAAGGTCTTGAATGAAAGACCCCCCTTTTTCTTTATTTTCCACCTACGCGTTTCGATGCTACTCCAAGCACCGTCATCAGGGCATTGATGATGGTGCTTGGAGTAGCATCGAAACGCATAGGTGGAAAATAAAAAGGGGGGTCTTTCATTCAAGACCTTGGAGTGATTATTTCAAAGCAGCGTGGACTGTACATACACCATCCCTGGATTTGGATACACCTTTGATTGGCAGCGTTTTGGGAATTGGGATTATACAGATAAACTGGACTGCCTAGACTAGGATACCTTGTCTTCTAATGATAATCTCTGCTAATAAAACACTGATTGTATTAAAACTACAGCAAGCTGCTGAACAAGCAACAAATCAGGCTTCCTACTCCTACATTTTTTTTTTCTTCGCAGTGATGAGCGAGTATGCTCACCACTAATCAATACTTGATTGAGCATCATGGTGCTCGGTGTGCTCCTTACTTGATCAAGTATTGTGGGTGCTCCAACACCATACTGTAGGCCCTGCTCCACATGTTTTGCAGCTTTTAGACAGCCAATCAACATGTGGATATAGCATGCCATAAAATGTAATGCTGTAGCCAAGTTGATTACTGGCATTATTGTGTTTGGCCAGCCGCATTGCAAAATGTGGTGTTATATGAGACTAGGGACACGATGCTCTGCACACTTTTCTCTGGAAGCAGTTCAAGGCGAGTTGATCAATTAAGTAGAGTTTAGATTAGAGCAAGTTTATTACACTTGCGCTATTTAAGGCCTTTCAAGTGGCACTAAGGCTGCCTTCACACTTGCATTTGTGTCTGCATGCGGAGGGCATACAGACGCAAATGCAGTGCAACGCAGCACATACTTATGTGAACGCAGCTGAGAATCTCCGCATGTGTTCACATAAGTATGGTGCCCGGGCAGCCAATCAGCTGTCTCTGTGGGCGGCCGGGAGGAGGAGATCAGCAGCAGAGATCTCCTTCTCCCGGCACAGCTGATCTGACAGCTGTTTAAATCTCCCGCGCTGACACCGAATAGGGTGATATCAGTGCAGGAGATAAGAAACAGCTGATCGCCTGCTTCAAATCTCCCACGCCGACCTCACCTGTTCGGTGTCTGCGCGGGAGATTTAAACAGCTGTCAGATCAGCTGTTTCTCCCCGCTGACACTGGCGGGAGATCAGCTGTGGCTCTGCATGATCTCCCGGTGGCCACTGCTGATCACCGGCGGCCACTGGGAGAGATTTCAATGAAATCCGCAGCGTTCTCCTGCGCTGTCATGCGGAGGACACTCTGGATCCATTGAGATCCATGCATTGTTTGTGTGCTTGCAGATAAAACAAGCGCCGCGACCACACAAAAAATGCAACAGGCTGCGTTCGTAGGGCGCACAAATTGTGTGCATCCGAACGCAAATGCAACCGAACGCAGCCAATATGCAGGCACATGTGTTCCCATGTTAAACAAAGGAACGCAGTGCGCAAGCGTTTGGCTGCGTCCGGTACACTGCACTTGCAAACACAAGTGTGAAGGCAGCCTAAATGGTGTTTTACACCCTGTTTAAGCTAATAAATAAATAACAAAAATGATGTTGGGTCTCCCTTATTTTTGTTAACCAGCCAACATAATGCAGACAGCTGTAGAATAACATTAACAGGCTGGGAAGGTTCATAGTTATTTGACCCTTACAGCATAAAAATATCAACCCACTGCCTCCACAGAAGTGACACATCACATTAGATGGCGCTTTACCTCGACCGTTTCCTATTTACCCAGGTTCAGTGGCAATCAGGGTATTGTATGTGGGGTTGATGTCAGCTGTATTTTGTAAATTGGTATCAAGCCTTGGTTTTAGTAAAGGACAGGCATCTATCTGACACAATTTATTTTAAAAAAGACTGACTCTTGCCTTTATTCACCAATTTATTAAAAAAAAAAAAAAAAACATCCATAAAGATTCCAAGTAGTCAACAGATTCTGACATAGTACACAAGTGTGAACCTGAAACACATAGGAGAGAAATAAAGACAAGAGACAAGAGACAATCTCTTGTTTATCAGTTTATTATTTAAAAAAATCCCTGCAGCTTCGATATAATCCATGCCACTCCCTCTCCATTACAAGCCTCTGGGCTTGTTGTCATCTGACATTACATAGCTGACATCAACCCCCAAAAATATTTGCAACCACATCAGGGCAATCAGGCTATCGGAAAGAGTCAAGGCAAAGCGCCAGAATTGGTGCATATAATGGATGCGCCAATTCAGGGGTGGTTGCAGGCTGGTATTTTTTAGGTTGCAAAGGGCCCAATAACTATGGACATGTACTGCTTGTGGGTGCAAGCAGGAAATAGACCTACTTGACTACAGGGATCCAGGCTTATTCTGATGTGGGAGAGGCTTAACTAAGCACCATACCAGGTACTCTTCAGAGTCTCAGATGGCGAGTTTGGCATTGGCTGCTGATAGACACCAGATGACACTTCCAGGGCACTGTATGGGACTGTGACAGCTGAGTAAGGCACCGGACTCCAGGCAAGACAGTGGACTCGAGGCATTACAACGGACTTAAACTCGACACAGGAACAGGTGCAGTATTCAAACAGATACCAGGACACAAGAACATACTGGGAAAACAGGGCAGACATGTCTAGAAACATTGACAGGACAGACACAGGAATTCAGGCTGGATGGCTTCAAGAACTTCAGTAGACACACAACTGGTTTTAGGCAAGATTTTTGCTGGAATCATGCAGACCACAGCAACAGGTTGGACCAACACACAGGACTAGGTTAGAAACCTAATGAGCAGCACTGGCCCCACGCATAAGGGGAGGAAGCCTTAAATACCTGGTGTCTCACAGCAATAGGCTAGGGACACCTATTGAAAGTGTGTGTTCTTCCTCTTACAAAGGTGGAAAAACTAGTACACATGCTAGTTTAGAGACCAGAAAAACCTGAGCAGCCTGCTAGGTGGGGGGAGAGGAGCGCAGGGACATTGGCACTAGAAAGCACCGGAGTATTGGCGTAATTAGGGATAGGAACACCTGCATTAAGGAACCTTCACACTCTGATATCAGCTTTCAGCTGTCTGCTTTACCTTGGCTGGTTATCAAAAATGATGGGACACCATGACATTTTTTTTTTATTATTTATGTATTTAGTTCCCATAAGCAACTTAAGAGTCAGAGATGGGTCCAGTCATTTTCCCCATGCTGTTCCCATTCCATTTGAAGGCTGTTTCCATCAATTTCAGTGATTTTCCAGACCCCCCGAGTCCTCCTGTTTAGGGTCTTCTGGAAAAATACTTTAGTTTCCCATTGACTTCCATTATTAGTCTTGCTAGAATCAAGGCTGTCTGAACATCTGACCTGTTCGATTTTAATACCATGCACTCGAGCATATTAGTGCTCGTTCATCACTAGCTCTCAGATTAAATTGCAGTACACTTTAATAATGTCTCTTTTGATAGTGTCTTTATAAATCCAACTGCAATGCTTTTGTAAATGAAAGAATGGAGTAGAGTTAAATGACCACTTTGCATAAATCAATAGAACTGGCAAATGTAAGATACTTTGTATTAATATCTTATAGAAATATGCTACCTTCTGATTTATGATCCACTTCTTATCCTCTCGTATGCCTCTTAAACTCATCATGTACTATAAAAAAAAAACTACAAAAATCTGTCTTGCTCAACATAAGTTGGTTTTCCAGTACACTGAGGGAACAGATTATTGATGTGTATTAAAGATGAATGAAAGGCGAGGAAGGCGGAGCAGGGTGAATAGAGGCACAGGCACACACAGATCATTGCTGTGTGTATGTCTGTCTGTTTGTCCTCATTGCTGGATTGATATCCACACAGTTCAGTACTGCTGTATAATGTCCTCCAGGATGCCACTTCTGAGTATTTTCTCACATTTCTATATAGTGTGTATAATAGACATCTAAGCAGCTGGTCATCACCCACTAGCTCAGAGATGACTGAACTATGGAGAAAGATCCTGCAGAAAGGTTATTTCTAGTGAGTATACACATGACAACTTATTTTGAAAAGTAACTGTAGGTATGCTTTAAAGTGGAAACCTTTGATAATAGAGAAGGATTTGACAAAACAATTAGCAGCACACCACCAGAAATATTTTTATCAAGTACAAAAAGCTTTATTTAGAGCGAAACAGTGAACATTAAAAACAGTTAAAACAAATATCGGACCGCAGTCCGCAAGGGAAAGGCACTCCAAGAAATAACCATTTTGACAATACCATAATATACAGTCATCAACACTGTCTGAATAAATTGCATATAAATACTAAATCAAACAAAAAGTGTGGCCAAGCAATAAATCCTCTCAAACCCCATGTATAAATTACACCAGGAGGATTGACCGAGACCAATGTTCAATGAAATGCAAACAAACAATATTCAATGTGTTGCCATTAAGTTGTAATGGCCTGTTATGGAGCCTCAAAGAACAGGATGACCCTTATGTGCAGCAATATCTCAAGGATATTGAGGACCTAGGCACACAGCTGCTAATACAGAGAGCACCGTGCAAATAGAGCCACGGAGGGCTGAATACAATGAGTCATGTTGGAATAGAGAAGTCTCTCTCACCATGTAGGCTCAATGATCATGCGCACTGTGTGCCCAAGGAATGAAAGTCCTGCCGAGCCCCTGTGATGCCGGAATGTAACGGGGGGGTCCTGGCTTTGAGGAGGATGGTAGATAGTGGAAGGAGCGAGGAGCCCGATGCCCACGCGTATCGCCGCTATGCGAGCGGCTTTGTCAGGGAGGCGTGGCTCTGGGTCCGGCGTTCCGCCCTTAAATACTCGCTAATGAAGCGGCTGTTACAGCCGCGCTGCGTGTGGCCATGGAAACCCTGGGGAAGCCAGGAAAATGACACAGCGCGAGTTTGATTAGTGCGATTCTAAAATGGCCAACAAGTTATTATATACAAAAGAGACCAGCCGTATGGCAAGGGATACAAAGGATACAAAGGGGTGACGGGATGGGAAATATATGTGCCAGCCACCTAGTGGATTGATGTATAGCGTATATATCTATAACTAAAAATATTACATAGAGTAATACACAATATGAGGATGCAGTCAAAACTCCTGAAATGCCTATATTTTGATCATAGCATTATGATTCCTGTAAGGGAAAAAGGAGGAATATTCCCATTAACTATGATAGTTAGCAGAGACTAAATACTACACACATTATTTTATAATAAAGATATGAAAAATATCCATGTGGGTCAATCCTGACCCGGCACACCAAGAAGACCAAGGTCTCCATGGTGTGTCAACCGGTATATTCCTAACCCTCTTCAAAACTATATACATTCATTTATGACATATATAGAGCATCTACAGGAGTTGCATCCGTGTGGATCAAGATATAAGTGTAACATAAGTATCTCACCGAATGGGAAGACAAAATTATCTATACCCAAATGGCGAGTAACTATATACGCCTAGATTATTGCATATCATCTCATATACAAGTAAGGGAAGCAAAAATACAAACACACAACACAGGGAAAACTATTGAAAAAAAGTCAGAGCAATAGAACTCAATATTTATACATCCTGAAATATCAGCAGAACTGCAAATAGAGGCAGGTCTAGGTCCATGTAGATAGAGTCTCGGTTTCCATAATCTTCCATGAAGTAGGGGGCAAATGTCCCGCATCGAAGGAAAAAGGAAATGTGATGATATGAGTGGTACTATTCCAATCCTCCCACGAATCAACCAAAGAAGACAAATAATCGAATCCAAAACCTGAATGGAAAAATTTGGAAGAGAGACGAAATAGGGAAAAACCTTAGGAGAAAATATTTAAAAATAAAAAGAATTATATGATTGTGCATGTCCCTATACCCCCAAGAAACCTGAGAAAAGGAGTTCCTCATTGATTCCTTGAGGAGAGATTGAGTTGAGGTTGAAAATCCACCTCGACTCTAATCTCAAGAGAGGTTTCAGCCTGTCCCCTCCCCTAATGCTATCCGGGAGTCTATCCAACCCAACCACTCGGGTCCCTGTGGATCGGCCCTGATGATGGGTCAGGAAGTGGGAAGCCACAGAAGTCAAAGGGAGCCCCCTTTCCAAGTGCTGGGCAGCCAACTGGATGGTGGATGTGTGTTTCTGTATGCGTTTCCGCAATTCCTGACCCGTCATCCCAATGTACAATTTGTTGCAAGGACAAATGATTGCGTAAATAACAAATTTTGTTTTACAGTTGATATAATATTTTAGTTGATGTCCTCTATTGTCTCCTGGATTCACAAATATGTCTCTTACCGGGTTCATAAGTGGGCATACATTGCACGAACCACAAGGGAATGATCCTCTCAATCTTATTCCACTACCCAATTTTTGAATGGGTCTCCTAAAGTGGCTCCGAACCAATGTATCTCTCAACGTCGGGGCTCGTCTGGCTGTTAGCATTGGTCTCTCGCCAATGTCTGGTCTAATTTTAGGGTCCATGGATAAAATATCCCAATGGTTTTGTATGATGCTACCAACCTTGGTCCATTGGTTATGATAATCCATAATGATCCTAGGTGAGTTGTCCGCCGGTCTGATGCGCTGTTGTAACAAAGCGTCCTGTGTACTTGATCTAGCTCTCCTGAAAGCATTAGAAATGACACGTTTAGGGTATTGTCGGGCTACAAACCTCTCCGTTAGCGCTCGTGATTGGACTTTGAAATCCTCGTCATCTGCACAATTCCGTCTGACTCTAAGGAAATTGGCCTATTGGTACGCTTTTTCTTACGTGATTTGGATGGAAGCTTGTGTAATGGAGGAGGCTGTTTGTTGCGGTCGATTTCCTATATAAATCCGTGTATAGTCTTTCATTTTTGATCATGATCTTTAGATCCAAAAACGTAGCTTCTATGGGAGATGAAGTGAAAGTTAAAAAAATATTAAGCAGATTGGAGTTCAATTCTTCCAAAAATAATCTACATGTCTCTTCATCTCCATCCCAAAAAAACACGACATCATCTATATATCTGTACCAACCTTGGACATGTGCATTATAGGCCGGTTTTTGATAAACCACCTTTTCTTCCCACCAACCCAAAAATAAGTTTGCAAAGGCCGGTGCGCACTTCGCCCCCATAGCCACTCCGGAGATTTGTCTAAAATAGCTCCTGTCAAATGTGAAGTAGCTATGAGATAATACGAAGCCCAGCAAATCTATAAGGAAGGAGTCATGTAGTCGGTCACTGTTGGTTTTCTTGTCCAAAAAATAAGTGACCGCTTCTATGCCATGGTTGTGTGCGATATTAGTGTACAACGATTCAACATCGCATGTAACTATCAAGTTACCTGTGGGAATCTGGAGTGTACGTGTCCTCTTGATGAAATCTGTTGAATCACGGATATACGAAGTCAGTTCTTGTACCATCGGTTGTAGATAGTAGTCTATATAAGATCCAGCCTTCTCGCAAATGCTCCCAATACAAGCGACTATTGGTCTCCCTGGTGGTTTCAAAAGATTCTTATGGACCTTTGGGAGAAAATACAGAGTAGGAGTAATTGGCTCCGAAACCCACATAAAATCCTTCTCTTTTTTGGTAATAGCACCACTTTCAAGTCCTGCATCCAATAGTCCCGCAAATTGTCTTTGAAAATACACTGTAGGGTCTGACGGTAGCTTAGAGTAGTGTCTGTTATTGCCCAATTGTCGCCTGGCCTCCTCGACGTACATCTCCCATGGCCAAATGACCACGTTGCCTCCTTTATCTGCTTCCTTGATAATGATAGTAGTGTCCTTTTTCAAATCTAGGAGGGCCCTTCTTTCTTTATTGCTAAGGTTACCGCCCCACCCACGTTGGTCTGGTAATTGTGTGATGTCTCTCTTCACTAACTCAAAGAAGGTCTGAACTACAGGGAATAAAGACAAGGGAGGTGCAGTGGAGGATTTGTTCCTCAGGGGACAGGGGCGCCTACCTGTACCAGAGGGATCTTCATCCAGTAGATCCACCATATCTTGCAGTGTTCTTTGTTCCACGAATGCAGGGTTCTCCAGTAGCGTGGGATTTCTATAGATGGCAGAAAGAACCAGTTTGCGACAGAACAGGTACACATCTTTAATGATGGAAAATTTGTCGGGTCTATGTTCTGGAGAGAAAGTTAATCCTCTTTGCAGAACCGATACCTCATCATGAGTAAGAATACGATTCGACAAATTAATGATCTGTAGGGTACCTGTATCCGTTGCTTGTGGTGGTCCGTCATGATTTTCGTCGTTGGATGCGTCCATCAATAACGTGGGTATCGTCCCCGAGGTTTCCCTCTCGGGCGTTTGGGTTGTCTTATGTCCTCCACGGGCCCTCCGGCCGCCCCGCCTGGTTCTTCCTCGGACTCGCTTTCTCTTACCCCTAAAAAATCACTGTCGCTTGATGGTTCCGTATCGGTATTTGGACCAGGTTGTGGTGCATTCTTTGGAATAGGATTTGGTTTCGGTTTCGGCGTTGGTTTAGGACCTCGTGGAGGTCGCCCATTGCCCCTATGTCTCCATCTAAATGCCTCATTGGTTGTAAAGTCAATTTTATCTCGTGAAAATTTTTTACGTTTTCCCTCAATTATTTCCTTCTCATACCTGTCGATATTAGTTTTTAAACGAGTTAAGAAAGGTGTCACCAAGCTGTCCTGGTCATAGTCTGAGAGTTTCTCTTCCAAAGTCATAATTTTGAGTTTGGTGGCTGCTAGTAAGGTTTTGTCATGGTCGATCAGCATATCAATGATAATGCGTGAGCATTGCATTAAACCTTTCTCCCATGACTGTTTGAATGTATCACTAGGCTCCCAAGCAGGGAATATCTGAACTCTCAAGCCCCTTGGTACTATGGACAACTTCAGATATTCCTCCAGGCATCTAATATTCCACCACACCCATGTGGCTACCTTGTGACAACTTTCAATTTCTCTAATCAAGGTGTTGAAATCATTATTCCCTATATTTCCGTCATCACCCTGCACCCCAAATATTCTGCTGGACTCCAACTGCCAAGCCAATTCCCTGGTCTCCCATGAGGAAGCCATGACCACACTAAAATAAAGTTACTTATTTACGCCAAATGACAACAAGTCATAAGTGTGCACACTCTAGAAACGTGGCAACCCACATTGGAAACACTATAAACGGACAATTGAGGTGCACCACTGTAAGATAAAGATTCCCAATAAGGGTCGGGGGGTGCTGCTTTGTCAACTGAAGGAACATTTGATAATAGAGAAGGATTTGACAAAACAATTAGCAGCACACCACCAGAAATATTTTTATCAAGTACAAAAAGCTTTATTTAGAGCGAAACAGTGAACATTAAAAACAGTTAAAACAAATATCGGACCGCAGTGGAAACCTGGCTTCAAATACCAAGTAGAATTGGTACAGACATTTTTACTTATTTTCACACTATATCAAATTGTGGTTAGGGTTTATACCTACACTGCAAAGCTCCAAATTCACTTCAAAGATATTTGCTCAGAGGGGCAACATTAATTTTAATATTTAATTTTATGGATGAACAGAGGATATGAAACTGTATAACACAAGGAAATATGGCCAAATTAAAAACAAAACAAATTAAAATATACGTTACGTTTTTATGGACCCAAATTCTACAAAGTTAGAAGATGGAAAGTCTTGTCTATAGACACAGCTAAATGTTTAGTTCTTGTAAAATGGCCTTAATCTTAAGAGTTACGCTGTACACAAGGAACTGAAGCTCATAAATGATCCTTTAAATGTCTGTGTAAGATAAATATTGAAACACATAAAAAGTAAAAAGAAAGGATAAAAACTGAAAGCAGTAGTCACGTTAACAAGGAGTTCTATTCTTTGATAACTGTTGTTGTGGAATTATTATAAAACATTTTAATGTCCATCTTCCATTAATCCATTGTCATGCCATAGACTAGGATGCGTCCGAATGCAGAGCGTGACACTGTTGCACAGACCAACGGTGTCTGGCGCATTACAGAAAACAACGGAGTATGGAAACACCAGGGAGTACAAATACATCGGAGGGACCTGCTGGTAGGGAACAGGGAAAAGGAGACCTCCTGCACTCGCCTGTGGCTGTGCCCTGATATCCCTACTGTCCCTATACAGGCTCTTTCACCCTCTTGCCGAGCAGGCTACCAAGTCCCTTGCTGGCTCAGATGTTAACCCGGAGATAGCCAGCTAGAGCACTAGTCTCAACCACTGCACTAAAAACAACAAGTTAGGAAGCAAAGACAGACAAGGGAACGACAAGACAGCTTCACACCTGCTGCCAGACTCTTAAGCAGCAGATGGCTTGGCAATGGTCAGCTTCTTCAGTGTAGCACCTTAAATTAAGGTAGCTAGGCCAGGAATGGAGTTCAATCACCAGCAAGGAATCCTGGACATGTGACCATATAAAGGAGATGAGAGTGATCACAAAGTAGCCTCACCTGGGAAGAGAACAGAAATTGACATTTAACTCCTACACATTTAAGACGAAGTCTCAATACAGAAGTGAGACACAGGTACCAAACCTGTCACAGACTCCTGACATCCATTGAGTAGTGGATTTTTCACTTTATCTCAGAAATATTCTAATCCCACTAAGGACAATATCTACAAGGAGTTTGCATGTTCTCCCAGTGCTTGCTTGGGTTTCCTCCCACACACCAAAGACATACTGTTGGAAATTTAGAATGTGAACCCTGATGGGGGACAGTGTTGATAATGTCTGTATAGTGCTGTGTAAATTAATAGCGCTATGTGAGCTAGCAAGATAGCCAAAAATATGATGGAATTAACCGACACAGAGCTTTGAACCTAGTTAGATGAAGAGCGTCTTGAGATACTAATAAGTACCTTTGCGTTTTGGACACGTAATACTCTAAACAAACCGTTTGGGTTTGACATTTACTTCAAGCAGTATTCTTATGTAACCACTCGGAATCAACTTCCTTTCATAAACCCCTATCAAGTATTTTTAGAAGTAAAATAAACCAAGATCTGTATGGGCACTCAGTGCAGAAATCAATTTAAGCTACTTTATTGCCGAGACTACAGGACCATCACTCTGCAGAGAGAAATATAGGCCACAATATATGTCAATGTCAAGATACAACTTTTTAGAAATACTTCTAACTTGTGTAACTATTCCACAGAGCAAAATATCCCTGTGTGGATATTAAAGGGTCTCCTCTATACAAGAAATGATAAAATATCACCTTGGGAATATCTTCCGTTTCTGTATAATACAGTAGATGCTCTCGAATATGTCAAAAGTAAGAATCTGTTAAAATACATAACAAAATACATAGACTATTGTAGTCTCAGTCGATCAGCTACAAACTTTAAGGAGAATGACATTTTGCTTCTTGCCCGCCTCAGAGATGAAGAAAAAAATAGAACACTGAGCAAGATAAAAAAGTGCATTCAGGTAGCCATATTTAGTTACCATCTCTTCACCGACGTAAATTTATATATCACAATCTCAGATGATTATTACGTGTTTGGAGAGAAAAAAACTTTCTGTAATACAATAGAAAATGTTCTGTGAAAATATAGAATACATTTATCTTCACATCTTCATGAGCTGAAGTGTAAAACAGAATAAAAAGGCATTAGAAATTAGACATGCAGTACTGCTCATACATTTCTATAGTGAACTCCAGAGACCACAACTTGTGTAAACCCAGTAGGATACAGAACATACTGCTTTTGGAAAGTGTCATTCCTATTTTGTAATTCCTATTACTCTAAGTAACAATGTACAGTGTTGGCCAAAAGTATTGACACCCCTGTAATTCTGTCAGATAATACTCAGTTTCTTCCAGAAAATGATTGCAATCACAAATTGTTTGGTATTATTATCTTCATTTAATTTGTCTTCAATGAAAAAACACAAAAGAGAATGAAGCAAAAAGCAAAACATTGATCATTTCACACAAAACTCCAAAAATAGGCCAGACAAAAGTATTGGCACCCTCAGCCTAATACTTGGTTGCACAACCTTTAGCCAAAATAACTGCGATCAACCGCTTCCGGTAACTATCAATGAATTTCTTACAATGCTCTGCTGGAATTTTAGACCATTCTTCTTTGGCAAACTGCTCCAGGTCCCTGATATTTGAAGGGTGCCTTCTCCAAACTGCCATTTTTAGATCTCTCCACAGGTGATCTATGGGATTCAGGTCTGGACTCATTGCTGGCCACCTTCGAAGTCTCCAGTGCTTTCTCTCAAACCATTTTCTAGTGCTTTTTGAAGTGTGTTTTGGGTCATTGTCCTGCTGGAAGACCCATGACCTCTGAGGGAGACCCAGCTTTCTCACACTGGGCCCTACATTATGCTGCAAAATTTGTTGTAGTCTTCAGACTTCATAATGCCATGCACACGGTAAAGCAGTCCAGTGCCAGAAGCAGCAAAGCAACCCCAGAACATCAGGGAACCTCCGCCATGTTTGACTGTAGGGACCATGTTCTTTTCTTTGAATGCGTCTTTTTTTCTCCTGTAAACTCTATGTTGATGCCTTTGCCCAAAAAAAGAGAATATTCTTCCAAAACATTTTAGGCTTTCTCAGGTAAGTAAAGCAAACTCCAGCCTAGCTTTTTTATGTCTCGGGGTTAGAAGTGGGGTCTTCCTGGGTCTCCTACCATACAGTCCCTTTTCATTCAGACACCGATGGATAGTATGGGCTGACACTGTTGTACCCTCGGACTGAAAGGCAGCTTGAACTTGTTTGGATGTTAGTCGAGGTTCTTTATCCACCATCCGCAAAATCTTGCGTTGAAATCTCTTGTCAATTTATCTTTTCCGTCCACATCTAGGGAGATTAGCCACAGTGCCATGGGCTTTAAACTTCTTGATGAGACTGCGCACGGTAACACAGGAACATTCAGGTCTTTGGAGATGGACTTGTAGCCTTGAGATTGCTCATGTTTCCTCACAATTTGGTTTCTCAAGTCCTCAAGGGCAGTTCTTTGGTCTTCTTTCTTTTCTCCATGCTCAATGTGGTACACACAAGGACACAGGACAGAGGTTGAGTCAACTTTAATCCATGTCAACTGGCTGCAAGTGTGATTTAGTTATTGCCAACACCTGTTAGGTGCCACAGGTAAGTTACAGGTGCTGTTAATTACACATATTAGAGAAGCATCACATGATTTTTCTAACAGTGCCAATACTTTTGTCCACCCCCTTTTTTATGTTTGGTGTGGAATTATATCCAATTTGGCTTTAGGATAATTCTTTTGTGTTTTTTTTCATTGAAGACAAATTAAATTAAGATAATAATACCAAAGAATTTGTGATTGCAATCATTTTCAGGAAGAAACTGAGTATTATCTGACAGAATTGCAGGGGTGTCAATACTTTTGGCCAACACTGTATAACATAGTCACCGTCTTTAACCCCTTAACGATCATGACGCACATAGCACATCATGACCAGGTGTCAGTTCCGGCACCTTGATGTGCTGTGTCTATCATTTCAGCCATCCGCACTCACCGATCACTGTAGTCCATAAATCAATACAGCATGATTGTGTGGGAGGTGCTGAAATTTCACCACTTCCCTGCTTGATAACCACAGGAGGTTGGTTTAGCTGATAGCTAGGGATGGTGCCTGTACTGACCCTGACTTATTAATCCCTTTACCCCCTGGCAATTTTCCATTTTTCAGTTTAGATTTTTTGCTCCCCTTCTTCCAAGAAAAAGCCATAACGTTTTTTATGGTAAAAAAAAGAGGGGACTCCTGGTGCAGTATCAGGGGTCAGTAGGGGAAGGGGGTCGGTGGATTGTTGGTGCTCACCTGTCCTGGTTATGCTGCCAGCATAACCAGGTGTTGTAGCCTTACTGCGTCTCGTGCAGCTGCCGTCTCTCCCTGCTTTCAGGTCTCAGGCTGACACATGATCAGTCACACGGTCTGACCGTCAGCACAGGTCCTTGAGAGCGTTAGCTATTAGATACCCGTTCTCCTCACTGACACAGTTTTATCAGAAGCAGCTCTGCACGCTCACCAGGGGTGCTTGTAGATAAGTTAAAGATAAACAAGCGGTTTAGACAGGCGCATTCTGAATAACTCCGTGAAGTTTGTCCAATTTAATTATAAAACGTCTTTAATGAGTATTACTGGTCTCTCTCACTACGCGTTTCGGCGTACTAGTCCTTCCTCAGGTGTTCATCCATCTGGACTATCCATGGTTGCTCAGCACTCATCAGTAAACAAGACTGTTTGAAAACTAGTCTTCATGTATGTCTGGGCCCACTGCAACTTTTCTGCTTGTGAGCACTGTTTAGGGGTGGGTAGTAGGTTTATGCACCACAGCAAGCCTTTGATGGGCCCTACACCTTGAGGTTCAATTGCTTCCAGAGGCACCAGCAGCTTCAAATATCTGTTTGCTGGTTTCTAAGGCCTTTTTAGCAGCTACTCTCTTAATTCGATGAACTTGCCTGGCAGAAACCTTCCTCATTCTGCCTTTACCTGCACAAACACATCTTGCTCAGAATCATCCACAAATCTCTTCACAGTACGATGATCTTGCTTACGTTTTGTGCAATATCTAATATTTTCATCCCTTGTCCAAGGCATTGCACTATTTGTTGCTTTTCGGCAGCAGAGAGATCCTATTTCTTTCCCATGCTACTTTAAAACTGTGGCCTGCTCAATATTGTGGAACATCCAGTTTTCCTTTTATTTGGCTCACCTGCCAGAATAATTATTACAGGTATATGAGTTTGATTGATCCAAAGAACCCTGGGACACAATACCATCAATGGGTTTCATTGACAAAACAAAAAAAGCAAAAAACCAATGACACTTAAACCAATTTGCATAATAATTTGGAACATGGTGTATAAAAACTACTAAGATAAGCAGCATCAGAAAAACTTACCATCAATGCCAAAAACAAAAACCAACACTGCACTTGCAGAATGCAGTCATGACCCCACTATGTGAAGCAAGCCCAGGTGCAGGCTGATAAAAATCACCTCAACCTACAACAGGTGTGGGAGGCAACTTGCCATGCACACAATGGACCTGCATAGGACACCATTCATACTGATACATATGATGCAGAGTGTCTGAAAGCTACCCAACTGCTCTGCTGCCTGAGCAAATGGGCCGCACAGTACAATACGTCTGCACCATTAGATGAATGGCGACCCTAGGGGCCCAACTGCACCCTGAATAGAATAAAAAAGTGCAAAAAAGTTTTTTTATATGATGAACAAAAAACTTTTATAATTGGGATATTGGTTCATGTATTGGCCAAGACACTTAAGCTCATGATCCTCGTCACGGATTCCCGTGCTCATGAGTCCTAACAAAAATGTACAAAAACTACTAAGAATAAGCCGCATCAGAAAAACTTACCATCAATGCCAAAAACAAAAACCAACACTGCACTTGCAGGATGCAGTCAGACCCCACTATGTGAAGCAAGCCCAGGTGCAGGCTAATAAATCACCTCAACCTACAACAAGGTGTGGGAGGCGCTTGCCATGCACACACGTTTTGCACTTTTTTATTCATTTCAGGGTGTAGTTGGGCCCCTAGGGGGCGCCATTCATCTAGTGGTGCAGAAGTATTGTACTGTGCGCCCATTTACTCAGGCAGCAGAGCAGTTGGGTAGCTTTCAGACACTCTGCATCATATGTATCAGTATGAATGGTGTCCTATGTGGGGCCTATTGTGTGCATGGTAAGTCGCCTCCCACACCTTGTTGTAGGTTGAGGTGATTTATTAGCCTGCACCTGCTTCACATAGTGGGGTCTGACTGCATCCTGCAAGTGCAGTGTTGGTTTTTGTTTTTGGCAAACATGGTTATAAGTAAAAATATTATCATTGAACATTTCTTGTCACTTAAAAAGGACTTGTCACCCCCTGGTGCTTGGCAAACTGAATGCAGCACGTCTGCTGCATTCAGGGAAGGGGTCTCCCATGGCTCTAGCCCCCCTGTAAGCTTTAAAAAAAACACTTTAAAAACCATACAGTTAAGAGGTTGCCTGAGTGGGATCTTATTAAGAAGTCCTGGCTGCTGGCACAATCCTCCCTGCCTCCTCCTTGTGTGTTCCGCCCCCTCTGTTTTATGCCGGGCCCCCTCTTCTTCTTGGTCTGCCTCCTCTTCAGACCCAGAAGAAGTGGGGCGGTGACAGACATATATAGGGGGCGGAACACAAAGTAGGAGGCAGGGAGGATTGTGCCAGCAGCGAGGACCTCTTAATAAGATCCCACCCAGGCAACCTCTTAACTGTAAGGTTTCTAAAGTTTTTTTTAGAGCTTACAGGGGGGCTAGAGACATAGGGACCTCTTCTCTGAATGCAGCAGACATGCTGCATTCAGTTTTCCAAGCACCAGGGGGCTGACAGGTCCTCTTTAAGCCATACAGGTACATCAGTCGAAAAATAAAAAAGCTATATCCCTCAGAATTGGTGATGAGCGAGCAACAGATGTAACACTCAGATGGGCTCAGCTCAAAAACTGAGTAGAATTTAAGTCAATGGGAATCTCAATCATTTTTCTGGAAATCTTTTATCTTCTTCTCCTCACTCTCTTTTCGAACATTACGCTTGAGTACGCCTGTAAAGTGATCAAGATTTAAGTGTGCTTGAGTATCAAGCAGTACCAAATGTGCTTGCTCATCACTAATGAGAATACTGTGATGCAAAAATTGTTTTTATTGTATAAAAGTGGAAAAACATAAAAAAATATACAAATGTGGTATTGCTGTAATCATACTGACCCAAAGAATAAAGATTCCTAAACATTTTACCATAAGGTGAATGGCTTAAAAAAAACACGAAAAAGCTATTTCTGAATTGGTGATCTCTGTTCATTCTGTATCCCAATAATTTGAATAGACATTGATCAGAAAATATGTGCCCAAAAATGAAAACGCCAACTCATGCCACAAAAAACAATACCCTGTCACACGACTCTGTCGGCAGAAATATAGAAAAATTATAGCTGTCAAAATATGGTGATGCAAAAACTTTTTAATTAAGAAAAGGTATAATAGTTTGTGAATCACAGTGGCTCAAAGAATTAAGCCATGTAATCACTTATATTGCATGATGAACAGTATGTAACTTATAGCTTATTATGCCTCCAAAAAATTACAGTAAAGCTTGGCTCACATTTATCTTGTGCTCTGTGCTGTTACCTCACATTAGGGCTTCCACAAAAATCTCTGAAATACGTATTTCTGATAAATCCCCATATGGAAGATTCCTATTATGTGGTGGATGGAAACATGGAAACACTCTGGACTTTCTCTGGCCTATGATCTAGCCTTGCAGTTCTTTTTAGACATACATAAAAGTTCAGTCGACCTCTTTTGTGCACATCTTAATAGCCAGATAGAGAAGCCATACAGAGTCCACAGTATCTCTGCTGCCTCACTAGTAAATTGATCCTTCAGGAGTTTCATCCGAATCATGTATTTTATAGATTTAGATGAAAGTCCTGATGTAAGTACCGTATTTTTCACTTTTTAAGACGCACTTTTGTTCCCCCAAATTTTGGGGGAAAGTGGGGGGTGTGTCTTAAAAAACGAACGTACGGTGCAAGGGAGAGTGGGGGCAGGTCTGAAGTGTGTCCGGGGGCTGGGGCGGGCTGGCTGCGGGCTGTAGGAGGCAGCGGAGGTCACATGACCCCCTCTCATTAACTCATTTAATATGCACTGCTCTGCCGCTGTCTATCACCTCGGTGCTGAAGCTAGCACCGAGGTATGGACAAGGGAGCAGGGCCTATTAAATGTTCCTGCTGTCCCCCCATGCTGCTGGGCAGAAAATAACAAACATTTTATACTTACCTCTCCGGCGCTTGCCTCAGTCTTTCAGTGCCTCTCTCCCTGACTGCCGCAATCTCCCCCCGAGGTCCCAGAGAAGCCGGTCATGTGATCGGGCGCACACTGATGACATCACCGGCACTGCAGTCATCAGTGTGCACCCGATCACATGACCGGCTTCTCTGGGACCTTGGAGGGAGATTGCGGTAGTCAGGGAGAGAGGCACTGAAAGACTGAGGCAAGAGCCGGAGAGGTAAGTATAAAATGTTTGTTATTTTCTGCCCAACAGCACAGGGGGGACTTGTGCCCAGCAGCAAAGGGGGGACTTGTGCCCAGCAGCAAAGGGGGGGACTTGTGGCCAGCAGCAACGGGGGGATTGTGCCCAGCGCAAAGGGGGGATTGTGCCCAGCAGCAAAGGGGGGATTGTGCCCAGCAGCAAAGGGGGGACCTGTGCCCAGCAGCACAGGGGGGACTTGTGCCCAGCAGCAAATGGAGGATTGTGCCCAGCAGCAAATGGGGGATTGTGCCCAGCAGCAAAGGGGGGACTTGTGCCAGCCCTGGGGGGACTTGTGCCAGCCCTGGGGGCATGTGCCAGCCCTATGGGATGTGTGAGAGCCCTGTGGGGCATGTCCCAGCCCTGGAGACGTGTCAGAGCCCTCGGGGGCATGTACCAGCCCTGGGGGATGTGTGAGAGGCCTTGGGGCATGTGCCAGCCCTAGGGGCATGTGCCAGCCCTAGGAGATGTGTGAGAGCCTTGGGGGCATGTGCCAGCCCTAGGGATGTTAAGAGCCCTGGGGGGCATGTACCAGCCCTGGGGATGTGTGAGAGCCCTGGGGGGGCATGTGCCAGCCCTGGGGGACGTGTCAGAGCCCTGGGGGCGTGTACCAGCCCTGGGGGATGTGTGGAGCCCTGGGGGCATATGCCAGTCCTGGGGGATGTGTGCCAGCCCTTGGGGGCATGTGCCAGCCCTTGGGGGCATGTGCCAGCACTAGGGGATGTGTGAGAGCCCTGGGGGGCATGTGCCAGCCCTTAGGGGCATGTGCCAGCACTAGGGATGTGTGAGAGCCCTGGGGGGCATGTGCCAGCCCTGGCGGACGTGTGCCAGCCATAAGCAGAATAAGGGGGCAATATCTAGGATGGGGGAGCTATATCCCAAGATGAGGACCATGTACCAGGAAAAGGGGGCTATGAGAGACATATACCCTATATGATTTGTAAGACGGACACTGACATTATAAGATGGACCCCATTTAACATTAAAAAAAATTTTTCTCTTTTCCTTCACCAAATTTGGGGGTGCGTCTTATAATCAGGTGCGTCTTATAAAGCGATAAATACCGTACTCAGTGTAGAGCACAGGATAAATGTGAAATAATCAAAAATGTTCTATGATCCAAAATGCTACCAAAAAAGCTTCTACCCGCAAGAAATCCCACTTATGTTCAACATTTGTTAAGAAAAATTAAGGGATTTCAACATTACTGGTAGCACAAGGACTCTGGAATAGTGCTATGGCTACTCGCCACCCAAAAGAAGTCTAGCAATATGTGATCTGACAAATCCAAATGCCTCCCTCTCTTCTGAGCCCCACAGTGTGCCAAAACAGCAGTTAGCATCCATAAGTTTGACATTTCTGTAGCAATGTGAGCCCACCTAATTTACGGGGTGCAGGTCTTCAAAAGCTCAAGCTGAACACAATATACAAGGACTACAATGTACCAGGCAACGCAATGGCAGATTTCCATTTTTACTCTGCAACATCCATTGCTGCTTGCTTCTGGAAAACATCCATGAAGTCAAAATTATCACTACACCTGTAGATTACCAAAAGTGGTGATATTTCCAAACTTGAGGAAGGTTTCTGCTCTTCTTGCACTTAAGGGCTCTGTATATTGAGTCTGCAAGCTATTCTTGGAAACTGTGTGCTCCAAAGTCAAATAGATCTCCTTCCCTCCAAAGTTTCGCTGTGTGGGTAAGGCTGGCTTTATACCATGGGACAATCCGATCCGGGGCTGTCAGGGGTTAACCTGACAGCCCCGACACAGATTTCGGCCCCATAGTATGCTATGGGGTCGGATGGAGATGGATGGCAGCTATCTGTCATCCGGTTTTCATATGTCCGGGAGGATCCGGGGCAATTCACATTTTTCTCCCCGGACGCATTTTCTGTCCGGGAGAAAAATCTCCCCAGCCTCCCTTTACGGAATATTTTGTGATACCGACAATGGTCTAGATTTATGTTCTAATTTTATGTAATAATTGTTTGTTATTATATTCTCAATAAAAACATTGAAACAAACAAAAAAAAAAAAAAATCTCCCCAAATTGGATCCTCCCGGATTCTCCCGGATCCTCCCAGATCTGGGAGGATCCGGGAACCGGATGCCGGCTGCTGAAGTTCAGTGTGAGCTACGCTGAACTTCAGCACCAGGGAGCTGTCCCCTGTGAAGCGGTTCAGCACCACTTCACAGGAGACAGCTGAGCTCTGCAGCATCCGGCTGCACACCGGACCGGAGGGCATATTTGCCCTCCCGTTCTGTTTGCAAATCCGGTCCAGGGCTGTCAGGTTCACCCCTGACAGCCCCGGATCGGATCGTCCCGTGGTGTGAAGCCAGCCTAAACAGTTCTGTGTAATCACATATGGGGCATTGCCACATTCAAAAGAAATTCTTTAACAATTATATGGTAATTTTTACTGATTTCCCATGAAATGAAATTGAAAATGCAATGTATGTTACTAAGCCAATATTATAAAGGTAATAATGTAATTATTTTTTCTTCACCGCCCAAAGGTATACTATTTTGTGAAACATGTGGGGTCACTAGTCAATATGATCACTGCACCACTAGATGATTTCATTAAGAGAAGGAGTTTGTAAAATTGGATGACTTATGGGAATCTGCTGTTCTGACATCTCAGAGGCTCTACCAATGTGATATGGCACCCGTAGACCCTTTCAGCCAAATCTGCACTCCAGTATAGTGATCTTTCCTTTGCGCTTTCCACTGTGCCTGAAAAGTAGTTTTCAACCACATATGGGGTATTGCAGTACTCAGGAGAAATTGTGCAACAACTTTTGCAGTCCATTTTCTAATGTTATCTGTGTGAAAATACAAAATTTGTCCTTCAGCATAATTTTTGTTGACTAAACATAATATCTCATTTTTATGGGCCAATATTATAAAACTCTGTGAAGCACCACAGGTTTGGGGGTTTCTGCTGTTTTGTAACCTTAACTTCGCTCCAAATGGGTAAATAGCATCCACTATCTATTCTAGACAATTTTGCATGCAAAAAATCAAATTCCATTGTTTCCCTACCGTGTGCCCAAACAAGAGTTTATGACCTCATATGGGGTATCACTGTACCCAGGAGAAATTGCACAACAATTTTTAAGGTACATTATCTCTTGATACCCTTGTGAAAATGAAAAAAATGGGGCTAAAACAACAATTTTGGGGAAAAAACTTAATTTTTAACTTTTAATGGCCTAATGTTTTAAAATTCTGTAAAACACCATTGGGATCAAGATGCTCACCAAATCTCTAGATAAGATAAATTTCTCCAGGAATATGGATCCCAAAATGGGATCACTTATGGAGGATTTACACTGTTTACGCACTTCGGGTGCTCTGCAAAAGCGACATGGCTTCAGCTCTCTATTCCAGTCCAGTTTACGCTCCAAATTTCAAATGGCGCTCCTTTCCTGACGTGTGCCCAACCAGTAGTTTTCCACTTTTTATGAAGTATCGGTGTACTCAGGAGAAACTGCAACAAATTGTAAAGGGGCCGTTACACGGTATGATATTGTGAACGATCTCATCCACGATCTCATGGGTGCGTGCACGTGGACAACATCGTTAGCGAGGTGTCACACAAATAGATATAGTTCATGACGCACCAACGATGTTACGTGCAGGTATCGTTCGCACAAACCCGCGAACGATGCTTGTCAATGTTGTGAATAGGCTAAATCGTACAGCAGATCGTTATCGCGGTGCACACTGAACGATGCAAGCAGATTGGATGAACGACATCGTCTGATTTGGGGTCCGGTTCTCACATCTACGATGAACGATCAGCCCACTTATCTCTTGTTAGATCGACGTGTTACACGCAACGACATCCTTACCACGTCGTTTGAACGACTGAAAATCTGTGACGTTTCAACGATATCGTTAAGGAAATCATAGCGTGTAACGGCCCCTTAAGGATCAGTTTACATTTGTAAAAATAAAAAAAAACGGCAGCTAACATTTTTGGGAGAAAAATGTGATTAAACATACATGCTCGATCTGCCTTCATATTCAATCTTACCGATCTTATGGGTATGGACAACTTAAATGCATTGTCTCACCCTTAATCCATGGATCTAACGATGATTTACAAACTGTCAGCCCAAACGGTTCATTCTCTGATGCTACATACAAGGGCAGTGTAGGAATGCAGAAGCTATGTCCAGCAAACAATCTCTACTTACCTAGGACACCGACCTCGGAATCTTGGCAGTGACCTGTAATCTCAAAATTGAAATTTCCTTCTTTCTTGAGAACGGTAAAGGTTTTAAATAAGAGATAAATTGCAAAGTTGACAAGCATTTCTCAATTTTATCAATTTAACAGAAACACAATCTTTTTTAAGAATTTAAAAATTGCTATACTCTTTTCCTTCATTGTTTATACCACGGAACAGAAATAGGCCAACAATAACAGTAAGAAGATGCTGCATTACATGCTTTTACCCTTGGGGAAGAATTTGACCAGTTCATCTCTGAAAAACCATTAAAAGAACAGATTTTTTGGCTCAAAGTGATGATACATGCTTCAGTTTCATGAGCTATGCTACACTAAGAGACTTCTGCTAAGTAGTCTGGAAAAGGCTAAATGGGGTCAAGCTATATCCCACACACAGCATCACCAGAACACCCAGACAGAGGTTTGTAAAGTGTAGGCTTCTCATCTGACATTTAATCAATCCACAATTTAATGAGGTAACATATAACAGTTTTATTTAACAAGGGATATAAACATTGAAAGCAGACAGCTTTCTATAGTTATGTCTGGAATTCTTTATCTCTCTATAAATACCTTCTTAGCAGTCATGTTTTTAATGACCATAGCTTTGAAGCATTCTGTTACTTTTCAACATAAAAGTTACTCTTCATTTATTTTTAACATGTTAAAAATAATTTTCTGCATCAAAACCTTTCAAGGGAGATGTATATAATTGCTTTGATATGTTGAAGTAGAATTACAAAATGCCAAGATGGCTGAAATGTTGCATGCAAAGTAATAAAAAAATACCAATTTGGCATTATAAACTGCTGTCTTTTTTGACTATATGGGCTCGGACACACTCATCCGAGTTTGACGGACAAGACTCGGAAAAGGCTGGAGCAGTGACCCTGAACGACCTCTCTCTCTGTGGACGGGGAATGCGATACTGCACAGAAACACAAGCAGCTGTCATTCCCCGTCCAGAGACAGAAAAGCCTTTCAGGGTCACTACTCCAGCCTGTTCCGAGTCTCGTCCGTCAAACTTGGATGTAACTCGGAAAGTGTGTCCAAGCCCTAAGATTTAAAGTATTGTCCCTTGATTGATTTACAGAATCGCCCTGCTCCCTAGCCTCCCAATTTCCTACATGCTAGGAGTGCAGTTCTGATTGCTTGACAGTTCAGGCCAGTAGCATCATTGCACAGCCTGAACTCGCCCAAACTTTGTGCTCTGCAATGCCGCAAGCAGAGACAGCTTTTCCTTAGCAGCACTTGACGTGTACAAGAGCACTCAAACTAATCTGGCCAACATCAGAGCAGCATGGTACATGCTGTATAACAAAAAGCTTGTACAGTGTATGCTACGATCACGTGCATACCGCTAATAGCTGTGGTCCACTGAGGCACGTGTGTCAGGGTGCCAAAATTAGGTTCTGTCCACCTGGCATACCACTTTCAATTGTATTTGCATTACAGATGCAGTTGAAAGCACTGATGGAAAATGGAGCTATTCATTCCCTCCTCCATCATTCTCCCTGTGTGTCTGACCTTTGATGTCTGTGTAGCTAATGCGATGATGTGACTACATAGTGCCTGCTTTGCCAAGCCATGGAGAACTGTACACCACACACTGCAGAGACTGGAGCTATGTGGGAACAGAGAGCTTAGCACTTTTTTTCATTAATGGTGGTCATTATATAACATACCCCATATATCATGATTGGGAATGGGTTCCTGACCAATTATATGAGGGGTTTGTTATGGTGATTTTGCAAGCACAAAAGCAGTGCCTGTACAGTCACCGCTGGAGCTTCAACTTAAGTAAAAGTCGAGCCCCTGCTCTCTAAGCCAAGAGCAGTGCACTCCCCCAGGCTGTTAAACCCACTAAATGCTGCAACCAATAGCAATCTCAGAATTTTGCAGGCAGGTAGATGGCGCGCGTTCCTCTCCCAAGCAATCGTCATGTCTGCCCATGATCATGGGAGTGCATTTATTGCCATGGCAACCCAACGACATCATAACAACCTATGGGTCACTCAGCTATAGTAAGCCCCTTACAGTATGCCAGGAGCATGGTGTAAGAGACTACTGTCAGTGTACAACCCTGTTAGTGGCCATTTTGAAACTGTGCAGAAGTCCTTGATCTGTGTCCACTCTGCAAGTGTCATTTGCACCACATTCAGCTCACTTTGAGTCACTGTATGCACCATTGCATACTTCGACAAGGCTTTTAGCTGCTGCTACAGATGCTACAATATGTGCATAGTGGAATTCCACCATGTTGCACATCGCATATCAAACGGTAAGCCAATTGTCTGAAAGACATATGTAGTGAAGCTAGTCGATGAGCTGTGTTTGTCCCAAAATTTGGGGGGATTTTAAAACTTGGGGAGTATCCCCTTCCCCACCTGGTCCTGCAGCCACCACAGTCATCCAGTGGCCAGTGAGTGAGATGTAATAATCTTGGCCATGTTGGCTCTTCCAGGTGTCAGTGTTGATATGCACCCTGTCACACACAAAGTTTCTCAAGGAATGGTTGATGTTGTCTGTGACATGCTGGTGTAACGCAGTCACAGCTTTTTTTTTTTTAAATAATGGCCATTGAGCAAATGATACTAGGGAAAAAGCAACAGTTTTCAGAAACTGCATCCACCAGTTGGAGAGGCAGCATTTTCTTGGCCAACAAATTGGAGATGTTGAAGTTCAAGCTATTTGCTTTGGGATGTGTAGGAGGAAATAATCTGGAGCAGCTGGACAACTGTCGGTCAACACTTGCCACGGTGACAAAGGAGGAAGAAATAGCTGCTATTGTTGATGTGGTGGATGGTGTGTGAGGCCTGCTAGGCACAGTTTTAGCATGGTAATTTTGCCACACTAATGCATGGTGCTTGGCAGTTCATGCATGTACTAGTTAAATTGTTTTATTGCCTCTACTGAAGTTTATATTTACAAACTTTGCAAATAACGTGAGTTAGGTCATTTTTTGCAATGTCCAAAAAGGCCCAGGCTTGTCATCCCTTGTCGCCTCTGACAACTGCAGACCCGCGACTGCTGCTGTCCAGGGCTAGAGTTATGGCTAAGGATGCAGTGCTTGTCATGCTTGCAGCCCTCAATCTCTGTGTGGGAAGTCACTACGTAACCTTCTCATCTTTCTCCTCCTTCACTTCCTCTGCTGAGCCTGAGCTGCAAGGCTCTGGGTTTATTCCAAGTGGGATCTCGTTCATCATCCTCCCTGTTGTCCCACTCATCGCCATGAGAGTCACTGTTCTCCTCTTCCTGCTTTGAATGCACAGTACAGAGTTGGTGCTCTCCAGGTATCTGAGTCACATCATCATCACTTCCACCTTGGGGGTTAACATCTGGTTAGAAGGATCTGGATTCTGCTAAGACCCTTCTTCGTCCATTCTCTAATCCAAGTCCAAAAGATTCTGGGCATCGGTGCAGATGCTTTCCTCTCCTGGAGTATGTGAATCTTCGGAGCAGACCTCTGATACTCATGGAAAAGAATGAGTGAACATCTCTACAGAATCACCCATCTGTGTTTCCCCACAATCAGTTGTGCAGTTGGAGAACTGTGACACGGGTAAACACATGGGTAATTGGGACACCACCTCTGAGGACTATACTGTTTGTGATGTTGAGGTGAATTGAAGGATATGGCAATCGCTGCTTAAAGGCAAAAAAATTAAAAAAAGCCATTTTTTATGGGAATAAAAATGGAATCCGACTCTACTCATAAACACGTTCCGCCCACTATCCTACACTCTAAAAAAGGTAGAAGTGAAGTGTCAATTACAGGCTGTAATGCTTTTTTTTATCTGATCAAGTAACAAACAAAGACACATTCATCAATTTTTTTTTTTTTTTGCAAGGTTTGTGACAAATTTGAAAATGTTGAATGTGTTCAGGGAAAGTTCTTTCACCTCTATGTATGACTTCATTATAAGAAAGAAACTGGAAAAAATGGTCTATATGACAGAGCTCCAAGACGAAAACCACTGCTGAGCAAAAAGAACATAAAGGCTTGTCTCAGTTTTGATGATCTCCTTGACTTTTGATAGAACACTTGGTGGACTGATGAGACAAAAGGTGAACTTTTTGGAAGGTGTATGTACCATTACATCTATCATACAAGTTGTACATTATTTCTGAAAAAGAACATCATATCAACAATAAAATATGGTGGCAGTAGAGTGATTGATTTGGGCTGTTTTGCTGCTTTATGACCTAAAAGACTTGCTGTGATAAATGGAACCATGAATTCTGCTGACTACCAAAACATCCTGAAGGGGAATGTTCAGCCAACTTTTAGTGACCTCAAACTTGGATTATGCAGCAGGACAATGATCTAAAAACACCAGGAAGCACACTCCTGAATGGCTTAAGAAAAACAAAATAAAGACTTTGGAATGGCCTAGTCAAAGTCCTGACCTTAATCCACTTGAGATGCTGTGGTTTAACCTTAAAAAGGTCATGCTTGAAAACCCTCCAATGTGGCTGCATTACAACAATTCTGCAGCGGTGAGTGGGAGAACATGTCTCCAGAGCGTTGCAAAATACTCATCATCAGTTATCACTAACACTCGATTGCAGTTGTTGCTGCTAAGGGTGGCCTAATCAGTTATTGCTTACCTCTGAGGAATAACAAAGAGTGTGCATGCTGCTCGGCAGTGTATGTCAGCATGAGGCAGTAAGCGCATGTTATCAGGGTTATATGGTTTTCTTCTTATATATCCTTTTATATACTGATGGTTTATGTCTGTGTCTTACTTATGGTTCTTTCTGCTCATATGAAGATTTATGTACGGTATATATTTTCTTAGTTCTTTTTCTTTGCTCATTTTATACATATATACATGTGCACATTGTAATTTTAGCAGGATTAGCAGATTATACAGGTAGGATATTTCTCTCCACAATTTGGATTTGAGTCAGATCATGGATGAGATAAGATATTTCCTCTATTTTTCCTCTTAGTTAGTTAAATAATTCTGTGATGCTTATTGTGAACAGGAACATAGGAACATATCAAGGATAATTTATCAAAAAAATATCTTATTACCTTTATTTGAACATTGTATTTCCAGTTTAGTATTCTATAAACTGTGTTTTATCCAGAATGGTGCCTATTTAGATTTATACTAACCTTAACTTGTCCAAACTTAACTTGTCCACAATCAATGTTTAATTAAATGACATATAATAAGAGTGGAAAAATACTTAGGTAAGTGCAAATAAAAGTATTTTTAGTTAATCCATTAACGCTTTTATTTGATTTTATTGTTTCAATTTGTTTCTTTTATGATGTATTCTGTAGAATACCCACAGAACAAATTGTTCCACTTTTTTATCATTTTGAGATTAGGTTTTCATTTTTTTTCAACCATGTATTAATCCATAGAGAATGATACAAAACTAAAGTGCACCAGACACCAGATTTGGATGTTTTAAAACTAAAGTGCCAACTTCACCAGCATCAATGTTGCATTCTGAGAAGGTGGCTATTATGTCCTGACTGCACCTGTACCCAAATAAATAACTTTTAAAAACTTCCCGCCCTGTATTACAATTATCTGTTTCTGGTCTGATTAGTGATGAGCGAGTTTAATCGTTACTTTTCGCTACTCGCACTGATAGTATGGTATTCGCGATACTCTTTACTCCGCGAGTACCGCTGGTGCTCATGAGTGATGTGTCCATCGTTATCGATCTGACACAAATTGAGAGCTCCCTTCACTGCACAAAGTGAGCTGGCACCTCAGTGAGAGCTGATTGAATGTTAGGGTCTTTCTAGGGGGCACAGCAAGGTGTTTTAGGCATTGAAATTGTAAAAAAGATCCCATAAAGACTTTTTTTTATAGCCGAATGTGTGTTGGCGGAGCCTATCTTTAATTGACTAACATTGGACTTGCTATTTGGACGAATATGCGAGTAATAAAAAATGCTTGTTACGAGTATAGTGAGTGCGAATATTTTGCTACTCACTCATCACTAGGTCTGATGGGTTTGATTGCAGCTTGGTCCGTCTCGCTTCTCCTAGTTATCTGTCCAACTTCTCCTCGCCGTCCAACAGCCTCTTCTTCTGAATGACATCAGAATCACACACCTGCACAGAGTTTTCTGCAGATCGCACCTGGACACTCTGCTCTGCCCCACTGCGGGCAGATCCGAAAACTCTTCTGCGCATGTGTGAATTGCTAAATTCTTTGTGCAAGTGCACAGTGCACGATCCAGGGAAGCTTCTGTGCAGGCGCACAATTTGGACATCACTCAGAAGAAGAGTTTGTCGAACAGCAAAGAGAGGTGGGATGGATGGCGAAGAGAGGTTGGACAGACTGGGCTTCAATCAAACCCATCGCACCGGAAACAGATAACAGTAATTATAATAGAGCATGGGAAGATTTTAAAACTTATTTATTCGGTATACAGGTACGGTAAGGTCACAATAGCCACCTTCTTAGAATGCAGCATAGGTGCCGCTGAAAGTGGCGCTTTTAGTTTAAAACATTCAAATCTGGTGACGGGTACACTTTAAAGGGGTTGTCTGGTCTAAAATGATAATTCTGCAATCACTCTATGTGTATGCAGACTTATCAGTCCTCCCAGCACATGCATTGTGTGCTACTATAATTCACCAATTTCTTGTTCAAATATTTTTTATTGAATTAATAAAATGAACATCAACTGGTAATTGATTAACAATAACATTTTTCAATAGGAATTTAAGTTTTTCAATATCTAAGTCGGTAAACTTTAGTTAACAGTAGAATTCTGATAAACAACAATAAGGTCAAAGGAAGAGATAGTAGTGGGGGGGGGGAAAAAGTAGGGCACGATGGGGGGGGGGGGGGGAAGTTTCCAATTCATTAGCTAAAGCTGTTCGTGTTCCACTTCAAGATGGTCATTATTCGTAGGAAATGCTTTGTTCCAAAGTGTCCATTTTTTTGCATATTTCTTCAGTAGGTTATTTCTTGCTGCGTGCGTCCATTCGTATGCGTTGTGTGTCGCTATAGTATTAATCAGGGTGTTAAAAGAAGGTGGAGTGGTTTCCTTCCATTTTTGTGTTATTAGAGTTTTGGCAGTTAAAATTATATGAGTAACTAGTGCTCTTGATTGTATACAAACTTTGTCTATGCCTATGAGAAGTAGAGTGAATTCCGGTGTTAAATAGATCTCTTCTTCGGATATTTCGTTTATGAGTAATTGAATTTTCCCCCAGTATTCTTCAAGTGAGGGGCAACTCCATAGTATATGCTCTAAAGTTCCTAAGTTATCACAGTTCCTCCAACACATAGGGGATTGTTTGATGTCGAATTTGTGTATTTTAATTGGAGTGTAGTACCATCTTGTGGTAGTTTTGTAGAAGTTTTCTAGAAGAGATGCATTAGTTATACTTTTGTGGACATTTTTGTAGGCCATTTCCCAGGATTCCAATTCTATTGGCGTGTGAAGTTCTTTGGCCCATGTTTCCATATTTGGTAGTTCTGTGATTTTTGAGTCTATGTTGAATTCAGAATATATGTTTCTTAGATTCCAAAAAATTTTAGCTTGTCCAAATCTGAATAGTTGGGTCACGATAAGTGGTAGGTGAATTTTGTCATTGAGGTTACCAAGAAGTATTTTCAATTTATTCCAGATTGGTTGGTCCTCGCTGGATAGTTTGAATTTAATTTGAAGTAGTGACAAAGGTAGAAGTTGGTTTTCGTTGTCCATAATGTCTGCTAAGGTTTTTATCCCTTTGTCTGACCACGTTTTAATTTTGAGGCTTTTTGTGAAAGCTGAAAGAGCGTCTATTGGGATCCATTTCGGGGGGATCTTGGTTGGGATTTGGAAGTAACTGAGACAAGTGATCTCCATGCACGAATTGTTGTTTTGAGTATAGGTTCTTTCGGTAGCTTTTTGTTTTTTCCGGAAAGATAGGTCAGTAGATGCCATCTAAGATCTTCTATTTTCCTGTTGGGTTTTTCGAGCTCTACCCATTTTGGTTTATTAGAGACGTCCCACCATTTCTGGCTTAGTTTAATAATTGTAGCGTGATAATAGGCTGAGATATTTGGTACTGCCAGTCCTCCTTTGTTCTGCTTTTTTGTGTTGTGGGCAGAGAGATCCTTGGTTTTTTCCCTCCCCATATAATTTAGCAAGTTGGGTTTGTAATTTTTTACACCAGGATTGCGTAAGATGTAGAGGGATTGATCTAAATACATAGAGAATTTTGGGAAGGACGAATAACTTATATGCTTCGATTTTTCCTATCATTGAAAGTTCAGTTTTAGAAATATTTATGATGTCATTTTGTATTTTCTTGTAGAGCGATTGAAGGTTAGTTTCGTAAGTGTTATTAGTTGATGTTGTGATTGTTATACCTAAGTAATTTAAGTTTCCGGCTTTCCAATTAAATGGCGTAATTTGTTGTAGAGTTTTCATTGTGATTTCGTTTAGATTAAAATTTAAGACCTGGGTTTTTTCAATATTGATTTTATAAGAAGAAATATTTGCAAAATCTTGTATAGTAGTTAAGAAATTGGGGATGGAAGAAATTGGATTGGTGAGGGTCAAAATAATATCATCTGCAAATAAGCATATTTTGTAATCAATTTGATTTATGTTTAAGCCCGATATGTTTGGGTTCATCCTAATCTTCTGTGCTAATGGTTCAATAAATAGGTTGAATAATGAAGGGGAAAGAGGGCATCCTTGTCTTGTTCCGTTCGTCAGAGGGATTGGGTCAGAGAGGTGATTGTTTGTGAGGATTCTAGCTGATGGGTTACTATAAAGAGATTTAATAGAGCTTAAAATACTTCCCTGAAATCCAAATTTTTGGAGGACTTCAAAAAGATAGTCCCATTGGACTCTGTCGAATGCCTTTTCGGCATCGACAGAGACCAACACTAATTGGTTATTCGTAATTTCTGAGTGTGATATTAAGTTCAAAATTCGTCTAGTTGCATCAGTTGAGTTTCTGTTTATAGTAAAACCTACTTGGTCATTGTTTATTAGGTTTGGTAGTATACGCTGAATTCTTGAGTTAATTGTTTTAGTAATTATTTTTAAATCAGTGTTTAGTAGTGAAATGGGTCTGAAATTGGATACTAGGTCTTTGTCTCCTTTATTTTTTGGGATGACTGAGATAATTGCTTGTAGCATTTCTTGGGGTAGCTTAAAATCCTTATCAGTTAGGGAATTTATTAGTTTCGTTAAATAGGGAGTGAGAATGGTTTCATTGTTTAGGTAGTATTCATTTTGTATTCCATCTGGTCCTGGCGATTTGCACTTGCTTAATGAAAGTATGGTTTGTGATATTTCTTTTTCAGTATAATGCTCATTAAGCTTAGTTAGTTCTTCCTTAGTTAGAGATGGGAGGGTAATTTCGTCTAGGAATTTTTTGATATTAGATTTTGAAGGTTTTGGTTCAGAAATGTCATCTTTTAGATTGTATAGATTCCGATAGAATTCCGCAAAAGTTTTTGATATTTCCGGTGGGTTTTTTTCAATTTGGCCAAGTTTGTTTTTAATTTGGTGTATATTAGTTTTGGTTCTGTGAATTTTAATGAGGTTTGCGAAAGTTTTGGTTGGTTTGTTAATGTTTGAGTAAAATTTTGATTTGGAAAGTCTTACAATTTTGTCAAATTCATGAGTTAATAAAGTTTTGAGTTCAATTCTCAGTTTCAGCAAGTTTTGATGGTTTGCATCAGACGGATTTGTGATGATATCCTCCTCTAGTAGCTTGATGTCTTGGTTGATTTTTTTTGTTTGGCTTTGAAGTGATTTCTTATGTTGTGCGTTCAGTTGAATTAGGATTCCTCTAATTACAGCTTTATGTGCTGTCCACAAAGTTGCGATGGATACATCTTTAGTGTCGTTGACTTTGAAGTAGTTTCGTAATTCTTCTTGTATTTTTATTTTATATTTGGGATGTGAGAATAAGTATGAATTAGCTCTCCATGGTGAGTTTTTGTTAAAGGGATGATTGTTAGAAGTTTCGAAGGTTATGGGCGAGTGGTCTGACCAAGATTTTTGTAGGATAGTGATTGATTTGATTTTATGAAGGGAATGTATATTTGTCAATACCAGGTCGATTCTTGAAAAAGATCTATGAACATTTGAATAGTGAGTGAACTCAATTGAGGATGAGTGTAGACATCTAAATACGTCATAAAGTTCTTCGTCTCTGATAAGTCCGTCTATTTGTGTATTAGTATTTCTGGATTTATTGGATGTGTCTAGGATAGGATTGGGTATTGCATTGAAGTCTCCAAATATTAGTAGTGTGCCTTGTTGAATTTCCTGAACTGTTTTGAGGAATCGTTTTATGAAAGTCGTTTGTCCTTTGTTGGGGGCGTAGATGTTAGCTAGTGTGTAAATCACGTCATTTAGTTTACAGGTAATTATTATAAATCTGCCTTCATTGTCTTTTATGGTTTTGATCTCCTCAAATTTTAATGAGTTGTTAATTATGATTGCGACTCCAGCTCTTTTCTTTACATTTGATGAAAGAAATATGTGTGGATACTTTTTGTTACTGAATTTTGGTAGTTTTTCTACTGCGAATCTTGTTTCTTGGACTCCAGCTACTTCCACATGGTTTTTTGTTAATTCTTTCCACAGGTGGAAACGCTTTTGTGGAGAGTTTAGCCCATTGGCATTTACAGTCATGAATTTTATAGACATTCTTGCAATTAATATTTCTCTGTTGTTAGGTGGGACACTTTAGTTGAGATAGAGAGGGAGGTAAGTTTTAGGGAAAGTATAGGGGAGAAAGTACACAAACTAGTACTAAGTCTAATAAATGTAAGTTTGAGCAGGAAGTTATCAGTAAAAACGTTGTGAACTTCCTTAATAGGCTCGTGTTTCAGCCTTAGGTGCCTTCGTGTTTGGACCTCTCATTTGTTGGGGGTCATTATTCAGTGATGTGGAGGTTTTTTAGTATCTTTAGTCCAGTTTCGGTATCTTCAATAGTTATGTTTTTCTGTTTGTAGGAGAACATGATGGTATTAGAGGGTCTTCCCCATCTGTACATTATCTGGTTTTTTTGTAGGATTTCTGTAATGGGTTTTAAAGACCTTCTTCTTTGCATTGTGTCTTTTGAAATGTCCGAGAATATTCTCAATTTCTCATAGGGAGATGGCAGATGGATCTTTTCTCTTGCATAGTTGTTGATTTTTTCTTTGGTTTGGTAGAATGTGAATCTTACTATGACGTCTCGTGGTATTTCATCGGGTAGGCGTTGTGGCTTGGGGAGTCTGTGAGCCCTTTCAATGGAGGTTTCAATTTCTGGTATGGAAGGGCATACTTTTCTTATAAGGGATTTGGTGTAGGAAATTAAGTCGTGGGGTTTAACCGATTCCGGGATTCCTCTTATCTTCAAATTGGATCTGCGATCGCGATCTTCCCTGTCGATTAATCTGTCTGTGAGCATTTTAATGTCGTTTTTAGCTTTGGTTAGTTCCGTATGTTGGGTCTTGACATCTAGTTTAAGATCTTCTACTTTTTTTTCAATTGTATCCATTCTGGAATTTATTGCGTTAATGGAAGATTTTACTTCAGAGAATTGTTCTTTAATCTCTTCCTTTAGAGATGTGAAGAGTTGCAGAAAGAAGTCTCTGTCTGGTGGATTCCCTATTTCTGGGTTAGTTGCATGTATTGTATTTTCTTGAGAGACCTTAATTCTCTGTCTGGCTGGACTCCTAATTTGTGCTTGACTCAGTTCAGTCTCTTTTTGCTTGGTTTTGCTTTGAGGTGGTGAGCTAATCTCTTTCCTTTTTGTGCTTGTGATCGTGGGTTCGAAGATCATTAGATCCTCTGCGTGCTCCTCCTTTTCCAGTTTTTTCCCTTCTTGGTGGGTTTTGTCTTTATTTTTAATGACTTTGTTTGGGCTGTAGACAAGGTTTTGAGTTTTATTTTTAGTGTTTAAGTTGGAATCCATTTTTAGTTCGGTCAAATTGTTATTTGAGAGTCCCCTAGGTTTAGTAGACATAGTATTCTGTCAAAAAGGGTTTAGGAGTCAAATTAACTGTTTTATGTTGATTAGTAACTTGAAGTGCTTAATTTAGGGTTTAGCAGAGGTGTCTCTTAGAGGATGTTGTGTCCTATTTCTATAGGGTTGAAATATACTGAGATCCAAGTTTCTACTTATTGGTTAGTTCTTATGTATAATCTCCTTAGTAGTAATTTAAATATTAGTACTTCTTAGATGGGTCTTTTGTTCTTTATCTGGACTGCAGTTATAGTCTGTTTACTTTAATTGGGTAAGTTGCTGCTCTTCCCTAAGAGTTTGCTTATAGTAGTGCTTTTCTTTCACTTAGCAGTGATTTGTTCTCACTGCAGTGTAAGCTGACAGCTTGAGATGCCTGCGAGTGGACCGAGGCGAGGGCGTGGCTTACTGGCGCGACCTTCTTTCTGTGCGGATATCCTTCCGCGGGCGCCGCACTAAAAGTAGTGCTTAATTAACTGATGCACCGGAGACGCAGCAAGTGCGGGGAGCGCGCGGTTCACTCACCGGAGACCTCCCTGCAGTCGAGTGCTCTCCTGGGGTCCGTCCAGCTCCTTCCTCCGCGGCTGGCACAGGTAAGTAAGTGCCCTTCTCTCCGGATCAGTGACCGCGCCTGTTCTCGCCTCAGCTCCGGCGTCCCTTCTCCGACTCGATGCACCGTCGGGTGGCTCCCGGTCTCCCGGGAATCCTCCTAGGTCCTCCGCTCGCGCGGTCCGCTCCTCTCTCCGTCACCTCGTCTCCAAGATGGCGCTGGGCTGTATTAGCTAGATGGTGAGGTAGGCTGTTGATCTGCTGTGGGATCGTTAGTCAGGGAAAAGATTCTGTGAGTCACCCCTTATGGTCTGGATGGGGTTCTCTAAGGGTCCTGAAGCTTTTTTGGTTTTTAGTGTCCTTAAAGACACTGAAACCGTCGCTTTTCTTGTGGGGGCACCGGAGCTCCTGGAGATTACGTCCTCATGGGGCTGCAGGCCACGCCTCTGATCATCATTGAATTCACCAATTTCTAAGCCAAGAGCAGACCACAATCATGCAATATGCAAATTCCCGGCTAAAACTCAACTAGTTGGTGTAGCCTTGCGCAATACAAATCTATGGTGCAAGGCTTGGCCTACTAAATGGTCAGGCCTACTAAATGGTCATGCCTACTAGTCGGATGAGCCTACTCCATATACATGTAATGGGTGAGACTGTGTCCACTAGTTGGGTTCTGGCCAAAAACATCCATATGACATAATTTATTCTGTATCACAAAATTACATATCACTGCCCAGTCTGATTTAATCCATCATAAACCAAAAAAAGCTCTAAACCTAACCCAAGTAATTTGTAATATTTGACGAGGGCAGGTGCATTTAGTTAGGATGGCCGTTGACTTGCTTCAGCAGCACTAAAATAGGAATGATACTAAGTTATTTCTAAAGACGATGAATTGCACCTACCATATCTCAGTTGAAATCTACGGATCTTTCAGCTTTATTTCCAGCCAAATGTCACCAGGCAAAATGTTCATTTTTTGGACAATGCTGAAAGCAACCTGATTAACTTTACAGATAGCACAAGACTAATACAATGGATCCTTATTGCTTATTCCCTTTGAACATGAAAGAGCTCATTAAATAGCCTCCCCTGATATTTGTTGTAGAGTAGCTCAGGAGAGGAACACCTGCGGTATGGAACTAGGGATATCAAGAACTAAAAGGCAAAATGTAAGCTACTCATTCATCATTTTGAAAAGTCTTTTATTATTTTTGTTCTTTAAATGTCATGTTTCTTGATATCTACAGAATCCTACAGTGAGTCGATATACAAGATTATCTACTGTCAATTTAAAGCATGAGTTCTTTTTAATTTCTCCCTAATTCCTATTTTTAGTAATATTTCTTTTTTTAAAGGAAAATATTTCTAGGTGGTTTACTTATTTATATAAATGTGTAAGAAAACCACCAAGAAAAATCTAATTTTTGATTGTGGTCTGGCAGTGTCCATTGTTGTTATGTATCTTTTTAGACATGCAGAGCAGTGTGGTCAACAACAGTTTTGGGCACCTTTGTAAAGGACACCACTGAACAGAGGCCAAATGGAGTCCAGAGTAACTCTGCTGCCTCGTTTGTGGATGGTAAGAGACAATACCATGGCACTTAGTGAATAGTTTATTTGAAAATCAAAGCTGCATAATATATCTGTATTAGAAAGTGGCCAATGTTTCGGTGCACGTGACCTTTTCATGGCTTTGAATATATGTACATAACAGAAAAAATATTACAAAACATACATAGCATAATTGAAAAATAATACAGTATATACAGATCGTGATTAAAGAAATTTTAAAACCATGATTATGAATTAAATAATAACCATATACAGTGGTGTGAAAAAGTGTTTGTCCCCTTCCTGATTTCTTAGTGTTTTGCATGTTTGACACACTTGTTAGGGAGGACGAGTTTTGCTTTGCTTTCTTCTGCTTCCACGGCGCCAGCCCAAGGCAGCATGGGCCATGGGGCCCAGGTGGTATACGTATGTAGACCCACTGGACCACAGGGGGACCTGGACCTGCCCGGACCAGGGAAGGGCAGCAATCGGGGTCTGTGGAAGCTGAGAATGTGGGCAAGGTGGTAACATGCTGGACTAGATGATACAGCACAATTTCATAAATTAAGAAACCTAATGTTTACTGACAAAGTACACAGTACAAAAAACAAGACATTACAGAGAATGCCAGGCTCCGATTACGCACATCAAGAATGGGGAACATCTCAAGTTAGCAGATGTCAGCCAATTGTAAGAGATCATCACGGGTTGATGTAGTCCAGGGTCGTCTGGCATGGGCATATCAGGAGAACCTTTCTCTTAGGCCTCAGGCATAGCAATGGCACAGCAGGAGAACATCAGACACTGACCTCAGACAAATGTCATCACAGAATGGACCCCAGAGAACAGGCCAGAAATTAGGACAAAGGCAGAACACCGGACAGCACAGGTCCAATAACACCGACATGGCAGCTTAGGACATCGGCTGGTCAGACCCAGAATACACAGGCAGAGCTGTCACTGAGATTCAAGGCTGGAGACTCCTCAGTAACATGGAGGAGGAGCCCATCTAGGAACACAAGCAGGACTGACTCTGAAAAACGGGTTGAACCTAGACCTTAGACAGGACACCTGGACACTGGCAGGACATCTAGGACAAAGGCAGAATATCTGGACTCCAGACATCGAACATGGCTCCAGATAGAGAACGTCAGGACATCATGGACAGCGGCAGGACATCTGAGACACTGGACAACGGGCTCCAGGCAGCTGACCTTCAAATGGCAGTTCATTTCTTTATTTACAATAAAGGAACTTTCTTCTTGTGTTTTATTTTTAAAAAGGATTTTTCTCTGCATCTGTGTTATTTAACTATTTACTCAATAGATTGACAATGTGTGAGTATTATAGATGCCTCAACATTACCAATCCAGGGGCTGATGACAGCTGACAATACTCATCTGTCATTAACCCCTTCTATTACCTTAATGCCACCACACCAGGACAGTGGGTATAACGGTATAAAAATTCAAAGTTTGAAAATCATGAAATTTTCACAAAACTTTCATTTTTTTCACAAATAAACACAAAAAACTTTCTAAATTTACTACTAACATGAAGATCAATATGTCACAAAAAAATACTGTCTCGGAATCACTGGGATCTGTTAAAGAATTCCAGATTTATAACTGGTCAGAATTGCAAAAAAAAAAATGGCCTGATCATTAAAGTGCAAACCATGCCTTGTGGTAAAGCGGTTAAACACATCAGGGGCTCTTGAAGCGCAACATGGTGTCTGCTAACAATTTCAACTAATTTTGCATTTGAAAAGTCAAATTGCGTTCTTTCTTTCTGAGCCCAACGTACTCAGGGGAAATTGCACAGATTATTAAAATAAAATATTTAGAGCTAACAGAAGATTTTTGTGGGGAAAAATGTGATTTTTGATTTTCACGGCTCAACCTTATAAAATGCTGTGAAACACCTGAGGGTTCTAAGTGCTTACCAGTCATCTAGATAAATTCCTTGTGGGGTCTAGTTCCAAATTGGTGTTGCTTGGTGGGAGGGGGATTTCTACTGCTTAGGCACATCAAAGGTTTTCTGAATGGAACATAGCATATGCTAACGATTCCAGCTAATTTTGGATTTCAAAAGCCAAATGGCGCTTCTTCTGTTCCTATTCCTGCAATGCACCCAAACAGTAGTTCTCCAACATACG
Source organism: Allobates femoralis (assembly GCA_033576535.1). Lineage (NCBI taxonomy): Eukaryota > Metazoa > Chordata > Amphibia > Anura > Aromobatidae > Allobates > Allobates femoralis. The sequence continues at coordinate 158,099,396 of JARQOC010000002.1, read as the reverse complement.
TGGAGTATCGGCGTTCTGAAGACATATTGCACAACACCTTTTGTTGTCCATTTTCTCCTGTCACCCTTATGAAAATGCAAAATTTTCAAAAGTAACATTTTTTAGGAAAAAGTAAACTTTTCATTTTTTCTTTCCACATTGTTTTAGTTTCTGTGAAGCGCCTTAAATGTACAATTTTTGCACAACTCCTAATTGCACAAAAAATTTACAACTCCATTTCCAGACAGCTCTGAATTTTAGAAAAGTAGGCAAAGCTTAGGCGGTATGGCCGAGCACAGCTGACAAAATCATCAGAATTTATGCAACAAAAGAAACTATAGTGGCACATGGCAACTGAATGGTGTGCCAAATAGATTAAGAGGTGCTCACCTCTAATGTTTTTGGTGCATCTTTCTCCATTCTAAAGTGCAAAACCTTTCTTCATCAAATATTCGTTTGCAATATTTTGTGTAAAAAAATTAAAAAAAATAAACTTTGCTATTTTTCAAGTATTTATGATAGTATAGTTTTTTTTTCAATAAATAAATTAAAGTTATGCAAAACTGCCTATCATAGAAGTGTTTTCTTCCAATATATCATACGTGGACTATACTGGCATAGTAAGGGCTCGGACACACACTGCTACTTACATCCGAGTTTGACAGACGACACTCGGAACAGGCTGGAGCAGTGACCTTGAACGGCCTCTCCCTGTCTGGACGGGAATGACAGCTGCTTGTGTTCCTGTGCAGCATCACATTCCCCGTCTAGAGGGGGAGAGGCCGTTCAGGGTCACTGCTCCAGCCTGTTCCAAGTCTCGTCTGTCAAACTCGGATGAGTGTGTCCGAGCCCTTACAAATAGTAAAGTACTTGTAAGAGAAAAAAGGTAAAGATCAATGGAAACTTGTGGGTAAGCCAATAGGACCACTGTGCACTTGAACACATGTTGACAGTGAATGAAACCTTAAATACTTCAAATAGTATGCATTTATGCAATACTGAGAAGCAATGATGAAAAACGCCCTTTCCATTTCTTTCCCATGCTCCTAACGCAACAAGAATGTCTTGTATAAATACCTATGGAGGAGTCCATTTTCTGCATTGAGGATTAGCACCCATCTTATTGTGTCTTGTGCTTGGAAAAAAAATTGATAATGATGTTCATTTAGAAATTACCAAATTGTCAGGATCCAAGATTTCCATTGAACTTTCTGTGTCTTTATTAACTTTATTAATAAATTACACCATAATAATCATTAAAAATAATTCTCAAACCATTCTTGTTTGACTTTTGGAAAAGAAGCCAAGAAGTGTCCTTCTGTGATATTTCATTTACGAGAAGCCAGCAAGCGCAAGCTGCCAGTGCTTAGGATGGAAAGGTCAATGCATTGTCTAAAAACTTAGGAGCATAGCACAAATGTGCTTTTCTAATACCATACATCTGGATTCGATGAATACACAAAGATTTTCTCTGAAGAGCATCGATTTGTGAGCCACGATGGAGCATTTTCTACCTGCAAATATTTCTACTCTTCATAAAGAAAAATGTAAAAATGAAACCACTGTATAGGAAATACGCAGTGATATACAAAGATTGTAACATTCCTGAGCCATATCTTGACGTGTTATTAAGAGATCTTCAAGTACATTACTGAGAAATATACCGTGTTGGAGTCAACAGACGGACATAAGAAAGAGACCGCATGGACATCAAATCTGCTCTTTGTATGGTTTCTTTTTATTCTCATCTTAGATTATTTTGGATATTTATTCAATAAGTATTGATTTTCCAACACCTTTACCGGAACTAAATTTTACTTTATTTTTTTTTAGTCCCCTAAGGTAGTTGAACCTATACTCTATACTGACATTTCACAGTATTGCAGCAAATAATGAAATTGCAATTTATTTCTATTTGTATGGCTCACAACTTCACAGAAATGCAAAGATAGCAATTACTGGAGGCTTTCAGCTACAGTAACCCATTGATTAAAGGGAACCTGTCATCTTGTTTTTACCCCCAAACCTGTCACTACCTGTGTCTGCACCTTCCTATTTCATCCGTTACCATCCCTGTCTGACCTCTACAACTCTCCTATAATGGTTGTAAAAAATGAGTTTGATACTTAAATCTCCATATGGCAATTAGTCACCCTGGGCATTCTCCATGGCTATATTCTCCTCACTCACTGCTGCTATCACGCCCTAGTGGGCGTTCTCAACGTCTGCATTCTTCCTCCTCCAATGCTGGGATCACACCCGGTGGGTGTGATCATTTAATCAAGCGCACACTACTGATTCAAAATTCTTGTTCCTCCATCCTAGTATGATGCAGTGGCGGCTGTGCGTCCTCCAGAGCCAGCTTATATGTAAAAAAAAAAACCCACACTGCGCTGGACCGGAAATTGCGCACTGCCGGCAGCGCATCATACCCAGAAGGAGGAACAAGAGTTTTGAATCAGAAGCATGCTCCTAACAGGATAATCGCCCCCACTGGAATGTGATCCCAACATCAAGGGGGAAAAAATGCAGCCATGGAGAACGCCCACCGGAGCATGATACCAGCAGTGAGGGGGGAGAATGCAGCCACGGAGACCAACCAGTGTGACTACATATGTAATTACAAAGTTTAAGTACAATACGGAGATGTAAGTATTTCCATTAACCTTGATCCTGGTGGGAGGAGGGCATGTGGGTATTGGCAGTGGCTACATTTCCTTCAGGCCTCAAGGGTTGCCAACAGGTCATGTTTTCAGGATTTCCTTAGTATTGCACAGGTGCTAAAATAATCCCCTGCACAAGTGACACCTGTGCAATGCTAAGAAAATCCTGAAAACATGACTTCTTGGTGACCCTTAAAGCCTTGAGTTTCCCACCCCTGATTTACATAGTTAAAATTAAGCAATTGGAACAATCTCTGGTTGCTGCAGTTAAAGGCAGATGATGGCTGTAAAGCAGTTTAAAACAGGCATACCACCAGACTGCTTAGTATTGTATAAGTCATTAAGAAGATTTTTTTTATCTATACATCTAGACTACAATTTGTAAAAATAAACAAATGAAAAAAGAATGTATTGTTTTTTCAAAGTCTAATCTAATGACTGCTTTAAAGTCACGCGCTTAGATAGCACTGACATTGCTGGATGCTGCTGGGTATGTTGTTTGTCTTTAAGAGCTGCATGAGGTATTGGTGTGAAGGTCTTGCCTCCTGTGTTGTGCTCAAGAGTTGCACTCACTATTATGTTCAGCTGCTGGTTGAGTGGTTGAAGTGGGACTCACCTGGAATCCCCTCCCCCTGGCTTTAAATAGCATTCCCTCTCCTCTGTCAGATGCTGCTGATAGTTATTTGCTCTAGGTCTAGGTGCTGTGCTGTTGCTTAGCTGCTGGTCTGAAGTCTTTCCTTTGAAGTAGCTGTGATCCCGGATCCGTGGGTGGAGGTAGAGGCCCTCAGCTTAGGGCTATTCAGGTGCCAGAGAATATGGCGGAGACTCATACCTTTTCACCATCAGAGGTACCTCTGAGAGCAGGGCGAGCTAGGGACACCCAGGGTAAGGGTCAGATGAGCTCCTTCTGATCCCTTCGCCCATTACACCTACCTGTTACCTGATTCTCTTACCTCTGAAGCATGACACATAACCTTTAAATCCTCTACGGTTAGTTTCTTACATCTTTTTCTGGCTCCCACTCCTCATAACTGGTCTATTCTTCATCTGCTGCCCACTTCCATAACTGTGTCTCTGTCAGTGAAGCGTATCCAGTGCTGGACACACCAATTTAAACTACATTTCCCATATTGACCTGCTTATCCTGTGGTTTGCCTACTCTCCCCTATGAACCAATATTTTTTTTTTGTTTTCCCAACTGCTCTTTTATCTTCTAATGACGCTTGGGGCAGATCTGACAAGAGGAGACACGGTGCTGTGCATAGTTTGTAATGTTATATCAATAAATATAATTTGTCTGTCCCTACCTTCATTTGTGAAGGTTTCTAATCCTCCTTCCTCCTATTTGTGTTTCAGATATATTCCCCTATGCACTTTCTCCCTGCTTCAAAAATTTGTGCCCATATCAACGAAATGCAATGCAGCTTTAATTTTGTTTGAGTTAAACAATTGATGGTTTAGGTACCAGTACTCCTGTTCTGCGTTATCTATCACACAATTTAGCACTGCAGTCAGAGCAGAGGATTGCTGCACCTCCTTTCGCAGTAGTTTGTTCATAGTGTCCACGTTCACCCATGTAGTGAGGACTGTGGAGTCACACATGTGCTTCGTCACTGCAAAGTAAGAACAGAATGCCCACTGTAGAAGAATAGCCGCTATCTACTAGGCATGTGTGACCTGTCATGAAAAAACTATGGCATTTATCCATGGGCACCCAGATAGGCAAATGCCTTGACAAAAGGGTTTTCAAGGGAAGATATTCAAAACTGCAAACACTGAAATGGATTGCATTTGACAACTTCATTCATTTGAGAATTTTAAGTCATTGTGTGGTGCTTGATATTGTGGGAGTAACCCCGCTGTGTAATGATAAAGCAGTGAGGCAACCGGTGTTAAGTGCCTGTCTATCAGAAAGTGTTGGGCTCCCAGGTGAGTCAGAAATTATCTACTGCTTTTTTGTGTGACTGTTTTCCACTCAATTAATGCTTGGTACAGAATAGAGGTCCCAGTAGTCCTTTTACTTATTACTGCAGCAACCTCCAGACCCAACACAGCCTTAGTGGCGACAACTGTCAATGAAATAAGAAAAATGACATTGAATAGTTAAGGAAAAGACAGTAAAAAAAGGTTATAAAAAATACATTCAGCACTATATATATATATATATTATATATATACATATATACACAGTGAAAGTATTTGGCACCCTTGAACTTTTCAACCTTTTGCCACATTTCAGGCTTCAAGCATAAAGATATAATTTCTATTTTTTTGTGAATAATCAACAACAAGTGGGACACAATCGTGAAGTGGAGCAAAATTTATTGGATATTTAAAAAATTTTTAACAAATGAAAAACTGAAAAGTGGGGCGTGCAATATTATTCGGCCCCTTTATTTTCAGTGCAGCAAACTCAGTCCAGAAGTTCAGTGAGGATCTCTGAATAATCCAATTTTGTCCTAAATGATTACAAATGATAAATAGACTCCATCTGTGTGTAATCAAGTCTCTGTATAAATGCACCTCCTCTGTGATAGTCTCAGGGTTCTGTTTCAAGTGCAGAGAGCATCATGAAGACCAAGGAACACACCAGGCAGGTCCGAGATACTGTTGTGGTGAAGTTTAAAGATGGATTTGGATATAAAAACATTTCCCAAGTATTAAGCATCTCAAGGAGCATTGTGCAAGCGATCATATTGAAATGGAAAGAGTATCAGACCACTGCAAATCTACCAAGACCCGGCCGTCCCTCTAAACTTTCATCTTGAAGAAGGAGAAGACTGATCAGAGATACAGTTAAAAGGCCCATGATCTCTCTGGATGAAGTTCAGAGATTTACAGCTGAGATGGGAAAGTCTGTCCATAGGACAACAATCAGTCGTACACTGCACAAATCTGGTCTTTATGGAAGAGTGGCAAGAAGAAAGCCATTTCTCAAAGTTTTCCACAAGCCACCTGGGAAACACACCAAACATGTGGAATAAGGTGCTCTGGTCAGATGAAACCAAAATCAAACTTTTTGGCCACAATGTAAAGCGATATGTTTGGTGTAAAATCAACACAGCTCATCACCTTCAAAACACCATCCCCACTGTCAAACACAGTGGTGGCAGCATCATGGTTTGGGCCTGCTTTTCTTCAGCAGGGACAGGGAAGATGGTTAAAATTGATGGGAAGATTGACGGAGCCAAATACACGACCATTCTGGAAGAAAACCTGTTGGAGTCTGCAAAAGACCTGAGACTGGGACGGAGATTTATCTTCCAACAAGACAATGATCCCAAACATAAAGCAAAATCTACAATGGAATGGTTCAAAAATAAATGTATCCAGATGTTAGAATGGCCAAGTCAAAGTCCAGACCTGAATCCAATCGAGAATCTGTGGAAAGAGCTGAAATCTGCTGTCACAAACGCTCTCCATCCAACCTCACTTGAGCTTGAGCTGTTTTGGAAGGAAAAATGGGCAAGAATTTCAGTGTCTCGATGTTCAAAACTTATAGAGACATACCCCAAGCGACCTGCAGCTGTAATCGCCGCAAAAGGTGGCGCTACAAAGTATTAACTCAAGGGGGACAAATAATATTGCACGCCCCACTTATCAGTTTTTATTTGTTTAAAAAGTTTAAAAAATCCAATGAATTTCGTTCCACTTCATGATTGTGTCCCACTTGTTGTTGATTCTTCACAGAAATATTAGAATTTATATCTTTATGTTTGAAGCCTGAAACATGGCAAAAGGTTGAAAAGTTCAAGTGGCCAAATACTTTCACAAGGCACTGTGTGTGTATATATATATATATATATATATATATATATATATATATACACACATACACACACACACACACACACACACACAATTGAAACCAGTTTAAATACACTATATGAAAACTCACATATGCATGTTTTTCTCACTATCTGATGTGAAATTAGGATAGACCTTTCTTGTTTTCAGGTCGATTAGGTTTGCCATCATTTTTTATATTTGCCAAATGCCAGAATAATGAGAGAGAGACTGTATTAAGGATTTTTTGCTACTTTCTGCAAAGTCAGAAGTTTACATACACTAAGATTACAATGCCGTTAAAAAATTTGTGACAGCCCATATGATGATGTCATGACTTTAGAAGCTGGTAGTTTTTTTTGGCAACATCTGAATTAATTAGAGACATGCTTGTGGTGGATGTACTGTATTTTAATGCACACTTGTAACAAAATGCATCTTTTTATGGCATCATGGGAAAGTCTAAAGAAATCGGACAACATATCAGGAAATGAATTGTGGATTTGCACAAGTCTGATTCATCCTTGGGTGCAATTTCCCGATAACTAAAGGTGCCTCGATAATCTGTACAAGCAGATAGGTATGTCCAGCCATCATACCACTCAAAAAGGAGCCGGGTTCTGTGACCCAGAGATGAACAGGCTTTGGTCCAACATGTGTATATTAACCCAAGAACAAAAGCAAAAGACCTTGTAAAGATGATGGCGGAAGCTGCTAAGAGTGTGTCCTTATCCACAGTGAAACGAATACTGTATCAACTGGGGCTGAAAGGCCACTCCTCCCGGAGAAGCCATTACTCCAAAAGAAACATAAAAAACAGCAGATTAATGTTTGCAAATGCACACAGGAACATAGATCTAAATTTGTGTAGACATATCCTGTGGCCTGACAAAACTAAAATTTGAACTGTTTAGCCATAATTACCATTGTTAACTTTGAAGGAAAAAGGGAGAAGCTTGGAAACCTAAGAACACCATTCCAACTGTGAAGCAATGGGATGGCAGCATCAATTTGTGAGATTGTTTTGCTGCAGGAGGGACTGGTGAACTTCACAAAATAGATGGAATCATGAGGAAAGAAGATTATGTGGCAATACTGAAGCAATCTCAAGACATCAGCCAGGAAGTGTAAGCTTGGCGGAAATGGGTCTTCCAAATGAACAATGACCTGAAGCATACTGCCAAACTGGTTACAAAGTGGCTTAAGGTTAACAAAGTCAAAGTTTTGGAGTGGCCATCACAAAGCTCTGATCTCAATTCTAATGAAAATTTATGGGCAAAGTTGAAAAAGCAGATGAGAACAATGTGACCTACAAACATAGCTCAGTTACATCAGTTCTGTCAGGGAGAGTGGGCCCAAATTCCTACCAACTATTGTGAGAAGCTTGTGGGAGGATATCCAAAATGTTTGACCCAACTCATACAGTTTAAGGGCAATGGTACCAAATACTAATGAAATATATGTAAACTTTTCACTTTAGAAAGTAATAAAAATGTCTTAAAATATTCCATCTCTCATTATTCTGGCATTTGACATTTGACAAATATTAATAATGATCGTAATCCTAATCGTTCTAAAATAGTAAATGTTTATTCTGATTTTACATCAGATAGTGAGAAAAACATGCATATGTGCCTTTTTATATAGCATATAGCACTGAGTGTACTGATCCCCCCATCCTGTATATGCCCCCTCTGCTGCTGCTCACACTAAAATAATAAACAGTGTAACATGCCTGACCCCTCTTCCCCTCCATCCTCTCTCTCTGCAGCATGGCCCGTCTTGCTTCCTGTTGTGCGTCCGCGGGGCATCCGATCATGTGACCGGGGAAGTACAGAGAGGAAGCAAAACAAATGATGCTGCAGATGGAGAGGAGTGGAAGGCGGACAGGTATATTACACTGTTTATTATTATTAACACTAGAATACTAGCCCTGGCAATAAAGATTACACCCTTTCCCCCCTCAATGACTAATGCATGGGATGGAAATATGGGTGAGGAAAGCGATATTAATGTATTCAAAAAGAGGTATTACCGCAGGGTATGTGTGTTTATGTGTATTTTTCACAGAAATTATTACAGACTAGCTGTGAGCCCGATGCAAATGCATCGGGTGTCTAGAATATTTTTACATTTTTTTTAACATTTTCAAATAATAATCCAATTATTCCAATGACATCTTTACACCAACTACATATATTTGTATGGTTGATATCATTTAAGGAAAATTGAACAATTATGTTGTAAGGGTCTTAGGGCCCTTTCACATCTGCATTTATTTGAAATCGCGGCAGATGCGGTGAAAAAACCGCATCTGCCGCGATTGCCGCAAGTCCCCCTATACTTTCTATGGGGATTACCGCAACCGCGCCGCAAGTGCAGCGGTTATGCGGCAATCGCGGCAGATGCGGTTTTTTCACCGCATCTGCCGCGATTTTGGCGGACATATGGGATGCGGACATATGGGGGGTGTGTGGTGACAGCGGGGGGGGGTGTGTGTGGACATCGGGGAGTGTGGTTACAGGAGAGGCTCCGGAGCACTGTGTCAGCATGTGCTGACAGCAGCGGCTCCGGAGCGGGATCGGAGTGGGGGTGTGCGGACATATGGGGGGTGAGGACATGTGGGGGGTGTGTGGTGACAGGGTTGGGGGTGTGTGCTGACAGCGGCGAGGGGTCGCAATGCCCGCTACGCGGGCAATGCTTCGCTCGTGGTGACGTCACAGAGTGACAAAGCCACGGTCTTTTGCGGGGTCCGACACGGAAGTGCCTACGGCAATTATATATTAGATAATAATTATCTTTATTTGTATAGAGTCAACATAGTCCGCAGTGCTTAACAAATCAGAGATTCATATACAAAAAGTCATAAGAAACAGTTGTGGAAAACTCAATAATTAAAAGCAAAAAAAAAAAAAACAATTCATAATACACTTGTTTATTTCATTATTTCATTTGTGTGTATTGGAACAACACAAAAAAAACCTGAGAGAAAAGGCAAATTGGACATACTGTCACAAATAAAAAAACATCCTGGCATATAGCTTCCCATCCTGCTATATAGCCTCACATCCTGGTATATAGGCTCCCATCTTGGTACATAGCCTTCCATCATGGGATATTGCACCCCCATTACTGGATATGGCCCTCATCCTAGGATATGGCACCACCCCATCACTGTAAGTGCCCCCTATCCTGGGATATTGCACCCCATCACTGGATATGCCCCTCATCCTATGATATTGCAGCCCCCCATCACTGGATATGGCCCTCATTCTGGGATATTGCAGCCACCCATCACTAGATATGGCCCCTACCCTGGAATATTGCAGCCCCTATCACTGTTTATGCCACCCATCCTGGGATATTGCACCCCCTATCACTAGATATGCCCCCAGTCCTGGGAAATCGCAGCCCCCAACCTGGGATATTGCAGCCCCTATCACTGAATATGGCCCCCCTGCTGCCGCACACACTAAAATAATTAATGGTGTAACATATCTGTCCACCATCCCCTCTGTCTCTCCCTCTGCAGCCGCATCGATCTCGTCCTGTCTGTTCATCCCCGGGGCATGCTGTCATGTGACCACGACACACTTTGATGACATCACTGTGCAGTGCCAGTCACGTGACAAGATGCCCCGGGACATACATACAAGAAGCGATCGATGCGGCTGCAGAGAGAGAGACAGAGGGGGCAGTGGACAGGTATGTTACACCATTTATTTTAGTGTGTGCTGCAGCAGGGGGTCATATCCAGTGATGGGGTTCTGCAATATCCCAAGATAGGGGGCATATACAGTGATGTGTGGTTCAGTACATGTAATATGCACTGTCTCCCACTCAGTGCTAGCTTCAGCACTGAGAGGTGGACAGTGGGATGCCGTGAATATTACCGTAGACTAATGAGTGGGGACACGTGATCACAGACTGTTTCTACAGCCTGCTCCAGCCTCCTCCAGCTGCTCCAAGGCCACCCTCCCCTTGAGCACAGCCTACACAGCACCACAGCCAGCACAGCCCCACATATTTGGACCATAAGACATAAGACACTCCCCAGTTTCCCCCACAATCTGGGGTAAAAAAAGTGCATCTTATGGTCCAAAAAATACAGTATACTCAAAGTTTGTATAGTTTGTCTATGTTTGCAGCATTAAGCATGGAAAACATAAAGAGGAGAAGAGAACTGTCTGAGGACTTGAGGACTAAAATTGTGGGTAAAGAACTTTATTTCCAGCATGTGATGCTCATTCAACATTACCTGTGTCAAGTAGCAGGTGAGAGCAATATGAAAATCAAACCTGAAACCAGATAAAAATGGGAGAATTGGACTTTTGCATTGTTTGTCTTGTGTGTGCTACAATAAGTATGGAGAATTGAAGGAGAAGAAGAGAACTGTCTGATGATTTGAGAATATTTGTTGGCAATGACAGAGGTCAAATGTTTTCTGTAAGTCTTCACAGGGATGGCACACAATGTTGCTGATATATTGGCCCATTCCTACATGGAGATCTCCTCTGGAGCAGTGATGTTTTGGGGCTGTTGCTGGGTAACACAAATTTTCAACTTCCTCCAAAGGTTTACTATAGAGTTGAAATCTGAAGACTGGCTGGGCCACTCCAGGGCCTTGAAATGCTTCTTACGAAGCCACTCCTTCATTGCCCTGGCAGTGTGTTTGGGATTATTTTCATGCTGAAGGACCCAGTCACCTTTCATCTTCAAAGCTCTTGCTGATGGAAGGAGGTTTGCACTGAAAATCTCACGATACATGGCCTGATTCATTATTTATGTACATGGATCTGTCATCCTGGTCCCTTGGCAGAGAAACAGCCCCAAAGCATGATGTTGCCACCATCATGCTTTACAGTAGGTATGGTGTTCTTTGGATGCAATACAGCATTCTTTCTCCTCCAAACACGATGAATTGTGTTTCTACCAAACAGTTCTACTTTGGTTTCATCTTACCATATGACATTCTCCCAATACTCCTCTGGATCATCCAAATGCTCTATAGCATACATTAGACAGGTCCGGACATGTAATGGCTTAAGCAGGGGGCACGTCTAGCACTTGCAGGATCTGAGTCCTATGGCAGTGTAGTGTATTACTTATGATAGCCTGTGTTATGTTGGTTTCCAGCTCTCTGTAGGTCATTAACTAGGTCCCCCATGTGGGTCTGGATTTTTGCTCACCTTTCTCAAGATCAATTTGACCTCATGGGGTGAGATTTTGCTTGGAGCCCCAGATGGATCATCAGTGGTCTTGTATGTCTTCCATTTTCTAATTATTGCGACCCACAATTGATTTATTTACACCTAGCTGGTTGCCTATTGCAGATTCAGTCTTCTCGGCCTGGTGCAGGGCTACAATTTTGTTTCTGGTGTCCTTCAACAACTCTTTGGTCTTCACCATAGTAGAGTTTGGAGTATGACTCTATGAGGTTTCGGACAGGTGTCTTTTATACTGATAACAAGTTCAAACAGGTGCTAGTAATACAGGTAATGAGTGGAGGGCAGAGGAGACTCTTAAAAAAGAAGTTACAGGTCTGTGAGAGCCAGAAATCTTGCCTGTTTGTATATGATCAAATATTTACTTGACACCAAAAAATTTAAAAAAATTCTTTCCAAATCAGAAAATGTGATTTTCAGGATTTGTTTTCTCATTTTGTCTCTCACAGTTGAGGTCTTCCTATGATGTGAATTACAGGCCTATCTCATCTTTTTAAGTGGGAGAACTTGTACAATTTGTGGTCGACTAAATACTTTTTTCCCACTGTGAGATATATATACTTATTTTTCGCTTTATAAGATGCACCTGACTATAAAACACCCCCCAAATTTGGTGAAGGAAAATAGAAAAACATTTTTAATGGTAAATGAGGTCCATCTTATAATGCCAGTGTCCGTCTTACAAATCAGTATATTGTCACTGCGTGCTTAGATGGCGCTGACATTGTTGGATGCTGCTGTGTATGTGGTTTGTCTTTAAGAGCGGCATAGTTGATGATTGTGTAGGTCCTTGCCTCGTGTGGTGTGCTCCAGAACTACAGTCACTATTATGTTCAATTGCTGGTTTAGGAGTTAATGTGTGACTCACCTGGAATCCCCTCCCCCTGGCTTTAAATAGCCTTCCCTCTCCTCTGTCAGGTGCTGCTGATAGCTATGTGCTCTAGGCTATATATACCCTCATCCTAGTGCATGGGCCCCCCCTATGCTGCATATGGCCCCTTGTGACGGTACATAACCCCTAGTGATGGTACACATCCTGGACTTACCTCCGTTCTGCTCTCACCCATCTCCATATGGCCCCCCATCTTGCACTTACCCCCATTCTGTACTCAGCCCCTCCATATGCCCTCCACATCATGCACTCACACTCTTTTCTCTCTCACCCCATCCATATGGCCCCCATCCTGCACTTACCCCGATTCTGCTCTCACCCCCTCCATATCACTCCCATCCTGCACTACCCCCATTCTGCTCTCACCCCTCCATATGCCCCCCCAGTCCTGCATTTACTCCCTCCATATGCCCCCATGTAACACACCCAGCTGCTCCATTATGTAGATGGCCCCTCCTTCTGCACTCACCCCATCACTTATATGCCCCCATGCTGGCCTGCAGCAAGTAAAATAAAAAAAAGCTTCTTAATTACCCTCCGGCGATCTGTGTTCACAGCATCACCATCATCTCCCAGTCTCTACGCTGCTGTTCGGTATCCGACATCATCACTGTGGGCCTGATCACATGATCGGAAGACGCCGTGCAGCACAGAGACCAGGAGACGGCAGTGACGCTGTAACACAGATTCGCCGGAGGGTAACTAAGAAGCTTTTTTACCTTTACTTGCTGGGGGCATATAAGTGACGGGGTGAGTGCAGATCAAGGGGCCATATACATAATGGAGCAGCTGGGTTTTTTACTGAGGGGGGGCATATGGAGGGGGTAAGTGCAGGACATGGGGGGATATGGAGGGGGTGATAGAAGAATGGGGTGTGAGTGCAGGCTCACATAATATGCACTGCTCCCTCCGTCCATCTCTCAGCGCAACTTCAGCACTAAGAGGTGGACAGCAGCAGTGCAGTGCGTTTTAATGAAACAGGAGCACGTGACCTCCCACTGTCTCTGCAGCCGCAGCTAGCCTCCTTCAGCCCCCGGACACGCTGCAGAGCGGCCCCCACCTCCCCTGCAGTATATGAGCCATATATTCGGATTATAAGATGCACCCCCACATTGCCCCAAAATTTGGGGGAACATAAGTGCATCTTATAATCCAAAAAATATGGTAAATGGGCAGCACGGTGGCTCAAGTGGTTAGCACTATAGCCTTTGCAGCGCTGGAGTCTTGAGGTCCTGGGTTCAATTCCCACCATGGACACTAACGACAACATCTGCAAGTTGATGTTCTCCCCGTGTTTGGTGGGTTTCTTCCGGGCACTCCGGTTTCCTCCCACATTGTAAAGACATACTGATAAGATACTTAGATTGTGAGCTCCAAGAGAGACAGCATTACTGATGTATGTAAAGTTTCTATGGAATTAATAGCGCTATATAATAATATGATATAAATAAATATATATATATATATATATATGTAAATATTGCTAATCTGCTATATGCATAAAGATCAAGGGAAAGTTGTGTCTGTAGCAGCATGCTTCATGTAAACAATGCTGAATGTAGCCTTAGCCGCCCACATGGTATTAAAGTTACATGACTGAAGTCACATCAGATTCCAGAGACTAGAAGTGAGGCCAAATCTTAAAAAAGGATTTGGAAAAGCAAAATATTTAGTATGGTCTTATTATGGCTGTTAGTTCACATAAAATGACTTGTAAACTAGTGGCACATTGAATAAAGAAATACAAGCTATATGTTAAAATCATTCTCATTGGTCAAAAAATCATTAGCATCTTATCTGTAGAGATGAGCAAAACCTTCAAGGTTCAGTTTGAGTCGCCAGCAGCTTTTGAGCAAACCTGTTCGGAGTCCTGGTGCTTTATGTTTGCAAAGCAGTGGAGCTAGCATCGACGTGATCGCGCACAGTTGGTGCTTAACCATGTGCAGTGTTTGAACCACTTGCACTGGACTTAAAAGCTGTTTTCAGGTGTAGTGTGTCAAAAATTAATTTAAAAAAATACCCTTCTTCAGAAATGTTTTGTTTACAGTTGGCTGTATGTGGGCAGGGAGGTGGATTGCCAATTAGTGACTTCCATTGAGGTTCAGGTCAGGTTTGGGGTCACAAACAGTGCACTAAAAAGTTTGGCTGCACCGCCCGAACCCAAACTTTAAAAGGTTCACTCAATTTTACTTAGCAGTCCGAAATATAATAACAATTAACAGCCGATATTCTGATGTACTCTAAGGCTGGTGTCACACTGCAATTTTTTCCCTGATCAGGTTCCATCAGGTTTGTGAGTCAAAACCAGGAGTGTCTCCAAAACACAGAACAGGGGTCAATCTTTCAATTATACTTTTTCTCTGCAAGTTCCTCTCCTGGTTCCTCTCCTGGTTTTGGCACACAAACCTGATCGAACCTGATCAGGAAAAAAACTGCAGTGTGAAACCAGCCTAAGGCCAGCTTTATACTACAGCACAATCTGATTCGGATTTGCAAACAGAACCGGAGGGCAAATATGCCCTCCTATCCGATGTACAGCCGGATGCCGCTAATTGCAGCCGCAGATTATTCAAGATCGTGGCTAACAGGGAGCTAGCCGCGGTCCTGAAATTACAGCAGATTGCAGCCGCCGGTGTCCGGTTGCCGGATCCTCACGGATCAGGGCAATCTGGCCCCATAGACTCCCATGTTAGGGAGCGCCGGATTGCCCCGGATCCAGGAGGAACTGGGAGAATCCTGGAGGATCCGACTTGGGGAGATATTTCTCCGCGGACACAAAAATACTGCATGCTTCGATTTTGTGTCCGGAGAGAAAAAAAGATTCCTCCAGGATTCTCCCGGACACATGGAAACCGGATGGCAGACAGCTGCCATCCAGCTCCATCCGGTCCCGTACGGGGCCAAAATCCAGTCCGGGGCTCTCTGGATCTGGCCGTGGTGTGAAGCCAGCCTAAGAAAGCTAAACACATGTCTCATCTTGAAGGATCAAAGTTTCTTGGACCTGAACCAGTCGACTACAGAGTTCCAGCAATTCAGGTGCTGATGCCAATATATGTTTTTTCATTCCTCCATCAGTGCAGAATGGTAAGGATTCTACTTTTTACTATGTCTTTGCTAAGCATTTATTTAAAGGTGAAAATGTTGCTGGACTGTACTGATAAAGGAATAAAAAGATTTCTTTAATTGCACCAATACCTAGATTGATATCACCGGTCTCTTTTTCTATTGATAAGAAACAAGTTTTTCACTTGCCTAATGTAACTTTGCATTGCTTATATTTTGCTGCGTGAGCAGGATTTTGTTTTCTCCACGTGTGCTGCAGATTTCTATTTTAATTCATACGGTCCCAGTAATCACACTATCATTGGCATAAATATGCAAAGAAGCACTTATTTTGCACAATTGCAGCATTTTTTGTTTGTTGTAAATGCATATTTCTAAACTATATTGTCTAAGCACAGGGTATCAGAGACTTATTTTAATGGAAGGTATTTTGGTGCACAGGAGCTCTGCCAATCTGTGATTGATTGAGGTCAAGCATTTAAAATAGCTGATAATAGCAAAAATAGTCACTCAACTAACAGATTACACATTGGACAATCATCTAAATATGGACCAGATATCTCTAACTGCTTATCTAGTGAGGGAACAGTGGATTGACTTGTAGAAATCTTCCCTTCCAGATGTTCCTTTTTCACCTACTGCAAATGAAGGAGCTGCTGTATATCTATCTACATAGACCGCTCCCATCAATTAGTGAGGGGACATGAAGAGGTGAGAGGCAGTGGATAGATTTATACTGTGGACTAATAATTATGAGTCTGCTGTATTATTTTTCATCTGCACACATTTATTTCTCCTTTTTGCATTATTAGACTATCAGACCTGTCACAAAAGTACAAATAGTTAATTCAATTCACAGTAAAAAAAAAAAAAAGATGAAGTCCCCTATAGAGGACAAAAGTGGCCCTAATCTGAGAATTTTAAAATCAGAAATCTAGTTGGTGAGCTATATAAAACGATAAGCAATCACGTCTGAGAGGAATAAAAAGGTGTATATTCAAAAGCTAGGTGATATTTCAGGACAGTCTGCTGTCTGGTTGGTTAGCAATAGAAATCACCTCCACAATGATTCACACAGAGGAACCTGAGGCAAAGGTGACTACAATATATGGTCCCAGTTGAACTAAAAATGGGACGAAACAAGTATGGTCTGTAAAAATTGATTTATATTAAAATACAACATGTTTCGACTTACTTGAAACCTTCTCAGGTATATAAAGCATTGTGTTTAAAAAATCTTTTCATATTCAAAAAATGTCTGCTTAAACACAATTCAATGTCCTTCTGAGGACTCTTGACCTTCTTATAACCTTTTTGTACATTTTTCCCTTCTCTAAAATGGTTTCCTCAGCTTCCACCCCCTTCATGGGGTTTGTCTCCCTGCCTTTATAGGTTTCAGTTCCTCTTGGTTAATGGAAAAAATTGGAATCCGGCTCAACAGGAATGGATTTTCTTTTTTTTTCTTTCTATTAACCTTGATGAAAGTCCAAGGCAAAACTGGTGTCTGAGCCCCAGGTGGATGAGCAAAGAGCAGCAGTGTGATCCGGAACGTATCTCTTATATTCAGTTCCTCTTCCTGTCTCTTCTGGAGTATTTTGCCAAGGTACTGTATCTTGCTATACTGTGCATCCCAAGTGTGTGCTTCTTTACCAACAGTTCTGGTATGGCTCTTCTCCGCTACTCTGCAGATTGAAGTATAATGCAATCACCATCTGTCTCCTGCTGGTCTCCATGCTGCAAGAATTGTTCCTGCTTCTTATTGTGCCTTTTTCCCTTAGTCATGTATACCTGTTTGTTCTAAGGTTTTGTTACTGGCATTTCTTTCAAGTTTGTCTAAAGCTGGTTTCACACTGCGATTTTCTCCTGTTTTTTGCAGGACCCCACGGACAGGAAAGGACAGCATCGAAGGTGACCTCCAGATGCCATTTCTGTGTCCGGGTTCGTGATTTTCAGAAAGCCCGAGCCTGCAAAGTGTAGGCAAGCCGGACACTTTCACTCCCGCGATGCATATACGTAGATTGCTGGAGTGAAGCAAGGGTTAAAAATGAAAAAAAAAGATCCTCACCTCTCCAACATGTGTCCCGCGCCGTCTAGCTCCCGGGGCCTAAGGACCTGGCGGGGCGGAGCTACCCGATTAGCTGATCGGTCACATGACCGCATCATCTGAGTGGTTTAAATCCAGCGCGGGCGGGAGATTTAAACCGCGCTGATGCGGTCATGTGACAACCCAATCAGCTGATTGGTCACATGATCGCATCAGCTCAGCGGTTTAAATCTCCTGCCCGCCGATCGGTTTTGGCAGGCATGGGTTTAAACCGCTAAGCTGATGTAGTCATGTGACCAATCAGCTGATCGGGAAGCCCCTTCCCGCCAGGTCCTTAGCCCCGGGAGCTAGACGGTGCGGGATACACGCCGGAAAGGTGAGGATGTTTTTTTTTTATTTTTAACCCTTTGTTAGTTAATTTCACTTCTGCAATGTATATATATATATACATTGCAGAAGTTAAATTATAGGGGAACAGAGCAGTTTTAGTGTACTGAGCATGCTTAGTACACTAAAATCGGTAGTACACTAAAAACGATCCAATGTTTTCCTGGACCCGTGCTCCATAGGCCCCCATGTTATTTACCTGATTGGTTGTCGGATCCGAGTCTGTCTGATTTGATCCACTTTGCCCAAAATCAGAGCAGCTTCCGATTTTGGGTACAGCAAAAAATCGGACGGAATTGAATCCTTCACAAATCGAATGCCATTAAGGGCAAATCCGATCAGATCTGTTGCCCATAGGGATACATGGGGGCCAAATCTGATCCGTGGCTGTCCGTTTTACAACGGACAGCCACGGATTGCGTGAAATCGCAGTGTGAATCCAGCCTAAGTGCTGCTACAGAGCTAAGGATCAAGCTCTGAACTGTGTACCCAAGGACGTACCTTTTCCAAGCCTCCCTGCATACAAACTCTTATCTATAGACTTATCTATTGGAGACCACTATCAGTGTGTATTATTACCTACACTTTCCTTATCAGCCACTGCCAGTATAAACCTTTAATCCTGCTGTGTTTAACTTTTAGGGTATGTGCCCACATAGTGGTTTAGTGACGTTCAAACCGTCAGTAAACCGGTGGAAATTTGCAGGAGCCTAGAGTTCTGAGCTCTGAAGTCTCCAGCGGTTTCCCAGCGGTTTTTTCAGTGTGTGCACAGCGTTTTTCAGTCGGTTTTTCCGGCGGTTTTTCCGGCGGTTTTCTATGGAAGATTTTGTTCATGAAAACGATCAAAAACCGCTGAGAAGAATTGACATGTTGTATGCTCCTAAACCGCTAGGAAACCGCTCAACCTCTGGCAGATCCGCTCACATAAACCCACTATGTGTGCACAGCGTTTTCTAAATTACATAGGGTTACTTGTAAGTCCTAACGCTGCTTAGAATAAATTTTAATAAAACCTATGCTAAACCGCCGGCGGTTTTCGCTGCTAAACCGACGTTAAACCACTATGTGGGCACATACCCTTATAGTGCTGCATTTAGACTTTGCTCCTGTTTGTTTCATGTGTGCTTAATACAGACTTTCACTTTAAATACAGCCTCAGTGTGTCATTTTCTCATGCTAAACAGATTCTTGGTTATCCATTATAGTTAATATTACACTCCTATTATATGTCTCAGGAAGATGAGTGATTAGGCTAGAGAGCCGAAAGGGTGGAGGTCCAACTGATTACTACTACGCCCAACTATACACATTGTAGGAATCTGATACTAAAGCATAATTCTGGTAAAGAGATAAAGATACTTGCACTGCTAAAAAAGTACAACTTTTTGGGACAACAATCTCTGTATATATCTTGTAGTCTATCCAATATATTATTACTAGGCTTCTAGTAAGCCACAAGGTGTTGTATTTTATTAATAAATCAATTTTTACTGACTATATTTGTCACTTACCCTTTCTGGATCGACTGAGAGCACCTATTGCGGTCATCTTTGTCTCAATTCATGGTAAGGCTGCCTTCACACTTGCGTTTGTGTCTGCATGCAGAGGGTATGCAGACGCAAACGCAGCCCATACTAATGTGAACGCAGCGGAGAATCTCCGCATGCGTTCACATTACTATGGTGCCCAGGCAGCCAATCAGCTGTCTTTGGGGGCGGCTGGGAGGAGGAGATCAGCGGCAGAAATCTCCTCCTCCCGGCACAGCTGATCTCCCGCCGGTATGAGCGGGGAGAAACAGGTGATCTGACAGCTGTTTAAATCTCCCGCGCTGACACCGAGTAGGGTGATATCAGTGCAGGAGATATGAAACAGCTGATCGCTGCTTCAAATCTCCCGCGCCGACATCACTTATTCGGTGTCAGCGCGGGAGATTTAAACAGCTGTCAGATCAGCTGTTTCTCCCCGCTGACACCGGCGGGAGATCAGCTGTGGCTCTGCATGATCTCCCGGTGGCCGCCGGTGATCACCGGGAGAGATTTCAATGTGATCTGCAGCGTTCTCCTGCGCTGTCATGCAGAGGACACTGCGGATCCATTGAGATCCATGCATTTTTTGTGCGGTTGTGGATAAAAGAAGCGCCGCGAACGCACAAAAAAATGCTGCGTTTGGAGTGCGGTCGGAGGGCGCATAAATTATGCGCATCCGAACGCAAATGCGGCCAAACGCAGCCATACACATGCACATGCGTTCCCATGTTAAACATAGGAACGCATGTGCGCAAGCTTTTGGTGCGCTGCGCTCCAAACGCAATTGTGAAGGCCGCCTTAGTCAGTTTTCCTATAAAATAGAGAACAGGTTTTCACCCAAAACTTTCTTTACTTTGGCTACTAGAGGGGTGCAAGTAAGGGAAGTCTTAGTTTCTTATAGGACACAGTTACACAAGAGCAGTAATCTATCACAGTCAACCCCTTTAACCTTCAATAATTTTGTATCTCAAAAGACCTATCTGGAGAACAGTCTATGAATCATCATGAAAAGCTAAAAAAGATAACAGACCAGTTGTATTCGCACAGATTGTAAAAAATAGTTTTTGTGAATATTTTTATTCTCTTACGTGACAATGATAAATGACAAATGTTCTTGACAATGTACTAATATTTCTATTGAAATTCTGTCCACCATTGGAGTGTTCATTTTCTCGAATGTGTTTTTTTTGTCATAAAACTTAATATGATCTGTTTCAGTGCTTTATTTTTCCGGTTTTATCTCTTTCAAGCATTTCAGTCCTTAAAAAGATAAATGTAGCCAAAGAACAAAGCAAAACATTATACCAGATCAGCTTTTTTTCCCAAACATAAATGTCATTGCGTTCTCGGTACAAGTGACCTACAAAAGAAAATGCATATTGTAACATTTATGCTTTTTTCATTTCTCAGCTGTGCTTTAGAGCAACAGGCACCACTTATTGCAACATAAAATGTATTATAAAATAATGGAAATCCCAATAGCAATGCAAATAGTGAACATACAAATAGGAATCTCCGAGATTTCCCATGATTATTGCTGCTTCTGTATAGCATTGTTGGTAGAATGAAGTCCGAAGCATTTGCACCATTTTTAAAATGATTGGTAATTATTGGGTTTTACGCCTGGAGTATTTCATTGCATGGTAAAGTGGGTTTTTCTCTTGATAATGATGCATTTGCATAATAGTGCAAGAAAGAAGCTGAGTGCCAGTGTAGATAAGTCACAATTAATTAGCAGCATTATTAGAACTGGTAAATTGAGCTTTTAAAAGCATCTTATGTGTGCAAACATTTGCACCTGATACTTAAAAGGAAAAAAGAATCTACACAATAGGACATATGTGGTACAGAGAGCACCTAGTAAGGAAGGAAACAATGGTCTTGATACTGTTGCATTAGATATCTTTATCTAGTGCAGTTTGACAGGGAAAAAAATAATTCTCGGTGTCCTTAAATGGAATTTGTATAAACAAGATGTAGTGCTTATAAAAAATATTCTTAATTTTATTGTTCCAATCACTGACTCCATTCTGCAGTTTAAGCTTAAACAGATTTGCCTAATAATATTATCAGTCCACCCCTGATGTGGCTGTACAGCTCAATGACTGCTGGAGAGGATGAACAGCTAACTGCACCCCTGGTGGGTCTGAACAGTTCAATGCACACCTGGTGTGGCTAAATAGTTCCTTGTACCACTGGTGTGATGAAATGCTCTCTGCAACCCTGGTGTGGCTGAACAGCTCTGTCGCACCCCTGTGAGACTGAACAGCTTCATGCACCCCTGGCGTGGCTGAACAGCTCAGTGCACCCCTGGAAGGTTGAATGGCTCAATACACCACTGGTGTGTCTGAACAGCTCCATGAATCCCTGGTGAGAATTGAATAGCTCAATGCACACTAGTGTGGCTGAACAATCCAGTGCACCCCTGGTGACGTTGAACAGCTCAATCCACCCCTGGTGTGGTGTAACAGCTCAGTGTACTACTGGTGTGGCTGAACAGCTCTGTGCACCCCTGGTGTGGCGTAAGAGCTCAGTGTACCACTGGTATTATTATCTTCATTTAATTTGTCTTCAATGAAAAAACACAAAAGAGAATGCAGCAAAAAGCAAAACATTGATCATTTCACACAAAACTCCAAAAATGGGCCAAACTCCAAAAATGGGCCACACAAAAGTATTGGCACCCTCAGCCTAATACTTGGTTGCACAACCTTTAGCCAAAATAACTGCGATCAACCGCTTCCGGAAACCATCAATGAGTGTCTTACAATGCTCTGCTGGAATTTTAGACCATTCTTCTTTGGCAAACTGCTCCAGGTCCCTGATATTTGAAGGATGCCTACTCCAAACTGCCATTTTTAGATCTCTCCACAGGTGCTCTATGGATTCAGGTCTGGACTCATTGCTGGCCACTTTAGAAGGCTCCAGTGCTTTCTCTCAAACCATTTTCTAGTGCTTTTTGAAGTGTGTTTTGGGTCATTGTCCTGCTGGAAGACCCATGACCTCTGAGAGACCCAGCTTTCTCACACTGGGCTCTACATTATGCTGCAAAATTTGTTGGTAGTCTTCAGACTTCATAATGCCATGCACACGGTCAAGAAGTCCAGTGCCAGAGGCAGGAAAGCAACCCCAAAACATCAGGGAACCTCCGCCATGTTTGACTGTAGGGACCGTGTTCTTTTCTTTGAATGCCTCTTTTTTTTCTCCTTTAAACTCTATGTTGATGCTTTGCCCAAAAAGAGAGAACATTCTTCCAAAACGTTTTAGGCTTTCTCAGGTAAGTTTTGGCAAACTCCAGCCTGGCTTTTTAT
Source organism: Allobates femoralis (assembly GCA_033576535.1). Lineage (NCBI taxonomy): Eukaryota > Metazoa > Chordata > Amphibia > Anura > Aromobatidae > Allobates > Allobates femoralis. Next base: position 158,076,520 of record JARQOC010000002.1, on the reverse strand, counting down.
ATGTCTCGGGTAAGAAGTGGGGTCTTCTTGGGTATCCTACCATACAGTCCCTTTTCATTCAGACGCCGACGGATAGTACGGGTTGACACTGTTGTACCCTCGGACTGCAGGGCAGCTTGAACTTGTTTGGATGTTAGTCGAGGTTCTTTATCCACCATCCGCACAATCTTGCCTTGAAATCTCTCATAAATTTTTCTTTTCCGTCCACATCTAGGGAGGTTAGCCACAGTGCCATGGGCTTTAAACTCTTGATGACACTCGCGCACTGTAGACACAGGAACATTCAGGTCTTTGGAGATGGACTTGTAGCCTTAAGATTGCTCATGCTTCCTCACAATTTGGTTTCTCAAGTCCTCAGACAGTTCTTTGGTCTTCTTTCTTTTCTCCATGCTCAATGTGGTACACACAAGGACACAGGACAGAGGTTGAGTCAACTTTAATACAGGTGCTGTTAATTACACAAATTAGAGAAGCATCACATGATTTTTCTAACAGTGCCAATACTTTTATCCACCCCCTTTTTATGTTTGGTGTGGAATTATATCCAATTTGGCTTTAGGACAATTATTTTTGTGTTTTTTAATTGAAGACAAATTAAATGAAGATAATAATACCAAATAATTTATGATTGCAATCATTTTCAGGAAGAAACTGAGTATTATCTGACAGAATTGCAGGGGTGTCAATACTTTTGGCCATGACTGTATATGTTTAATCACCCACTCCTGGTTTGTGATGAGCTTGTGCTTAAAAATACACAGCAAAAAAAGCAGTGTGTGAATGGGGTCTTATACTGAATCACTTCTAACAAAACTCTCATCAATCTACCTGCTCCCCTGTTCTATAGCATGGTGCCGGCAGATCGACTTCATTTTCATGGGGACTTTTTTGTACAATGTAAAACAGCATATTATTATTATTACTATTATTATTTCTTTAAATATAGTGGGGAAAAGATGAATAATTCTTAATACTGCCAAACTGTACTTCAGTAAATTAATAAAATTCTGGATTCTTATGAATCTTAGTTTGTGTATGGATTTCTTAGGAGTATCAACATGGCAGCCATTGAGGCCTTCAACAGGTCACCTTTTGGCCACAAAACACAACTAGCATACACATACGGTATGCTAGTCGGACTATTCCCCTCCTTTTCTGTTCCAACACCTCTCCTACCTCACCCCCACCCTCCCCCTCTCTTCTTTGTTATACCCCCAATTTTACCCCTCTTCCCTATACAAAAAAGAATGTTGTTATAAATGATGATGTTTATTTTATCTGTTATTATTGTTAAAAATTCTAAAATAAAAATTGATGAAAAAAATTATAAATATCAGATGAAGAAATTTGAGGTATTACAATATATCCCTGCAAAAGCAGCACCCTGGAAAAGTTCACAAATAACCAATGTCAACAAAAGTCCTCCGAGATGACAAATACTATCCTCCAAATCCTAAACATACAAGGCAAGAGAGACTGATAGCCGAGAAATCAAACATTACATCTGTCAATAAATCCTCTTGAAATCAATAAGCTCTTATCAGTGGCGACATAGATCTAATATCAGCTGTGTCAAGCGCTTGATTCCCAACGACTGCATTTCATCCATTGTTACCATTAATAAACTGGTCTCTCAGTACAGTGTCACTAAATCACTCAGTCAGTAGATGAGAGCTGCCGCAAACTGCAGGGTAGTGTGGTTCGGTGGCATATTCCTAGCCCTATGCTACTTCAGAGTCGAGGCCTAAACCATGACTACTCTAGCATCATTAAATGACCCCTGCTGTCACCGAGCACTGACAAATGTGTTTCAAGATATCATCTTAACAGAACACTTTTGTGTAGAGTATTTTCTACCCAGAGGCAGCTCTCTATTCAACATATTATGAAAATCAGGGCTCAAATAGAGATAAGCATTGCTTTATATGCTCGGTGATGAAGCATCGCTGCGGAACAAAGCAGTTCCATTGTGCTAGGATTGTATTATAAAAATAAAAGATAATACGTTCTTTCAGCACTGGCAGAATGGTCATTTTATCTGTCTTAAAAATAAAATATTCTCACCTATCTAGTCATTTCTTTATTTTCCAGCAAAACGACTCATTATACACCAGGCAACAAAACAACCAGGGTTTCTTATTTATGCTGTGAATTAAATTAAAACTTCATTTGTTTTGGGCATGTCAGCATAATTGCTGTTCTTGTGCAATATTATCATCATCATTTATAAGAAAACGCTTCTGTCTTTCACAGCAATTTAGTGTACTGTGGAACAAGTCATTTTGGGAGATATGTTTTTCTGCATGACTATGTCTCAAATAACTAAATCGATCGTGTATTTTGCATTAACAAATGAGAAATAGCAATGATAATGGCACTAGAGATGGGTAAATTGGCATGAGGCTTTTCACATTTGTTCCCTTAATTTCACATAAGAATTTACTGTAGATTCACCTGAATCTGAATTTTTTTGAGAGTCACTTAGCACAAATATAGCAAAATAGCAGCTGGCTCCCATTTTGCTGGGTTAATAAAGGCCCAAGATAAAGTAGTATGGCTACCTCCATGCTTGCCTATCTTGCCACTGCAGCTCCATTTTTAGTCTTCAGCAGGCTCCCTTTGATTTCAGACTTTTCTGTCTTTTTTTCACCTAGTGATGTCATTTCTGCTTCTTAAAGGGACACTGTCAGGTCATTTTTCAGTATGATACTAATATTACCCTTGAATGGTGCCTGGGAATTACCTCTTAAAAACATGCGAAATCACTATTGTACCGTTTGTAGTTTCCATGTTATCACCATTGTCAGACCCGGCAGAGAGCTGCTGCATTAGTCCTGTCCCATTTTAAGCAGAGACGATTAGTTCTGTGCTGTATAAACTGTCATGTAATTATGCACGCCTTCTCTGCAGCTCTCTCCTCCCTCCTTCCTCCTCCCTTTGCTAACAGTGCAGTGTCAGGTTTCACTTACAGGTCTGTTCAGTTGACATCACCATGGCAGGTCTGCCTTATCTAGACTCCATTTGCTTCTGTAAAGCAGATACCCTGCTTTGCTGTGACAGCTTCTGTGTTGCAGTTTACCTCTTGTGATGCTGCACACGGAGCAGAGAGGAGGATACAGGCTCCCCAGTGATCTCCTGTGCTGTGATGTGACATGCATATTCATGCATGGGGAGTGGACAGCAGAGAACTAAGTGGATCATTCACTGTGAGTGACAGATGGAATTATTCTCTTTATTTGAAGTTTACAGAAGATAGGAGGGGAATATAAACAAACGAAATGCATAGATAGAGAGAGTTTAGAGGGAGGAACTAGAAAATGATAGCAGTTACATGTGGATTTTTGACCTGTCAGTTTTCCTTTAAAGTCTCAATTGACACATGTTATGATTTCAGGATGTCAACATGTGCATCGACTAAGGTCCTATTCCCTATGGTTCCGATCTCTTCTATCTTCTACCTCCTACTGCTTTCAGTTCCTGCACTAAGCCTCAAGCGACACATGTCATGAATTCAAGGTTTCACCTTGTGCATCGCCCAAGGCCTAGTCCTTTTGGTTCTGGTTTCTTCTGTTGTTTTCCTCGCAGTGCTGGCAGTTCCTGCACTAAGTAGGTTTCAGGTGATTTAAATCGTGGTGTTAGGACGTCACCATGTGCATTGACCAAGGCCTAGACCCTTGGTTTAGGTCTCTGCTGTCTTCTTCCTCCCAGTGGTTTCAGTTCCTGGCGCAATGTAAGTCTCAGGCGACACATGTAATGTTGTCAAGATGTCATCATATCCATTGACCAATGCCTAGTCCCTTTGGTTCAGGTCTCTCCTGTCTTTTTCCTCTCAGAGCTGTCAGTTCCTGCACTAAGTAAACCTAGGCGACACATACTGTGATATTAGGACGTCACAATGTGCATTACCCAAGGGTTACTCCCTTTGGATCTGGTTTCTTCTGTCTTCTTCTTATCAGTGCTTTCAGTTCCAGTGCTAAGTATGCCTCAGACGACACATATCGTGATGTCAGGATGTCACCATGTGCATTGCCCAAGGCTTAGTCCATCTTTCAAGTGGTGCACAGTCTTATGTCACCTGCGGCTTACTTGGTGCAGGAAATGCCTGGTGCAAGAAAACCAGAAGAGGTGGGCTTCTGTGGAGGACTCAGATCTGCAGCAAACCGGTGAGTAGCTAAGGCTGGTTCACATTGGCATTCGGGTACGTTTGTCTGGGTAGCAGATGCAAGCGCAGTCCAGAACACGGCCATCTGCTAGTGAACGCAGCTGATAGAGTCTGCATGTATTCACTGTGAAAAGAGAGAGGAAAGAGGATAGAGAGAAGAGGAGAGGAAAGAAAGGACTAAGAGGAAGAGAGAAAACAGGAGATAGAGGAAAGAGAGTAGAGAGAGAGTAAAGAGAGGGGTCAGAGAGAAGACAGAGGACAGAGAGGAGAGAAGAGGACATTGATTTTCTATGGGTTTGGCTATGTGGATGCATGTATTCCCTGCTTTGACCTGCAGATGGCAATGTGTTCACATAGGCTCCCATTCATGTTTCACCGCTGCCGGAGTCTTGCATACAAAATAAGCTCTGTGTGACACACAAAAAATGCAAAAAGATGCATTTTCTGTGCATCCACGAGAACGTATTTTGTACGCAAGTGAATGCAAACGCAGCAGAATACAGACAGACGCAGGTACACTGCGTCCTATTTTAAACATAGCAATGCTGTACGCTTGCGTTTGGATGGATTCGCAGATGCTGCGTTGGAATGCTAGTCTGAAACCAGCCTTAATGAGTATAACTCTATGTGGCACCACAGGGGTTAATGTGCCACAGTAACACCACAAAGGGTGATCTCCCCACACACACTACACTAGCACATCCAGGCCAGATGGGGGAGCTAAAGCTGCTTCCTTATATATTCTGGTGTGGAGAGGAAGTGGTAGAGGAGTGAGGAGCTAATGTTGTTTACCTCAGAGTGGCAGTGACAGTCAGTTGGAGTTAGTGCAGTTCCTGAGAAGACTGAGGGAAAGGACCTGGGTATAAAAGGGCTGCGTCAGACCCAACCCACGGTTCCACTGTTCACTTCCAGGCCGACCAAGTCTGAGGAAAGGAGTAGGAGAAGCAGAGGAACACACCCGGGACACAGAGCTACCCTATAACTCACCCCAGTGAAGCGCAAAGACTGGATACTGGATCCGACATTGTGCCTGATACCAGCAGCACAGTAAACACCGGATGAGTGAGGATTTCATATCTTCACTGTACCACAGCGAAGCAACACGGCGGGGTCAGGAACATAAAATTAAGACTCAAGTTGCCTAGCAAGTGGGTACCCGTCAGGGAAGACAGGGCCAGCAGCTTAGCTAAAGCGGCAGCAGGGCCACACACAAAGCACAGGAGTAGGATGCCATGGACCCGGTCAGGGTGGGAGCAACCCGGCCCCGGTACTGACTATGTGGACAATATCTACTGAACAACATCTGCAGTAAAGACTTGGAAAACTACAAAACCGTGAGTCTGTGTGATCCTTGCAAACCCTGTTTTCCCTCACAAACTGTCATCTCTACTACTACCCCTATCCTGCACAATCCATAGCATCAATCATAGACTATTACTATCACTGCCCCGGGGAACCAGGCTCTGCCCGTGGAGAGCCGTTACATCACCGGCTACCAAACATCATCCCCGGAGGTTCTGCAGCAACGGTGGTTACCCAGACCACATACCACGGGTGGCGTCACAACTTTCTCCCCTGTAAATACCCCCATTACTTGTAGGCTCGGGACACGGTCCGCACCAAGCCCGCCGTGATAACCCCCATGATATCCCGGTTCGGTACCGAGTACCCTGTCCCAGTGGGCTCCACAACTACATGATATGTTTCAAGGTCTAAGGTCTGCAAATACTGCATAGTATAATAATACACCTATGATTCACATTGCAAAACTTCAAAGTGAGTCAAGTGAAAAACTGCCAAATTTGTTTTTCTGCAGATTTGTTCATCTGTAAATGAGACAGAAGACGCTTTAATCTGCTTTTCAGGAAGCTTATAGTAGTAATGGAAATAGTGATAATTAATGTTATTGCTGTGAAATTCTTATGCATACTCATTTATCCAGGAACCAGTTTATCAAGAATTCCTAGATATTAAAACAAAGGAAATAAACTTGCTATGGGGGAAATTAATCTAAGCACGTAAACCAAAATATTGGTGTTTTAAAGAAAAAAAAATAACATTTTTATTATACATTTTGTGCTTAATTGTGTCTTTGCTAGATTTTCCATCAGCCCTGGCTCCTTTCTACAATGCAAGAAGGGAGTGGTGGAGACATCGTGCTCAACCATTGCTGACAGAGGTCATTTTCTGATGCACAGACAACTTAAAATGCACATTTTAAAGGGAACCTGTCAGCTACTTAAGACCCCAGAAGCTATCACTATCTGTCCCAGCAGTTTCCTAGTACATCCCTACGCATCCCTGTCTGAGCTAAAAGTGTGGTTTAATGAGTCACGGTCTAGACAGTCTGGGCATTCTATCAATTTTATGCCGCCTTCCATCTCTAGTTATCGTACCCCAGTGTGTGCGTGATAACCCAATTTACAAGTGCAGCCCTGATGTACTAGGAAGCTGCATGGACAAATAGTGATAGCTTATGGGGTCTAAAGTAGCTGACCGGATCCCTTAAACGAATGTTTCCACTGGACAAGAAAGGTAGAGGAGACTTATTTCACTTATTTCAGAATGAACAATGTGTTGTCAGTGCTAATGCAGTGGCCATTTGGATGCAGCGGGATGGAATTTTCTATTTTAGCAGAAAAGCCAGCGTGAGAGGAAAAACTGTGTGTCATGGTGATTATCTACTATATAATTGCCGTAGCACGTTTTCTGTCGGACCCCGGCACGCCGTGGCTTTGTCACTATGTGACGTCACCACGCCGTGCGAGGCATTGCGACCGCCGCTGTCATCCCGCCACTCGGCATGAGGGGCCCATTGCCTCCACCCCCTGGGGGGCCCCGTGCTGACACCAGCCGCCCGCCGTGCGCCCGGAGAGGAGGGAGGACGGAACTTCCTGTCCGGCAGCTCTGCCCGCCCCTCCTCTCCTCCTACAGCACACGCACGCCGGTGGCGGTGAGTCTGCACTCCCCCCGGCCCTCACATCTGTCTGACAGCACCCCCCCCCTCCAGCCTCCGCTCTCCCCTCCAGCCTCCGTTCTCCTCTCCAGCCTCCCTTATGCCCTCCAGCCTCCGCTCTCCCCTCCAGCCTCCGTTCTCCTCTCCAGCCTCCCTTATGCCCTCCAGCCTCTGCCATCCAGCCTCCGCTCTCCCCTCCAGCCTATCCCCTCCAGCCTCCGCTCTCCCCTCCAGCCTCCGCTCTGCCCTCCAGCCTCCGCTCTGCCCTCCAGCCTCCGCTCTGCCCTCCAGCCTCCGCTCTCCCCTCCAGCCTCCGCTCTCCCCTCCAGCCTCCGCTCTCCCTTCCAGCCTCCGCTCTCCCCTCTAGCCTCCGCTCTCCCTTCCAGCCTCCGCTCTCCCCTCCAGCCTCCGCTCTCCCCTCCAGCCTCCGCTCTCCCCTCCAGCCTCTGCTCTCCCCTCCAGCCTCTGCCCTCCAACCTCCGCTCTGCCCTCCAGCCTCCGCTCTGCCCTCCAGCCTCCGCTCTGACCTCCAGCCTCCGCTCTGACCTCCAGCCTCCGCTCTGACCTCCAGCCTCTGCCCTCCAGCCTCCGCTCTGACCTCCAGCCTCCGCTCTGACCTCCAGCCTCTGCTCTGACCTCCAGCCTCAGCTCTGACCTCCAGCCTCTGCCCTCCAGCCTCCGCTCTGACCTCCAGCCTCCGCTCTGCCCTCCAGCCTCTGCCCTCCAGCCTCCGCTCTGACCTCCAGCCTCCGCTCTGACCTCCAGCCTCCGCTCTGACCTCCAGCCTCCGCTCTGACCTCCAGCCTCCGCTCTGCCCTCCAGCCTCCGCTCTCCCCTCCAGCCTCTGCTCTGCCCTCCAGCCTCTGCTCTGCCCTCCAGCCTCTGCTCTGCCCTCCAGCCTCTGCTCTGCCTTCCAGCCTCCGCTCTGCCTTCCAGCCTCCGCTCTCCCCTCCAGCCTCTCCCCTCCAGCCTCCGCTCTCCCCTCCAGCCTCCGCTCTCCCCTCCAGCCTCCGCTCTCCCCTCCAGCCTCCGTTCTCCCCTCCAGCCTCTGCCCTAAAGCCTCTGCCCTCCAGCCTCTCCCCTCCAGCCTTTCCCCTCCAGCCTCTCCTTTCCAGCCTCCAGCCAATCCCCTCCAGCCTCCAGCCAATCCCCTCCAGTCTCCGCTCTCCCCTCCAGCCTCCGCTCTCCCCTCCAGCCTCTGCTCTACCCTCCAGCCTCCGTTCTCCCCTCCAGCCTCTGCCCTAAAGCCTCTGCCCTCCAGCCTCTCCCCTCCAGCCTTTCCCCTCCAGCCTCTCCTTTCCAGCCTCCAGCCAATCCCCTCCAGCCTCCAGCCAATCCCCTCCAGCCTCCGCTCTCCCCTCCAGTCTCTGCTCTCACTTCCAGCCTCCGCTCTACCCTCCAGCCTCTGCCCTCTCCTCCAGCCTCCGCACTCCCTTCCAGCCTCCGCTCTGCCCTCCAGCCTCCGCTCTCCCTCCAGCCTCCGCTCTCCCTCCAGCCTCCGCTCTCCCCTCCAGCCTCTGCCCTCCAGCCTCTGCCCTCCAACCTCCGCTCTCCCCTTTAGCCTCTCCCCTCCAGCCTCCGCTCTCCCCTACAGCCTCTGCCCTCCAGCCTCTGCCCTCCAGCCTCTGCCCTCCAGCCTCTGCCCTCCAGCCTCCGCTCTCCCCTCCAGCCTTTCCCCTCCAGCCTCTCCTTTCCAGCCTCCAGCCAATCCCCTCCAGCCTCCAGCCAATCCCCTCCAGTCTCCGCTCTCCCTCCAGCCTCCGCTCTCCCCTCCAGCCTCTGCTCTACCCTCCAGCCTCCGTTCTCCCCTCCAGCCTCTGCCCTAAAGCCTCTGCCTCAAGCCTCTCCCCTCCAGCCTTTCCCCTCCAGCCTCTCCTTTCCAGCCTCCGCTCTCCCCTCCAGCCTCCGCTCTGCCCTCCAGCCTCCGCTCTGCCCTCCAGCCTCCGCTCTCCCCTCCAGCCTCCGCTCTCCCTCCAGCCTCCGCTCTCCCTTCCAGCCTCCGCTCTCCCCTCTAGCCTCCGCTCTGCCCTCCAGCCTCCGCTCTCCCCTCCAGCCTCCGCTCTCCCCTCCAGCCTCCCCTCTCCCCTCCAGCCTCTGCCCTCCAGCCTCTGCCCTCCAACCTCCGCTCTCCCCTTTAGCCTCTCCCCTCCAGCCTCCGCTCTCCCCTACAGCCTCTGCCCTCCAGCCTCTGCCCTCCAGCCTCTGCCCTCCAGCCTCTGCCCTCCAGCCTCCGCTCTCCCCTCCAGCCTCTCCCCTCCAGCCTCCGCTCTCCTCTCCAGCCTCCGCTCTCCCCTCCAGCCTCCGCTCTCCCCTCCAGCCTCCGCTCTCCCCTCCAGCCTCTGCTCTGCCCTCCAGCCTCTGCTCTGCCCTCCAGCCTCCGCTCTGCCCTCCAGCCTCCGCTCTGCCCTCCAGCCTCCGCTCTCCCCTCCAGCCTCTGCTCTGCCCTCCAGCCTCTGCTCTGCCCTCCAGCGTCTGCTATGCCCTCCAGCCTCTGCTCTGCCCTCCAGCCTCTGCTCTGCCCTCCAGCCTCCGCTCTACCCTCCAGCCTCCGCTCTCCTCTCCAGCCTCCGTTCTCCCCTCCAGCCTCTGCCCTAAAGCCTCTGCCCTCCAGCCTCTCCCCTCCAGCCTTTCCCCTCCAGCCTCTCCTTTCCAGCCTCCAGCCAATCCCCTCCAGCCTCCGCTCTCCCTTCCAGCCTCTGCTCTCCCTTCCAGCCTCCGCTCTCCCCTCCAGCCTCTGCCCTCCAGCCTCTGCTCTGCCCTCTAGCCTCTGCCCTCCCCTCCAGCCTCCGCTTCTCCTCACCCCTCCATATGCAATGTACAGTATCTACTATATAATTGCCGTAGGCACTTTCGTGTCGGTCCCCAAAAAGACCGTGGCTATGTCACTCTGTGACGTCAGCACGGCGAAGCATTGGCCGCGTAGCGGCCAATGCGAGTCGCTGGCCTGCGCAAGCAATGGCCGCGAGGCCATTGCTCGTGCAGGCTGAGGACGAGCAATGCGAGTCGCTGGCTTGCGCGAGCAATGGCCGTGAGGCCATTGCTCGCGCAGGCTGAGTACGAGCAATGGCCGCGAAGCGGCCATTGCGAGTCGCTGGCCGAAAATCGAACCAGAGGCTCGGCCTCAAAGTTAACGATTTACCGGTCAGGTAGCGCGAGCAATGGCCGCGAGGCCATTGCGAGTCGCTGCCTGAGCCGCGCTTCTAATTGGTCGGCGCCAGCGAGTCGTTACACTTGCGGCGCGCTTGCGGTAATCCTCATACAAAGTATAGTATTCTAGACACCCGATGCATTTGCATCGGGCTCACAGCTAGTACATAATAAATTGATAGAAAAATGTTAGAATCTGAGAGTCCTCAGTGGTTGATACCTTTTAATGGCTAACTAAAAAGATGGTAAGCAAAGCAAGCTTTCGAGACTCTATGGCCTCTTCATCAGGCTAATAATGACACAAATTCTGAAGAGACGCACACATATATACATGTGCAGGGTATGAAGATGCAGCAAATATGACAGGTGACGTAAAGCACAAAATAGTAGTTAGTCTTCTAAGGGGGAGAGGAGCTGGGGGGGGCAAAATCAAAGTTCCGAGATAAGAGGAACAGATTGTATTATTGTTCTATGGTTAGTGGTCGGTCGAGACCTGAAAATTCCTCAGTGTATGTAGAAAGCCATAAAGCCATAAATCCATGTGGGACAGTTCACGTAAGAAGTGTCAAAAGTTCATTGTCCTCTAACTGGGGTCTGTTTAAAGATGTGATATCCCAAATGACCTGGTGTATTTATATTTATGTACCAAATGTCCAACAGGTGGCATGTGCGTAGGTGAGACAGGACAAAAATTCAGAACAAGAATGAATTCTCGTTGCCACACAATAAAAGAAAGGTGTATGGATCTACCTGTAGCAAAGCATTTTTGCAGCTCTGACCACAGAGTAACAGACATGAGTCTGCTCATTTTAAAAAGTAACTTTAAATCTTAGAAAGAGAGAAGAATTTGGGAATACAAATTGATAACGACCTTTGACACATTCATAACAGGATTGAATGTCTCACAGGGATTCATGCATTCTTACATCAATTGAAAGGGCATTTGGGGATATCACATGTTTAAACAGTCCCCAGTTAGAGAACAATGAACTTTTGGCACTTCTTACGTGAACTGTCCCGCATGGATTTATGGCTTTATGGCTTTCTACATTCATTAAGGAATTTTCAGGTCTCGACTGAACAATAATCATGGAAAAATAATACAAGACTGACTACTATTTTCTGCATTACGTCACCTGTCGTATTTGCTGCATCATCATACCCTGCATATGCATATATGTGTCTTCAGAAATTGTGTCATTTTTTAGCCTGATGAAGAGGCCATAGTGTCTTGAAAGCTTGCTTGTTCTTACCGTCTTTTCAGTCAGCCATTAAAAGGTATCAACCACTGAGGACTCTCAGATTCTAACATTTTTCTATCTACTGGCTAACACGGTACAAACATTTTTTAGAAAGCAAGAGATAACCTGGCACTGACCTGATATTCCTCCTGGAACCGTGCGATGAGGGTAGAAGCACGTTGCTCTGCTATTCAGCATAAGAGCACACAGAGATCCATAGAGATAAGCGGCACTCGTGCTTCTTATTTAAATCCGGCATTTATTCATCGTGCAGACATAACACAAGGGCAGTGTTCATGGGGAGGGGGAAGCTGAGGGCAACGGCAACCGTTTCGTGGGGGCTCTACAGGGGGTCAATGACGCCACCTCTATATGGGTGGTAACTACAAATTCCCCAGGTGGACATAATTAAAAAGCCATAATGGCTGATACTTATCAAATTTACATGCAACACATACATGAAGATTAACAGTGGAAGCACACAGAGAAATACTGCATATTAGTACAGAAATTCGCAAACAGATATGGCACTTTTAACTTACATTGGCTGCTGCAGGGAAGCCGTGGTGGAAAAGGCATATCCAGTTGCAAAACTGGATTCATCGATTCACAAGACAAGCCTCAGACCTTGTAAATGAATACCGATTCACACAAACTCATTACACATTGTCTCAGTACTGTATGGGCCAGTATTTTGTTGTTTGTTATTATTAATCTTAAAAAAGGAAATATTAGAACGTAGATATAGAGCATAGAAAATGAAATAGCTCTGTTATATCACTTTGAGACACTGAAACAAGGAAATAAACAATATTTACCGTAGACATTAATCTTAATGTCCCGGTATATAACTTAGAATCAGTGCTCACTAGTAGAATAGTCTCAATCGTTCTTTCATTACCCCATTTACTCTAAACTTCCCCTGTTAAAAGAGAAATGCACAACGAAGGTGATCTCTGAGTAAAAATATTAAGGGACAGAAAAGCTGATTCTAATCTATATCTAATTTGTACCAGTCTTTCCGTTCACAATACCCTAATGATGAGAGACCATTCTATTACACCAAATAAAAGGTTTTTTAGAATAAAAATAAGCTGACTGCAACAGGATTTACAGGAACACAGCCATGTCGATTTTATCATTTAGTCCATTTGGACCTAAGGCGTCTGTGGCTATTATCCATTTTGACTCTACCTGCAGTAGGTGCCTATTTATATCCCCTCCTCTAGGAGACAGTAAAGGCTTTTCTATTCCCATGAAGGTTAACACCTCTGGATTGCCGTGATGGCAGTCCCTGACATGTGAAATTAAACGGGGACAACCTCTCCCTGAGGTTATAGAATTGTACTGTTCCCTAAACCTATTAAATAGAGGACGAACTGTCTTCCCTATATAAAAGTGGGAACAAGGGCAGCAGACAACATACACCACTCCTTTAGATCTGCAATTAATATGGGATTTTACAATAATAGTACCGTATATACTCGCGTATAAGCCGAGTTTTTCAGCCCAAAAATTGGGCTGAAAAGTCCCCCCCTCAGCTTATACGCGAGTCAATACGGCCCCCTCAAAGTTTGGCGCCCCCACCTCACTTTCTGGGCCCCCCCGCATGCAGCGCTGCGCATATACATTACCTGTCTAGCAGCTGTCACCCTCCGATGGCGGATCACGGCTCCCGGCTCCGGGCTCCATCTTCCTCGCTGTCTTCCTGCTTGTCAGGTGACCGGCCGGCGTCGCGATGACGTCATCGCGATGAGCCCCGGTCACAAAGCAGGAAGACAGCGAGGAAGATTGAGCCCGGAGCCGGGAGCCGCGATCCGCCATCGGAGGGTGACAGCTGCTAGACAGGTAATGTATATGCGCAGCGCTGCATGCGGGGGGGCCCAGAAAGTGAGGTGGGGGCGCCAAATTATGAGGGGGGCCCTGCTGGGGCCCTGTAAACTACCACTGGGGCTGTATACTACTACTGGGGCTGTATGTATACTACCACTGGGGCTATATACTACCACTGGGGCTGTATACTACCACTGGGGCTGTATACTACTACTGGGGCTGTATGTATACTACCACTGGGGCTATATACTACGACTGGGGCTGTATACTACCACTGGGGCTGTATACTACTACTGGGGCTGTATGTATACTACCACTGGGGCTATATACTACCACTGGGGCTGTATACTACTACTGGGGCTGTATGTATACTACCACTGGGGCTATATACTACCACTGGGGCTGTATACTACCACTGGGGCTGTATACTACTACTGGGGCTGTATGTATACTACCACTGGGGCTATATACTACCACTGGGGCTGTATACTACTACTGGGGCTGAATATACCACTGGGGCTGCTGTATACTACCACTGGGGCTGTATACTACCACTAGGGCTGTATACTACTACTGGGGCTGTATGTATACTACCACTGGGGCTGTATATACCACTGGGGCTGCTGTATACTACCACTGGGGCTGTATACTACCACTGGGGCTGTATATACCACTGGGGCTGCTGTATACTACCACTGGGGCTGAATATACCACTGGGGCTGCTGTATACTACCACTGGGGCTGTATACTACCACTGGGGCTGTATATACTACTGGGGCTGCGTGTATACTACCACTGGGGCTGTATATACTACTGGGCTGTGTGTATACTACCACTGGGGCTGCTGCTGTATACTACCACTGGGGCTGCTGTATATACCTCTGGGGCTGCTGTATACTACCACTGGGGCTGCTGCTGTATATACCACTGGGGCTGCTGCTGTAACACTGCTGGGGCCTGTATATACCACTGGGGAGGCTGCTGTATACCACACTGCTGGGGGCTGTATACCTGTGCTGGGGTCCACCCTCGGCTTATACATGAGTCAATAAATTTTCCCAGGTTTTGGGGGCAAAAGTAGGGGGGTCGGCTTATACACGGGTCGGCTTAAACACGAGTATATATGGTATTCCCATTCAAAGAGACTACTTTTCCAGGGGTGAAATGCCTGCACCATGGACAATTGCCACATTTATAATTACCTTTCACAGGTTCACTTGAAAGCCAACAAGATTTAATTTTAGGGGTATCTTTCAACCGTTTTTTAACAATAAGTTTCCCTATATTCCTGCTCCGTCTATGAGTGACCACTGGAACTGATTTCTCTAGATTGATATTTTCTGTTTGGATTACATGCCAGTGTTTTCTGATGCACGACGTGATAGGCTCAAACATCGTGCCAAATTTAAAGTTAAAAAAGAATTTTTTTCTTTCCAGAATAATAGCTAGCACCACCCTGATTGTTCGAGCCCACACGTACTGCCTCATCCACTCTTTGTAATGCCTGCTTCAATACGCCTTCAGGATAACCTCTTTGCAGAAACGCATCCTTTAGCTCCTTTGCTTGTTTAAGGTAACCCTCAGTGGTGTTGTTGATCCTTCTAACACGCATAAAACTGGCTGTAAGGTAGCCCTGTCCTTGTGTGTAATGGGTGGGCACTATGATAATGGAGCAAGGCATTAGTTGCTGTCTTTTTCCTAAAGACTGACCTTACTAAGCTTCCTTCTTTGATTTCTAAATGAACATCCAGGAAATCCAAGGATGACCCTCCGAACACAGAGGTGAAAAACATATTGAAGGTTTTCTTACTATTCAAATGCTCTACAAAACCATCAAAAGATGTCTTGTCTCCATCCCACACAATAAATACGTCGTCCACGTATCTCACGTAGTACTTTACGTACTTAATGTAAGGGTTGGAATCGGCATATATCAATTCTCGTTCCAAAATGGCCAGATATAAATTAGCTAGGGTACATGCAACAGGGGTCCCCATTGCTGTTCCCACCTGCTGCATGTACCACTTATCTATGAAAGTGAAGGCATTGTGTGACAAGATAAAGTCCAAGGCCATACTAACAAATTCCACAACGTCGGGGTCAGTTTCATTTTCTATTAAGATGTTTCTAATAATATTGACTGCTGTTTGTTGGGGTATCCTGGTGTATAAACTTTCAACATCAATAGATGCTAGGGAATAACTTTCTTGCCAGGTTATTTCTTCAAGACTTTTAATAAACTGTTGTGTGTCTCGTGTGTAAGAGGGAATGCTTTCAAGAAATGGATGGAGAAACCAGTCAGTGTATCTGGATAATGGTTCAATGAGTGAACCAACCCCAGACACTATAGGTCTCCCTGGTGGATGACTCTCATTTTTATGTATTTTGGGAATTTGGTACCAGTGTGGTTTCAATGGAAAACTAGGAAACAACTTTTCTCCCTCATTTTTAGTTATAACTTTTCGTTCTACAAAATGTCTCAGAAAGGATCTTAATTTTGTCTGGATTTTAAGAGTGGGGTCTGATGTAAGTGGCTTGTATGTCACTTGATCATCTAGTTGTCTTAGACTTTCTTGAATGTACGCCTCTTTTGAAATTAACACTATCCCTCCACCTTTATCTGCACTGCGAAACACTACTTCCTCCCAGCCACTTAGTTCTTTTAAGGCTCTATGTTCCTCTGCTAACAGATTTTTAAGGGGATAAATTAAAGCTTTAATATCTCTTTCCACGAGCACAGCAAAAAGGTCAATGCCATTACCCGGGCTGATAGGGGGCATATAATGGGAGGGGACACCACCTGTAAAGGGGGGTCTCTTCCATGATTTTACATTCTGTGTCTCTTCATCATTGCGAGTGAGACTTAATAGTAAATCTATTTCAGACTGTAATTCATTCCCCACAGTATCTGTTACCATAAAACCTAGTGGGCCTATTTTAGAAGAGAAAACACTAGACGTTTTTGTAGTTTCTTTTGCATGCTGTCTATTTTGATTTTTCAATGATTCAAAGTGTTTAAAGAGGTGTGCTTTGCGTAGAGCTTTAAATAGATCTATTTTAAAGTCCACAAAGTTGAATGATTCATCCAAACAAAAGTTCAGTCCCTTCTGCAGAACATTAGACATATGTGTTGTTAAAGGTCTGTGACTTAGATTGTAGATCTTTAACGGTTGCATGGTCAGTCCCTCCAGGACACATGTTTGTGTTTCCCTGGTGGGGGAGTTTCCAAGGTCTCTTCCACTTCTTCTTCTTCCTCCCCGCCGAATCTTTCGTCTAAAGGGGTCTCATCAGCCTCTGTGTCGCTGTTTCCATCCATATTGGAAAAATGACTCTTTTTAGATTTTTTTGTTGAGTTTGGGGTTTTAGGGGTGGGTGGGTCTTTATTCGCTTTATCAGGCTTCTTATTATTCTTCTTTTTATGGGGAGTACCTGGTGTTTTGTTCCAGGTGAAAATTTTCAATTCCTCATAGTCCAATTTGTCTCTGAGAAACTTGTCCCTTTTTTGATTTTTAATTTCTTGTTGTAGCGGGACTGATTTTTTATCCAACTTCTCCAAAAAAGACTTCTGTACTGGAAGACAATTTGTCCAACATATCTCCGATGGGACAGTTCTCATCCAAAACACATAAAAAACTCTATTGTGTACAGCCAGGCTGTCAGATACGATCGTATATGTTCCAACCCTACAGATAGAGACAATCACCTTGAGGATCTCAGAAAGACCTTTTTGAACAAGAGCTACCATCCAAGAGGAATTGAAGACCAGATTACAAGAGCCACCAGAATATCAAGGAATCATCTCTGCAGCTCTGACTACAGGGTAACAGACATGAGTCTGCTCATTTTAAAAAGTAATTTCAAATCTCAGAAAGAGAGAAGATTTTGGGAATTCAAATTGATAACGACTTTGACACATTCAAAACAGGACTGAATATCTCGCTATGGATTTCAGGTCTCGACCAACCACTAACCATGGAACAATAATACAATCTGTTCCTCTTATCTCTGAAATTTGATTTTACCTTCCCAGCTCCTCTCCCCCTTACAAGACTGACTACTATTTTCTGCATTATGTCACCTGTCATATTTGCTGCATCATCATACCCTGCATATGCATATATGTGTCTTCAGAAATTGTGTCATTTTTTAGCCTGTGGAAGAGGCCATAGTGTCTTGAAGGCTTGCTTTGCTTACCATCTTTTCAGTTAGCTATTAAAAGGTGTCAACCACTGAGGACTTTCAGATTCTAATATTTTTCTATGTACTGGCTAACACGGTATAATCATTTTTTACTTTAATAAATTGATAGTCATTTTTCGGTGCAAGGGTTAAGGGTCACTTAAGGGTCTGTGCATTCATTGCGGATTTGTCACAAAATCTCAAGAGTTTCCTGATTCCATCAAAGTGCATAAGAATCTTGAAATCTCATGCACATGTTGCTTATTTTTCATTTGCAGATTTGGTGCAGACTTAAATCTGCAGGATGTCAATTCTTTCAGTGTTCTTGCTGCAGATTTCACTCATACTAGTGAGTGTAGAAAAATCTGCACCATAACCACATGTAAAAAAAATATTCAAAATGCATCTGCTTTAAGTAGTATTTTCCTGCCAGGAAATGCAAAAATGGTGCAGTAATTTCTGCACCAAATACCGTATATACTCGTGTATAAGCCGACCCGTGTATAAGCCGACCCCCCTACTTTTGCCCCCAAAACCTGGGAAAATCTATTGACTCGCGTATAAGCCGAGGGTGGACCCCAGCACAGGTTTACAGCCCCCAGCAGTGGTATACAGGCCCCAGCAGTATGATATACAGCAGCCCCCAGTGGTATATACAGCAGCTCCCAGTGGTATATACAGCAGCCACAGTGGTATATGCAGCAGCTCCCAGTGGTATATACAGCAGCCCCCAGTGGTATTGCAGCCCCTATATACAGCAGCCCCAGTGGTGTATACAGCAGCCCCAGTGGTATTGCAGCCCCTATATACAGCAGCCCCAGTGGTGTATACAGCAGCCCCTATATACAGCAGCCCCAGTGGTATTGCAGCCCCAGTGGTATTGCAGCCCCTATATACAGCAGCCCCAGTGGTGTATACAGCAGCCCCAGTGGTATTGCAGCCCCTATATACAGCAGCCCCAGTGGTGTATACAGCAGCCCCTATATACAGCAGCCCCAGTGGTATTGCAGCCCCAGTGGTATTGCAGCCCCTATATACAGCAGCCCCAGTGGTGTATACAGCAGCCCCTATATACAGCAGCCCCAGTGGTATTGCAGCCCCTATATACAGCAGCCCCAGTGGTATTGCAGCCCCAGTGGTGTATACAGCAGCCCCTATATACAGCAGCCCCAGTGGTATTGCAGCCCCAGTGGTAGTATACAGCAGCCCTAGTGGTATACAGCAGGCCCCCAGGGGTACATATAGCAGCCCCCAGGGGGTACCCAGCAGCCCCCAGGGGGTTTATACAGCAGCCCCCTGGGGGTACCCAGCAGCCCCCAGGGGGTTTATACAGCAGCCCCCTGGGGGTACCCAACAGCCCCCAGGGGGTTTATACAGCAGCCCCCTGGGGGTCCCCAGCAGCCCCCAGGGGGTTTATACAGCAGCCCCCTGGGGGTCCCCAGCAGCCCCCAGGGGGTTTATACAGCAGCCCCCTGGGGGTACCCAGCAGCCCCCAGGGGGTTTATACAGCAGCCCCCTGGGGGTACCCAGCAGCCCCCAGGGGGTTTATACAGCAGCCCCCTGGGGGTCCCCATCAGCCCCCTGGGGGTACCCATCAGCCCCCTGGGGGTACCCAGCAGCCCCCAGGGGGTATCCGCAGCCCCCAAATGCTGGCACTCGCTGGCAAGGGCCCCCCCCCCGCTTCTCTTACCATTCCGGTCTTCTGATCCGTGCCGCTCCTCGGTGCTCCTCGCTGCTCCGTCCGTCCTCCTACATCCGGGATCCCCAGCCGTCGCGCGATGACGTCATATGCCTGCGACGGCCGGAGATCCCGGATGTAGGAGGACGGACGGACGGAGCAGCGAGGAGCACCGAGGAGCGGCGCGGATCAGAAGACCGGAATGGTAATATAAGCGCCCTGGTGGGGGGGGGCCCTTACAAGGGGGGACAGTGCCAGCATTTGGGGGCTATATGCACTGCTTCCCCCTGCGCTGATTGACAGGGGGAAGCAGTGCATATTTAATGAGCGGCCCCACGTGACGGGGCCGCTCATACAGCAGCCTCCCCCCGCCTCCTGCAGCCTCCACAGCCCCGGGACACAGCCCCCACCTACATGTACCGTATATGACCCGTGTATAAGCCGAGGGGTAGACTTTTCAGCCCAAATTTTGGGCTGAAAAACTCGGCTTATACACGAGTATATACGGTACTTAACGTGTGCACATACCCTTAACGTTTAACCTCATTTTCTATTAAACGTTTTTGGAGACAGTGTCTTTGCCATTGCTGAAATCTCCTCCTTAGAGTAACTATAAAAGGGTAACTATATAAAAAACCCCGTAAGAAATGCTCACATACTGCAGACTCCATTTGCAAGATTCAGCTCTGATGTTATGGCAGGTGCTCGTCCATTCACTGTTGCCAGCAGACCATCAAGAAAGTTCATAAGAAATAACCGCACTCCATATTAAAAAATATAAAATCCATGCATGCTTATTTATTGTTTATCCTTGATAAGAAGATAGAAGGCAGTTAACAAACCCTACCTGACATTTGCCATAAGCATCACCTGCTCCTCTTGGTCTTTGTATGGACTGTGTTATGCATAGGATTATCTACTACACAATCAACAAGCATTTAAAGGGGTATTCCCATTTCCAAGATCCTATTCCAATATGTAGTAAGTGTAATAACAATATTAGCAAATACCTCCAATTAGAATTTGTAGTATAGTTCTCTTGATTATCTATGTCTCTTACCTCATGTGCAGGGCATTGCTCCTTCACGATCCTTGGTTACGACCATGAGCAACTAAATGTCACTACATGTGTGGTCGTAACCTTGGATACCTCAACTGCTGCCATAGCCTGCACAAGAGGTAAGAAAAATAGCTATTCAGGACAGCCGTACTACATTTTTCATTTGTGGTATTTGCTAGTTTTATATTAGTAATAATGTCTCCTGTGTATCTGCTATACTCTGGAACTCTCTGCCCCGACAGATCAGACATTCGCCCACCCTGGGAACCTTCAAAGGACACCTGAAGACCCACCTCTCCCGTCAAGCCTACAACCTGCAATGAAATCCGGTCCACCGCTCCGCCTCATGACCGACACTTCCCACTCCTACTGTATCCCCACACACCCCTCGTAGACTGTGAGCCCTCGCGGACAGGATCCTCTCCCCTCTTGTACCTGTATGACCTGAATGTCCACATTTATTGTACTTGTCCTAGTCTGCCCTTTCCTCATGTAAAGCGTCATGGAACCTAATGGCGCTATATAAATAAATAATAATAATATTATTATTATTACACCTTTTGGGATACACCGATGGGATAGGATCTTGGAGATGAGACTATCCCTTTAACTCCTGTTTTTAGAAGAATACCATACTTAATATAGGGTATGGGAAAGATGTTTTAGGCACAGCTTATCCCTGGATAACTGGTAGAGGCACCTGCATTGTCCATCTAGTTCTTAGCAATGTGATAGCACTCTCTCTGAATTCAGACATTATGTGTATCCTCCTGGGGCACTTCAACAGCTGTCTTAAGAATGTCTGCCCTTGCCTCGGTGTATTATGCCGCAGGATATTGTGCTCCAGTATTGTTAAATAGTTGTCACATGAACACAATCAACACTCAGCTGAATAACTCCATGCGCATAATATCTGGTGCCATCAGAGCTACGCCCGTCCACTGGCTACCTGTCTTGAGCCATATCGCACCTGCAAACCTGAGAAGACAAAAGCTCCTACTTAAAGAATACACCAAAATAGTGAATAATGAAGACCTCCTAATACTCCAAAATATCCAAAATGTTCAAATACAGCGACTGAAATCAACACATCCACCCATCCGAACTGCAATTTTCCTGTATGAACACGATTTCAATATAGAGAAGAGAAATGGCGAGAACTTTGGGTCAGTGCAGTAGATGATGATGAACTTCAAACATTTCCTCACTTACAAAATCCATCACCAGGCTTCAATGTACCAAGGAAAACCTGGGTCACTCTGAATCGTATCAGAACAAACTTTGGTGCTTATGCAGATCTTATGCATAACTGGAGAAAATCTGATTCTCCTGCCTGTGACTGTGGAGCTGAGCATCAAACAATTCAGCACATTGTTGAGGAATGACCATTCAGATCTTACATTAGTCACATGAATGATTTCTACACTGGAAATGATAATGCTTTTGCATACATAGAAAACCTGGATATCAACTTTGATTTTCTGTTCCCGTGATCTTTCAGTCCTGTTTATTGTTCGTTATTCATTCCCATATGTTGTTAAAATATATGTTGATATGATTAATATAGCACTCTCTACAATCTACACTGGCTTGAAAAAAATTGGCATCTCTAACAATGAATCCAACATGCTTCCTGTGATGTAATGTTGCATTAAGGCTATTGTGGCATATCTCGGTATCTACTTATTTGACAAGTATTCCAAAGAAAAATAAAAAATATTGTAATACAGTGTTATGGTACCTTTACACGCCGCTACTGGATGGTGGCAACAACCGGGTACTTCACATGCACGAGCACGCACAAACGGTTGCAAACGTAATCGCACCACCTTTACACGCGCAACAAGGTGCGCTACGGTAGGTTACATCTATCTCTGGATACCCGCCGGGTGTCTCAAGTTACCTTCTGCAGAGCACCTTACCTCATTTACACACGCTACAACAAGCTAATATGGGCGGACTTGGTGCAGCAGGGACAAACATAGGCGTGCCACAATTGTGGATTACGAGAATTCCATACGCTGATAGGACAAAGCAATAACATCATGATTGGCCAGGCAGCGCAGGAGGCTGATTAATACATGACGCTCGAGCAATTGTGTAGTGTGACTGTCAGCTCCTTAAATATGCTCCCTATGCAGCGATACAAATTGTAACGCAGAGCTTCCTCCAATGATCGCTGATGGGGCGCGGTAACCGGAGCTGTGTCACGCCCAGCTACATACCAGGTACATAGCATGGTGTAGAAACAACCCTTCTGTTCCTTCTTTACACGCCGATACAGGTCGCTACCATCGACTGGTAACCACTGTTTTAGGGCAGTGCTCGGAAACAGGTGCCGCTACGGGCGGGTGGCTACAACCGTCTTCACACGCCGCTACCACGGGTTGAATTGGCGGTGCAAGATACATTTCTCTCATGTACCCGGTTGTTGCCACCATCCAGTAGCGGCGTGTAAAGGTACCATTAGGCTATGTTCACATGTTCAGTTTTATTGTCATTTTTGTTTACATCAGTTTTTGTAAGCCAAAACCGGAAGTGGATGAAAAATATTAAAGTGGTGACATCTTTCTTTTAGGCCACGTTCACACGTTGAGCGTTTGGTCACTATCTTACATCAGTATTTACAAGCCAAACCCAGGAGTGGAACAATCAGAAGAAAAGAACGATAGAAAGACGTCACCACTTCTGTATTTTTCATCCACTCCTGGTTTTAGCTAGTGTGAAAACCTGATCAAAAACTGAACATGTAAACATAGCCTTAGCCTTAATAAGCTGTGTAAATACCTTCTAGAATAATTTTGTCTCCTTTGACATAAAGGTATTTAAAACTGATTCCACATCCCTTTAAACTGGTACCGTCTCACGTAAAAGGCCCCTAAGGTTTTACCTGGTATTTATTTAAAATTCTGAAAGTAGAAGTTCATTTTATGCTAATTTCACATACCTAATGGCTTTTAGATAGTAATGATGGTTAGTCCCAGTTGACATGCGTTGGTCTCAAACCAATAACACAGACATGCAAGCTTTCTTGTTCTAATGACAATTCATTATGCAATGCAATACCTTCCTCAGCTTTTCTTCCTTTTTAAATTCCATACAGTTAAATTAGAGACAATGTTTTTTAATTGAAAATCCTGCTAGCGCACACTTTGCAAACACATCTAGCAAATAACCTACGAGTTACATAAAGTAATCTCAGGCTGTAACATCTCTAAGACTGCTAATGTCAAATCACTTGTGCTTGCTAAATTGAAAATCGAAAAAAAAAAAAATTTTTTTATTTATACCTTACTTCTGCAATGAATATATTTTCCATAGTGTAAGCATTTGAAGTATAAAATGAAAATCTACAATATAAAAATATGTTTTAGTACATTTTACACAAAAAGACATGTAATTTAAAAGTGTAGTAGTGTATGAAAGGAAGAAGGTGGGCTAGTCGTTACATTCTCCCAGAAGACACCAATCACATTAATGTTATGCAATGTGAATTATGCCATGCGTTAATGTTAAGTAAAATTGTATTATTGTGATGGTGATGTATATGTGGAGCCCACTGGGACGGGTACTCGGTACTGGATCGGTGTATCACGGCAGTCCTTGGTCCAGACCGTGTCCCGAGCCCACAAGTAATGGTGGTATTTACAGGAGAGAAAGCCGTGACGCCACCCACGGGTTGTGGTCAGTGAGGGAACCGCCGCGGCTGCAGAATCTCCGGGGATGATGTTTGGCAGTTGGATATGTACGGCTCTCCCCGGGTAGAGCTTGGTTCCCCGGGGCAGTGATGGTAATAGTGTATGATGATGCTATGGATATTGCAGGATAGGGGTAGTAGTAGAGATGATAGCTGCTTGTGAGGGAACGCAGGATTTGAGCACAAGGATCATACAAACTCACGGTTTTGAAGTTTTCCAAGTCTTTACTGCAGATGATGTTGTTAGCAGAGTACTGTCTACGGAGTCTGTACCGGGGCTGGGTTGCTCCCACCCTGTCCGCGTCCTCAGCTTCCCTCTCCTGCGATGTGTGTGGCCCTGCTGCCGCTTTAGCTAGGCTGCTGGCCTGTCTCTCCTCACAGGTACCCCCTTTGCTAGGCAACTTGAGTCTTTCCTCTGTATTTCTGACCCCGCCATGTTGCTTCGTTGAGGTACAGTGTAGATATATAACCTACACTAGTCCGGTGTTTACTGTGCTGCATGTGTCAGTCACAGTTTTGGATCCGGTATCCAGTCTGTGCGCTCCTCCGGGGGGTGAGTTATGAGGTAACTCAGTCTCCCAGATGTGTCTCTCTGTTTCCTCTCCACACCAGAATATATAGGGAAGCCCTTTAGCTCCCCCTTCTGGCCTGGAAGCGCTAGTGTAGTGTTGTGGGTTGTGTGTTAACCCTTGGTGTTGTTACTGTGGCACATTAACCCCTGGGGTGCCACATATACTTTTTACATGTATAGTGATATGTAATAATGTATGTGCAGTGATAGAAGCAAGATAAGTTAATGTATGGCAATTCTATTAGTATGTTTATATAAAGGCTAAAGGCCCCGTTACACGGGCAACATCTCCAGCAACACCGCCGGCAACTCAGTGGTGTGGCCAAGTTGCGGCAACATCGCTGATGAGTTGCCACATGTAACAGGGTGATTTCAACGGCGATAGTTGCTTCAGCAACATCGCCAGGTTTCAGGACAATGTCCTTAAACCTGGCAATGTTGCTCATGCATGAATCGCCCTGTCTGTCATTGCAACAGCGATGTTGCAAGCAACTTTCCCCATTGACTGCAATGTTATGGATCGCTGCCAGGGTTGAATTTAACCCTGTCAGCGATAGTTGCTTTCAACATCGCCACTGCGTTGCCGGCGATGTCTCTCCGTCTGACAGGAGTGCAGCAATCTTGGCCAGCGGCCAAAAATGAGTGTGCTCCTGTCAGTTGCCTGCAATGTTGCTGGCGATGTTGAAACATCTGACGGTACCTTAAGTCTGCCCAGCAACAGACTGCAAGGACAGATCAGTTAACACTTGGGGTTAGCCCATAGGGGAGGAGCTATTGCATCTGGACAAAGACCGTTTCTGTTAAAGACCGATTCTGTGACAGAGACGGACATCAGGTTTAAGTTGCAGTACTGCTGCATATCTGCATATGTGGGTGTCTTGCAGAGAGCGAGACCATTACAGGAGATAGCATGATTGAGGGAACAACTGAGAGAGAGAAGTATGTGACTGTGATATGGAGTGATCTAGTGGAGTTAAGTGTAGTGCACTGACCAAAGGAACAAGTGACAAGGAGAGATGGATCCTGGTGCAATGCAGAGCAGGAAAAGGAATGAAGTGAGTGTCTTGAGCTGGTGTTCCCTAAGTGTGTACAGTAGCTTATAGCTCAGTCAGCCATACTGACAACACTCCTCTAAGAAGAAAAAGACATGGAACTGCTGGAGGAGAAAAACTTCCTGCCCACCGCTGCCAATCATTCTCTCCCTGTCTGCAGCAGTTAAACAAAGGTTTTTTTCTCTCCCAGAAAGTCCGTTTAGCCCCGCCCCTGAGGGGCGGGGCTAAACAGAGAGGAAAAAACACACCCCTGTTTAAATGCTGCAGACAGGGAGAGAATGATTGGCAGCGGTGGGCAGATTACACAGGCAGGGGGTGTGAATCTGCCCTTGGCTGCAGCCCCTAGCCACCTCCTTAGTGGCTGCCGCATGTAAGTTTTCTAAGTGTATTATCTCGGGGTACAGGGCTACTCAAGTGCTGGGGGACCCCTTGCCTGCATGCTGCAGACATGCTGCATCCAGTGCTGTAATTAGATCACCATGCCTGGTTTGGTGACAGGTCCTCTTTAAATCTCTCAGCTGCCTCTTCAATGCATTTTGCCCCACAGGATTGGTGTGAGATTCCTGTTCCCTCAATGGTCACTAGTTAAATCCAGTTGAATAATTGCCCTTTGAACCATGCAGTCTAGGACACCACAAGGGGTGATGCAATCTGCAGTCAACATGCATTCCACAAATTAGCAGATATAAGGGGGCATTGAACAGTCTCACATGAAACATTGGCTCACATCCCTTCACTTGCAAAACAAATGAATAACGTGTATAGCATAATTAACAATAGTTCACCCCCTTGCAAGTGGCTACATGCCGATTCATCACACTCACCACTCACCTGTCCCGTCACCAATTGTACCCACTGCCCATTGTCCAGTCTTCAGAGCTTCCTCTTTCCACAATTGTGTGGTGGTGTCTTCACGCTAGAACAGGACTTCCAGCAATGACCATTCCTCTGTGACCTCCGAGACCTGGTCGTAACCTGAAGTCCTGTTCAAGAGAAAAGACACCAGTGTGTGACTATGGATAGAAGGAGGCAGTGGGTGTATGGGGACAAGTAAGAGATGGAATACGTATTAGTTTTTTTTATTTTTATTTTTTTAAACTTCTGCTGTTTAACAAAATGGCTCCAGGGAAACTTAATTCTGGAGCATATAAGTATTTGTAAAATCCGAGTAGAGTTAAATCCCACTCTTACAAAGTTTCCTATCTCTACATATGAGCATTAAATATGTTGCAAGCATAATGATCTAGCAATGGTAATACATTTTAACAAGTTCAGCATTTAAGCCATTGTGAGAACTCCAGTATCAGGTTTAATGCTATAAATGCTGTTTAGCAGCTTAAGATGTTTTTTTTCTGCAGTTTCCGATTAAGTGTCTGCAGCATAAAACAAAATGATTCTTTATAAATAATTAGAATTAAATCTGTAAAAACATCAGAGCAGAATTTATGTGATTGGTGATGGCACATGGGACTTGGTGAATAAGAAATGTTTAGTAGAGAAGATCTGGATATGAGTGAATGGGTCTCTGGAGACTCTCAGAAGTACATGCGAATATTTGACTCATAAATCAAAATTAAGCTGATCAGAAAACATTCTTCACACTGTACGGTGACAGGTTAAAACGAGTTAAGTATCTGCTGTGTTGAATTACTACATGTTAAAGTCAGAATATTACGTGATAATTTTGGTTAATAGTGATTTGCTGCTTTGGATACTGCTCATTCAGAAGAATTGGAATTACTGTAATCAGACTTCACCATAATTATATTTGTAAAACAAGGGTATAACAAGAGGTTAACAAGTAAAGCCCGGATTACACACTTCAATGTCCCAGCGATCCCACCAACGATCGGGATCGCTGGGACATTAAAGGCTGCTCGCAGGTGAGCTGTCACACAGGTAGACTCACCAGCGATCCGGACCAACAAGCACGCTGGTATCCGAGGTAAACAGCGGGTAATGAACGCCGTGTGCGCTTAGTTACCCGCAGTTTAACTTGGATACCAGCTCCCAGCATTGCTGTGCAGCGCTGGGAGCTCGCTGATCGTTGGTCTCCCACTGTCACACGCAACGATGCTGCGCATCCAGCGGACGACCAACGACAGATTTATGAACCGGTTGATAAATCTGCGATCAACGACTCATCGTTGATAGGTGTCACACGCAACAATGTCGTTTAGACATCGCTGCAAACGTCACCAAAATGGTTTTTAAAAACCTGTAAAAAAAAAAAAGTTCAAATCACCCCCCCTTTACCCCCCAATCACAATAAAAGTATTAAAAAAAAAACACGCTGTGGTATCGTCGTGTTCAGAATCGCCCGATCTATCATCGTATTAAATCTGTTAACGAGAGCCGTAAACTCTGTAACGGAAAAAATGGTCCAAACGCCAAAATTCTTTTTTTTTTCGTCGCTACAACATTGCTATAAAAGGCAATAACAGGCGATCAAAACTGCGCATCCCCCACAAATAGTATAATTAGAAACATTAACTCAAGACGCAAAAAATAGGCGATCACACAGCCCCAGATCCCGAAAAATGAGAACGCTACGGGTCGCAGAACATGGCGCAAAAAGTCCATTTTTGTTTTTGTCAAACTTCTGATTTTTTTTCACCACCTAGACACCAGTAAAGGTAAACATGTTGGGTGTCTACGAACTCGTACCGACCCGAGGCATCACCCCGTCATGTCGGTTTTACCATATAGTGAACATGGCGACTAAAATACCCAAAAACAAACGTGTCATTTCACTTTTTTTGCAGTTTCACTGCATTTAGAATTTTTTTGCAATTTCCCTGTACACTATATGGTAAAATAAATTATTGCATATGAAAGTACAACTCGTCCCTGCAAAAAACAAGCTATCATATGTCTATATTGATGGAAAAATAAAAACGTTATGGCTCTTGGAAGCAGGGGAGCAAAAAACGAAAATGAAAAACGAAAAATTCCCGGGTCATGAAGGGGTTAAAGGACACAAAAAGTGCAATCACATAGCGAGCTCCCACAGACAGGTCACAAGCCGTGGCCTTAAGCCTTACTACATAATTTTTTTGACACAGATAAAAGCATGATTGTTATTTCAAATTCTATACTCAAATACATGATACGCAGAACATTGCTCTTCAACAAAATATACTTTAATTGAAAATTTGCTTCCTTGCCCATGCAAAACTTTTTCTGTATTTCCGTCTATTAATTAGCCGCACTAACCAACAGGCATGCTTAACTGCATAATATTAACAAGGTCAAGCTTTTATATTCATACCTTCATAACATCAGACCTTTACGCCATTAATATTTGTTAAATTGCTTCTTTCTATGTCGGTTAATGGTCAGTATAATTAGGTGTAGCATGAGATCCTAAGATTTGGAGTCACAAGGGCTACAATAAATTCTTTAGTGCAGTAATAATACCCATTAATGTACTATGTCTTCCATTTAAAATTGTATAGCGTTTATTAACATTCATCTATTTCAAGAACAATGGGAAGTGTCAAATATGCACAAGTGTCAATTTGAGGTTTTTTACCATTATATTTGTATTCATTTTATGCTATACGTATAATTATTCGTTGTATGCAAAACATACCATTAGTATGCGGCATGCCAACTCAACGCTGCACAGTTATTACATTCATTATATAAAAAAAATAAAGGTGTGTTATTTTCTCCAATGACTTCCACATCTATTCATGACATTTTTATGTATTTTATGGAATTACACAGAAAAAAAAAATCCTTTTTATTATTAAAAAAGTATTTTGGTTCATTTTCTACCTGACAGCAAAAAGAAGATTTTTATTTTCCAGATTTTTCTTACATATTATATCTATTTTTATATAATGTATTATTATTTATTTTATAGATCATATACTGGTTGCTGTAAACAACAGCCAGTATTCTGCTGATGAGAGACACAGAGCGATAGGTTGTTCTCATAGTCGATAATCATCTAACGCATATTATGAGATATATGATAATTAGGTTGATGGTGGTTTGGTGCAGATTTCCATTTCATTATATGGTTGACACCTTTATACTTGTAATCTTGTCAGCATTTTGGCACATTTCGTATTGTCAAAATCTTATTTGCTGCATACAAGTCAGTAGATATGCTGAAATGCTGTAATTCTACTTTGGGTGATTTATATACAGTTACTAATAGAATATTGTTTTTCCACTGCAAAGTGACAGTGGTGCTATAAAAAGTTGAACTGCCACTTATCCACCTTCTTCCTTTTGAATAATTAAATTCAATTTTTCCCTCCTTTTAAAATAACACTTATACTCACCTCCAGTGCTGGGACTATTCCATTAGTGTTGGCACTTGCTCTCTAGTGATGGCTTAACAATTTAATGTCTCGCGAATCTTGCAGCCAATCAGTGGCTACTTATCTCTCCATCTTTAGACATATCCCATACATCCAGAGGAATTGGGTTAGTTTGACCTCTAGGCTGTAGGGTCTAGAAAAGAGGAGGGAGAGAGGAAAGAGAGGGCGTAGATCTAAGTGCAGAGAGTATAGTACATCATGTATGGAAAAAGAGCTTAATTGCTTGTATGTTTTTTGTTGTTTTCTGTATGAACACTGTTTGTAATAAATCCCTTTGAAAAAACTAAATTGCTTCCGGTCCATCAAATCTGGGAGTGCTCGCTACTGCACCGGATATTCTATTCCGAAAATACATCCAGAGGAAGGGAGAGAGATGTAGATGTAAATGATTTGTTTAAAGGGGGGAAAGTGAAGAAGACACTGATTGGCAACAGGACTCGAATAATGTAAAATTGTTATGTGATTGCCAAGAGAGCAAGTGCTGACACCGCTGGTAACGCGCCAGCACAGGAGGTGAGTATAAGTGTTATTTTAAAATGATTAAGTATATAGATTAAGTAGGTGTTGTCTAAAGGTGAGTAAACCTTTCAAGGTTTAGTTCAATTACCGAACTCCCGGTGTTGAGCAAACCTGTTCGGGTTCAGAGTTTGGGTGCTTTACATTTGTGCAGTTGGTGCGATTCATGTGCAGTGTCTGATCCACCCCTGGAAGTGTTTTACTTATGGATGGCTGTATTTGGGTGTAGAGCTGAATTGCCAATAAGTGAATTCCATTGAGGTTCAGGACAGGTTTGAGGTCACAGATAGTGTGCCAAAAAGTTTGGCTTCACCGCCCGAACTTCAAAAGGTTTGCTCATCTCTAGTGTTGTCCAAGTAGTGGATTCCCATTTAACCATGCCCTTTATAGCTTTTAGTTGTATTTTCCTCTTAATAAAGTCATTCTGTCCTCATGAGTACTATATGCAATGCTGCGTATTGATGTCAGCAATCATGTCGTCCTGATTTGTTGAAGATATAAAACCGCTAACCTCACCTGGGATGAGTGCCTTTCTTAAGATGTATTATTTAGTATGATCTGTGTGAGTGCCAATGATCAGGATTCTCCTAGGCTTTGGGCAGGTCAGAAGGCATCTGCAGCCAAAAATTCATGTAAATTATTTCCAACCTACATTGTTCAAATGAATGTGAAAATGTGTAAATTTTTGGTTGTTTCATATTTTCACAACTATATACTCAGTGTTAGAAAATGCAATTACAAGTTCCAAAATTGAATTACAAGTTTAGTTTGCTTGCAATGTTGTTATAGGAAATCTGGCAAGAGAGTTACACCACCTAATCTGAGAGCAGTATAAAGTAGAGACAAAGGTCCTGATACCAGTGATGTGTTACTGGGCTGCTTAAAGTAGTTTTGATAAAATCACTGTTTTAGCAACTGAAGATTATCATTGTAGGACTAATAGACCTGCTGCCTGGTAATCAAGCACATTCATGAGCTCTATAGACTGTAACCTCAACACCACCACTGATTAGCAGGTTTCTGTGTATGCTGTTTATGGGCAAAAAGCTGTAAATCATTGGTAAGCAGCTCAACATCATCAACTGTTAGGGTACCGTCACACCTGGCGACGGCCCTGGAGATGTCGGCGGTGACGGGCGGGAGGGCATACGTTTTTGGCGCCCTGCCAGTGTCGCCGCCCCCCGTTTACATGGGGAGACATCTCCGGTGATGGGCCGGCGAGCTGAGAGGCGGCATTGCCGTCGGGGTGGCTCAAAACCCCAGCGGCGATGCAGGACAATGGGAGCCTATGTCTCCCATCGCCTGTCAGGTCGCCGGCGGCCATTTACATGGGGCGATGTGTACACATCGCCCCATAATGGTCGCCTAGTTTCAGAGCACTGCTCTGAAACCAGGCGACCGCTCAGAGACGCTGACATCGCCCCTTTACGTTAGGCGACGCAGGGGCTATGTCGCCGCTGATAGGCCACGCCCCTATATCGCCTATGTAATCGGCGGCGATGTCGCCACGTGTGACGTGACCTTTAGATCTGCATCAGATAAAACCAAAATAATGGGCAGCTCCGTAAGTGACACATCACTGGAATTAGGGTCTCTGACCATACATCATTGTGCTTTCAGATCGTGTAGTAAAAACCTGCTGACAGGTTTCCTTTAAGACATTCACCTCTCATACAAATTCTATGAAAATGAAATCAATTGTGGTAAACACACTATGCTAAGCGTTACATTAAAGGAAGGGGAAATGATTGCATAATTTTATAGATCTGTAGAAAGATCAATATTGAAATTTCTACAGTGAACACATTATTTAACCATGCACCGCCTGTGGAATTATACCAAGCAGGTAATGAAAACCATTACATCCTTGTCATCAAGACCATAATGACTGTTAAGTAGCGAATTTTGTCTTTATTTCAGCAAAATTGTCATTTTAACCTTTAGATTAGGAGAATTACATTACAGCACCATCTGTCTGAGTATCATTACTTTGTAGTCTTAAACAAATCAAACAAGTTAATAAAAACAGATTACCAAGCAATGAAACATATTTTAGGATTCCAGATTTATTCATAACATTGTATAGAATATTTTTAAGCTTCTAAAAAGCCGTGGTTCGGAGTTTTGCATTTGGTTACTTATTTTGTGGTTCCCAGACAGCGGTTGTCATAAGATCTCATCGTTCACGTGAAGGGATTTACTATAAATTGTATTATTTTTCCCATTCCAGTTTTCATTGTATTTTCAGGTCACAACTATAGTTTAATGAGAACGTTCAATCTCTTCTGTTATGTCTGAAAATATAAGAGTTGTAGAGTATTGGTTCTTAGTACTCTGTGATTCGTTACCTGTTCTTTCTGCTGATATATGCATTAAATGACAAATGGGGTTACCATTATGCTTGTCAGTGGGATGTGTCCCTCTTAATTCATAATTCACCAATACAAGTCAAGTCAGGCCTCTGTTATATGTTGGGTGTGCAGGTCCAAATTAATTTCCCCAGACAGGTGACCTTAGGCTGCAACCTAATCATCTCTTGACCCTTTACAATATACTAAGGCTTTTTTCAGGCATTGCTCAGCTGATGGGGAGGACAAAATAGAAACTATAAGTTGGATTGAAGGTAAATTGCTTCATTTACTAATTCACACCATCTGCATGTTTAACTTAATGTATTGTTCGCTTTATAAGACGCATCAGATTATAAGACGCACGCCAAATTTGGCGAAGGAAAAGAGAAAAATTTTTTTTGTAATGCTAAATGGGGTCCATCTTATAATGCAAGTGTCTGTCTTACATTCAGTATATATGTCCCACCATCCTGGTATATATGTCCATTATCCTAAAATATATTTCCCTCATCCTGGTATATATGTCCTCCCATCCTGGTATATATATCCCCCCATGGTGGTACACATAGCCCCCATGATGGTACACATAGCCCCATGATGGTACACAGAGCCCTCATGATGGTACCCATAGCCCCCATCCTGGCACCATCCCTCTCTTTGTCTGTTTGCACTGACATCCATCATGTGAGCAGCACGTGCAGTAATGACGTCACTGTGCTTTGCCCTTACAAGATCAGATGAGACACAGACAGCGGGGATGGTGGTGGCTGCAGAGCACAATGAAAAGGTGAGTATGATCCTCCATCACTGGGATGGTCACTGCGTTTCCACGCAATAAAAGTGTGGAGGCAGTGATTATCCACACATCACAAATGGCTGCAGCTGCAGCCACTCATTAGGCTCATATCATGTGCTCCCCAACCCACCTCTCAGCACTGAAAGGTGATGGACAGGGGGATGCAGTGCATATTACATGAGCCTGATAAGTGGGCCCACGTGACCAGGGGAGGCAGCTGCAGCTCGCGCCACCTCCTCTATCCCCTGGACACTGTTCCAAAGCTGCCCCCCCTCCCCTACAGCACAGCAGATTGTAGAAGGATAGTAGATTTGGATTAATAAAACACTCCCTTCAATTTCCCACAAAATTTGAGGAACAAAAGTGTGTTTTATAATCCAAAAAATTATGGTACATACTGCAATTTTTTTATTTATTCCCCCCCGTCTCTTAATAACCTTGGTTGCTCCTCTCATCCCCAACTGTGGTACAGCTATGTCCTTATGATCCTAAAACTATACCAGAATTTTGAGTGTGGTCATGCTAGTAACTTGTATAGAGGCAAAACTATTACAACTATTATTGTCTCTTTTAAGGCATACCATGATTTTATTTGTCTTGCAGGAGCTGCCTGAAACTGGTTAAATAAAGTTAGTTTTTTCTGCCCTCCCATATGTCAGTTTTTTTCAGGGACAGTTCTAACCAGTTATTTACCATTTAGTACAACGTACAATACTACAGGGTGGGCCATTTATATGGATACACCTAAATAAAATGGGAATGGTTGGTGATGTCAACTTCCTATTTGTGGTACATTAGTATATGGGAGGGAGAAAACTTTTCCAGATAGGTGGTGACCATGGTGGCCATTTTGAAGACAGCCATTTTGGATCCAACTTTATTTTTTTTCAATGGGAAGAGGATCATGTGACACAGACACATGACAGTTTACACATGACAGTTTTAACGTAACTTTATTCTTTCATGAGTTATTTTCAAGTTTATGACCACTTATAAAATGTGTTCAAGTGCTGCCCATTGTGATGGATTGTCAATGCAACTCTCTCTCCCAATCTAGACACACTGATAGCAACACCGCAGAAGAAATCTAGCACAGGCTTCCTTATCCATTGTTTCAGATGTTGCACATTTCGTATCTTCACAACATAGACAATTGCCTTCAGATGAGTGATGAGACAAACATTTTTGTGAATGGTGAGTTAACAAACAAAACCACCACTATTAGTCTGACACTAACCCACAGTGGATAGATCCCTCAAGACTGTTGGAACACAAATTTGATGGTATGGTGTGGTATATGGGGTACAAAGATAGTGGTCATTCTTCATCAATGGAAACCTCAATGCCACTGGATATCTGAAATTGCTACATGATGATGTGTTGTCCCTCTTTATGCACTGAGATGGCATGTTCCCTGAGTTTTCCAACCAGATGGTACATCACCACATATGTGTGTCAGGTCCGAGCATTCCAACATGTTTCCTCAAAAGTGGATTAGTTGTTGTGGGCCAGTTAAATGGCCACCAAGGCCACCAAGGTCTCCTGATCTGACCCCCTTAGACTTTTATCTTTTGGGTCATTGAAGGCAATTGTCTATACTGTGAAGATACAAGATGTGCAGCATCTGAATCAACGAATACTGGAAGCCTGTGCTAGCATTTCTTCACGGTGTTGCTAGCAGTGTGTCAAGAGTGGGAGAAGAGGGTTGCATTGACAATCCAACATAATGGTCAGCACATTCATGTGTAAAAATGATTCAACTACTTATAAGTTCCAGGAATAATTCCCAGGAACAACCAGCTCATTTATGACTAATATGACCCCTATTATGTAAAACATTTGTGAGGTCAGCACCATATAGTGTAAGGCTGCGTTCACACATTGCGTATTTTTGCGTGCTTTTTTGCGCGCGCTTTTTAAGATACGCAATGTGCCTTTTGTCTGACGACAAAGTGAATGGGAAATTCATTTTTCCGTACAGACACTGCGTAAAAATACGCAGCGCTTTTATAAGAAAAAGTGCCTGTGTAAAAAGAATACCATGTCAATTCTTTACGCAGCAGCGCCGCGCTTTTTCCTATAAGGGCGGGCGCTGCTGCATCTGTGTCACAGAGGGGAGGAAGAATCCTGGTTCCTCATCCCCTATGTGACATGTGTGACCTGCCCCCATTAGATTTCAATTGAACACAAATGTCCAAATTACTGGTATCCTGTGCTTTACTAACAAAACATACAAATCAAAATCACCATAGGATTTTCCCCTCAAAGGTATCCTTAGTGAAAGACAGTGATATGCACACTCTCTTTATACAAATAATTTCCTTATTAGTTAAAATGTCATATATATATTTTTAATAAAACCACTTTTCCATTTCATATTCATACCTTGCACCCCAATGCGCATATCGGCTTCTCCTTCGTCAGGGGGCATGAATAGTGCATGTGAGGGAGGGTTTAAAAACATACATCAACCAATTGCTGTTTAGCTATCCCCCCTTTATAACGCATCATCTGGCGCAGCCTATCAGCGGCCGCCGCGTTGCTACCTGGCGTCATAGGAGGGTGGAGACATGGATCACATGACCCATGGCTTGCCCACCCATAGAAATGCCGGGCAGCGTCGCCAACCCCGAGGCAGCAAAAAGAAATGTTACATATTATTTCTTGGAGACAAAAGGAAAACAGAGCAGCAAATCGAGGTGTGTGGGATTCCGGTGGCGAAAACCTCCATTAAGTTTTTGGGGATTCACCAGGGCTGCACAGCAGACACAGTTTATAACCTAAATTATACACCACTGATCTCTAAAATGGAGAAGCAATTGAGGGCTTAAGTGGTTTGCTATTGCCCTTGCTGGCAAGCAATGATCTAATCAAAATGATGTGCTTTCGAGATTGTTGGATCCCTGACAGATGATCCCCTTAATGTAGGTTACACAATGTTTTCTCTTCTTTCCTTTGGAGTGTAAAGAAAGTCAGGATTAGGCTAGGGTCACACTTGGAATGAGTTTTTTAAGTGCCTTAAAAATAAGCATGCGTTTCTGCATGCTTATTTCATTTCTGCATGCATTTTTTTTAGGTGCCTTTAAGCACCCATGCGTTTTTCCAAGCATTTTTGAATCTGCACCCCAAAAAAGTTCATGAACTATTTTTTGGTGCTGATCTAAAAACCATGCGTTTTGTAGAAAACTCATGCGTTTTTTAACATGGGCCCCAATGGAAAACACAAATGCGTTTTTGGATGCTACTAAATGGTACTAATGTACCATGCATTTTTGCATGTGTTTTTGAAGGTAGCTTCTCACATAAGTGCAAAAACGCATGGAAACTACTTTATCCATATGTTTTTGCTATTAGGGCATGCATTTTTGCTATTAGGGTATGCGTTTTTTGCATGGGGGCCTATGGATGCGTTTTTACATGCGTTTTTAAAAACTCAGGTCTCCAAAAAAGCATGAAAAAGCTGCAAGTGTGACCCCAACCTTAGCTTGAACACTTTAATGCAAACACCTGATCGGGAGGACTGAACACCCCTTATGTCAGAGCATACAACCTAACTTTGCCTCACCAGGCACTTAATAGATTGGTTAAGAGGGTCGGAGAGACATACAGACCGTAAATTAGAGGGCGAGTTGTGTAGTCCCTGGGGCTCTGGCTTTGTTATTGCATACTCCTTTGCCGTGTATTAGTCCGAAAATTATAAACTCCATGGTGTGTCGTGACACGCTAGCTACCTGGAACGCGGTGCAGAAAAAGATGGGACTTTCATGGAAAGTGTCCAAATACCTGGATCCCTGGGCGCACCAAACTTTAAGCTGGGAGTGAAACAAGCTCTTTAAGGAATTGAAAGAGAAAGAGGATGAAAGATGTCATGCATGAGATGGAGAGGAAGTGGATGACTGAGAAAGAAGTGGTGGAAAAATTTAATTTCGTTCCTTTCAGAGTATGCAATACTCACAGTTTAAAGAATTTGTTCATGAAAGCTCTATTAGAGATTAAGCAGGAATTGTGTAAAAGTGTTTTGGACGAACTGCTAGAATGTGATCTCTGTGCGAGAGTGTATAGCGCACTGAGAGAGACCTATCCCCGACAAGCGACCAGACGATTTTTAAAAGTTGGGTGAAGTAGCTACATGATCTGGATATAGCTGAAAATATTTGACAAGACTGGACACATTGAAGAAGACGTGATTAACAAAAAATGGATGGATACGCAGTATAGAATTATTCATAGCGCTGTCTGTGGTTTCAACCTCCAGATTCATGGGGATGGTGGAGGGCAACGGCGGACCTGCCTATGCGGAACACACCAACCTGTTCCATGGGATATGGAGTTGTAGAACAATACAAGATTTTTGGAGAATTGTCAAAAGCTTAATTAAGGGGATCTGGAGAGGGAACTGGGCACTAGATCCTTATGTCTGGATTTTTTATTATAGTAGGGAGGGGATCAAAGGAGAAGGATGTAGGACAACTGGGGCCAGGATATACTATAATACATAGCTTGTGATCATAGCAAAAAAGTGCATTTTACGGAAATGGATTTCAGAAAAGGCACACAATGTGAAGGAAGTGTTGACCAATTTAAAACATCCGATGCTTTTAGAAAAATTGGAGGCAGAGAGACATAAGACTAAATCTAATTTTTTTTTTAAAAATGAAGACAGTTCCTAGAGAGAAAATGCCCACGTGACAAAATCATCAGGGTAATGCAGTCTTTGTACAATTAGAGTGGTACTTATTGAATGGGGATTTTGAGGGTTTAGGCTGACGGTTTGTGATCTTCAGAGTTATAGAACACAGATAGCAGGGCTAATACTAATGGGGATCAGAGCAGAGTTGTTCGAGTAAGGGATGGTTTAGCATCAAAATTGGAAGATGATTTATACTGTTTGCACTGTTACTCTTCGGGGGTGGAGGGACGGGGTTATTTCCCTATTTCATTGTAAAGCATTGATATAAAGCCTTTATTTATATGTTTTGCTTATTTTGTAAAATGCTTAATAAGGATTGTTAAAAAAAAAATAGTTGCTTTTCCTTAGCTGCAATGCAACCTGCAACTCACTGTGACGTTTGCAAATGACATTTCAAGGTGGTTTCAATTCATTTTGCCTCTGGACATCCATTGCTCAGTGTTTAGGGAAGAACATATGATTTTCCAGTATGTGGCTCCTCTATGATCATTGTAAAGATGCATGGACTTTTCTTATATAACTCCAACAAATTCTGCAGCACTTCACAATTTAGAGGGTGCATGTACAAAATCAAACATGAAACATAAATAGAGTCAAGGAAACAATAACTTTTTTCAGCTCAGCCCACTTCAGTCCTCCTCCAGTTTCAATGGATTCATTTCCCGGCGCACTGGAACATTGCCAATGGTCTTGGAGAGCAGGGACGCTGATCAGGATAGTTGAAATTCCAGCAACAACAGGAAGCAAGAGGTTTATTAAAACGAGCAGAGCACTGGTATAACCTACGCATTTCAGCTAATATGACTTAGTCATAGCTGAATTGAATCCATGTCTAAGACGTGTTGGCTGAAATGCATAGAATTGTACAGTGTCCTCCATTGGAGCAACCTATGCTGCACTATAATTTAAACTTATCCTAATAAAACCCGTTTTAATGAATTCCTGCTTCCTGCTGTTATGGGATTTCAAATACGTATATACTCGTGTATAAGCTGACCCTGTATAAGCTGACCGCCCTACTTTTGCCCCCAAAACCTGGGAAAACCTATTGACTCGTGTATAAGCCGAGGGTGGACCCCAGCAAGGTATACAGCCCCCAGCAGTGTGGTATACAGCAGCCTCCCCAGTGGTATATACAGCAGCAGCCCATTGTATATACAGCCCAGCAGTGTTACAGCAGCGCCCCAGTGGTGTATACAGCAGCAGCCCCATTGGTTATACAGCAGCAGCCAGGGTTATACAGCACAGCCCAGTGGTATAACAGCAGCAGCCCCAGGGTATATACAGCAGCAGCCCCAGTGGTATATACAGCAGCAGCCCCAGAGGTATATACAGCAGCAGCCCCAGTGGTATATACAGCAGCAGCCCCAGAGGTATATACAGCAGCAGCCCCAGTGGTATATACAGCAGCAGCCCCAGAGGTACATACAGCAGCAGCCAGTGGTATATACAGCAGCAGCCCCAGAGGTATATACAGCAGCAGCCCAGAGGTATATACAGCAGCAGCCCCAGAGGTATATACAGCAGCAGCCCCAGAGGTATACAGGCCGCCCGCCCGCCACCCCCATCAGTATACAGGGTCCCCCCCTTGCTGCTGCAAACCCGTAAAGTAATAGATCATTATACTTATCCCTGTGGCCGCCCCGCTGCTCTGCACCGCGCTCCTCCGGGTCTTCATGCCTCTTCCGGCTTCTTCCGGCTTCCTCCTCTGGCACAGACAATGACGTCATTGCCTGTGCCCACCGGAGGAGGAAGCCGGAAGAAGCCGGATGAAGCCGGAGGAGCGCGATGGCGGCGGCGGGGACGGCCACAGGGATAAGTATAATGATCTATTACTTTACAGGTTTCCAGCAGCAAAGGGGGGGCCCTGTATACTGATGGGGGGGGGGCGCCTGTATACTGAGGGGGTGGCGGGCGGGGCAGCCTGTGCCATATGACTCGCGTATAAGCCAGGGGAGGACTTTTCACCCAATTTTTGGGCTGAAAAACTCGTCTTATATGCGAGTATATACGGTATTCTGATGAAAGATAAATGTGAAGTGCACTACAATGCAGAATATGAGATTTTTTTTTTCTTTGAAGGGATGAGTAAAAAATGAATACATATTGTGTTTTAGAACTAATTTTGGTAATTTAGGTTTACTCTTTACCTTGTTAGCAGAATGTAGAACAGGGTGAATTGGAGAGATGTGTTTGATGAGGGGATGTCCAATCATTAATGAATTACAGTAGTCAGTAAAGAATTACAGTAATTATTAGAGATTTACCAGTTTATCCAGATGCCGTGAGTGTTCAAGTGATTACATTTAAAAGAACAACATTTTTCCATAATCTTAAAAACTATTATGGCCAACGTGAGAAGCATGCCAGACACTTAAAGGAAACCTGTCACCTAGTTTAAGCCCCCCAAGCTGTCACTACCTGTCCCTGCACCTTCCTATTACTAATCTAACTATCCCTCTCTGTCCTACCTGTGTGCTGTGATGGTGTATAAAGTGCTTTTTATACTTACAGGTTGCTAT
Organism: Allobates femoralis; assembly: GCA_033576535.1. Taxonomy (NCBI): domain Eukaryota; kingdom Metazoa; phylum Chordata; class Amphibia; order Anura; family Aromobatidae; genus Allobates; species Allobates femoralis. The sequence continues at coordinate 158,035,732 of JARQOC010000002.1, read as the reverse complement.
GGAAACAAAGCAGGGGGCTACTGTTAGTAGCCCCACTGGGCATCCTCTTTCGCTATCTGTCCCCTCTTTATCACGCCCCAATGGGCGTCCTCATTGCCTTCTGTAAATCCTCCTATATTTGGAAATGCCTGCCCTTCTCATAGTATTACGCCGAGCCGGAGCATCATATGCTCGGTGCATTGTGGGGCTGGTCACGTGGGATGGCCAGGCTCCCAGCGCATGCGCACTGGGCATAATGAAACCGGGCCATCCCACGTGATCAGCCCCACAATGCACCGGGCCGGATATGACGCTCCGCCTCGGCACAATACTATGAGAAGGGGCAGGCATTTCCAAACATAAGAGGATTTACAGAAGGTAATGAAGACGTCCATCGGGGTGTGATAAAGAGGGGACAGAGAGTGAAAGAGTAAACCCAGGGGGGCTACTAACAGTAGCCCCTGCTTCGTTACTATAACAACCTGTAAGAACAAAAAGCATTTTATACACCATCACAGCACACAGGACAGAGAGGGATAGTTAGATTAGTAATAGGAAGGTGCAGGGACAGGTAGTGACAGCTGGGGGGCTTAAACTAGGTGACAGGTTCCCTTTAATACATGAAGAAATTGATGAATACCATCTACTTCACGTTGTCAATTTTGTAACTTTCTGAGGTGTATTTTGCTATGCAAATTTCCCCCATTTTTATCTTTTACAGTCTGATCTGTCAATGTAAGACCTGGAGGAGACATGACAGCTACTTGACAGTGTTCAATGCTCACTGAAGATCTTGACACTTTTCAAGGCTGTTCATCCATTGGCTTGACAGTAGAAGCTGTGAATGCATTTAATGTACAGCATGATAATAATAATAATATACAGAATACTACTATAATACTGCATGTTATATATGTGAATGTGGACTTCACTGTGTAAAATAATTTTCATGTATGAATAGATTTGCTGTTAAATACCCAACCTCCATCTTACAAGTAGGTAATTATTCTGTATTTGAAATGTTAAAAAGAAACTGGGAAAAGTTGGCAGTTTCTTAATGCTGTGAAAAGAATACATTTCGTGTATAACTTAATCCATTTTTTTCCCTGTTGCTTTTCAATAGTATCAAATAAAGCTGTACTCAAATAGACTAAGCATACCTGGCATAAATCGAGGCCGCAGTACATACATTTGTCTTTGTCTTGTATCCTGGCAAAAAATATGATAATTATGAATGCATTTTAATTATGTATTAAGTGTGGCAATTTGGTAGAAACAATTTAAGCTTATATACTGGATAATGAGAAGTTGTACATTTTTTTTACTTTGTGAATCAACTTGCAGAGGTGCATGGTGTGTTACTGTACGTGTATTAGTGTTCTGTTATAAGGCTACTTTCTCATCAGTGTTTTTAGCAATTCCGGCAGATCAGGCAAACTTGAACTCCAGGTTTGCCTGATCTCCCGGTTTTAATACACGGCGATTTTTGAAAAAAAAAAAACCAAGCCGTCACACTTGTGGTAGGATTGCGGTAAGTCTGCATTCCGGCTAATGCATTCTCTATAGAACCTGAGGACATCTGCGGTATTTGCGTTTTTACCGTGATCCGGCCAATCAAGCACTTGCCGGAATGGACAAAAACCGCTGCTATCTGTTGTTTTAAACAAGTGCCACATTTGCAAGATCGCGGCAGAAACGCAAGTGCCGCACATATCCGCAAGCTCTATAGGGAATACATTAGGCAGAACACAGTCTTGCCGAATGCGTTTTTTTTGCAAAAATACAGGATTCTGCAGGATTTGTAAAACCGCAGATGTGAAAGCACCCTAACACCTTGTAATAATCATCATTTAACCAGGACAGATAGTTAACCTCTAAGTATAATCAATAAAAGCTACTATTTTCAATGGTTGAACAGATTTATACATGTCACCTTCTAAATGAAGCTACATTTTGTCATTTTTAACCTTGTTCTTCATCCCTACATTCCAAGAGCCATATCTTTTCTTTGTGTTGCTATTGATTTTCGAACGTTAATTTTTCCCCTAAATTCTATTTGTTTTGAAACAACTTGCTGTAAATCTCAGGGGTTACAAAGCCTGTAATTGGCCAGAAAAGATGTGAATCACTCTGAAATGTTTTAGAACTCTGTCTCAATTTTTAACTCCTTCATGACCAAAGACACATTGGTACGTCTTTGGTTGCCTTCCTTCCTTTCATGCGAGCTCACACGCTCAGCTCGCATTGGTCCCTGTACATGCCAGATGATATGATAAACCAGCATATGTACAGCTAACACGTGTGGGTGGATCACTCTTAAATCATTGATAACGCTGTCAAAACACTGACTGTGCAATCTAAAGCGCCGCAGCAGGGATCACACTATTCCCTCCGCAATTGGAAACTCTGTGATGCTATTACTGGGTGTTGATGTGTTGACATGATAGCCAGGAGTCAGAAGAGGATCCCTGTCACTGTAACGACTCACTTCATTTCGATGCCCACCGAGTGCTCACATTCACAGGAGGTGATCATTTGTGCTATGCAGAGCTGTGGATCATCATGGCTCTGCACTGCACAAGCAATTGGACTGTGCAGTGTTGAGGTGACCTAAGGGGCTTAGTAAAATAAAGTAAAAGTGAAAAAAAAAAATAAATAAATAAAACTTAAAAGTTAAAATCACCCACTTTTGCCCCATTGAAAATAAAACTATAAAAAAATACACGTATTTGGTATCAACGCGTTAAAAAATGCCAGATCTATCAAAATATAAAATCAATTAATCAGATGTGTAAACTGTGTAAAAGAAAACAGTCAAAACTCCAAAATTGGCATTTTTTCCCTTTTTTTGTGTTGTTCCAATACAAAGGAAATAAATAGGTGAATAACAAAACATGTAACTGCAATAATATGCTGGACTACACCAATCTAATAATAAGCAACCTATCTAAACATGGCTCCTCATCTATGTCGTGAGTAAGCTTTTCAGTAGTATTTGCTCGTTACTTTATTATTAATTTTAGCTACATTACAACAATAAATCATGTTGGTGGCAAAAGTGGACATAACTTCTATTTTCCCAAATCTAAAAAAACATGTTATACTAAAATGCAGTGATAGCAGTTCTTAGAAATATTCTGTGCAATTGTGGGTAAAATAATATTTAATGTATGACTCCAGCATTTCAGTTTCGAATACAAATGATATAGCCATTCTGGTTATGCCTCCTTTCTGTATTATTCAGTCTAAATGTGGCAAGGATTATTGCAGTATTGTGAACAGCCCTGAACTAAACGACAAGGTCATCAAGCACATCAACTTTTAACAGGATATCTGTCTGAGCACTGCATCATACTCTATACGGTATAATAAGATTATTAGTCATGAAGAACATAGAATTTGATACTTACAACAGTACAACAGTCATTGGCCTGAGTACAATGTGATAGCATATAGCAGGAGAGAAGTGATAATCTGCTTTATCAATTTGTTTTGTAAGTCTAAGTGGTCATCGCTTACTCCATTGTTGACCAATATAAGGATTGTGATTTGCTTTTAGTGCTTTTATAAAAAATGATGTGCCAGATTTGATGTTAACATAAAACGAAATGATTCTTAATCCCCCTAGTTTCAATATATTGTTCAAAACGGTCATGTTTTATGATTTTCAATCTTTAATGGAATCTATATCACAATAAAAAAAGAGAGATTCACAAAACCAAAGTACCTTTATATGAATTTACATTATAAGCTTCCCCTCCCTCCCCCCAAGAAAGTAGTCCTCTTTTAAAGGGAATCTGTTATCAGGTTTTTTGCTATGTAATGTGAGGACAGCATGAGTTCGGGGGTCAAAACACTGAATTCAGCGATGTGTCACTGTTTATGAGATTATCACTGCCCTGGCTGTGAGCAGTTTTACAACCATGCCCTTCCTCTGATTAGCAGCTCATGTTGATAGACAATGTAAACAGAAACCTATGGTGTGGGTAGGGTTAGTTTTCTGAGCTCAGCTACATGCAATATCTAAGAACTCGCATTGTGTCACAACTGCTGCACACAGTAATCTAAGTTATACATCATTGAAATCAGGTTCACTTTTCCTACATTATGCTGCTCTCAGAGAGGAGCTAAAAATCATAGTGATAAATTCCATTTAAAATCCCATTTAAATGATGTTCTAGAAATGCTGAGGTAGGGTGTAAAAGGCTCTTAGCCCCATGAAAATGCCATCCTCATAGCACCCCAGGCACCAGTACTTCCCAAAGAAGGTCAATCAGTATTATCATCGTCAGCCAGAAAATCCAGAAAGAATAACTGTCTAGTGGGACAATAGAGCACTTAAATAGCCTATCATCTGCAACACCTCCATACAGTGATATGAGAAATAATAAACATATTGGTGGATGCGTACAAAACTATGTACATTAAACAAATATGTATTTGTCGCCAATAACAGCCAATCAAAGTGCAGCTTTTATTTTGCAATCTATTTGAAAATTAACACTAGTCTGTGATTGCTTGTTTAAGGCAACCAAAAAATGCTAAAGTCCAGGCTGCATCCCGACCACTCAGCAGCTCTATATGCCTGTGCCTATTTCCCTTGAATACAAAGCTTTTTGCTTTTTCTTCTCAAAAACGTTTGTTTAAAATTTTAATTTTTTTTAACTAAACTAGTAATCTGGTAGAAACTGAATTTTAAAGTAATATTGCAAATATTCTACTACAATAGAAACCATTAATTCACACCTCAGTGTAGAAGAAGTTTTCATATGGTGCATAGAATATTTCCAATTGCTACAGCTGATGTCCTAGAAGATGTCTATACTGATATATTGGACTGGACAGATTCAGACAGCTCTATCAACTGAAATCACTGTATACCTGTGTATGGCAGCTACAGGTCTGTGCTCCAAGGGCCCAATTCAATAAGACTAGCAAAGTACATGCAAGTATTAATGATGTGCATACTGTGGAGACAGGGATCAGTGGGTGCTTTCATCTGCTGGCACAACTGTCTTTAGAAAGACAACATAGACCCAAGCTCATCCCAACTGAACGCCCGAGCTCCTTACCCGTGGGCAGAACACTACTCAGACAACACAGGGTGAGGGAACCACAATATTAAGGCTTTATTGGATCAACCCAAATAGTTAACAGCATATAACACATAACCAGCAAAACATAAAATGTGACAGGCAAGAGTCTCACCCTCCGCTGGCTCACCAGGAAATTAAAAGGTTCTGCTGTGGTTTCTTCCTTAAGTAGACTTTGATATCCTGTTGGAAGAGAAAATTGCTTTGTATGCTGATGATCTCCTGTTGTTTCTTGGAGATCCAGAGGGATCATTGAGCTGTGCCATGCAGATCATTGAAAGATTCGGGACAATATCGGGATTGAAGATTAATTGGTCCAAATCTGTACTGTTCAAAGTAGATCGGGGAGTGGAGTGGTCAGAGAGAAATGTAGAGGCGAATAGGTTGCAGTGCACGGAGGTATTTAAATATTTGGGGGTGCAGGTTTCTATGCCTATTTCAGATTACTTAATGTCAATCTTGTGCCTTTGGTTAAAAAACTCCGAGAGAAGATAGAGGTTTGGGTTAAGTTGCATTTAACGGTGGTGGGGAGGATCAACCTTCTTAAAATGATTATAATGCCCAAATTACTTTACATCCTACACAATGCACCTATCTAGATTTCCAGGAAATGGTTTAGGTCACTAAATAGTTTGTTTAGAACCCTGGTATGGGGGCAAGAATTCGATTAGAGATACTTCAAAGGCCCAAAGACGAGGGGGGGTTAGCACTCCCGAATCCTGAATTGTATTTCTTAGCGGCTCAAAGCCAACACTTTAGGGGATGGGCATGTCCGGGGGGGAAGGGGTCCCTACGGTATCTCCTGGAGCACTGTATGAGTGGGAGACCAGTAATGGAAGGCCTGGAAGGGAGGTCTGTGAAACAGCTGGGAGGCGCCAGTCCCACGCTGGACCTGATACAAAGGGTTTGGGATTCATTGAAGAAGGTGAGAGGGATACAGGGAGTAACCAAGTATATGCCCATATGGAATAACAATGGTCTCCCTTAGTTACAAAAAATTGGGACTATAAGAGAATGGGATGCCAAAGGAATAACTCGGATGGATCAAATTTTGGAAAATGGGAATATGAAGTCATTTCAACAGTTGCAGGGAGAATTTTTACTATCGGGCATGGAGTGGTATCATTATGAACATGTTAAACATGCCATTAAATCCCAGAGGAATACACAAAATATGAAGGTGGAAGTAGACCTGGTCCTTGATTATGTCTGCCAGGAGGGATTACCAGAGGGGTTATCTCGAGCACATACAGGGATCTTATGCACACATTTTTGCTTAAGTTTCCACTGAAGGTAAGGGAAAAATGGGAGGCAGAGCTTGGGCATATTGAGAACGATGTATGGGAGACCATCTTGGAATATATTCCAAAGCTCTCTTTAAGTGAACCTGCAAGATTGTCACATATCTATGTAGTCCACAGGGTTTATAGATCACCACTATGACTGTATAAAATGGGGCTGAGGAAACCTCTGCATGTCCTAGGTGTGGGAGTGACGGTGCGGGTATACTCCACATGATGTGGGAATGCCCCAGGTTGGCCACATTCTGGTCTGGAGTATTGCATATGATTGGAGTGGTGTACGGATGTGTGGTTTCTGGAGATCCTGTTACATGCTTGTTGGGGTATGTGGAGGAGATTCCAGTTGTGTCTAATATGAAAATAGCCATTGCAAGGTTATTCTACTGTGCTAGGAAATTAATTGCGCAACATTGGACTGGGACTGACCCTCCTACTAACGAGGAGTTTTCCAAACGAGTGGAGTATATCATACAACTAGAAAGGGGCATCTATGAAAAGAGAGGGAAGCAATCCCTACATGACATCATATGAGGACCATGGATTCAGTTTAAAGGATTGTGAGATCTGCTGTACGTTCTGAGGTGTGCGGGAGGGAGGATGAGCTGCTGACGTGGGAGGAAGCCAGATTATGGGAAAACAACATATAGTTCCTTGCTGCATTGTTTGTGAAGGGTATGGAGGGAGGTACTGCTGCCGGGGGATGGAGAGGGTGGGGGTGGGGTTCATATTAAAATGATTGTATTTATGCCATGCTAAATTGTAATTACATGCATGTGTTTATCAAAAGTTCAATAAAAAAGTATTTGATTTAAAAAAAAAAGACTTTGATATCCCAGCTGAATCCCAATATTCGATGCTGAAGTCCATGTGGTAATACAATACAGGTTCTGATCCCTTTGGTCAGCATCGAAGTGCCTAGGCCTGTGGTTATGGCCTGCCAATCTGATCCATAGATCCTAGATTAGCAGCATGTATCAAGTCTGCGGGTCAAATGAACAGTCCTCCTTATATGCTTGAGCACTCATTGCAGGACATTGGGGGTTTCACTATTGGTGGAATAAGACTGTGCTCTGATTGGCTAGATTTTAAGCTGCTTGGACAATGTTCATTTAAATGATGTGGCAGAGAGGGGCCAAGCAAAGCAAAGCCCATCCACTCTGCCATCCATAACAACAAACAATGGTGGCTGAAGTAATTTCCATAGAATCAGCAATACACATCTTTGGAGAGTAAATGGTTCACATCCTTATCTGTCTTTGAGTCTCTGACACAGGAGTGAGATAATTACATTAGTAAACTTTAAACACAAGCAGATTCCTACAAGTCTTGAAGAAACAATGAGTGGCTTATCACAAGTAACTAAACAAAATAACATCATGTATGGCTAAATGTTAAGAAACTTAACTCATGCTATGCATTGAAAAATTCCATGTCATCATATTCCTCCCCTTCTTAAATTAGCCAGACAGGATAGGCTTCCAATTATCCTTCTCCACCTTTCGGGACAGCACATCCGCATTTCCATGGTTCTTGCCCTCTTTATGTGAGATGGAAAAATTGTAAGATTATAACGCCAGACTCCACCTGAGCAAGCGTCCGTTGTCTCCGGCAGTGTGATTTAGTCAACTCAATGGATTGTGGTCAGTGAGGACTGTGAACTCATTGCCATACAGGTAGGGTTGCAATTTTTTTAGGGCCCAGACAATGGCCAGGCATTCTTTTTCTATGGTGGCATAGGCCCTATCTCGGCCCAACATTTTCCAGGAGAGATAAGCTATCAGATGTTCCTCACCGTCAGCCCCCATTTGTCTAAGTACAGATCCTAGTCCTGTGTACATCTGTTTGAACGATGAAGCTGCGGCGGAAGTCAGGAGCACTCAGGACTGGTTTGAGTATGTCTGACAACTGTCACTTCTGTGATGGATAAAGCCATTCCCCCAGTGATACATCTTTTTCCACCATTTCTCTTTTGGGGTCCACTAATTGGTCTGGTATCTGGTCCATATCTGGGTCATCTAAATCGGAACAACAAACTGCTAAGTTGGTGGCTTCTCGCTCCTTATAAGCTTTTAGCCTATTGACATGGTAGGTACGCTCACGAACACCTGCTCGATCCAGGGCCACTGTGTAGTCAGTATTGCCACATTTCCTGGTAATGGTAAATGGACCTGCCCACATGGTTTGAAGCTTGTTTTTTTGTACCGTTACTAGTACTACGACCTTCTGTTCACAGGCGAATTCTCTGAGTCAGGCAGTGAGGTTGCGACTTCATTTTTGCCTTTCCTGAGCCACTTCTAAGTTCCGTGGGCTAACGCCATGAGCTGCCTCATCCTTTCCCAAAACTTTTGAACATAGTCCAGTATGGGAACCTCTTCTGTGGGGAAGGTGCCCTCCCAACTCTCTTGTACCAGCTCTAGCGGTCCTCATACTTTTCGGCCATACAGCAATTCGAAGGGGGAGAACCCAGTGGAGTCTGGCGGCACCTCCCAGTAAGCAAAAAGGAGCTGCTGCAGGTTTTTCTCCCCAGTTCCCCCCTCAGACTCTACATAATGGCTAATGAGATGTTTAAGCCTTCCGTTGAAACCCTCACACAATCCAATTGTTTTAGGATGGTAGGGGGTTGTGCACATGGGGCAGACTCCATGTTTCTCCCAGAGGGTCTGAATCATTTCACTTTGGAACTGTGCCCCCTGGTCAGTTAATACTTCCTACGAAAACCCTACCCGGCTAAAGATGTCCAGTAGAGCTTGAGCCACGTGCTCTGCATCTATGGAGGACAAGGCAGCAGTTTCTGGGAGCCGGGTGGCAAAGTCTACCAGGGTGAGGATGAATCTTTTTCTGCTGTGGCTGGGGATGGCTAAGGGGCCTACTAAATCAATGGCAACTCTCTAGAACGGTTCTCCTATCAAGGGCATGGGTTAGAGTGGGGCACGACATGGGACTCCTCCCATACCTTGATACACTGGACAAGAGGCTCTGTATTTCTGCACTTCTTGAGAGACCCTTTGCCAAAAAAAATGATGCAACAGGTGGGTCCGGGTCTTTTTAGTCCCCATGTGCCCAACTGCAGGAATATCATGAGCTAAGCGCAATAGTTGGGGTTGGTATTGCTGGGGTACCACAAGCTGATGTACATGGGTCCAGGGTTTTTCTGGGCTGGATGTGGGCTTTCCTCGATATAAGAGGCCTTTTTCCCATCTATACACATCCCTTTGATTTCCTCCCCCAGGTTCGGCAGCCGCACTACAAATAAGCTCTAGGGTGGGATCTGTCAGTTGGACTTCCCAGAACTCCTTACGCTCTATCTCCCCCCAGTCAATGGCCACAGTTTTGTTTGATATACTCACATTTGTTGTCTAAATGGAGGAGGCTGAAGACTGAGGAGGAGGGTTATCCTCGGATGGGTTGGTAGAAAGATCTGCACAAGGATGGTGATTGGCTTGGCTGCGGGTGATGGCGATGACAAACTGGCTGGATAGTCCTTGTCCTAGGTCATTTCCCAAAATAACAGGGGTTGGGAGGCCGTCCATGAGCCCCTCTTCACCCTCTCCCCATTCAGTTCCCCATACTTCCCTGGTCAGTTCGTGCCAGAGGGATGTTCGAGCGTTGGCCCCCTGCAAGTGAGATGGTCACTTGGAAGCCCAGTAAATGATGTTCTGTGGGAACAATATCTGAGCTGCCCAGGGTGATGGAATCTCCAGTGTCTCGAAGTCCCTGAAACCTGTATTTCATCGACCTTGACCTTCTGGATATGGCGATAGAGGTTGGATGGTGTTCAGTGTCTGACCTGCCATAGGGTGTGGAGCGGGTAAATCACTTCCTCAGCTACTGGTGTTTCTTGGGGGTAGCATTCCCCAGGCCTTGCTGTTTCATCTCGGTATATGTTGACTGGTTGGACTGGCAGACGGGCTCCAGACATGGGGCCCCAACTTTGAAGACACTCTTTGGCCATGTGTCCAAGGCGCACACACATATAACAGCGCCATGAGTTAGGCAAGTCACGGGCCCTGTTGGTAAACCTTTGTCCTGTTGGGGCTTCTGCAGTGTACAGAGTTAATCCAGCACGGGAGTCTGGAGGTCGCTTGAATCCATGATTGGGGGACCTCCTGGGATCGGTGAGCCTATCGGGTCTCCAGCTGGATCGGTTAACTGTAAATTCATCAGCCAATCGAGCTGCTTGCTCTGGGGTGTTGGGCTTCCGGTCAGCTACCCATTCATGTATTTCCTGGTCTGTATTCTCCAGAAGCTGTTCGAGCAGTATCACATCCCAGATGGCAGCAGCGGAGTGGGCAGCTTGACCATCGAGCCAGCGGTTACAGTGTCATCGGACTTGACTGCCAGATTCAACGTAGGAGACACCCTGACAAGACAGTCTGAAACTTAGTGTGATATCTCTCGGGGGTTATGGTATAATGAGCCAACCGAGTGTCCTTAATAATTCCGTAGTCCAGTCAGTCCTGAGGCCAAATGATCGGACAGGCTCCTGGGCCTGGCCAGGCAAGCTTGTCCACAGGTATTTGGTCCACTCAGCTGTGGGCACCTGGTGCATACGAATTAGCATCTCAAAGTTTTGCAAGCGTTCATCTATCTCAGTGCTGGATCATTAAACACTGGCAAGTCCCTGTAGCGAAGATGACTTACTTGGTGGTGGTCTATCATGGAGGTAGGCACTGGTGGTAAGGAAATTGGAAATCCCAACACTCATTGCAAAACACAAGCCCTCTCTTCTCTTGAAGCATCAGGCCCCAATGCAGCCAACAATTCCTTGTCTCGGTCTGCTTGGGACTGCTTTGTTTCCAGATTGTCACTGGATCCAGGATGAGACACACAGTTTACATCCTCTGGTACAACATCGGCGGGGTCCTCATCATCCTCCTTATCACACTGGGTCTCCCAATTGACCAATTTCTGGATCAACTCCAACCGAGTGTCAGTGTTGCTGTATCCAATCTTTTGCCTCTGGCACAGATCCTGTAGCATCCATTTACTGCTGCGGTCATTTTCCCTCTCTGGTCCTCGTCCCATAGCTGAGCTGGTGGGTTTGGACATGGCAGCGTACGTAACCTGTATGCCCAACCTATGGCCTGCTGGGTATGCTTATATGCCTCCCTGGTTGTTGAGCCCTTGGATGGTGTCCACGAACATCTGTAGTAGTATACCACCGCTGCCACCAATTGTGGGGTCAGGGGGCGCTCTCGTCCACTGGCCCAGCCACCTTTAGAAAGACAACATGAACCAGGGCTCATCCCAACTGAACGCCTGAGTTCCTTACCCATGGGTGGAACACTACTCAGACAACACAGGGTGAGGGAACCACAATATTAAGGCTTTATTGGATCCCCAAACAGTTAACAGCATATAACACATCACTAGTAAAACATAAAATGTAACAGGCAACAGTGTCTCACTCTCCGCTAGCTCACCGGGGAATTTCAAGGTTCAACTGTGGACAGGGTTTCTTCCTTAAGTAGACTTTGATATCCTAGCCGATCCCAACCCAGATTCGATGCTGAAGTCCATGAGGTAATATAATACAGGTTCTGATCTCCTTGGTCGGCACCTAAGTGCCTAGGCCTGGGGTTACGGCCTGCCAATCTGATTCGTAGATCCTACATTAGCAGCATGTATCAAGTCTGCTGGTCAAATGATCAGTCCTCCTTATATACCTGAGCACTCATTGCAGGACATTGAGGGCTTCACGATTGGAGGAATAAGAGTGTGCTCTGATTGGCTAGATTTCAAGCTGCCTGGATAATGTTAATTTAAATAATGTAGGCAGAGAGGGGTCAAAGCGAAGCCCATCCAGTCTGCCATCCATAACAGCAAACAATGGTGGCTGAAGTAATATACATAGAATCAGCAATACACATCTTTGGAGAATAAAAGGTTTACATAATTATCTGTCTTTGAGTCTCTGACACAGGGGTGAGATAATAACATTAGCAAACTTTAAACACAATCACATTCCTACAAGTGTTATAGAAACAATGAGTGGCTTATCACAAGTAACTAAACAAAAAACATCATGTCTGGCTACATTTAAAGAAACTTAACTCATGCTATGCATTGAAAAAGTCCATGTTGTCACACATACAATGTAATCATTAAAGCACATCTTATCACTGATATGTTCTTTAGCAAGATTGTTATTCCAGTTAGAGACCGGAGTATATTCCTAAGGTAACATTTAAAGATTTTTTTGGGTGAGCTTTGCCATGGCCTGTTGCAATCAAGTTAATCTCACTTTGATGGATTAGGTGGATGCTGATGTAAAAATGCTAAAAGTAGCAAGATTTTTTTCTGCGATATCAAGTAGTGAAAAAGTTATGCGACTTTTCAAAGTTTTTGTTGGGAATAATCTCACTTTGAATTGAGGCTCTGACTTCTAAAATAGCACAACAATGGCTGCATTATAACTACATGAAGAAGCTTGTCATTTATCACTTTAAAGCTAGGTTCACACATCCGTGAGAAAGATAGTTAGGGCTCCCCCACATAAGTGCCACATGAGTGCCTAACACGGATAATGGCTATACAGTATTTTGGCATATAACTCTCAGATCTATGTTATTCTACAGGCAGGAGAAAAACATCTCAGCATGCTGCGATTGCTAGTGTATATCGGATGGTGCGCACCCATCCAAGTCTATGGGTGTGTGCAAAATATTGGACTGCACGCCAACACAGACAATGGAGAAGATAGAGGAATTATAATATTCATCTTCTCTTTATCTCTTTATCTGAGCCCTGATTTTCGTATGGAAGAGAATTGGATACCAGTAAATGCAATTGTCAGAGTTTAAGACAGGTATCATTAGCATGATTGGCTACACATGAATTATTCTACAGCCGTGTGATGCTAGCCTTAAGGTCAGGAAATCTGCTATTAGGTGAGGAATTGTGATCCAAATATGGAAAGAGAGACATGAAGTTTTGGCTTCTAAGAGTATAATCCTGATAGGCTGGAGTCACACTGATGTGTAACTCGCATGTGTGCTCTGTGAGGAAATCTTGCATTGCATTCGTGGCCATCAGGCAGCTTGGATCTGCAAGTTATCTGTCAGTATCTGATCACTTGCACCCATACACGTGTATGGGCACAAGTCAACCATTTGGCTGCATTTGGCAGACATGCAAGTGCAGTGTGATATATGCTGACAATGGAGGAGTCGGGAATATTAATATCTCCCTCTACTCCGCAGCTGTGATCAGATAGCAGGATTGGATCACAGAGTCAGATCACAGATACATGACAGTCGTCTCACGCTCACAGCAGAGCCTAAGCTGAATGTCGTAAGTGTATCATATGTTATATTTCCGCATGATGCATATGTCAGTGTGACTCCAGCCTTATTGTTATATATGGGCAGCACATTTAGTTGACATATCTGTGTTTTATGTAATCCATAATTCTACCATGTTGGGCTGAGGTTTCTTAGCATAAAGAAAATTGTACCCCAATGGCCCTTGTTCTATTTATACAAAACTGTATATAAAATTTTGTTTTAAGTTTGTTGTTATCATGTGTAAACTCAGGTAAAATTATCATTAAGAATGAATGGGATATCTAATCAGGCCAGATACTACTGGTAATTGGCTCAAAACTTATATCGCTAAATGGAAATGTCTTCTGTTTGAGCTTGGAAACAAATTAAACTATATGGACCAGCACTCTCAGAAATATACTCTGGTACCCTAGAAAGTCAGTGTGACCCTGGCTTTGGGTTACATTATATGTGTCAATAGGTCTGAACCCCCATAGGAGACGGATTGTTTCCCGGTGGATTCTCCCCTTAAGACCCAGACAATGAGGTTAGGACTAGTGCGTTCTTCACCCATAGAACCAACAGAGGTTCATATCTGTATAGACTTTGTTTGTCTTATGTTAGTTTTTTGGGGGGTGGGATACACGTTGTAAAACACTAGCACTGTTTTCACCAATCCACACAGGATTTTTTAAAAAGATTTATTACATTATATGTGAACATTCAAAAAATAATTAGGAGGGAAATGTAATAAAGGGAAAATTCACCTAATTTAGAGAACACTAGCCGCAAAGTCCTGGATAGCTATAAACAAGAGCTGTACAGAGATTGTCAGTATGCCTCCATTTTATGGCTTCATTTATACTTTTTGACTGCTATGGGTAATTTACTTAAAATTATAGATACAGTACATATACAAATAGCCAAAGCCTCTAAATATCTTTACATATTATGGACAATATGGTATGATTCAAAAGAACATTAGTTATTAAGAAATTATGAATGTCTTAATACTAAATGATTTTGAACTATTGTGCAATTATATTGTGTAAATTATTGTTTAAATTGAACCTCTTCACCTGTACATCCAACATCACCCCCCCCCCTGTTCATGTTGTCTTGGTCCGGGGGATATTTTCTCTACCTTGCTGCTTTTGTATTTTGTAAAAAAGGCCAGATTACGAGGGATAGATGACTAATTTAAGGTATCTTTAAAATGGCAGAAACTCTAGGATAAGATAAAAGTATGAAATACTGAGCAGAAGTGACCCAAGGTTGGACAATTGCTTAATGAGCAACAGACATCTTTTTTGGTACAAAGTAACATAACTATCATAATATAGCAGACGTTGCCATTAAAGTTAATCATTGATGTAATGACAAGATGATGTTCTCAGCAATATTCTGCGAAAGAACTTGGGACCCTGACATTTATCTGAATGTTACTTTAACTTGTGCCACTATAGAGGAGAGAATATATGTATGTGACATTGAATTCTCCTAAATGCTGATTTTTTCTTTCGCTTTCACATGCACCCAAGGTGATGGCTGCTGGCCAACATTTTTCTAACTGCTGAGGGCCATAAAGGAGATTAAAGAAAAAACGTACTCACCTTACTGCCCACCTTAATGGCCCTTCCTCTCCTCAGTTCACCTGCTTGGATATATATGGGGTATCTTTTTATCACCAAGGTGAGCACTGACATGCTCACACGCTAGGAATTTCAGGAAAGAAAGGTGTGCTACGGTCCGCGCTGCCAGAAACATCAAGGAAGACCCAAGACGAAGTTTTGATCCAAGCCTTCTTTATTCACCTCCTACGCGTTTCAGTGCCCACCTGGCACCTTCATCGTGCGTGGAGTCGGTGGAGGTCCAGCGGCAGCCATCAGGACACTATACTACATGCGCACAAGCCAGTTGTGGGTCACACAACTGGAGCAGGTGAGCGAATTAAGTTTTTCACCGCAGAAATTTAGTGTCTAGTGATAAGGGCACTATTGCGCCTCTTGTCCCCCTCCCCTCTCTCTTTCTATGCTCACACGCTAGGCTCGGACTTTCAGATGTGATGAAGCCTTGAATGGTTCTGTGTATGGTCATAGCAATGTCATGAATGATGACACAATCTTTTGCACATTTGTGCAGAAACCCTCTGGGTTCTAGCCCGCTGTGGAGACCACAGAGATTAATCAGGGTCATTAAAATCACAAGGGACAACTTCTCTGCAACCCAATTTCTTGAAAAATGTACAGTCATGGCCAAAGGTTTTGAGAATGACACCAAAATTATATTTTCACATGATCTGCTGCCCTCTGGTTTTTATTTGTGTTTGTCTGATGTTTATATCACATACAGAAATATAATTGCAATCATATTATGAGTACCAAAACGTTATATTGACAGTTAGAATGAGTTAATGCAGCAAGTCAATATTTGCATTGTTGACCCTTCTTCTTCAGGACCTCTGCAATTCTCCCTGGCATGCTCTCAATCAACTTCTGGACAAATCCTGACTGATAGCAGTCCATTCTGGCATAATCAATGCTTGCATTTTGCCAGAATTTGTTGGTTTTTGTTTGTCCACCCGTCTCTTGATGATTGACCACAAGTTCTCAATGGGATTAAGATCCGGGGAGTTTCCAGGCCATGGACCCAAAATCTCTATGTTTTGTTCCCTGAGCCATTTAGTTATCACCTTTGCTCTATGGCAAGGTGCTCCATCATGCTGGAAAAGGCATTGTTGGGCGCCAAACTGCTCTTGGACGGTTGGGAGAAGTTGCTCTTGGAGGAAATTCTGGTACCATTCTTTATTCATGGCTGTGTTTTTAGGCAAGACTGTGAGTGAGCCGATTCCCTTGGCTGAGAAGCAACCCCACATGAATGGTTTCAGGATGCTTTACAGTTGGCATGAGACAAGACTGGTGGTAGCGCTCACCTCTTCTTCTCCGAATAAGCTGTTTTCCAGATGTCCAAAACAATCGAAAAGGGGATTCATCAGAGAAAATGACTTTACCTCAGTCCTCAGCAGTCCACTTTCTGTACCTTTTGCAGAATATCAGTCGGTCTCTGATGTTTTTTCTGGAGAGAAGTGGCTTTTTAGTTGCCCTCCTTGAAACCAGGCCTTGCTCAAAGAGTCTTCGCCTCACAGTGTGTGCAGAAGCACTCACACCAGCCTGCTGCCATTCCTGAGCAAGCTCGGCACTGCTGGTAGTCCGATCCTGCAGCTGAAACAGTTTTAAGATATGGTCCTGGTGCTTGCTGGTCTTTCTTGGGCGCCCTGGAGCCTTTTTGACAACAATGGAAGCTCTCTCCTTGAAGTTCTTGATGATGCGATAGATTGTTGACTGAGGTGCAATCTTTCTAGCTGCGATACTCTTCCCTGTTAGGCCATTTTTGTGCAGTGCAATGATGGCTGCACGTGTTTCTTTAGAGATAACCATGGTTAATTGAAGAGAAACAATTATACCAAGCACCAGCCTCCTTTTAAAGTGGTGTCATTCTTACTTAATCATGACTGATTAATCGCCAGCCCTGTCCTCATCAACACCCACACCTGTGTTAATGGAACAATCACTAAAACAATGTTAGCTGCTCCTTTTAAGGCAGGACTGCAATGATGTTGAAATGTGTTTTGGGGGTTAAAGTTCATTTTCTAGGCAAATATTGACTTAGCAAGTAATTGCTGTTAAGCTGATCGCTCTTTATGACATTCTGGAGTATATGCAAATTGCCGTTAGAAAAACTGAAGCAGTAGACTTTGTAAAAATTAATATTTGTACCATTCTCAAAACTTTTGGCCATGACTGTACTATGTGGGCCACTATAGGTTGGGCATTATATATGTGTGAATACTGTGCGGAGGCTGTGTGGGGGCCATTATACTGTGTGTAGTGTCAGTATACTGCATGCAGGGCTGAGTGGTGGTCACAGTTAAGGGATTGTATTGTTTTATGGTCATCATACCTTCCTTGGGTAGTTGAGGTAGATATTCATGCTAGATTTAGTTTAAAAAGGTATTCAATACTATAGCTATGATATCTGCTATGTTTTAGGTTTTATGTTTCTTTTCTCAAATCATAAAATAATAATCTGCCTGTCATTTTAACATTTTATATTTCTTCCTTATCATACCTCACTATTTTCTTGAAAGTTAGTTTGTCTTTTAACTAATATGAAAAATGATTATTTTTTATTAGTTGTACAGTCTGTGCTTTTGCTGGGTTTTAGCAACCAACAAAATATTTCATGCTAAAATATTAGTCCTACTTACAATAGGGAACCATATTTTAACAGACTGTACTTCATATAAATGAACAAGTTACAACACTAATATTAAAGACACACAAGAAAAAATATTTGAAAGATGCAATGACACTTTAATAACTTGTGAAAATGGGAAATTATACAATAATTATAGAGTGAAGTAGTACGCTTTATTCTATTAAACCATCAGAAGTTGTGATGGATTACATAACATTTATTATCACAAACTTTACAACTTTTTTATTTTATTAGAGTGACGACATGGACTTGTTTAATGTATATCATGGGGACATGTTTCTTATGTTAGCCACACTATGGAAACTTTTGCTGTTATCTCATGTTTGCTGGGACATTGTTTCTGCCAGACTCTCCGGAGCCCTCTATTGTCCAAAGGTTATGATTACTAATGTAATTATCTTACCCCTTTCTCAGAGAAGGTCAGAGCCTCAAAGACGGTTAAGGGTGCGAACCTTCTATTGTCCAAAGATGTGTATTGCTGATTCTATGTAAATTACCTTAGTCACCATTGTTTGATGTTGAGGAGGGCAGACTAAATGTAAATAGCCTTAGTCTCTTTCTGTCCACATCATTTAGATGAACGTTATCCAAGCAGATGGATGGAAATCTAGCCAATGAGAGCACAGTCTTAATCCACCAATCGTGAAATCTTCCAATGTTCTGAATTGAGTGCTCAGGGGTATATAAGAAGGTATGTTCATTGACCAGGAGTTGACATGCTAGATGGCTCCGATCTTTCATCTCCGGATCTGATTGGCAGGCCATAACCTGAGGCCTAGGTGCTCCGGCGCAGACCAGGGGGATCAAAACCTGGAGTATATGATTACATGGACATCTGTCTAGGGACCTTGGCCCAACTAGAGAAGCATTAGAGACTACTTAAGGATATCCAAGCTGGGACATTTTGATTACCTGTCTACACCAAAATCTTGTAATCCCTGGTCAGCCAGCGGAAGGGTGTGAAACTCTTGCCTGTTATACTCTGTGTTTTGCTTGTTTATGTGTTATACAGTCATATGAAAACGTTTGGGCACCCCTCTTAATCTTACTCTCTTTTTTTTGTTTAAAATTGTTTTTTTGCAACAGCTATTTCAGTGTGATATATGTAATAACTGATGGACACAGTAATATTTCAGGATTGAAATGAGGTTTATTGTACTAACCAAAAATGTGAAATATGCATTATTTCAAAATGTGACATGTGCCAAAGTATGGGCACCCTTCTGATTTTCATGATTTGAATACTCCTAACTACTTTTTACTGACTTACTGAAGCACTAAATTGGTTTGGTAACTTCATTGAGCTTTGTACTTCATAGCCCGGTGTATCCAATCATGAGAAAAGCTATTTCAGGTGTCCACTTGCAAGTTGTTCTCCTACTTGCATCTTCTCTGAGGAGTAGCCTCATGGGCTCTTTAAAACAGCCCTCAAATGATCTGAAAAAAAAGATTGTTCAACATAGTTGTTCAGGGGAAGATGCAAAAAGTTGTCTCAGAGATTTAACCTGTCAGTTTCCACTGTGAGGAACATAGTAAGAAAATGCAAGACCACAGGGACAGTTCTTGTAAAGGCCAGAAGTGACAGGCCAACAAAAATATCAGAAAGGCAGAGAAGAAGAATGGTGAGAACAGTCAAGAACAATCCACAGACCACCTCCAAAGACCTGCAGCATCATCTTGCTGCAGATGGTGTCACTGTGCATCGGTCAACAATACAACACACACTGCACAAGGAGAAGCTGTATGGGAGAGTGATGCAGAAGAAGCCGTATCTGCATGGACGCCACAAACAGAGTCGCCTGAGGTATGCAAAAGCACATTTGGACAAGCCAGTTTCATTTTGGAAGAAGGTCCTGTGGACTGATGAAACAAAGATTGAGTTGTTTGGTCATACAACAAGGCGTTATGCATGGCGCCACAAAAACACAGCATTCCAAGAAAAACACTTGCTACCCACTGTCAAATTTGGGGGAGGGTCCATGCTTTGGGGCTGTGTGGCCAATGACGGCACCGGGAATCTTGTTAAAGTTGAGGGTCGCATGGATTCCACTCAGTATCAGCAGATTCTTGAGAATAATGTTCAAGAATCAGTGTCAAAGTTGAAGTTACGCAGGGATGGATCTTTCAGCAAGACAATGATCCAAAACACCGCTCCAAATCTACTCAGGCATTCATGCAGAGGAATAATTACAATGTTCTGGAATGGCCATCTCAGTCCCCAGACCTGAATATCATTGAACATCTGTGGGATGCTTTGAAGCGGGCTGTCCATGCTCGGCGACCATCAAACTTAACTGAACTGGAATTGTTTTGTAAAGAGGAATGGTCAAAAATACCTTCATCCAGGATCCAGGAACTTATTAACAGCTACAGGAAGCGACTAGAGGCTGTTATTTTTGCAAAAGGTGGATCTATTAAATATTAATGTCACTTTTCTGTTGAGGTGCCCATACTTGGGCACCTGTCAAATTTTTAAATAATGCATATTTCACATTTTCGGTTAGTACAATAAACCTCATTTCAATCCTGAAATATTACTGTGTCCATCAGTTATTACATATATCACACTGAAATAGCTGTTGCAAAAATACAAATTTAAACAAAAAAAATGAGTAAGATTAAGAGGGGTGCCCAAACTTTTTCATATGACTGTATGCCTCTAACTGTTGGAGATCCAATAAAGTGTTATTATTGTGGTTCCCTCACCCTGTGTTGTCTGAGTAGTGTTCCACCTACGGGTAAGGAGCTCGGACGTTCAGTTGGGATAAGCCCTGGTCCATGCTGACTTTCTAGAGGTGGCCAGGCCAGCGAATGAGAGCACCCACTGACCCCCGTGTCCCTCAATTATTATAAATATGTTTATAGCGTATGCAACTATGTGCATTGAGAGACCCTTCACTGAGATTGTGAAATAATTTCTCCAAGTCTTTTTTAGACCTGTACTTTTTATTTAAGGTGCAGTAACTCAGTCATTCATGACTTATCATTTTATATCCATGAATACAGATAAAACTTGTTTTTCATATACATTGTTACCCCAAAGTCGATGTGAGCAATATAAGTATCAGAGGAATGGGATGATTGTGGGGTGCAATCAAACTTTGTGGGGCCATCATACAGTGTGAGCCAGTGCGGTATCATGCTGTGTAGGCACTTTCATACTATGTGGGGAAATCATGCTGTGCAGGGGAGTTATAGAGAAATTATAATATGTAGGGAGCCATTATACTATGTGGAGAGGCCAAAATACTGTGTGTGGGGGCTGTAGGGCAAGGTACTGTATAGGAGCTGAGACAGGCTAATATACCATATGAAGGACTATCAGACTGAGTAGGAGAGCATTGGGGAACTTCATAATTTGTGGGGGATATAGGGACATTATTCTATAAGGGTAATTATTGTAGGGGCATCATACTGTGTTTGAAGTCACTTGGGGAATCGACGTGTCTGTATAAATTGTTGGGGTATCGTATGGTGTATGGGAACACTTACAACACAATACTTAGTGGGTGACTGTGGGGCCATCATGCTGTGGGTGGAGAGCTGTTGCATCCCATTATACTGTGTATCAGGTACTGTGGTGGTCATACTATTGAGGGCATGTGTGGCGCTTAGTGATGAGCCCTATTCCAGAACTGTTCTAAACAATAACATGCCGTACAGTATGGTGTCCCACAGCACTGCCCACAGCCATGTACACTGTGTGTAGAGGGCTGTGTACAATGCTGTGGGACCATTATACTGTAGGGCATATTATTGCTTAGAACAGTTGTGGAATAGGGCTCAGCACTTTATGGAATTGTGTACAGATACTGTATAATGTAAAACACATCTGATAGTCACAAACACTTTTTAAAGACCAGTAGTTGCAGAACTAAATCTTCATGAGACATTTATGTTCATAGTAAGCCATTTCAGTCACCTACCTGATGGAGCTTCTTGCCAAGAGTGTTTAAAGCTATCATCGCAGAAAGTGGAGGGTACTTTGATGAATCCAAGGTTTAACACCTATTCTGGCTTATTTTGCATGTTTTTCTTACTCCTTCTTGCCATATGTGTTCGCTCATGATTTTGCTGCCTCCATACTGATTCTCAAATGAAATATTCCCAAAAGATCAAAGAAAACAATTGCATGAACAGGTGTGTCCAAACTTTTGACTGTTGCTGAATCCTGATATTATTTTAGAATACATTAGTTAAATGTCGCCATATAAATATTTTCATTGTATACTCCATTGGGTTTCCTTACGCATTCTACAAAAGTAGCTCGCAAATTCAATACATAGCCATAGCTAACATCTTATAACACAATACCCTTTTTAAATAAGAATGGTGTATAAAACATACTGTACAGTAAATAGTTTGAAGATGAGAGGAGTACAGCTATGTTTTTGCATAATTACATGCAAATGATTTGTATAAGAATTATTGAGATAAACAGCTTTACAGCAGATAAGAAGAGGTTGAATAGTGCTCAGTAGAAATGAGAAAATATAGAAAAGTGGAATTAAATTCTCCTTGAATTTTGCAGAATTGTACTCCGGAATATGGAATCTTAACAATTTGCGATTTGCGAGTTCAGCAAAATTACAGCCAAATTCAGCCTCCATTTTACTAATAATTGAGGGCCAGGAAAACTAATAAAAAATAACACTTATCCACTTAACTTTCCCACCACCCCCACATCCCATTCTTCGGTACTTAAGTCCTCTTCTTGTTCTCTTCTCTCGCATTCATTTTCTTTAGAATCTTCATTCAAGGTCATGGCTTCCATTGTGACTGTGTGTCATGTTACAGCACATGACAGCAGGCTTTGAAGATGGCTAGCCAGGTTGGCGGTGATCTAAGTATAAGTTTTTTTTACATCATACATTTATTTTTCTCTATTAGAGTTGCTTTCCTGAATATTGTTTTATATATTTATTTTTTTAATTTGCCATGAAAGATACAGGACTTTTTATTTAACTCTAATTTCATGGTGTTTATCAAGCTCTCGTTGTTCAGCGTGTAATAATTCAGGGCTGCTAAATGACAACAAACAATCCTGTGAGAAATACCCCCTTGGAAAAGGCCTCAAATCTAGCTCTAAATGAGAAGACCCATATGTCTTTTTTGACAAATTAAAAAAAGAGAATACTTTAGGGGAGTGACGAGAATAAAATGGCAAAAGTTGACCACTTTTGTAACTTTTAGTGTCAGGTCCTAGTTACAGTGCCTTGTGAAAGTATTCGGCCCCCTTGAACTTTTCAACATTTTGCCACATTTCAGGCTTCAAACATAAAGATATAAATTCTTAATATTTTTGCGAAGAATCAACAACAAGTGGGACACAATTGTGAAGTGGAACCAAATTTATCGCATATTTTAAACTTCTTTCACAAATAAAAAACTGACAAGTGGGTCGTGCAATATTATTCGGCCCCTTTACTTTCAGTGCAGCAAACTCACTCCAGAAGTTCAGTGAGGATCTCTAAATGATCCAATGTTGTCCTAAATGACTGGTAATGATAAATAGAATCCACCTGTGTATAATCAAGTCTCCGTATAAATGCACCTGCTCTGTGATAGTCTCAGGGTTCTGTTTCAAGTGCACAGAGCATCATGAAGACCAAAGAACACACCAGGCAGGTCCGAGATACTGTTGTGACGAAGTTTAAAGCTGGATTTGGATACAAAAGATTTCCCAAGTTTTAAACATCTCAAGCAGCACTGTGCAAGTGATCATATTGAAATGGAAGGAGTATCAGACCACTGCAAATCTACCAAGACCCAGCCGTCCCTCTAAACTTTCATCTCGAACAAGGAGAAGACTGATCAGAGATGCAGCCAAAAGGCCCATGATCACTCTGGATGAACTTAAGAGATCTACAGCTGAGGTGGGAGAGTCTGTCTATAGGACAACAATCATTCGTACACTGCACAAATCTGGCCTTTATGGAAGAGTGGCAAGAAGAAAGCCATTTCTCAAAGATATCCATAAAAATCTTGTTTGAAGTTTGCCACAAGCCACCTGGGAGACACACCAAACATGTTCTCTTTTAATTGTCATAGTACCGTCTTTGGTTATCCAAGTATATAAACATGTTGTCACGCTCTACAGACGGATCTGATGTGAGGACCCACTGGACCGCAGGCAATGCGGATGCTGATACCAGGATGAGTGAGAGAACCAGACAAGGAAGGTAATTTTCAAAGATTTATTTGCACACAATAACAGCAGTGGGCAAAGCACCCCAAGGGAAGGCCACAGGGCCACCTCACCGGAAACGCCTCCAAAGGAGTCCAGCAAGAGTGACCCCTATACAGGGATTTCTCCTGGACGAGGCTAAGGGGGGCCCAAGAGAGGCGGACACCCGTGTTGATCCGACCCCAGGGAAGGAACCAACAGCAGGGGGACACGTAGGTGCAGAATGGGGTCCTTTGGGAAAACCAGGAAACACAGAGGGCAGCAGGGAACAGGCATGGAGGAATCCAACTGCAAGAGAACAAAACAAGGGTAAGGAAAAGCACAAAACAGGAGAACCTTAACAAGACCTGGACTAGCAACTTCAAGAAGGTAGAAGTTGCCCAGGCAATGTCCAGAAGTGAATGAGGACCTTATATCCCCACAGCCTCTCAGTGATTGGCTGAGAGGCGGGGCAGGGCAGACTGGAACCCTGGCCCTATAAGAGTGGCTGAGAGCACGCGCCGCCCCCTACTGAGAGCTCAGGGAGGAAGTGAGACAGCAGAAGCCCCAGGAGGACGATGCAGCAGCCTGGAAGCCGAACCCTGGCCCCTTGACAAGCGGCGATGCACTCTGGAGCCCTGGGGCCGTCGCCGGCCGGCTGGAACCCTGAATCCTCGGACCAGGGCAGGTGACGGAGCAATAGGTAAGCGGGCAGGGGGGACAGTAGAGCGTGCAAAGGAGGCGCCATGCCGCAGGGACGCAACACATGTATGTACATGCGTCAATGTCTGGTACTTCAGTTCAGCCAAATTATCTTCAAGTCTAGTGCCTGCTAGAGGTTCTTGGGTTGATGCAGTTCTGGTGCCAGCTAGAGGTTCTTGAATTGTTGTAGTTCTAGTTCCTGCTACAGGTTCTTGTGTTGCTGCAGTTCTAGTGCCTGCTAGAGGTTCTTGGGTTGCTGCATTTCTTTTACCTGCAAGAGGTTCTTGGGTTGGTGCAGTTCTAGTGCCTGCTAGAGGTTCTTGGGTTGGTGCAGGTCTACTGCCCGCTAGAGGTTCTTGGGTTGCTGCATTTCTTTTGCCTGCAAGAGGTTCTTGGGTTGGTGCAGTTCTACTTCCTACTAGAGGTTCTTGGGTTGGTGCAGTTTTAGTGCCTGCAAGAGGTTCTTGGGTTGGTGCAGTTCTACTGCCTGCTAGAGGTTCTTGGGTTGATGCAGTTCCAGTGGCTGCTAGTGGTTCTCGTGTTGATGCATGACATATTACTCTCTCCTATGGATACATATATAATTTATAGAAAAATAACATACGGTAGTTTGCCACAAAAATCCATAAAACATCCACGTACACAGACCCTTACTCTAAACTTATATATATTGTTATCATTTGAGACTTTACAAAAACCAGTTCATTCTGTACGTAAGGAGATAAACACTAGAATGCATGTCAAAGTCAACTTCTAGTTAAGATTTATAGACATATTGGAAAACAGAAACATATAGAAAGAAAAAACTGAATTTGTATATAAATTTCCACATCATAATCATAGAGATTTGTTCCCTGATAGATTTTAGATTGCACACTCTCTTCTCCATGCCAGTAATTTCTCATAAACTTGTCAGTTCACCCACAGTTACACTTGCATTTATTACCTTGTTGCCAAGTCAGTGAATGCTGTTCCGTTTGAATCTCTTCTCCATCTCTGTTTCTGTTCTCAATAACTGAAGCCCTCTGCTGTGAGGGTGGACATATCCTTGACAACATCACGGTAGTTCTATAAGGTTAGTTCATGCTAATTTTTCAATCATGATTTCTTTTGCCGAGTCTTGAAGGAAACAACAGACTTGATAGTGGATGGTTGAGTTAATCATCCTGAAACACAGTTTTATTTTAGCTCACTGCATCGAAAAAAAAATGTCATAGACATTACAAAGCTGTCTGCAACACATTATAAGCATGAATTTGTTGACTTCAATTGCTAACCATGTATTTTAGTGCTATATTCAAAGAAAGGTGATGTTACAATCACTTCAACATTATTACTGTGTATTGTAAGATTAATCTGATCAACACCATGGTCTTATTACTAGTTTTATAATATTATGCATGTGCTTCAGTATATGTGTGTGTGTTTATATATATATATAATCAAAAAAGGGGAAAACTTAAAGTACACAATGTAACTCCAAGTCAATCGCACTTCTATGAAATTACCCTGCCCAGCTATGAAGCAACGCTGATTGTGAATCAATTTCTCCTGCTGTGGTGCAAATGAAACAGACTGCAGGTGGAGATGGCAGACTATTAGCAAGACAGCCCTTATAAAGGAGTGGTTATGCAGATGGTGACCACAGTCCATTTTTCTGTTCTCATCCTTTTTGGCTGTTTTTTTGGTCACTTTGTTTTTTGTAATTGATCTCACCTCTAGAGGTAGCATGAGGTGGTGTCTACAACCCACAGAAGTTACTCAAGTAGTACAGCTCATCCAGAAGGAACCCAGGGTCTACTGCACCTTCATATTGTTTTGTAATGGGTCTGAGGATCACATCCTGGTACCTAATGCCAGTCAATGTCGAATCTGCCTATCTTGCTGTTGTATGGCAAATGCAAATCACCTTGCACAGTGTTAGGCTCTAAGCACAACACCCACTTGTGGACATCAGGCCATCATACCACCCTCATTGAGTCTTTTCCTGACAGTTTGACCATGGATGTTTGTGGACTGAAGGTCATTTTGTAAGGCTTTGGTACTGCTCCTTTAACAAAGAAGGAGGTATCTGTCCTGCTGCTGGGTCTTTGCCCTCCTATGCCCCCTCCATGTCTCCTGGTGTACTGGACTTTCTTCTGGGATCTGCTCCATGCTCTGAACACTGTGCTGGCAGACACAGTTAACCTTCTTACCACAACGTTTATTAATGTGCCATCTTGGTTGAGCTAAACTACCTAAGCAATTTTGGTGGGTTGTAGACACCACCTCATGCTACCTCTAGGGGTGAGAGCAATGACAAATGCAAACGTGACCAAAACAACAGCCAAAAAGGATGAGACTAGAAATGGTCTATGGTGATCATCAGCTGCAGAATCACTTCTTCCTTTATAGGGGTTATCTTGCTAATTGCCTATCATGTCTACCTGTATTGCTTCATAACTGGAAAAGTTGATTTCAAAGAAGAATGATTGACTCAGAGTTACATTGTGTTGTTTAAGAGTTGCCCTCATGTTTTTGAGTGGATGTATATATATATAATATGATACAAAAATGGACAGCAGCAGACCACAGTGGATGGAATACTTGTGGACTCATTTATTCCCCTAGGACCGTAATATTTCAGCTATCCACTAGCCTTTCTCAAGCAGTATATACTAGACTAGCTGTGAGCCCGATTCTAAAGAATCGGGAGTCTAGAATCTGTATATAATTTTTTTAAGAGTTTTAAATAATAGACTTAAACACCAGATATATGACTAAGTAGCCGATGTAGGCAGAACTGTGAGGGTAGCAATATAGTGGAGGTGTAGAAAGAGTTAATGTCCGACTAACAGGACTATAACAGAGTAGGAACTTATAATGATATCAAAAATGTTATTGAAGGAGTGCGCTGTAAGTTATATCCAAAATGGTGTTCAAGGGGTTAATGTAGCAGTGGCAGTAGTTATAAACACTACCAAATATGCAGTTAATGCTGAATTGGTATATAATGGGTTAATTTCGCAGTGTCATTACAACTATACACTGTGTAATAGAAATAACAACAATAATGGAATATAAGGGGTTAATGTTCCTACTGGCAGTAGTAATAGAGACTACAAAGTATGGAGTTAAGGCAGAAATGGTATATAAGGGGTTAACTTCGCAGTGGCAGTACAACTACACACTGTGTTATAGAAATTACAGATAAAACGAAATGTAAGGGGTTAATGTTGCTACTGTCATGAGTACAATGAGAGAAGCGCCTCACTGGCCATTGAGATACATGGAGGACTTTGAGTTTGACTTTGAGTAAATTTGAAACTCAAAGTCCTCCATGTATCTGAATGCGAAGTGAGGCGCTATGCTCATTGGTCGGCGCCAGCACACAGAGACCAATGAGCATGGCGCCTCACTTACAGCGGTAAATTTGAAACTCAAAGTCCTCCATGTATCTGAATGGGAAGTGAGGCGCTATGCTCATTGGTCGGCGCCAGCACACAGCGACCAATGAGCATAGCGCCTCACTTACAGCGGTAAATTTGAAGCTCAAAGTCCTCCATGTATCTGAATGGGAAGTGAGGCGCTATGCTCATTGGTCGGCGCCAGCACACAGCGACCAATGAGCATAGCGCCTCACTTACAGCGGTAAATTTGAAACTCCATATCCTCCATGTATCTGAATGGGAAGTGAGGCGCTATGCTCATTGGTCGGCGCCAGCACACAGCGACCAATGAGCATAGCGCCTCACTTACAGCGGTAAATTTGAAACTCAAAGTCCTCCATGTATCTGAATGGGAAGTGAGGTGCTATGCTCATTGGCCGGCGCCAGCACACAGCGACCAATGAGCATAGCGCCTCACTTCCCATTCAGATACATGGAGGACTTTGAGTTTCAAATTTACCGCAGTAAGTGAGACGCTATGCTCATTGGTCGCTGTGTGCTGGCGCCGACCAATGAGCATAGCGCCTCACTTCCCATTCAGATACATGGAGGACTTTGAGTTTCAAATTTACCGCTGTAAGTGAGGCGCTATGCTCATTGGTCGCTGTGTGCTGGCACCGACCAATGAGCATAGCGCCTCACTTCCCATTGAGATACATAGCGGTCTTTAGAGCTGTGCATGGCCAGGCACTTGGTTCTGTTTTCGGCCACGGCTCTCAGCTCTCGTCGGTCGGAGCTACGAAGTCTGTAGCTCCGGCCCGCTGTATTCTCATTGCCTGGCGCTTGTAGCTCATTGCCTGGCGCTTGTGTACGTGGCCAATGGCTCGCTGCAATGGCTCGCAATGCCCGCTGCGCGGGCAATGCTTCACAGGTCGCGTGGGTGCTGCGCGCCCACGGCCACAATGAAGGAAACAGCGCCGAAACTTACGGAAGTGCGTTAGGGGAATTATATATTAGATATAGGTGTAGTTCTAGGTATATACTACTATATATATATATATATATATATATATACTGTATATACATATACATATATACAGGGGTTGGACAAAATAATGGAAACACCTGGAAAAATCAACAAAAATTAGTTTAATATGGTGTAGGTCCACCTTTTGCGGCGATTATAGCCTCAATCCTCTGAGGTATGGATTCATACAAGGTGATATCATTGGCCCGGCGGATCTCCACAAAATAGCACCCCAGGTCATCACAGAACCTCCGCCATGTTTAACGGTTGGGAGACGCTGTCTCCAAACGTACACTCGGCCGGAGGTCAGAAAATAGGGTGAACGATGATTCATCTTAAAATATCACATGTTTCCACTGCTCGAGGGACCAATTCTGGAGGTTTCTACACCACTCTAAACGCTTGGAAACATTTGTCATTGAGAGCAGTGGGTTTCTAATTTCAGCTCTTCCGTGGAATTCAGATTTGTGCAGCTCCCAACGAACTGTTTTCGTGGACACTGGGTTCTGTAGGTGTTCATTGAGCTCAGCAGTGATTTTCGGAGCCGTGGTCTTGTGATCCTTTCTCACAATTCACTTTAGAGTCCGACGGTCTCTCTCAGTCAACTTCGACTTTCAGTCAGACCTGTGTTTTGCTGCGGACGTTTTTCCTTCTCTTTCAAACACAGTCATTACATTGGAGACAGTACTTCTTGACACGCGAAGCATTCGGGCACTTTCTGTTACACTAGCGCCTGCCATATGAGCACCAACAATTTGTCCTTTTTGAAAATTCGAAAGGTCTACCATTGGTATCAGTTTCTCATCAATGTTCTTACAATTCGGCAAAACAAACAGTTAATTTACATACACATATCACTTAACACAAATAATCAACTACAAAACATTAACATATGTCCGAAAATTATGATGCCAAAATGTTATGTGTTTCCATTATTTTGTCCAACCTCTGTGTGTGTGTGTATGTATATATATATATACTCATACACATATATTCACACGCATTGTTTCCAATTAGCCATTTTCCTTCCCAGTTGTCATGCAGCTTATTATTGTTGCAAGGTCTCAGGTGTGAATGGGTTGCAGGTGTATTAATTTTGGTGTTATCGCTTACATATTCTCTGATACTGGTCAGTGGGCGGCATGGTGGCTTAGGCTGGGTTCACACTACGGCAGCGTCCGGGGCTGTCAGGATTGACAGCCTGGACCGGAGTTTTGCTGCATAGAATATCATCGGGCTGCACAGAGCTGGATCGCGGCGGGTGTTAATTATCTGCTATCCGGCTGCTGTGTCGCCGGATGAATCCTGCAGAAGTCGGGATTTGTCTGCCGACTCCAAAAACGTTGCATGCAACAGTTTTGGAATCGGCCGACAAATCCCGACTTCTGCAGGATACATCCGGCGACACAGCAGCCGGATAGCAGATAATTAACACCCGCCGCGATCCAGCTCCGTGCAGCCCGATGATATTCTATGCAGCAAAACTCCGGTCCAGGCTGTCAATCCTGACAGCCCCGGACCGGACGCTGCCGCAGTGTGAAGGCACCCTTAGTGGTTCAATTTCCACCAAGGACAACATCTGAAAGCAGTTTGTATGTTCTCCCCGTGTTTGCGTGGGATTTCTCTGGGCACTCCGGTTTCCTCCCACGCTTGGAAGACATACTAATAGGATATTTAGATTGTGAGCCCCAATGGGGACAGTGTTTCAAATGTATGTAAAGCACTATAGAATCAATAGCTCTATATAAATGAATACATTTCTATTATTATTATTATTATTTTTATTATTATTATTGAAGTTGAACATGACACTTTATGGCAAAGGATTCTCTTAGGATTTGAAATTTTTTTTTTGCTTTACATAAAAATGGCCTAAGCTATTAGAACTTTGCCAGCCTCCTGAAACGGAGCTGTGGCCAAGACCATTCAGTGTTTTAACAAGACAGACTTCACTTAGAACAGGCTTCGCCATGGTCTACAAAGAGCTTAAGGGCATGTGCTAAGCGTTACATCCAGATGTTGCCTTTTCAGAACGTATAAGACGTATAGACATATAAGTGCTGCCAGCATTACTGTAGAGGTTAATATTACAGGCGTGGGGATTCAGCCTGTCAGTTCTCAATCCCCATGCCGCAAACTGCAGCAAATTATTCTGCATTGCTGTCATCCCAGAAGGAAGCCTCTTCCAAAGATGATGCACAAGAAAGCCTGAAAACACATTGCTGAAGACAAGTAGACTAAGGACATGGACTACTAGACCTATGTCCTGTGGTCTGATGAGACCAAGATACAATTATATGGTTCAGGTGGTGTCACATATGTGACCAGGTGAGGTGTGCAAAGACTAGTGTGTCTTTCCTACAGTCCAGCATGGTGATGGCGGTGTCATAGTTTGGGGCTGTATTAGGCTACGTTCACACATTTGCGTATTTTGCTGCGTTTTTTTGCGCGTGCTTTTTGCCGCGTTTTTCAGCCGCGCAAAAAAGCGCAGCAAAATACGCAGGGGCTTTCACACACTGCGCTTTCTTTCCCCCAGAAAGCGCAGTGATGTCACAGAGAGGAGGAAGAATCCTGCTTCCTCCTCCCCTCTGTGACAGCTGTGTCCGCCCCATTAGACTTCACAGTGTTAATACACACTGTGAAGTCTAAATTAAACTAAAGCAAGTGTGTGAAAAATAAAAAACAATGAATACTCACCTTCCGATGCCTTCTGCCGGTGTCTGGTCTCCGGTTGTAAGTCAGATCTCGTCTGACAATACCTGTGGTGATGTCAGAGGGGGGGCGTTCCCGGGCACTCGCGGTCATGTGATACCACATGACCGCGAGCAGCCAATCAGCGATGGGACCGCCCGGGAACGCCCCCCTCTGACATCACCACAGGTCCTGTCAGACGAGATCTGACTTACAACCGGAGACCAGACACCGGCAGAAGGCGTCGGAAGGTGAGTATTCATTGTTTTTTATTTTTCACACACTTGCTTTAGTTTAATTTAGACTTCACAGTGTGTATTAACACACTGTGGAATCTAATGGGCGGCCACAGCTGTCACAGAGGGGAGGAGGAAGCAGGATTCTTCCTCCCCTCTGGGAAAATACGCAGAAGTAGCTGCGTAAAGAATTGACATATCAATTCTTTACGGAGCTGCGTTTTCTCCCGGAAAACGCACTGCGTATTTTTACGCAATGTCTGCACTACAAAGTGAATTTCCCATTCACTTTGCTGGCAGACAAAAAGCACATTGCGTATTTTGAAAAGCGCGCGTAAAAAAACGCGGCAAAATACGCAATGTGTGAACGCAGCCTTAGTGCTGCTGGCTGTGGGGAGCTAAAGTTCATTGAAGGAAACCTGAATGTACTGTCAGAACAAGATAATCTGGTGCCACTTCTGCAATTAATTCTTTATTTGCATTTAAATGAGAAGGGGACATCAGTAATGTTCTCATTTTAAGCAAATAAAGAATTAACCACAGAAGTGGCACCAGATTTTCTTATTCTGATATTTTGATGGAAGCCTACCATTGTTCGGAAGCCCAGGAGTCCAGTGAGTATGTGGTGGTAGAGCCATTCCCATAATCCCTCTCCAACTTCTAATGAATGTATGACATACTAAAGCAGAACATGATCACCTTCCTTCAGGAAATTCAACCCCAGGGCAGTATTACAACATAATAACAACCCCAAACACACCTTCAAGGCCACCATTGCCATGCTAAAGAAATTGAGGTTTAAAGTGCGGGACCAGCCAAATATATCTCCAAACCTAAACCCTATTGAGCATTAGGGGGCATCCTCAAACAGAAGATGGAGGAGTGTGAAGTCTCTAACATTTTCCAGCTCCGTGATGTCATGGAGGGGAGGAAGAGGATTCCGGGGACTCCTGTGAAGTTCTAGTGAATTGCATGCCCAATAGATTTCAGTGTTTTGGAGTTTGCCCATCCTCATGCCAAGAGTGACATCTGATTTGGATAGATGAGAGGCTAAAGACTGGGGTTCTAAGGGATAATATTTCTCTTACTACCAAGCAAAATCAGATCTCATACTGTGTACTGATGAGGGGCAAACAGCGTGAAACACCATGACTGCAGAGGCTCAGTTTTGACTTTTAGGTTTGCAACTTCCAATAGTTGGCAATAGAGTTTTGTTTTCTTCCTTTCTGAGGAAACTGTTTGCATATTTAATTTCACAGAGGAGCGTTGCAGCTTTGAAGTCTCCTGATACTGGCATGCCGAATATGGCATGTGACTCTCTTCATTAGGAGAAATGTTATCCCTTGGATCCTCAATATTTAGTAAAAACTCTTGATTGTCTCTGTATTTTAATATTTCTTCTTTGTTACTATTTCTCCTTTATTCTTTTTCCTTCTTTCTTCCTTTTTTTTAATATCCTGGAATTGACATATAGTGAAATGTACAATATGCGCTTTGTAAGCATGTTGCTGGGATCCAGTTTTGGCAGGTTTTGTACCCTATAGCTGTCCCTTGCAATAAGATGTACTGTACGGAGGATATTGTGTGCTATTCGGAAACTATATGACTCTTTGCAGCCTTCTGAAGGCATCATAAACAGACTTCCATTATATCTTTACTGTGACATTTAGACGGTGCCAGCTAATCTCCATTAGTGAACACCACAACACATGGGATGTACTGGGTATTGTTTTATTGTTCCTCAGACAAGAATGAATCTTGGTAGTCATGTAATAAACAGTGTAAAGCATATCCTCGGCCCTGGACTGCTCTTTCAATCAAGTTGAGGTTAACGTATATTTCCTTGTCCTTGCGGTAAGCCCCGTCCACAGCATGTGTTCTTTTTTCTCACTTCAAACTTTCATTAATATTGGACTGCAATTCAGTTTTTCCGCCATTGTTTATATAACTGCATTATATTCTGCAGCTTTTTACGGTTGACTATCTTTTTCTTCACTAATCTTAACCCCTTACCTTCCTTAGTAGTTTTAGTTCTCATGACAAGCCATTTTTTCCTTTTATTTTCATATTTTCTCTTTGCAGGAGCCATAACTTTTTTTTAATTGCAGTTGCAAGACATTGTATTTTTTTTGTGGATGACTTGTATTTTTCATTGTAATCATTTTGAGGGAAAGCTGTAGAATCTAAAGTATGGTAAAATTAATGGAGTCACTCAAAACTATAATCTGACCCACTAAAAATAAATAAAACACAATTTTTCATGGCTATTTCGTAAGTTACGGCTTTTAGAAGAAGGGCAGAGAAAAACAAAATAGTAAGAGCAATAATTGGCCGTGGCATCAAGGGATTAATGGAAAGTGATAGTTTCGTAAAGGAATATGTAGTGATGCTGTTACGATGTTTGCATTTGTGACGGATATTTTCCTTTTAATGAATTGATTGAGAGGTTGTAACATCTAAAGGCCACTTTACACACACAGATATCTGTGTCCAACTTCTGAACACATCTCTGGTTGCAGTGAAATCATGGACACATTGCTCCATTTGTACACAGCCACAAAATGGAAGAATGTGTCCATGATTTCACTGCAACCAGAGATCTGTTCAGAAGTTGGACACAGATATCTGTGTGTGTAAAGCGGCCTTTATAGGTGAAGGAGACAAGTACCTCTGTAATATTAGCGCAAAGCTCGATAACAAAATATAACAAATATAGGCAAAGAACAGAATGAATGACTCTGCTATGTATCCCCCTTACAGAAACCTACACATACACAGTAATTAGTATCAAGGAAACTTGTGTCACATCCCCACCAGAGCCTGCTCCTGCAACTTCTGTTTCGGTCACAAAACACCAGCGTATTCACTCTGTAAGTGGTGCTGGGGATAGGGGAGAAGTCTGATGAGCATTGGTTATGCTCATCCACTAAGGTTACAGTGGCTGGGACTTGTAGTACTTAATAGTTCCCATCAGTGAAAATGGTATGCAAGTGCAATCTGATAAAACATCAGATTGCACTCGTATACCATGTTAAGCTATAGTGCAATGCAGATCTGCATGTTTTTCAACTGCTAGAATTGTGCCGAGGAAAAACTTGCAGCATGCTGCGTATTGCAACGGATTCCGCCAATGCAAATGTATGGGTGGGATGAAAACATTGCACACCATACACAGAGCACTGGGACCGCGATTTTAGCATTGACATTTCCATCGAGTAAAATGTAAGGATAGATAGATAGATAAGATAGATAGATATTCATACAAACTTGAGCAGCACGGCAATATCATCGGGTGCAAATCAATCCAAGCAAACCTTTTTTTGCTGTATAATGTAATCCAAAAAATGGACTGCAGCACTCCTTGCTAGAGCTTTTATACCTTTAACCCCTTCATGACCGGGGAATTTTTCATTTTTCATTTTCGTTTTTTGCTCCCCTGCTTCCAAGAGCCATAACTTTTTTATTTTTCCGTCAATATAGACATATGATAGCTTGTTTTTTGCGGGACGAGATGTATTTTCATATGCAATAATTTATTTTGCTATATAGTGTACAGGGAAATTGTAACAAAAATTCTAAATGCAGTGAAATTGCAAAAAAAAAGTGCAATAACACGCTTGTTTATTGGATATTTTAGTCGCCATGTTCGCTATATGGTAAAACCAAAGTGACAGGGTGATGCCTCGGGTCGGTACGAGTTCGTAGACACCCAACATGTATACCTTTATTGGTATCTAGGTGGTGAAAAAAAATTAGGAAGTTTGCGAAAAAACAAAAACTGACTTTTTGCACCATGTTCTGCGCCCAGTAGCGCCCTCATTTTTCGGGATATGGGGCTGTGTGATGGCTTATATTTTGCGTCTTCAGCTAACGTTCTAATGATACCATTTTGGGGGGATCCACAGTTTTGATCGCCCGTTATAGCTTTTTATAGCAATGTTGCGGCGACCAAAAAAACGGAATTTTGGCGTTTGGACCATTTTTTCTGATACGGAGTTTACGGCTCTCATTAACGAATTTCATATTATGATAGATCGGGCGATTCTGAATGCAGCGATACCAAACGTGTATTTTTTTAATACTTTTATTGTGATTGGAGGAAAAGGGGGGTGATTTGAACTTTTAGGTTTTTTTTTTTTGTTTTTTTTTTTACAGGTTTTTAAAAATTTTATTCATCAATTCATTCTTATTTTTACACTGCCTCTTTAAGAGGCACCTTGCTGCACAATCCGATCGCTTCTGGGAGATACAGATGAGCTGCAGCTCATCTGTATCTCCCAGAATCGCGGCCATGTTGTGGTTGGCAGCGTCTGCCAACCACTAAACGTAACTACGCCCTGACAGCATCCGGGGTCTAGCCAGGACCCCGGGCTGTCACGTGAGCGCCGGAGATCCCGCAATACTATCGCGGGATCTCCGGAGCAGCAGCCGCCTTGGATCCCACTGTCAGCGATTGACGGCGGGATCCAAGGGGTTAACAGCACCTATCGGATCCCAGATCCAATCTGTGCTCTTACCCCGACATCTCAGCTGATGAGATCACCTGAGATGTCGGAGCTTTGATGTGAGTGCCGCGCCGGAGCTCACATCAAAGCCTCCTTATCGGCCCAGGACGTTGTACAACGTCCTGTGTCGGCAAAGAGTTAATGGGCCTTCAGGGTAACAGTACGACGTTTCAGCCCTGCATGGGCTTTTTTTCCAGCAACCTGCCACCTCTTGCTGGAGTTTATTTAAATCTCTCATTTACATAATTCCATTATGATATAATTACACTGATTTTAATAAAAACATACAAGACAAGAATGATTCTTGGTAGTCATGTAATAAACAGTGTAAAGCATATCATCAGCCCTGGACTACTCTTTCAATCAAGTTGAATACCCTTATTATCTTTTATATTATAGTGCTCTTAAGTGCATTCCCTGTTTTACATTTGCACATATCCATTCTGATGTTACACACTTTTGCATAATATTTTGTCCTTATGCATTATTTAGATAACCCCATTTCAGGTGTTGCATACTTTTAATCATATTTAGTATATTTCCTAACCGGGTTCCGGATCATTTTCTTAGTGCATCAGTGTATATTCATCTCACGGCATTCCGGAAAATGCAACTGCGCATGCCCGGGGACCCGAAGTTGCCGGCTGTTGCCTAGTTAACACCGGAAACTCCTTCAGCGCCATCTTACTGCTCTTGCACATGCAATGTTAAAATAGGTATTCTGGCCATGTATTTTAACAGGTCTCATTGCATTAGTGTTACGGGGATAAGGTATTGGGTGCAGTATAGGTATAGGAATCCCATTATACCCAATCTAGCCCCTGCCATTGGGTTCTCTGGTTCATCCAGGACACTTCCCCATGTCGCCTATGAGCCCCATAATAGGTATACTGTCTTTTCCTGACTGTCTCCCATTAGGGCTTGTCTAAGGGTCATAAGGCTGTAGGACTTTTATGGGGTGTTCCTATCTTTGCCTGCCACCACATAACACCACCCTCACACAATACCAGACCGAAATACTATGCCAATATCCAAGTGTAATAAACCACAAAACTTATTGATAGATTTTTAAAGTGTTTATTTATTTATTTATTTTAATTTTTTTATATGATAGAAAAGTGTATATTAATATAAATGTAATGGTTGATTCCGGAACCCAATTGTATAGGGGGCTATCCACCTTCATAGGACATCTGATTCATATGTACATCATTGTTGGCAGGGTAATACAAAAATGTGCGTTTTTCTAAAACAATTCCATCCTATATCATCCAAACAAAGTGACAAGTGAGAATAATGTATTATACACGTTTACGATAACAAAACAAGTCACAGAGCTACATTTAACTAATAATCTACGCTTAGACCATTAGATTTAAGTGTATTTAACTTTCTTATCCACTGCAATTCTTTAATTTGCAACAACTTGCGGGCTGTGGTATGCGGGGGAGACCACACTTGAATTTAACATGAGATTCGTCCAGCATAGATATACTATTAGAAAAAAGAGAGCTGAGCTCCCGTTTTCCCTGCTGCACACAGCTACTACCAATGTTGTACACATGCTACCAAGCAATAAATGAGAAAAATTTTTAAAAAACGTACGTTTTTTTCAAAAAACTCATTATTCTTAATTTTTATTTTCTGGGGTTCTTAGTACACACATTGGCCAATGTCTGCATGCTCATCAACCATGTCACGGTGCCCCCAGGTCTGATGAGTCCTGCGCTGACATCCCTGTCCTCCTTTTCCTCCCTGTCCCACATAGATAGATAGATAGATAGATAGATAGATAGATAGATAGATAGTAAAATTGGTACATCTGGCTTACCAGGCTCCTACTGCTACTTCCGGGGACACCCATCAAGCTTCATGCATATCCACTGCACTGACCGGAAAACAGCCAGTCGCAGAGACCTGTGGCGTGGTAAGCATTGACGTCACCGAGGTAAATAATAACTACCAACAAATTTTGCAGCATAATGTAGGGCCCAGTGTGAGAAAGCTGGGTCTCCCTCAGAGGTCATGGGTCTTCCAGCAGGACAATGACCCAAAACACACTTCAAAAAGCACTAGAAAATGGTTTGAAAGAAAGCACTGGAGACTTCTAAGGTGGCCAGCAATGAGTCCAGACCTGAATCCCATAGAACACCTGTGGAGAGATCTAAAAATGGCAGTTTGGAGAAGGCACCCTTCAAATATCAGGGACCTGGAGCAGTTTGCCAAAGAAGAATGGTCTAAAATTCCAGCAGAGCCTTGTAAGAGACTCATTGATGGTTACCGGAAGCGATTGTCGCAGTTATTTTGGCTAAAGGTTGTGCAACCAAGTATTAGGCTGAGGGTGCCAATACTTTTGTCTGGCCCATTTTTGGAGTTTTGTGTGAAATGATCAATGTTTTGCTTTTTGCTTCATTCTCTTTTGTGTTTTTTCATTGAAGACAAATGAAATGAAGATAATAATACCAAAGAATTTGTGATTGCAATCATTTTCAGGAAGAAACTGAGCATTATCTGACAGAATTGCAGGGGTGTCAATACTTTTGGCCAACACTGTACATGTTACTCCCTCCCCATAATGTAGTATTACCCCTTATGTGGTACTAATGTTACCTATCTTGGACCCATTTCTGGCATAATGTCCGCCATCCATGACTCCATCTGGTCATAACATCCCCTATCCTGTTTGCACAAGTAATGTTCAACATTCTTTATCCTTTCAAGTTAGAATGTCCCCCATACTTCCTCCCTTCCAGTAATAATACCCCTATTTTGGACTCTTTCCTGGTACAATGTCCCCCATTCTTAACCATTTTTGTAGTGTCCCCATCCTGGCCCCTACCTGGTATAATGTTCTTCATTCTGGCCCTCTTTCTGCTATAATGTCCCCCTTCCTGGTCCCCTTCCAGTAACAATGTCCCCCATCCCTGTCCCCTTCCTGGTATAGTGTCCCTCCTCATGGGCCCGTACTGTAACAAATTTCTCTGTTCAGCCACTGTTCTATAACAATTTATTAAGAGTTCTACTAAAATATAACTTTTATTTTAAATAATTAAAATTTGGATGATATCCGCATTTCTATCACATTATTTAACATACAACAACACAGATGAATAGGGGAGGGGACAAGTTAGCCCTGTGCTCACCCTACTCTTGATCTGCCTACCAACGGAGTTTTAGACACGTAAAAGGGATAGAATGTGTCCCCGTTAGGGATGGGCGAATCTACTCGCTAGGACTCGTTACTCGGCGAGTAGTAAGGGACTCGCAGGACTCGGTACTCTGCGAGTTTCCCAGAGTTTACTCGCACGAGTCCAATGCAAATCAATGGCAAATGCTGACAAAACTAGGATTGCCATTGTTTGCATTAGACTCGGCTACTGTGCCAGTGATAGCAGGGAAACTCGCAAAGTAACTGCTGTTTCTTTGCGAGCCGAGTCCAGCTGTCATCTCTGTTCAGCTCCAGGGTCCTAGAGCCCGCCTGCTCACAGAGATGATGTAGCAGTGCTGAGATTGTTCTCAGTCTGCTCATTCCCTGTGCATAGACATCTATATCTATGCACAGGGGATGTAGCAGAGAGGACATCACGTTTTGGACTAGTTTGGACGGAAGAGGATTTTTTTCATTAAAGATGGAGTCCCTAATGGCTTTTTTTTTTATTTCAAATAAAAATTTTTCTCTGTGTTGTGTTTTTTTAACCCTTTATTGGAGATTCTTAGTGGCTGGGTCAAACGTGGCCTGACATTAAGAATCTCGGGCTTAATACCAGCTTGTATAACAAAGCTGGTATTAACCCCTTTATTACCCAGCGTGCCACCGCCACCAGGGCCGCTGGAAGAGCGGGGTTCAGCGTCAGAGGATGGCGCTTCAATGAACGCGCCATCTTCTGGGGCGGCTGCGGGCTGCAATTTGCAGCGGGGGGTGCCCAGAAAGCTTGGGCATCCCTGCGCTGCGGATTCCAGCCCCCAGCTGCTTAGCTGTACCTGGCTAGACATAGAAATTGCGCGGAGCCCCACGCATTTTTTTTTTATTATTTCATGAATTTCAGATTCAGAGTCTCAGAGTCAGAGTCTCAGAGTCAGAGTCTCAGAGTCAGAGTCTCAGAGTCAGAGTCTGACTCAGAGTCAGAGTCTCAGAGTCAGAGTCAGAGTGTCATAGTCAGAGTCTCAGAGTCAGAGTCTCAGAGTCAGAGTCTCAGAGTCAGAGTCTCACCCTCAGAGTCTCACCCTCAGAGTCTCAGAGTCAGAGTCTCAGAGTCAGAGTCAGAGTCAGAATCTCAGAATTTCATGAAATAATTTAAAAAAAATGCGTGGGGCTCCGCGCAATTTCTATGTCTAGCCAGGTACAGCTAAGCAGCTGGGGGCTGGAATCCGCAGCGCAGGGATGCCCAAGCTTTCTGGGCACCCCCCGCTGCAAATTGCAGCCCGAAGCCGCCCCAGAAGATGGCGCGTTCATTGAAGCGCTGGTGGCGGTGGCACGCTGGGTAATAAAGAGGTTAGGGCCAGCTTTGTATTATCAGCTGGCCCTAAGCCCGAAATTTATGGCGGTCACGCCAATATTAGACATGACCGCCATGAATTTCTATTAAATTGTTTTAAAAAAAACACAACACAGAGAAAATTTTTTATTAGAAATAAAAAAAAAAGCCATTAGGGACTCCATCTTTAATTAAAAAAATCCTCTTCCGTCTGACGCAGTCCAAAACGCGATGTCCTCTCTGCTCATCCCTGTGCATAGATATAGATGTCTATGCACAGGGAATGAGCAGACTGAGAACAATTTCAGCTCTGCTACATCAGGCAGCAGGCGGGCTCTAGGACCCTGGAGCTGCGGCAGCCAGCACACAGAGCAGACAGGAATCTTATATGTGCGAGTTTCCCAGCGATTATTTGCAAAGTAAACGAGTCCAATGCAAATAAATGGCAAAACTAGGATTGCTTCAGGCTGAAGCTTCCGAGGCACATCTGCGATTTGTAAATCTCACACTACTCGCTATTACTCGCTTCCCCATTCATTAACATTGGACTCGCTAGACTCGCAACGAGTAGCGAGTCCTGTGCTCGGACTCGCTAGAGTCAAGCAATTCCGAGTAATTTAGGATTCGCCCATCACTAGTCCCCGTACCTCGGTGGCTGACCATGATGTCCCTTTCTTTATCTACTCAGGGTTCAGTGAGCAGAAAAATCCAGCATCCATTCACTAGCCTCCTTCTTATGCAATGTGAATTAAAAAGGAATCACAGAGTACAGGTACAGGGATTGCCCTGTTACTCAAAAAAATCAACATACATGTGGCTACACAGGATCACTGCCTTCCTCACTGACCCTAACACAAGTGCGGATTCTATGCTCACTGGTGTGTGTGTTGAGCAGTCGGTCTGAACAATACACAATACACAGTATATGATCTACCACAGTTCTTACCACTGGATTACGGTATAATTCTATAAAGCTGTCACAGACCTCACAAGCTGTAGTAAGGAACTATATCAGTTGAGGACAGCAATAATCTCAGAAAAATATGGTGATGGTATCCACTGGGAGAGAACAGTCAAAATGACCTGTCCTCTTCAATACCCCTAGTAACCTGCCATGTACATGCAGAAGTGGACTTACCAAATGATCCTCTTTGTTAATGCTGTTAAGGAGCAACAGAGGAAATAAACAGGTCAGAAATGATATAGTTTCATCATGTTAACGTATCTGATACATGGTGTTCTCCACTCAATGCGTTTACCCTATGGTTCAATAGGGTTCATCAGGAGTGACATGTAGAGATGAAGTGACAGGGAGAGATGCAGCAGCCCTGGGGTGCCCAAAGGGTCACCAATTGGTCCCCTCCTCCTCTGGATGCAGACGCCACTGTTCTATAACACATTAAAAAAAGATTCTTGTCACCTTTCGCCACTCCCATGATGCGCAGCATCCTCTTCTTTACCGAGCAGCTTACTTTGGTGCGCCTGTGGATGACACAGGACATCAGTGTTATGCACTACCTGTGACTGGCATGCTGATGTCAGCTACCGGTCTCTGGCTGTCGATGTGTATTGCATTGCAGAGAGCTAATGGCTCTCTTCACCACAATATATTTCAGCTGAATGTATGTCCTTGGACGCACATAAAGCTGCAATAGTAGCTGGCTTTTGTGGACTGCCCGCATGGACCAAGGTATGGTTTTCCATAGCTGTTCCTGTTGAATGTCATGTTGACCCTGCAGCCTATAAACAACTATAATGCATGCAATCATTGGGATCAGAAGCTAAGAATTCACAATAACAAAAAGAAATTAATAAATCTTTTTCTTAGGTTTTATAAGACTGATGCACTTACATTGAAAACCCATATCGAAATGGCTATAAACTCTTTTTGGAAACTTTGCCTGTCTGAAATGAAAATCACCATTTTATGAATTCCGCTATAATCTGTCATAGTTTGAGTCCAGGGTCCTTATGAGCTAAACTCAAAATTTCCTGGTGACAGTTCAAGACAAGTGAAAATATAT
Source organism: Allobates femoralis (assembly GCA_033576535.1). Taxonomy (NCBI): domain Eukaryota; kingdom Metazoa; phylum Chordata; class Amphibia; order Anura; family Aromobatidae; genus Allobates; species Allobates femoralis. Next base: position 157,992,622 of record JARQOC010000002.1, on the reverse strand, counting down.
CAGTATAACTGCTAGCAAATAATTGATTTTTATTGATTTTATCGGCTTCATGTTTTCAATGTGAACCTTTTGTTAAAAAATAAGCACCCATTGTTCTATATAAAATGCAGATTATAAAATATTAATAACTTTGTTTTTGAATTGTATGTTTTAATTAACTTGTATTTTTAGAATTCACTGCAGAAATGAATAAAATGTGTATTTTTGTCATTGATTTAAACACCCACCAGATTGTATGTAGTCAGTCCAAGTCCCAGCAGTGTAAAAATGAGTCATGAATATGACTTCTGTCCAAGTTATGATGGCAGATTGTTCACACCACAACAATACTCGTCCAGTTAGTAGTTCATATTTTGGGCACTAATGCCTGGCGCTCTATGCAGAACGTGGAAAAAAAAGCTGCTCCTCTAACAAACAAATGTTTTCTTAGTTTTCTCTAAGAATTTCCCAGTTCCGCCCACGTCCTTCCTGTTTTCTTCGTTATATTTGTAATGGAGACAGAAACAATACAATTTGTTGTATTTCTGTGAAGGAAAATACCAAACTCTATTTATATCAAAATTTCTTTATCAAGTCAGTTTCAGATTTGTTCTATCACTGAGCAGTTCTTGTGCTTTAGACTTATTGATTAGTATCTGTAGGAATGCCTCCACGACTACTGTTGTATTATTCTAACTTATTATTAAGTACCTCTAGGCGCCTCGCGAGAAATTTTATTTCAGTTGCTGGCTGGAGTAACATTTCTAGTATGTGGAATGCCACAACTTTTAATTAATTTGTCAGGAGGGCGTTGCCATGTCTTGACTTGTGTAAATCCAAAAGTCGCACATGTTTTGTACAACAGGAAGTTGCGCAAAAAAAATGCATCGAAAATAGGGCAAAGCCCATGCATTTTTTAAAATTCTTTGTTTAAATTAAAAAAACATTGTGCACTCCCCTTATATTTTTGATTGTCAGTCAATGTAAAATTAGGCAGCCGGGGGCCTACAGCTCATAGCTGGCAGCTGTATCTGTGCTGAGAATAAAAAATATGCAGGACCCCATGCATTTTTTCAGTATTTATTTATTTTAAGCACTTATGAGGACAGGTTGGTTGATATACACTAATGTATATGGCAACCAAGCACAGACACCGGTAAAGATTGTGGTGGCGCAGTCAGAGTGCAATAGCCAATCACAGACACTGAAATTCAAAGTACGAAGAGTATGGCGATCCGCACTGCTGAAATGAAAGGGCCGGACCAAGGTTCTTACTGGTAATCCCTTAGGAAGGAGCATAGCAGGCTCCGAAATGCGTAGGAGGGAGGAGAATAAATGAGCATCGTTGCACCAGCCCTTGGTCCGGTCCTTTCATTTCAGCAGCGTGGAACGCCATACACTTCGTCCTTTGAATCTCAGTTGAACGCCGTTTAACACATGGAAATGTCGATCCAGCGGCAGCTGTGCATGCGCAGACACCGGTTGTGGGTTACACAACCTCACCAGATGAGCACCTATCATTTGGGCAATAGCCCCGTTGTCACTGAGATAAGACCCAATTGCGCTTTGTTGTCTCTCACCACATTAAAATCACAGACACTGTCACAGAGAGTGAGAGACTGTGCTTAGCCATTGCAATTCAGTTCAGTGCATATTCATGAAGCTTAAAGAGCAGCGCAAGCAAACAGCAGGAGAGTGGGAGACTGATGAACTCTGTCTACCTTCTAGTGAGACCTGCCAACTGAGAAGGCATCCAGCGCCCATTGTTTTCCATTATAATTGATGCCAGATCATATTGGATCCGGTCGGATGTATTTTTTTTAAGAGTCCAAAAAGCGTTACAATTTGCCATTTTTGAGCTCATTAAAAAACGCATCTGTCTGGACCCGGCAGCAACTGGAGGCTACCTGTTTCAATTGGATGATCCTCGACTCCATTTAAAATGAAGTAGCAAAATCCAAATCCTTACAGGATTCATTTTTTGCTCACAAACCGGATCTCTGCTGGATTTCAAAAAAAGGCTCATGTGAAACCAGCCTTAGAGTGTTTCTTTACCAGTGCTTAAAGTTTAAGATGGCTGGGTGCAATGTTATGAAGATTGTTGAGGGGCCTTGATATTCTCGGATGGCCCCGTCCCAGGTTCAGCAACAGCAGCTTACAACTCATTACTAACAATTAACTCGGTTGAGGGAACTCAGGCTGCGTATATCTACCTAGGTCAAGCCTGCCCTTATGTGATCTCACAAGGAGTGGTTTGAGGTGAGATCACATCTTCAGCAGAAGTTATTATTTTGGTATTTCTCGATATTTCAAGAATAGAACCCCTTGTAGCTGAAATATCCCCACCCATATTCCATCTTTCAAATTATGGAATGAATTGACACCAAACAAGGTGGGCTTGTGTCCCAAGATCAGCAGGGAGATCTAAGTTGGGGGCTCTTTTTCATCTAGCAAAGTTATGAATGTACCACTTCAGAATCTGTACATCCTGATTCCAGAAGTGCCAATCCGATACATGTGCAGTGAATGGTTCATCTATAACTTTCATAATTTAGTTTTACTCTGTTCTTTCCAGATCAAAATGTCCAGCCAAGATACTGGAGTCAGTGTACCTCCATTTGGCTATTGTCACAACATGGGTTCTGGTAGAGCATGATGAAACTACAGAGGGACACTTGAGAAAATTAGATTTACACTTGCGACCTGATGGGAAGAGCGAAGGGTGATGAAAAAGAGCTGACCTGGTATTGTAATATTCATGACACCCATCAATACAAATATGCATTTGGTATTGAGTTAGTATTTAATGTGCATTAAAGTATGTGAAACATGAAAACATAATACAACTTTTTGTATATCATTTGCTGTATGTTGGACACAAGTCATGTCCTAATACATGTGTTTCCCCATTTTGTAATAGAAATGGGTGCATTGTATGATAATGTGTTTGAAACTCTTCTGGACTCATTACTGTTTCAGCAATTTTCTGGACAAATTCAGGACTAGACTCAAAAAGGAAGCATATTCTACGAAAGAGATGTTCTAGGAAATATTAATTTAATTGCTCAAAAATTGGATCAAAAGCTGAATATGAGAAGTCAAAGCACATACATTGTGTTATGTTAATTTCCACATTTACATCCATACAAATGATTGTATAGACACGTCGGGTCATATTTATCGATGTATAGTAATTATAATTTCTGCCCAGACACAAGGCCGTATTTATTGAGCCACTCTGCACTAACGAATTTTCAGCAAGTTTCAGAAAAAGAGAACGTGATTTGCAAGTTATTCAGCATGTAACTTTTTATGCTCTTATTCAGCACAAGTGATGAGAAGCTAGGGTAAATGATGCCTGACACATTTTAGTAGCTGCTTTGTATTCTTGAATTGCCATGTCGTGTCTATGCAACACTAAAGTTTAATAGTGGTAAAGCATTCATGAGTATGTCAGGATCAGTAAATGGATCCATTGCATTTAAAAATAAAATATATGAAAAACTACTACTTTACCCCTTTATTTACACTCCAGAGATTTAATAATTTAATATTTCACTAAACATTTTAAATTGCCTCCACATGTATCAATGAAGATTGTAGGGGAAACTGAGTATGTGCTCTGGATGCAGCTTGAGGGGAGAAGGGGTAACAAAAAACAATGGGTTTCCCTGTTGTCATGCCACAGACTAGGGTGCGCCCGAATTCAGAGTGTGACAGTGGCGCACAGACCAACAGCGTCCGGGGCACTACACACAACTACTGACAGAGGAAACAAGGGGGGGGGGGGACAAATACAATGGAGGGCATTGCTTTTAGGGAACAGGGGAAAGGAGACCTCCTGCACTTACCTGTGGCTGTGCCCTGATCTCCTTACTTTTCCTATACGGGTTCTTTCACCCCATCACTGAGCAGGATACCTAGTTCCTCGCTGGCCCTGGTGATAACCCTCAAGTGATAGATGACTGGCAGGAGCACTGGTCCCAACCACTGCACTATTAAAAATAAGAGGGGAGGGAAAGACAGACAGGGATACGACAAAACAACTTCACGCCTTCTGCCACACTCCTAGGCAGCAGACGGTTTGGCAATGGTCAGCTTCTCCAGAGTAGCACCTTCACCTCAGGTAGCTAGGCAGGAATGGAGTTCAATCACCAGCAAGGAATGCTGGAACAAGTGACCATATAAAGGAGATGGGTTTGATCACAAAGTAGCCACACCTAGAAAGAGGACTAAGGACATTGCTAGCAACAGAAATTGACATTAACTTCTACACTGCCAAAGGAAAGAAACACATTCAATATGAAGTCTGAATACAAGAATGAGACAGAGGTCCCAAACCTGTCACAGACTCATGACACCAGTATTTTGATTGCTAGCCAAGGTAAAGCCAGGCAGCTCGGGTGGCTGCCCGTAGTTGTCCCCTTTATCTGCACTGAGAATCAAAAATACAGCAAGGTTCTATGTCAATTTATTTTATTTATTTGTCTTTACACTATTATGACATCAGTCAATGGGTGAGGGGCGCAACAGTCAATCACAGACTGTGTCACAGAGAGTTGGCATCTGTGATTGGCTGTTGGAGCCAGTGCAGTAACCTGAAAACAGCCCATAAATTCCAGCATCTACCATGCAGGGCAGAAGCTAGAATTTATGGGCTGTTCCAGGTTACTCCAACAGCAGATTGGCTGTTGCGCCTATCACCAGTGAATAATCCAGACGTTAATGAGTGGACCGGGAGGTACAAGAGCACGGACCTGGTAAGTATGAGCCAAACCCGAACTTTAACACGGGCTTCTCAAGGAAGTCCACATTGAAGGTCTGTGCCCGAACACTAGGTGTTCAGTACTGACCCCGAACTTTACAAGTTGGGTTTGCCCTTGGTTGTAAGCTAAAACCAGTTGTGGGGAAAAAATGCGGAATTGGTGACGAGTTTCTTATATTCGTTTCCTCTGATTGTTCCATTTCTGCTTTTGGATACAGATAGCTTTATATTACCTCATTATTTGATTGAAGACTAGTATGGAAGCAGCATATCAGTAATTGTATCTTTTGGCAATCTAAATATTCAGTTACCTATATTGTCCTGCATGCATCCTCCTAAAAAGCATTCATGTGTAATTGTATTTCATTTCATAGGCGGTTGCTACTATTTAGGGAAGTGCACACTGTCAGGAATAATCCACGTAAATAAAATGTGACAGATCTCCATTCACTTAAGGAAAAAGAAGTGAGTGAGTATCTGGGTGAAATGCTGTTTTCCAGTTGAAATCCTTTATCTCTGCATTCACTCTGCAGCGTGGAGCCGTCATTTTGGAGCAGTGTTTTTCTCCTAGTGATGTTACCTACTCCTTTCATGGCATTTCATCCTGTTAACAGTGAAGCAGGAAGGCAAGCAGAGAAATGAATTCCATAATTGCTTTATAATTGTACTTGTGACAGGTGATTTAACTTCAGCAATCTCTAGAATGCAGTTAAAATATTTTTCTCCTTTGTGAAACCGATCTATGTTCCATTTTCACGTTTATCGCAGAGGGATCACAAAGCGGCTATAACACATAATGTGAAGTCGTCAGTGTCAGCAATCGCAAGGATTTTGATGCAACATTTGATGTAAATTCGTTCATTGCTCTGTGACCATGAAAAGCTACCTTTAGATGCACATGATTATACCAGAGGAATTGCTAAGAATGAAAGGCAATATTTATAGACACCTTAAAGGGATCATGTCAGCAGAATTTCATCCAAACTATTTTTATGTGCATGTAACTTTAAAAGACAAGTCAAAAATACCTTAAAGTGGCCCGTCCATTGCTCCATTACTGAAAAATCAGCCATTGAATTGCTATGGAAACAAGGCTGCAGGACAATGGTAGCTTTGAAGCCTCTGTCACTCCAGCTCTATTCCTTGGCTAGCACTACTTCCTCCACCTCTGAGCTATGTGCCCACTGTGTGGTTTTGCAGATTTATTGGCTGCATTTTTTGCACCAGAAACACAGCACACTACAGTTTTGTAATGAAAGTCTATGTGACTCAACCTGTCACATGGCCAGCCTCTGATTGGACGAAAATAACAGATCCTTTTGGGTGCCTTCACATTTACGTTTTGAATGCAGCGCACTGAACGCAGCAATACGCTTGCGCACATGCGTTCCTATGTTTAACATGGGAACGCATGTGCCTGCGTTTGGCTGCATTTGCATTCGGATGTGCATAATTTATCTCCCGCCCCCAGGAGATCAGCTGCTGCTGCCGCTGCTCTCCCGCCGGTGTCAGCGGGCAGAGCAGGGAGAAACAGCTGATCTGACAGCTGTTTAAATCTCCCGCGCTGACACCGAATAGGTGATATCGGCTCGGGAGATTTGAAGCAGCGATCAGCTGTTTCATATGTCCTGCACTGATATCACCCTATTCGGTGACAGCGCGGGAGATTTAAACAGCTGTCAGATCAGCTGTTTCTCCCCGCTGACACCGGCAGGAGATCAGCTGTGGCCGGGAGGAGGAGATCTCTGCCGCTGATCTCCTTCTCCCGGCCGCCCCCAGAGACAGCTGATTGGCTGCCCGGGCACCATACTAATGTGAACGCATGCGGAGATTCTCTGCTGCGTTCACATAAGCATGTGCTGCGTTGCACTGCGTGTGCTTCTAACACAAACACAAACGCAAGTGTGAAGCCAGCCTTAGTCATTTCTCCTGGTGCCCGAAATGCAGATATCACCGGTAACTGTGGGCTTCCGGAGGTTGAGAAAGTGTAAGTGTGTTTCTTTATGTTTGTGTGTGTCAGTCTTTTTATGTCCCCTTAATTGTGCTGTGTATTTATGCTGTGTTTGTATGTGCACAAACGCAGCACAAGTGCAATAGGTTTGTGCTGCTTTGGCTGTGTTTGTGTACATATAAACCCAGCACAAAAAAGAAGCACAGAGTGCACTTAACCTTAGGGCTCACTCCCACTTATGTATAAAACAGACGAGAGCAGCGCGAAAAAAAATTGCATTGTACTCTCACCCATGTCATTCAATTGGACTGTTGATCTGCAAGTATTTACTTAGCTGTAATCGGCCAGAGTAAACAATTGCAGCATGATGCATATACCCATATATATCGGGCAAGAACTCGCCAATGCAAGTCTATGGGTTGGAGAAGAAAAATGGACAGCACACGGATCATCCATATCCCGTTCATTTTTTATGCATACATCACTGTTCTGTAGCATACAGCACTATACATGGTCCAGTTAATGATTGTAGAGTAATAGTTTTTGACAAAAATAAATGCTGGTCATACGGATGCAAGGTGAGGAACAAATTGCATACTCACATAGTACCCACATGTCATATGGAATACGGATTTCACTTGTCCCACTTTTTTGGATGAGAATACAAACAATTTATTTCATACATAAGTGTGAGCATAACCTTACCAACAGCCTCTATGCTTCAGGCAATGGAGTCACCTGTCAAGCAGGAGGAAGCTGCGCTGAGCCAGGAGTGGAGCTAGGGATCTACAGCCTAATTTGTTTTCAATTTTAATGCTGAATTCTAAGTAGTGGAGGAACAGACTGGCCATGTAAAGATATTGCTATAGCTAATAAAGCTATGTGCTCTTTTTTCTTTTGGAGAGGGGGATGAAATCTGGCTGGTAGATCCCCAGTTTATTAAATATTTCTAATACTTCCAGCAGATACAGGGGAAACTTTCAACTAAACACAAATTCGAGTTTGAATAGGCTAAAAAATAACATTTTTTATTTAGTACAAAAAAGAAATAAAAAGCGTTTTTTACACAAATACAGGAAAAAACCTTTACATTAAACGAAGTTTCGAACAAAACTTACAGATCAGGATGTGGATCCACAAGTCAATAAGGGAATCCATGCATATCGGCAAAAGACATATATATGTAAAATATAGACACCTTATAGAAGTTCTGGGTTGAAAACGCCTGGTGCAAATTTACAATAAATGGATAAATGTACAAAATAGGATTTTACAATAATGTTTTCAATTTATTATGCCACGCAGGGCACACAATATTGCATACATCTATCCAATAAGTCAAACATTGACCGCAAGCGCTGTCTGCACCATGTGCTACAGTAGGCTGTTGTACTATAAATGGATAAATGTACAGAGCAGGATTTTGCAATAATGTTTTCAATATATTCTGCCACAGCTATAGCCTAATTTGTTTGTCAATTTAAATGCTGACTTCTTAGTAGTGGAGGAACAGACTGGCCATGTAAAGATATTGCTATAGCTAAAAAGCTATGTGCCTTTTTTTTCTGAGGGGGGCTGGGGGTTTAATTCAGCTGGCAGATCCCCAGTTTATTAAATATTCCTGATACTTCTAGCAGATACAGGGGAAATGTATGTGTGTATATGTACAGTATTTTTTGGACCAAAAGACACACATTTTTCCCCTTATGGTCCGGATATACGGGGCTGTGTGACTGTAGAACTTTGCTGGTGGAGAGCAGCGGCTCTGGAGAGTGTTGGAGGAGGCTGGCACGGGCTGCAAAGCAATCCCATGGTCACATGCCACTGCTCATTAGGCTCATGTAATATTCACTGCATCCCCCTGTCCGTCACCTCTAAACACTGAAGCTGGTGCTGAGAGGTGGGCAAGGGGAGCAGCGCTTGTTATATGAGCCTGTGTCCACACTCCCCATCATGGAAATTGCACCCCATCCTAGCGCACACACAAAAATAATTAACAATGTAACTCCCCTCTCCATCACTTCATGCTCCCAGCATTTCACGTCCTCCGGCCTGTGTGGTGTCCTCCTGTGGGTCCAAGCCATCCAATCATATGACCGTACAAAAAGATGGAAGCGTGGTGTATGTTTGGGCGCTGAGGTAAGGAAGATCTCTGATGCTGGCTTCTTTTCCGGACTTTATTAAAATAATTGCAGTTATAATTATTCAAGCTTAAGGCTCTCAAAACCCACGATGCATTTCGACGTGCATACACGTCTTTCTCAAGTGAATCACTTGAGAAAGACGTGTATGCACGTCGAAATGCATCGTGGGTTTTGAGAGCCTTAAGCTTGAATAATTATAACTGCAATTATTTTAATAAAGTCCGGAAAAGAAGCCAGCATCAGAGATCTTCCTTACCTCAGCGCCCAAACATACACCACGCTTCCATCTTTTTGTATCATTCTGACTCCCTATGGGGAGAGTGGTGGAGTGAGCTGCAGAGGAGGGAGAGGACCTGAGAAGACGTCAGCTGGATCGGCCCCTTTACTAGACACGTGACGCCGCCCGGCACTAGTGTTTCCCCGGAGAAGACCTCGTAGGAAGCACGAGGACGGAACCGGAGGATTCCGCTGCTTCATATTAATAAGCTTATCTACGGGCTGTGGTTTACAACCAGACCAGGTGAGTTTAAACGCAAAAGAACCGCCCGTTAACAGCCCCATGTGTACAGGCGCACTACAAGCTGTTGTTGTTTTTTCTTTACAAATCATATGACCGTGGCGCACATTAAAGACATCTCTGTGCTGTGCTGGTCACATGATCAAATGCTGGCACAATCAGGAAACATGGCACACAGGAAGACACAAAGTGCTGGAGCAGGAAGCGACGAAGAGATGTGTTACATTGTTTATTATTTTTGAGTGTGCGCTAGGATGAGAGGCCATAACTAAGATGGGGGGCTTGTACCAGGATGAAAGGGCTAATAATCCAGGATGCGGGGTTAATGAACCAAGATAGCAGGGCTAATAAACCAGGATAAAGGGTCTAATAAACCAGGATGATGGGGTTAATAAACCAGGATGGAGGGACTAATAAACCAGGGTGAAGGGGCTAATAAACCAGGATGGAGGGACTAATATATTTTCTGCAAGGGCCTTAGAATTGGGACATCACCCCCATATGTGTAAGCAGCAGATTCTTTCCCCCATCTCCCATAACAGTGCATTATAACCACACTTTTTGCTTAATTTTTGTTGTCCCTACTTTCCTCCTGTTAAATCAGGGTGTGTTTATGGTCCTATCTGTGATGAAATGGACTGCTTTAATGTATTAGGCTGGCTTCACACTTGCAGATGGATCTGCAGCGTTTTGCAGATGCATCTGCAAGTGTGAGCATGCTGACCGCGGCCCCTATGTTTATAATAGGGCGCACGCGGTGTGAAAGGTCTCATTCACTCCTGTATGTGTACTGTCAGCAGGCGTATGCCTGCTTACAGATCACACACTCCCGTCCGCACTGTGGACGCGAGATGTAGCGTCCATGCTGCGGGCGGGAGAGTGTGATCTGTAAGCAGGCATACGCCTGCTGACAGTACACATACAGGAGTGAATGAGAGCTTTCACACCGCGTGCGCCCTATTATAAACATAGGGGCCGCGGTCAGCATGCTCACACTTGCAGATGCATCTGCAAAACGCTGCAGATCCATCTGCAAGTGTGAAGGCAGCCTAACATATGATGGTTTCTTATGTAGCCAGACAGTATTTGTATTTAGTTTTTTACCTTGTGATAAGCAACTCATTGTTCCTACAAGCCTTGTAGATGCCTGGTGATGTTTAACGTGTGTAATGTAATTATTTCACCTCTTAGTTATAGAAGGTCACAGGCTCAGAGAACTTAATCCTACTAACATTCCTTTGTATTACTATGCATACTGCTAGGTGCTATGTAAACTATCAGTCTGTGAGTCTAGCCAGCAATGCCATGCTACTAGAGGTATTATATATACAGCTTGAAATCAATGAGAACACAGTCTTATTCCACCAATTGTGACGTCTCCAATATCCTGCAATGAGTGATCAAGGATCTATAAGCTGACCTGTTCACTAACCTGGGAGATTTTTGTCTTGTGACCTCGGTCTAGGGACTTCGGCCCCGACTAGAGGTGCTCGGGACTGGATACAGGCAGCTAATATAGGATCTATGGGTCGGATTAGCAGGCCATAACCCCAGGCCTAAGCACTTCGGTGCCAACCAAGGGGATCAGAACTTGGATTATGATACTACAACGACTTCAGCATCGAATGTTCGTATTCGGCTGGGATATCAAAAGACTACATAAGGAAGCAACACAGGTAGGGACAATCCAGTCACCTGGCTATAGACTTTGCTGTGATGGCTTTGGGACATGAACATTCTAAACCCTGGTGAGTCAGCGGAGGGGTGAGACTCGGTTGCCTGTTACATGGTTACATGTTGCCTGTTTTGCTGGTTATGTGTTATATGCTGTTAACTGTTTGGGGATCCAATACAGCCTTAATATTGTGGTTACTTACCCTCTGTTGTCTGAGTAGTGTTCCAGTTTCAGTATCAAGAAGGAGCCGTGCACAGGATTCTTTTTTGCAGCTTTTATTCTTTCTTATGGGGTCTTACATAGTGGAGGGTGCGGGAGGGAGGACAGAGAGCAGCCTATACTACGGCCGTTTCGCACCGTCAGTCGTGCTTCTACAGGTACAGTCTCTACCCATAGAAGCACGACTGATGGTGCGAAACGGCCGTAGTATAGGATGCTCCCCGTCCTCCCTCCCGCACCCTCCACTATGTAAGACCCCATAAGGAAGAATAAAGGCTGCAAAAAAGATTCCTGTGTGCGGCTCCTACTTGATACTGAAACTGGAAGTGACGTTGTGCTGCATACAGGAGGCCGGGCACCAGGATTCCAACGTGTGCAGCAAGGAGGTGAGAAGTTCTGACTCCAGGGGGCCACCCAGAAACACTGGTATCAGGGTAACCGCGGCAGGAGGTGCTGGCTCCTTCAACAAACTCTGAGTAGTGTTACGCCTACGGATAAGGAGCTCGGGCATTCAGTTTAGGATGAGCCCTGGTCCATGCTGTCTTTCTAAAGGCGGCTGGGCCAAAGGACAAGAGCACCCACTGACCCATGTCTCCACACTGTCCATCCTATATTTTGAAAAATACGGTATACATTACTATACGTACTATTTACTTTTAGAGCTCCATTGATTCCATGGTGCTGTACATGTGAAGAGAATTTACACACAATTTACAAACAAAGTACAATAAAGAAAATAACAATGATAGACTGGTACAGAGGGGAGAGGATATTGCCGTCGTTGGCTTACAGTCTACAGCAGAGGTCCCCAACTCAAGGGCCGCCAACAGTGCAGGTTTTCAGGATTTCCTTAGTATTGCACAGGTGCTAATGTGATCATCTGCACAGGTAATGATTCCAAGCCCTGTTCAATACTAAGGAAATCCTGAAAACCTGCACTTTTGGCGGCCCTTGAGGCTTGGATTTGGGGACCTCTGGTCTACAGGGTAAAGGGGAAGGAGACAGTATGTTGAAGGGTTGCAGCAGCTCCAATGTTTGGGAGATGACAGTGGGGTCATTGCAAGGTGTATGCTTTCTTGAAGAGTTGTTTTTTAAAGTTATCTCTGAAGGTTCTGAATGTTGGAGACAATCAGATGTGTTTGGGCATGGAAATGCAGAGGATAGAGGATGCTTCAGAGAACTCATGTAGGCAGTTGCGTGAGGTACATACTATAGTAGAGAAGTGAAGTAGGTCCTGTGAAGGCCAGAGATTATGCATGGGAACATATTGGGAGATTAGTTTGGAGATATATGGAGGTGACAGATTATGGATGGCTTTGTTGCTCAGTTTTAATATTTTAAATTTGCAGAGCAGAAAGGCGGAGAAGTAGTGAAGAGAGTGGTGGATTAATCAGGCAACATAGTTAAGACGTTACTGCAGAGGTGCAAGTGTTTTAGTTGTGAGGTCACAAAGGAGGCTATTATAATAGTCGAGCTGGGAGATGATCACAGCATGCACTAATATTTTGGTAGATCGAGAGTGGAAGAATAAAAAACTTCTGGAAATATATTTGAGTTGGAGACGTCAGCAGTTGTTGAGGGCTTGGATATGTGGCTTTAAGGATAGGGCAGAGTTTAGGGTTGCTCCAAAGTAGTGGACTTCTGCTACAAGAGAAAGCTTGATGTAATTTATATTAATAAATAGCTCCTGTGGGTAACATGGGTAAGATTGAGGAAAGAGGATTAGTTTGGTTTTGGTCACATTAGGTATTTGGAAGCATGGTGAAAAGAAGGAGGATATAACTGATAAACAGTCTTGGATTCTGGGTAGCAGAGAGGTGATGTCTGGGTCGGAGAAGCATATTTGAGTTTTGTCAGCATATAGATGATACCGCAGGCCAAAGGTATAGATGGAGAAGAGTAGGCATCCCAGAACAGAACCATCATAAGGTACATCAAACAATTGAGGGCGGGGTGAGCCAGTACTACGGGAATGGGAGACACTAAATGTGCGGTTACTGAGATATTAGGGAATCGAGGAAAGAGCAAGGTCTTTGATGCCAAGGGAAGAGAGGATCTATAGTAGGAGGGAATGGTCAACTGTGTCAAAAACAGAGGGCAGGTCTAGAGGTAGAAGTATAGAGAAATGTCTGTTGGCTTTGGTTTAAGTAAATATTTTGTAATTTTGGTTAGGGCAATTTTAACAGAGTGGTGAGGATGGAATCTGGATTGTAGCTTGTCAAAGAGGGAGTTTGATGGGATTGGGGGAGGAAATTTCAATGTGGACATGCTGTTCAAGGTTTACAAGACACGACTGGAGAACTCCCCAGGGGTAAGTATACAGACTTGTAGAGCGATGCTACACCATGGCCTCGGCTATGTAAGGAACCTGCATTTGCTGTTCCGAAATGCGTAGGTTTGTGAGCCCCCATGAAGACCTTCATTACACATATAGCAGGCATGTCTGCCTCTCCAGCATGGGATAGACCCATGCAGCATCACTCTACAAGTTTGGATACTTACCGCTGCAGAGTTCTCCAGTCCTGTATCTTCCAAATAGGACAAGTCTTCATTCATTTGCCTGGATACTCATCGTTGTAGTTCTTCAGCCTGGCACAGCTTCTACTTCAGTGAGTCTGTACACTCCAGGCCTGCTCTTCAATGTTGCCCATTCACTTCAGCATGTGTCGTCATTATTAATATCTATTTGTTTTCCATTCAGGCAGCTCCATGCCGGGAGAATTTTTTCAGCACATTTTTTCCACTTGGATTTTTTCACTAGGAATCTTATTGCTTTATTTCTTCAGGATTGTTTGGAATTACCGCAGAAACAAGTAATCTTTTATACCTTAAACACTGATCCAAACAGCCAAAAAGGAAAAGAAAAGATAAATGTTCTGTGGTTACCACCTGCAGAACCACTCCTTTATAGGCGGTGTCTTGCTAATTGTTTATCATTTTTACTTATTGTCTGTTCCATTTGCACAACAGCAATAGAAATTGATTTACAATTGGTGTTGCTTCATAACTGGACAGGTTGATTTCACAGAATTGACTTGAAGTTTCATTGTGTCGTTTAAGTGTTCCCTTTATTTTTTTGAGCAATGTATTTCATCCAGAAAAAGCTGGGTGGGATATATGGAATATAGAAAAGCTAAATATCCCTAGCAAAGTATAGTTTTCTATGAGCTTTGTTCATTTCTGTTTTTAGATCTGCATTTTATTAAAGGGAACCAGTCGGGTACCCTGTGCACCCAGAACCACGAGCAGTTCTGGTTACATATCTGAAATACCTTTCAGGTAGTTCCAGCATCTAGCAGCATACATAAACTGATCTTTAGAACAAATATTTCTAAAGATCATTTAGGATACACTAATGTGTAGTTGACAGGGCATTAGTTCCCCCGACTAGCCAGCCCACATAGCATGTTATTTCACCTCTATGGGCATGATAACATGCTATGCATAGCATCACATGGCTGTGCTCACCATTGAGCATCTCTGTTGCTGGGTGTATGCACCCCCAGCTTCAGAGAGGCTCACCATGCATGATCAGAATGTGCTGTGTTTCTGGTCTTCTGTACTATGAAGCCAGGATACATACACCTAGCTTTATAATGCACATGACCGGAAACACAGCACATTCTGATCATGTGCGGTGAGCCTCTCTAAAACTGGGGGTGCATACACCAAGTGACAGAGATGCTCAATGCTGAGTATAACACACAGCCACGCAATGCTATGCATAGCATCTTATCATGCCCATAGGGGCGAAATAACATGCTATGTGGGCTGGCTAGTTGTAGGAACTAACACCCTGTAGACTAGTTGCTGTCACATTAGCATTTCATAAATGATCTTTAGAAATACTTTGTCTAATAATCTATTTATGTATGCTGCTAGATGCTTGAACTATCAGAAAGGGATTTCAAATATGCACCCAGAACTGCTAGTGGTTCTGGGTCCACAGGGGACCTGACAGATGCCCAAACCCATATAATATTTAAAGGGAATCAAGCTTTGACCTTGTTTTATCTGCAGCCCCCTGTCAGTTCAGTGGTTAGGGTGATTCATTACTGGGTTTAGAAAGGTGAACGGTCTGTGTTCCTAGTGGGAGGAAAATGATCTGAAGGTAATGACGGTGTCTATTTAGGAGACTCTTATTGAGATCAGCTAATTTCCACTTAGCCGTTACTGGTGGTAGGTAGCACACAAATGTTTTGCTTATTTTTTTGTCTGGTTGTTTTGTAGCCGTCTGTATAGTCCAGGTAGCTGATGTCTAGTTAGTGCACAAATGAGCATAGGTTAATTTGCTTTTGCTTTTAGTACCTGGATGTAAATGTCTTACATTCATTTTGCACTCCAACTCCACCACTAATGAAGGAAAAGTCCTATTTAAACAGAACTTCTGATTGAGTCTCTTTCTGTATTTAATCTCATTTTGTCTTCCACTATGAAATCTTCCACAGTATACATTTACGTCTGTTTACATAAGTCATATTAGCGGTAGTGTAATATCAAGGTCAATATAGATCAAATTATTGGTAACATGGTTTAGAAAATATATTTAATGGATAGAAATAATAAAACAAAATTACAGTTCATGTATTGTTACGGACCTCATTATGAATAGTACCTTATAACAGTCTATAGGATAATATTATGCTAATGTATAGCTGCTGTATACAAGCAAGTAAATGGATAACTAGAACGCATACAGTGTCTAAAATAGTATCTAGCAATTAACTGTATATAAAATGAATATTTCATGGAAATATGTTTTTTGACCTTAAGGAAAGAACAAGGCCTCTCTATTCATCCTTCAGGCATCTGTTGATTAAACTAAAATGGTTATACTTCATATAATCAAATACTGTCTACGATGCCTGGGAATTTTTTTGGCCTTGCGACTCAAGAAGCCTCACAAAGTTCTTAGTGTTGTCTTCCAAACACAGTCGTCTATGAAAAGAATTCTCCAGCCATCCGGAATGATGACAGTAACCTCCCATGTAAATGTGACCTTCTCATTACTTCATAGAGTCACAGTGTCTCTGTCTAGCTGTCATTCACAGAAGCACATTCTTTCACTTGATTGAATTCTATGTGGAAGCAACAATTTGTAATTCTTTCCCTCTGTGTCTGGATCATTGCTTACTAATTCTGTTTAACTGCCAATCCGTAAAAAGTGAAATTTAGCAATTATTTCATCAGTATTTTTATTGACTTCTTAGTTAAATAATCTATAAACAAGGAACTTAAAACATAACATAAGAATCATTTGGATTTTACTGAGAGGCAATCTTTACAAAGAGATTGTACTTTTTTTCCCATTTCCTTCTGCTTAACTGCTCATTTAAATGCCCTCTGCGAGATCTGCGCTGCTCGCACCTGTGTTAAACCTAATAGTCGATGGGACCAAGCGGTTCCATCTGTCAATCCTATCATAACAACTTAGTTATAATAGACTGGAAACGGAAAATGCTTTTTCAGGCAGAAGATTTTAACACTTCCTTGGCATTAACCTGTACTCTGCTGTGTAATGTTCTGCATGATCTTTCCATTTTAACGCCTGAAGAGGTAAGGTTTGGAATGAATTAAAAGGAGGCCTTTTGAACCTCAATATTGTGCTGTTTTTCTAAAGCTGGCCTTCTATGTTAGTTGGTTCGATATCTACGCCAGCTCATCTCTCTAATTTCTCATACAGGGATAAAACAAGGGAGTTGGTTTAGCTAACGAACTGAGCCACACAGTCTCACATAGAAAGAGACAAGGAATGTTTTTTGACTGTTGCAGAACAATGGTCAACATGCAGAGGAGGATTTTTTGAATAAGAATGATTTATGTACATATCACTAAGTATTTGGATGCTTATTTACTTATTTCTTAATTTGAAGTTCAATAAATAGATTTGTCCTCTGTCGGACAGCCCCTTTTACCGTTAAGGTCCCATCACACATAGCGACCAGCGATCCCGTCAATGATACGACTTTTAGGGATCGCTGTTACGTCAGTTTGGGATCGCTGGTGAGATGTCAAACACTCAGATCTCACCAGTGACTAAAGCAACGATTCAGAATGATACAGTGGTGTTCAAAAGTCCTGCATAGGCATAGGATAAATAGATTTTTCAAGTTTTAAACCTTTTCTGTCGAATATCTTCGATGCTAATATGACATATTATATATGGTTTTGTTCAGAATACAATTTTGCATTCTCTCCTTGTAATATTTTTAGCTTTTGAAGCAGTTTTGCCTGAAATTATTGCAACAATATGGGAATTGAAAGCACAACTAAATATTGTACAGCTTCAGATCCAAAATTAGCTAATCACAGATAAGGTTCTTGTGATCAATCATAACCTGGATATGGCAGCCAATCACTTTCCATTACATTGCATCACATCTGCTGCTTTGTTTGTGTGTTTTATCTGTTGGTCTATCTAGTGAATCATACTGTAGAGCTCTATGATGGGAGCCTTCAGATTTTTGTCAGCGGAGGATCGTGTGCGAGTTGTGGTGCTACATAAAGAGGGTTATACTGGCCCCCAGATCACAAGGAAGGTCGGCTGTAATCAGAGTACAGTTGTAAGAATTTTGCAGAAACATAAACAGCTTTGAATTACCCAGGACAGGCCCAGATCTGGTCGGCCCAGAAAGTCAACTAAAAAGGAGGATAGAGTACTGATAAGAACATCCCTTACCAATGGAAAGCTCACCTCTCCTCAGCTTCTGCGAGAATGGCAAGAAAAGTGCAATATTGAGGCAGCAACATCAACTGTTAGGAAGAGATGTTTGGAAGCAGGATTGAGAGGGTGCAAGGTCCGAAAGAAGCCATTGATGACAGCCATACAATGACAAAGGCGAAAACTGTGGGCATTGAAATATTCAAAATGGAGGAAGGAGGAGTGGGAAAAAGGACTATTTAGTGATGAAAGCACTTTTTGCATTTTAGCAAATGATGGCAAGTCTTATGTGAGAAGGTTTCCACATGAACAGTACAAGCCAGAGTGTTTGAGCTTCTCTGTGAAACATCCGATGAAAGTAATGGTCTGGGGCTGTATGGCAGCCAATGGTGTTGGAAGGCTTCATATTGTGGAGGGTATGGTTAATGCAAAAAAATACATAGACATCCTTAATAAGAAAATGCTGCCTTCTGCTCAACGCCTGTTTTCAGGGGATTATATCTTCCAGGATGATAATGCTCCTTGTCACAGAGCTAAGACAGTAACGGAATGAAAAAAAAAGAACAAGGTGGCTACTATTGACTGGCCAGCCCAGTCCCCGGACCTCAATCCAACTGAAAAATTGTGGCACAAGGTATCAATACAGATATCTAAAAAACAGCCAAGGACCAAGAGAGAGTTGATTGAGGCTCTGATACAGGCCTGGAACCACATCATCATCTGCAGAAGCTTGTTCACTCAATGCCACAGAGATGCACGTTGGTGCTCAAGAGCAAAGGCCGGCCAATAAAGTATTAGAAGCTAAAGACGCACTCAAAAGGCCCTTTTCAGGACTCTGAATTAAATAAAAAATGATAAATCTTAAAAAGTAAAATTTAAGTCTGTGTGAACTTGCATTGGAAGTTAATGAACTTAGAAACCTGTTCACCATTCTACACACTGTACTGGTGTAGGTATGGTTTTGGTGTAAAAAAAATAATCAAAAATGCGCATACCATAACAATTTATACACTTGGGACATTCAAAAATGAGTATGGCATACAATGAGGGATTACAAAAACATATATGTTCCACCAGTTTCACTGTAGAGATGCAGAAGTATGAAATATATAGTTTTCTTCATGCCTATGCAGGACTTTTGAACACCACTGTAGGTGGTCGTTGGGAATTGTCACTCTCAGGCATAGTATTGAGATCGTTGGTCGTTGTCCCTTTCAAACATAGCGATGCAGCGTTCCCAGCGGGAGTGCAACAACCTAAAAATGACCCAGAGCACTTTGTAATGATCAGCGATCTCACAGCAGGGGCCTGATTGCTGCTAAGTGTCACACATAGCGAGATTGTTAGCGAGATCGCTGTTACATCACAAAACCTGTGACATTACAAGGATCTTGTTAATGATCTTGTTATGTGTGACGGGACTTTAGAGCCAACTGTAACTTTAAAAAATTCTTAAAATACTAATATAGTGCCTCTTGCTTTTATTTCTGACCACCTGTTTTCACAGAAGCTTTAAGAACAATTTTATATTGTCAAAACAAGAGAGAGAGTAGAAATCTAAACAGTCGTCTTAAAATCAAAAGACCTGATCAGTTTAAAGGGAATCTGTCAGACGATATATGCTGCCCAAACCATTAGTAGCTTGGATCATCCACAGGCTATTGTATTCCAACCAGGTATGTGTCACTGTGAATCGTTGTGATACAGTGCCTTGTGAAAGTATTCGGCCCCCTTGAACTTTTCAACCTTTTGCCACATTTCAGGCTTCAGACATAAAGATATAAATTCTAATTTTTTTTGTGAAGAATCAACAAGTGGGACACAATCGTGAAGTGGAATGAAATTTATTGCATATTTTAAACTTTTTTAACAAATAAAAAACTGAAAAGTGGGGCGTGCAATATTATTCAGTCCTTTAATGTCAGTGCAGCAAACTCACTCCAGAAGTTTAGTGAGGATCTCTGAATGATTCAATGTTGTCCTAAATTAATGGTAATGATTAGGGGTGAGCGAGTACTCCAATATTCGGACTCGCTATACTCGTAACGAGTAGGTTCTGATACTCAGTACTCGTTGCGAGTATAGCGAGTCCAATGAAAGTGAATGTAGAACTGAGTACTGATTGGCCAGATCACTACCAGCCATCTGATTGGCTTTCAGACTGACCTGTACTTGCCGTACATGGGATGTCTTCTTTTCAGGTTTCGGGTCCCTGGTGCAGCCATCGGATGGGTAAGTATGATTTTTTTTATTTTTAACAACTTAAATTCACTTTTATTCGACTTTCGCAGTGTATATAGATACACTGTGAAAGTGAATGGACTACTCACTACTCCTAACGAGTAATCGCAAAAAACTAGTGGAGTAGTGAGTAGCCCGAATATTGTTACTATTCGGTGAGTACTGAATAGTAACGATTATACTCATGCATCCCTAGTAATGATAACTATAAACCACCGGTGTGTAATCAAGTCCCCATATAAATGCACCTGCTCTGTGATAGTCTTAGGGTTATGTTTCAAGAGCATCAAGAAGACCAAGGAACACACCAGGCAGGTCCGAGATACTGTTGTGGCAAAGTTTGTATTTGGATTCAAAAAGATTTCCCAAGTTTTAAACATCTCAAGGAGCACTCTTCAGCAGGGATCGGAAAGATGGTTAAAATTGATGGGAAGATGGATGAAGCTAAATTCAGGACCATTCTGGAAGAAAACCTGTTGGAGTCTGCAAAAGACCTGAGACTGGGATGGAGATTTATCTTCCAACAAGACAATGATCCCAAACATAAAGCAAAATCTACAATGGAATGGTTCAAAAATAAATGTATTCAGGCGTTAGAATGGCCAAGTCACAGTCCAGACCTGAATCCCATCGAGAATCTGTGGAAAGAGCTGAAAACTGCTGTTCACAAACGCTCTCCATACAACCTCACTGAGCTCGAGCTGTTTTGCAAGGAAGAATGGGCAAGAATTTCAGTCTCTTGATGTGCAAAACTGATAGAGACAAAGCGACTTGCATCTGAAATCGCAGTAAAAGGTGGCACTACAAAGTATTAACTCAAAGGGGCTGAATAATATTGCACGCCCCACTTTGCAGTGTTTTATTTTTAAAAAAAGTTTAAAATATGCAATAAATTTCGTTCCACTTCACAATTGTGTTCCACTTGTTGTTGATTCTTCACAAAAATATTAGAATGTATATCTTTATGTTTGAAGCCTGAAATGTGGCAAAAGGTTGAAAAGTTCAAGGGGCCAAATACTTTCACAAGGCACTGTATTTCAGAGAAAAATATTCTTTTAGCTGCCACAAGGGACAAAGTCGCACTATATAGTAGTCGTACAGGCGGGTACCCAGTGGCTTCTCCCTGAATGCTGCTTGTGACTTTCAAGTCTTTGTCTATATGTGCTGTAATATGATTATTGGTACTGTAAGTGATGGGAGATATGTGTCAGCCAGGTTATTGAACTCCGTGATGTGAGCTGAGGCTGATTCACCACATCCCTCCCCCTCAGTGTGTGGTCAGAGAAGGTAAATGTTCACCTCTGTGTTTTTTTCTGTGGTGCAAGTTTGAAGTTTGCAAAGCACAGTGTGCAGCTCTAAGTAGTAGAGCTGATCCTACCCGGCTGGACTGAGACTCCATTTGTATGTTTGTTCAGTTTGTGAGGGTAATAAACCAACGTTTACCCGGCAAGGCTTCCTGTGTCTATCTGGAATGGCAGCCATGTGAGTGGATCTATCACAGTGCATGCAGACAAACAAGCATCATTCACTGTCAGTGGATGGGAAGAAGACACTGTGGACCCACTTATACGACTAATCAGCATTGTGGCTCGGTCCTCTGCGGCTATTAAAAGTATGTTTTTATGTGAAACACAGCAGCATTTCAGAGTGAAACATATCTGGCTGGCATTGCACTGCCAAGGACTGATACATGCTTACCATGGTTTTGGCAGCATGTATCTGCTGTCAGGTTCCCTTTAAAAATATTGTTTAGTTGTGACTAGACCTTTTGATTCTAAATGGTCAGAAAAAGAAAGAAAGGCAGAAAGAAAGAAAGAAAGAAAGGCAGAAAAAAAGAAAGAAAGAGAGAAAGAAAGAAGAGAGAAGAAAGAAAGAAAGAAAGAAAGAAAGAAAGAAAGAAAGAAGAAAGAAAGAAAGAAAGAAAGAAAGAAAGAAAGAAAGAAAGAAAGAAGGAAAGAGAAAAAGAACGAACGAACAGAAGGCCCTGTTAATCATAAGAACTTACATTGTACAGGAGAGATAGACCTACCTAGTCACTGTGGAGATAGAAATTAACTTTACTGTACAAACTGTTTTCCACTGGACCTGGTGATCTCAGATGGCCTCCCTTCCCTTTACAATGTATGATATTCCATAAGTTTTCATACATGCAGGACACTAAGCGGAGGTCTGCGCACTAATACAAAATGATGTCAACCTTTTTACAGATGTTTCTCCAGTGTAGGAATTTTTTTTATTTGGCAAGTTTTTTTTTGTGATCATTATATGGAATCTCAAAATGTTCGAATTTGCCAAAAACCACAGATATCAAGAAATTTAAATCGATTTTCTTCAGATCGAACTGCTCATTTCTACTAGTGCTTCTTTTGCACCATCAGAGGAAATAATTCTGCTGTCTTATCCCTTTGAATGCAGACAATACACCTTTCATAATATAGTAGCATCATAAACTTTATTAACACTGTACACAAAACACCCCATCAAAAATGCCCAAAAGGATATATGTAAATCAGCCCATAAGAAATAGACTCCACCAGTATGTGATATACTCCATAGTTAGGTTCAATAGGGAGCTTTAAAGGGGAACTCCTGGCAGATAATTTTTTTTGTACTGTCCCTGCCCTCCTATGATGATGTAGAGCTGGGCACTACAGTTCTAGGATCTACAGATGGCTTATAAATCAATAAAATCATATCTGCTGCTCAGTTCTCACCCCTTCAGTGGACAGAGAAATTCAGCATCATGCTGCAGCAGAGAGCAGGAGATGTGGCAGGGGCTTGGACCCTGGGCGCTCCAGGATCATATTACATTCCTGCCCCCTCATACTTCTGTATGAATAGAGGACATGGCAGGGGGTGCAGCCACCCGCCCCATGGTCGCAATACAATCCTGCCCCTGACATACCATCCTTTGTAATGTAAGAACAGGGGTGTTCTCCCTTCAACTAGCGATCATGTTACCAAGAAGATATAAGCACACACTGTGATCTTCTGCTGTACAATGATATGATGGTGCATAATGTGTGCTGCTATGTATCAGGTCTGGAGCAGAGGAAAAGCACTTGTGAGATAGTGAGCGGAATCATATGCGAGGGCCGCTATGTGTCCCCCAGAATGTGCACTGTCACGTATTGAACCCGGTATGGAAGGTAGGTTAGAGGGACGCTCCACTCCAGGCCGGGTCTTGTAGGTTTTCCCTGGAGGGAGATACAGGATTAAATACTAGGTTAAGAGACAGGGCGGGGTTCTCTGTGGAGAGCTTCAGCCTGAGCTGAGGCCAAAGAGGCTGCTGAGCGGTCAGTTCCAGGGCATGAGAGGCTGTGTGCTGTTACAACACGGCCTAATCCGGGAGCCCAGTTCGACCCCGACCGGAGAGAACTCCTAACCTGAAGGGACCGTGTTACTGAACAGTGGATGTATGCATTGAACCCAACTGCTTCCCGGAACCCAGCGACTTGTGCCACTGCTGTGCTTCATGAATAAATCCGGGTACTGTATAAACTGATACCGGGCTCACGGCCTTTTGTCTTGCAATCCCGGCGCTACCTCACACACTATATTGATTGATTCAGCACTTTCATAGTCTCTCCTCCACCATATCAACTTGGTAGCTTTCTGTCAGTATACATGACTGTAATTCTCTGTCCCCAAAGGGAAGAGTGAGAGCTGAGGAACAGATATGATTTAATTGATTTATAAGCAATCTATAGATCCTAGAACTTCACTGCACAACTCAGCTTCATCATAGAAGAGGGCAGTGACAGTACACATTTTCTTTATCTCCCTGGAGTCCCCCTTTAAAGCCCTTTATTAAAATAAGCCCCTGGCTCCTATATGGGAAATCTGGTTCATGAAGGATGACTGCACTTGAATGCCCCTGTTATTTAGAAACAAAGGGTGGTGTACTAAATATAATTGAAAATGAGATATTCTACAATGCCTGTAAGTGAATATCTTACCATGACCAATAGTTACATTATCTCATCCATTACCAGCCTAGCTTTACAATACACCATCTGTGTATTTTTGTTTTGTCACTCAGTTGTTTCTAATGGAAGTAGAGTGCTATTAATGGTGATACATTTGTTAAAGCTGAATGTAAAAGTGGATGCTCGTTCTTGATGTTGAAATTCTATCTAAAATGTCATTGACTGGTTAGTGCCTGCTTTTGGATGTACAAATAGACGAGTAAAAGGTGAAGGTGCATTTTATATTTACAATGAAACCTAAAAGTTTAATATTTGACTTCAAACAAGACATAGAATTTAGAAATTGCACCTTTTTTATTCTCAAGCACGAACACATATTTGGATAAAAGAAAGGTCTTGTAGAGTTGACGTACTCTTTTTCCTTTGAAGTACATTGAAAAAGACATATATTTAAATCTGAAATGCATATTCACTGGCAGCTACAGCAACACTTTTAGGCTTAAGCTTCCCTAAAAGCCAAGTTTATCATTGGAGAGATAGTTTCTTCATGAAATATTTAGCTGCCAGGGATACTGTTCATGACATACATGGTTTTATATATCTTCAGGTTGACAAACTTCATTCCAGATCCTTCTTTTTTTTAGGAACAGATTTAATGTGACTTATAAAACATGTCATTATGTTATGTCTGGTAATGTCATTTGACAGAAAGATAATCTGAAAGGCATCACAATATATACACCAACATAAAAATAACACACATGACAACAAATAAGCAAACGTGGTCTTGATTTGCAGCGATAAAGCAAACGAACATCAAAAGTTCATACTTTTCCAGCAACATTTGCTTCAAGACATTTCTGTATTGTACATAGACTTTTCTCATTATAGAGGCTGTCCATGAAGAAAACCCCTTTCTAAATAGAAGTTGCCACTTTGTTATTCCTTTCTAGTCTAGTTTCTCTTAATTCTACAAATCAGCAATTATTATCGCACATAACCAAGGTTGGACTAAGGTGTCTGGGGCCCACAGGAAGAACTGACTCTAGGGCCCCACTCTACAGCTACATACAAATACCTGTTAGTTGTTCTCTTCTTTATAACAGAGCATTGACCGTAAAACACAGACGACTCCTGCACTTCTACAGTACTTTGAGTACACCATAACTGGGATGCACAATTATGGTAATTTGCATTAAAGGAATTCTTTTGTGAAAACAAGTTATCACTGATTCACAGGATCCACAATATTAGTGTTAACTTATTAATCAGCGGTATCTGACCATTGGAAATCACACTGATCAGAAGAATAAGGCTAGTGTTTTGCCCTGCGTTCAGGGGTTCCATCAAAAAGATATAATTTGTCAGCATTAGTGATGGGCGAATCCTAAATTACTCGGAATCGCTTGACTCTAGCGAGTCCGAGCCCAGGACTCGCTACTCGTTGCGAGTCTAGCGAGTCCAATGTTAATGAATGGGGAAGCGAGTAATAGCGAGTAGTGTGAGATTTACAAATCGCAGATGTGTCTTGGAAGCTTCAGCCTGAAGCAATCCTAGTTTTGTCATTTATTTGCATTGCTAGTTTACTTTGTAAGTAATCGCTGACTCGCACAGATAAGATCCTGTCTTCTCTGTGTTCTGGCTGCCCCAGCTCCAGGGTCCTAGAGCCTGCCTGCTGCCTGATGTAGCAGAGCTGAGATTGTTCTCAGTCTGCTCATTCCCTGTGTACAGACATGAATGTCTGTGCACAGAGATGATGTAGCAGTGCTGAGATTGTTCTCAGTCTGCTCATTCCCTGTGTACAGACATGAATGTCTGTGCACAGAGATGATGTAGCAGAGCTGAGATTGTTCTCAGTCTGCTTATTCCCTGTGCATAGACATCTATATTTATGCACAGTGGATGTAGCAGAGAGGACATCGCGTTTTGGACTGCGTCGGACGGAAGAGGATTTTTTTAATTAAAGATGGAGTCCCTAATGGCTTTTTTTTTTATTTCTAATAAAAAATTTTCCTTGTGTTGTGTTTTTTTTAAAACAATTTAATAGAAATTCATGGCGGTCATGTCTAATATTGGCGTGACCGCCATAAATTTCGGGCTTAGGGCCAGCTGATAATACAAAGCTGGCCCTAACCTCTTTATTACCCAGCGTGCCACCGCCACCAGGGCCGCTGGAAGAGCGGGGTTCAGCGCCAGAGGATGGCGCTTCAATGAACGCGCCATCTTCTGGGGCGGCTGCGGGCTGCAGTTTGCAGCGGGGGGTGCCCAGAAAGCTTGGGCATCCCTGCGCTGCGGATTCCAGCCCCCAGCTGCTTAGCTGTACCTGGCTAGACATAGAAATTGCGCGGAGCCCCACGCATTTTTTTTTAATTATTTCATGAAATTCTGAGATTCTGACTCTGAGACTCTGACTCTGACTCTGAAATTCATGAAATAATTAAAAAAAAATGCGTGGGGCTCCGCGCAATTTCTATGTCTAGCCAGGTACAGCTAAGCAGCTGGGGGCTGGAATCCGCAGCGCAGGGATGCCCAAGCTTTCTGGGCACCCCCCGCTGCAAATTGCAGCCCGCAGCCGCCCCAGAAGATGGCGCGTTCATTGAAGCGCCATCCTCTGGCGCTGAACCCCGCTCTTCCAGCGGCCCTGGTAGCGGTGGCACGCTGGGTAATAAAGAGGTTAGGGCCAGCTTTGTATTATCAGCTGGCCCTAAGCCCGAAATTTATGGCGGTCACGCCAATATTAGACATGACCACCATGAATTTCTATTAAATTGTTTTAAAAAAAACACAACACAAGGAAAAATTTTTATTAGAAATAAAAAAAAAAGCCATTAGGGACTCCATCTTTAATTAAGAAAATCCTCTTCCGTCCGACGCAGTCCAAAACGCGATGTCCTCTCTGCTACATCCCCTGTGCATAAATATAGATGTCTATGCACAGGGAATAAGCAGACTGAGAACAATCTCAGCTCTGCTACATCATCTCTGTGCACAGACATTCATGTCTGTACACAGGGAATGAGCAGACTGAGAACAATCTCAGCACTGCTACATCATCTCTGTGCACAGACATTCATGTCTGTACACAGGGAATGAGCAGACTGAGAACAATCTCAGCACTGCTACATCATCTCTGTGCACAGACATTCATGTCTGTACACAGGGAATGAGCAGACTGAGAACAATCTCAGCACTGCTACATCAGGCGGGCTCTAGGACCCTGGAGCTGCACAGAGAAGACAGCTGGACTCGGCTCGCAAAGAAACAGCAGTTATCTGCGAGTTTCCCTGCTATCACTGGCACAGTAGCCAGTGATTACTCGCGAGTCTAATGCAAACAATGGCAATCCTAGTTTTGTCAGCGTTTCTGACAAAACTAGGATTGATATTGATTTGCATTGGACTCGCGAGTAATCACTGGGAAACTCGCAGAGTACCGAGTCCTGCGAGTCCCTTACTACTCGCCGAATAACGAGTCCTAGCGAGTAGATTCGCCCATCCCTAGTCAGCATTAACGCAGTGTTACCGGAAAGGTAAGACTGCGTTAACGCTGCCAATTCATTCCTATAGCTGATGAAACCCCGAGCGTAGGTCAAACGCCGGCATCTAAGTGCCGGAGTTTGAAACCTACCACTATTTCCAAACACTTCCGAGTCACGAGATGCGCTTGGAAATAGCGGGTAGTTTCAAACTCTGGCACTTAGATGCTGGCATTTGACCTGTGCTCGGGGTTCCGTCACCCAAAGAAATGTATTGGCAGCGTTAACACAGTCTTACCTTTATGGTAACACTGCGTTAATGCTGACAAATTCTATCTTTTAAACCGAACCCTTCTGAACGCAATCCACAACGCTAGTGTGACCCTAAGCCTAAGGAACTTTTTTAAAAGGTATTTTTATCCCCATTTTAAATGTAGCAGCAGGGTGGATGAATGACAGTAGCTCCATTCATAGTCTTTGGGACTACCACAAAAGTATGGTAAGTGCAGCGTTCACATCCACGAAGGGAAGAATGAATTAGTGGTTGATTCGAATATGAGCTCAAATCTAATGGAGATAAAAAATTCCCCATGCTGCCGATCAATGCAAGTCCCAACAGTCGGACCCCCACTAATAAGTAGTCTGTCATTTATCCTGTAAAGAGATGACTACTTGTTTTCTCCAGAGAACTCTTGTATGTGCATCTATGCAGCTGTGTAATAGTCATGGATCACACACAGAGTCTATCATGTCCATAATTTGCAGAGACTGACTTGATTTTTCATTCGGCCATCTAAACTTCACCTTAGTCAAGCAAAGCTGCAATATGCAAATCTCCTCTATAATACTATATCTCAGATGAAAAAAGGAATCAGCATCTGTGCTACAATGATGATCAAAAAGGTAACAATGTTTCAACCGTTTGACTCTCAGGCTCCATATCTCATCATCTAATACAGCTTTGAGTGTGAGACTACCTTCATTTTATTGACAATTATCTTAGCTATATCATATATATATTTGACTTGCAACTATTTAGCACATGATTAGTTATACATAGTCTCGTTAAGTCACTGCATTGTTACTGTTTTGCTCCTAAAAAATAGCAATTTAAATTTTCATTATTTTGCAAATCCAGCGTTGGCTTTCAATGCTACCTGAATCTTTCTGGGCATGCTCTCAATCAGATTCAAGCATGTCGCAACCAATGATTCCAGGTCTCTTCTACATCTTCCCAATGTTGGTGCACACTTGTTGACTCAGTTAGGCATGTACACAGCTTTGTCTTCAACTCTCCCCACAAGTGTTTTATTGGGTTGTGATCTTGGGGCCAATAAAGCACCTCTACATCATTGTCATTGAACCATGTCTTTGCCAATCATGATGTATGCTTCAGGTCATTGTCCTGCTGGAACACTGCCATCCTATTAATATTTTGAGTACTAGATTGTACTATGGAAGTCTGTGATCTCACTATTACGAAGCATACAAGCCACCTCCACTGCTGGGTTTGTGACGCAAGAACTGATAGACCTTGTGTTAAGCTGACTTGTGGACTGTTATATTTTTCCTGGACCTCCACCTCTTGGCTTTTGAATGGAATTACAGGCTTCATATTGCACTCACATTATGTAGTTTGGAAACATTCTTGGATGAGAGACCACAATTGATGAGCTGAATGATTCTGTTTCTCTTTTCTTGTGAAATCTTCTTCATGGCTGCTCCTTGATTTGAGCCCGTGACAAGCACCCTAGTAACACACTGAGCTATTAGGGAATGTGAGAGCAAGTTGTAATTTGTAGTATACCGGAAGAAAAAGATATTTCAAACACCGGAAGCAAAACAGTAACAATGCAGTGAGATGACAAGCACCTGCATAACTAATCATATGCTAAAAAGCATCCAGTGAAGATAAAGAGACTCGTCGAGGTCAGAGTAAAAGAGGTGGACCTGTAGAGGCGCAACAGTGTGAAACAGCTGCAGTACCGACCGACTCTTCTGGGCACACCCTCTTTCCCGAACATCTTGCAACCCTGTGCATGCTTTTAACAAGAGCGTCAATAAAATTTGTTTTACTCTGACCCTGACGAGTGCCGCTATCTTCACTGGATGTTTGCACAGACTGTCCCTCTTACGTGGGATTTCAAGTGTGCACTGCTCGTGGTCTTTCCTGGACAACGTCTACCCTGAAGAACCCACCAACGGTATGTGATAACCTTGTTTTGGGTTTACCCTGCCTTGTGTTTTTTTGTGCCAGTGGTGCATATTGATTGTCCTCATATGCTATCAAGCTACAAGAAGAATTTCTGGGTGAGATAGCCAAGATGATTGTCTATAAAATGAAGTTAGTCTCACACTCAAAGGTGTAGTGAATGGTGAGATATGGAGCCTGAAAGTCAAAAGTTCAAATCATTGTTACACTTTTGCTCATCAATGTACTATATGACCTTATAACATAGCAAAAAATATATGAAGTATGTTAGCCCATATATTCCTGGAAATATAAGAAATAGTTGATTGAGTTTTTAAGTTTTAGAAAAGTTGGCTGTGCTTTTCTTTCCATTTGGCTGTATACTATTAGTCAGCGCCAATATTACCTCTGCAACCTATTGCAAATTGTTATATCTTGCTTCATAATGATCTGTTATGTTACCTAAGGGAGCTATGTCAGGCTGCACTTATGCTGAGCAGATTTCTTACTGTTTTAGGCAAGGTATTTGCGATATCTTGACATTTTAGAGAAGGCTCATTGTTAAAAAAAAAATTCAGAGAGGAAGGTTTGCTGAACCACGTAACCTTTACCAGTTATATAACAGAACAAGCCACCATGAACTTTAACAGAATAAGACTGAGCAAATTATGCAACAAACAGTTAAATCAAGCTCGTGACTAGGGGCCGTAAAAATACTTACGGTAAGTCACTGGTCTAAGCGGAGGTTCACTGGACTAGTACATACAGTATAAAATGTATAAGAGACTGTAAATCTTGGACTACATGGTTTACTTATTGTTAACTGTGTATCACTGCAAAATCACAGCAGGACTCAATATTTCCTTATGAAGAACAATACTAAGGATAAACTAAGTGTAACTAGTTGGCTTACTATGAACTGATTACAGGTGCCTTTGACGCCATCTTTTTTTTTGTGGTAGTTGACCAACAACAGAATAAATTAATTTTTACGAAACATTACATCCAGGTAAAAGACTGAACATACATCTTTTGCCCAAAGTAGTACAGCTTAAGAACAAAAAGAAGGAAAAACAGTTACAGAGGGGCACCGACTCCAACACTCCACCGCTAGTACAACTTACATTTACCCACACAAATGTTTGTATTTGCCTTTAGTTAAGTGCAGTCTGAGTCTCAGACACCCTTTTATGACAAAAATAAAATGCAAACAATGAGCTAAATGTGCAATCTTATTTGCTTGCCAAAAAAACTGTAAATGAAAGCCTTTCAAAGGTTATAAAATATAACCAAAAATGCACATAGCTCCAAAATGATAAAATTTAAGAACCAATGGAATTGATGTTTTTATCTAGCTTGTACCCTTGCATTCTTCTGCACATTAAAGTCCCAGCCATCTTCACAGATGGCCAAGACTTCTGGCCACAATTAAGGTGTCTCTCTTTCCCCATAGAGCATAATAAACACAGGATGAAAATAAAAAAATATATTCTAACTTGGTGTTCACCTGTCCAGCCACAGCCCTGCGTCCGGTCCGGCATGTTGCTCACTATGGCCTCTATTTGACTGCTTCATTGCTCATAATGTTATCTTCCACCTTCGTCACTCTGCACCACGTGCTGTGATGTTCCGGTATACGTTGCCCAAACTTAGTCAGGACCTCATGTGATGGAGATTGTAATGCCACAACATGCAAGGTGACGTTTGATGTCTACTTAGCTCTGGCAGGACCGTAGCAAAGTAAAGACCAAGGGATGTTGCACATTGAGGAGTAGTAAAGAAGATGCTAGAGGGAGCTGAACATTGGACCAGATGGGGGACTGTGGTGGCAGGATTGGCAAATGGTGAGCTGATTTTTTTTTTTAACTTTTGCAGTTCCTCTACAATATCATAAAAAGCAAAGCACAAAAGAATTAGAGAATGATGTTCTTTTGTATAATCCTAGGTGAATTCAATTCATTTAAGTCATCTGTAATATTCACTAATCACATATGCTTGTGTATAATATACACGTTTACTTGCAGTATCTGCTGTACAGTCTCAGTATTAATAAGCGCCTCAACAATTACGATATTCTACTACAAGTTAAAGCGTATGTGTTTCGCTCAACTGATGTAGTCTCAGTACTCTTGTCACCTCTGGGAATAGTTACCAATCAATGCTGTTTGTTAATGACTCCAAGATCCAGAGCTATATTTAAGCAAAGTGCATTTTGGAAGAGTGGACAGACAGCAGGGACTTGCAAACTGTGCCTGGAGCCTACAGGAGAGCAGTGACTACTTTGTCTATTCGTAATCCTGGATACCGTTGAGTACAACAAATGTGGTATTCATTTTATTTGACTTCAGTAAAGAATATCAAGCTGTACAGTAGATTATGTCAAGATAGTTACTGTGAATTGATATTTTTGTAATATTTGAATGTTTAAAACTAAATGTCATTATCTGGCATGTTATTGCATCACTGAAATCCATAAGACAAAACAAGTAAAGCAATATACTTTACCTTTGCTGTTCAAAACTGCAATTCTATCTACAATAAGATGACACTTAGTTTAAACATTTTGAATAATGATAGAAAATGTGTTTCTGTTGCTTTGAAAGAATCTGCTATAAAGCTATCATTTCTAAGAGAGAGAGGCTTTCAAGCTCAGTAAATGTATTTACTGCAAATCTACTAAATTTCTTTTGAATTAATGAGGTTGTTTCATCATGAGGAGATTTGTCTAACCATTATAGGTTCATAGTTTTAGTGTGGTGGGTGGTGGCACAGCACCATTGAGTGGTCTTACCCTGGATCGGCATAACTAATGTGACTACCTGGTCTTCACTAGAACCTCTGTTTGTAAGGATAGGTTTTGGCCATTAGGTTAGTCCCGAGGTACTGGTAAAGGACAATTCCCGGACCTGCAGCAGCTGACCTGGGGGTCAGAGGCACGAATGCAAAGTTGGCAGCGGAGCTAAAGTCTAAATGGGTTGCAATGGAGACAGACCTCTCTCCCAAGACCATGGTAACCACTATCATAGTTTTGGAAAGCAATCTTTCTCACCTTGGGTCATCTTTCCGACCA
Organism: Allobates femoralis; assembly: GCA_033576535.1. Taxonomy (NCBI): domain Eukaryota; kingdom Metazoa; phylum Chordata; class Amphibia; order Anura; family Aromobatidae; genus Allobates; species Allobates femoralis. The sequence continues at coordinate 157,959,805 of JARQOC010000002.1, read as the reverse complement.
ATCCTAGGTGTTGAGGTTTCCTAGCATCACTGGGCACTAATGAACACAATGTCCTTTGCCTCCACAGTGCATGCACTCATTCTCTCTATACCTTTGCTGTCACTCTTGTACAGAAAGTGTAGACTGCTGGACTTGCATCAGCTCTTCCCCAGGTGGTGTGGCCTGTGGCAGCAAGGGGTGCTAGGTTATGTTCAGGCTGAGTGATCTATGAACACTAGTAGGTACTGAGCTTGTTCTAACGCTCACTTATGGAAACAGAGATAAATCATAGAACCCTGGTGGATAAGACCATCCAAAGAGGAAGTTAGATCTCTGCCTGCCAATTCATCCTAAATACGACTGGACAGTCCCTGACAGAAGGTTGCCACCAAACCTTCATCATTTTAAGCTAGCTTCACAGCCAGAATACAGAAGCGTAAGGCATATTGCACCATGGTGTCCACTCACTGGGAATAGAATGGTGGCATTGGAAGGAACCTCCTGGGTCATCTCATCCAACCCGCTGCTTAAAGCAGCATTCACTAAATCATCCCTCCCAGCAGATGTCTGTCCAGCATTTGTTTGAAGACTTCCATAGAACGGGAATTCACCACTTCTCATGTCAGCCTGTTCCTCATGCTGATCACCCTTAATGTTGCAAATTTTTTCAAAAACTTAATCTGTGTCTCCTCCCATTCAGTTTTATTACAATGCTTTTAGAATTTCCTTGGGCAGACAGTGAGTAGGACAGCACTTACACGCCATGTGAGTCACCGACATGACACTTGGGAAGCCTTGTCTTACCTTGTATTTCCTCTGCAATACATTGCAAGTCTGTTTTTGGTGGGTTCTTAGTGAGCACCTCTCTGCTGTGATTTGTAGATGACACTTGAGTGAGGGGACCCATTCTGTGATGTCAATATGTCAGTATCTGGGTCATCATAAATCAGCGGTTCCCAGTGGAGTACAATTTGTATGAAAGAGAGATTTCCCTTCTCTGGAATCGCACAGTAATACCCTCTCTTCTTATGTAAGCTCTAATGGCCACTTTACACACGGCTACATTTCTAGCTTATCCACAGGTAACTTACTGGCTGCAGTGAAATCATGGAGACATGGTTCTATCTTGTTGCAGTGTACAAATGGAATAATGTCTCCATGATGTCACTGCAGCCAGTAAGTTACCTGTGGATGAGCTAGAAATGTAGCCGCGTATAAAGTGGCTATTATGGTTTCTATAATCAACTCTTTGGTTAGGGTCACATTAGCGTCAGCCCTTAGGCTGACGGACCCGTTAAAAACTTAGAATCTGGCAGCCTGAGTGCATAGCGTTAATGGAGTGTCACGCTGCGTTCAAGCTGCCTATTCATTGCTAATGCTTACCCCCCGCACAGCGCAGCCAGACGATTCACTGACAAGGGCCAGATATACGCTTTTGATCAGCGCACAGGAAACGCAGTCTGCAAGATTCTAAGTTTTTAGCGGGTCTGTCAGCCTATGGGCTGACGCTAATGTGACTTTAGCCTCTCTCTCCTGTAGAGTCTGACCCTTCATGTTCGGCATGTCCTCTCTATATCTTCTGTAGAGTGGAAGCTTTTATGATTAGCGGGGTCCTCTCTATTTTCAGTAATATGTAAACTCTTATTGTAAGTGGGGTTTTCTCTCTCATCTCCTGCACATGTATTTTCTAAGCAATTGCAAGCTTTCTAGTCCTGAGATTTGTGACAATTTTTAATAGCTGCAAATCGAATTCTCAATGAAAATTTGGCAAAGCTAGTTAAAGGGATCCTGTCACCTCCAGAATGCCTCCTAAGCTACCAAAACATGTCCCTGCAGCATCCCATCACTATCTCACACTTCTTTTGTCTCCTAAAAGCATCCCGTGAAAGTGCATAAAAACGTTTTAATACTTACTCATTAGTGATTATAATTAGCAGGGGCTATATTCTTTAGCCCTTAGGGCGTGTTGTTTTGCAGGCTCCAGGATCCACCCTCTCTCTGTCTGTTTGCTCTGCTTGTGCAGGCTTTGCCCTCCCCCTCACTCACAGAATACAAATCATTAGTAATTCCTTCAGCTCCACCTCACAGCAGCACAGACAGAGAGAGGGTGGATAATTCGGGGCGTGATAATGAGCACCTAGGGAGGGCTTAGAGTCTCACAGGGGGCGCCTTGTGAGACTTATTCAGAGCCAAGAAGTCTCAGATTTGTAAGTGTATTGTTGATTATTCCAATGTTACAGAGCGCTTTTTTTACAGAAAAGGAGCACTAATACTGATATGTTAGGGTGCAGGGACAGGTATTAATAGGGTTGGGGTGATTTGGAGGGGTTAGGTTCCCTTTAAGCAGCTCTTCTCTAGTAGCTGGGATGTGTTTGGCATGATAGAGAAGTTTTTCTACTATTGTTCGAGTTTCTGTCCACCTTTTTGCAAGAGCACTTCAGTTGTAGCATATTGTTTGCATATATTTTTTTCTTACTGTACATCATTTTATTATTATTACCAATCTATTGATTTATGATTATTGATTTTTTTTTTTCTTTGTGCTTTGTACAAAGTTTGCAATCAACTTTCCCTCATAGATTCGGCCTGTCCATTTTAGACGCACTGTAAATCCAGTCAGCGTTTAATTTAACATTGAAAACTTGCCAGGCTCTTTTGCTTGATTGGAAACTATTAAAGCACAATAATTTACAAATAGGACAGAGTCAACACAGTCAAGTTGACAATTCGGTTTCAGAGACATGATAATAATTGGAACTTGTATGTCCAATCATCCATTTAATAAAGTGTTTTTCTTTTATTATAACATATTGCCTGGAGATCATCAATGATCATGAGAACATGGATCCTAATCTACCACTGATGCATGTTTGTGACGTGTCTGAGGGATATGAGCACAATCTCTGTACAAGAAGTGATAGTTAACTCACTATCTTCTTTCCTCATGTATTAAAAGCCACACTTAAGGCCCTGTCACACATAACAAGATCGCTAACGAGATCTCTGTAACGTCACAGATTTTGCGATGCAACAGCTATCCCGCTAACGATGTCATTATGTGTGACACACACCAACGATCTGGCCCCTGCTGTGAGATCATTGATCGTTACACACTGCTCTGGATCATTTCTACGTCATTGCGCTCCCACTGGGAGCGTTACATGGTTGTATTTGACAGGGACAATGACCAGTGATCTCAATGCTACACTATGGAGTGACAAGTCCCAAAGACCGCGGTATAATTCTGGATCGCTAGTGCGTCGTTTTTCACATCGCTGGCGAGATACCTGTTTGACATCTTACCAGCGATGGGAAAAACAACGCACCAGCGATCTCTGCATATCGTTATCGTTATTGGGATCGCTGGTGCGTCGTTATGTGTGACTGGGCCTTTATATTGTCCAGGTATGATAATGCAATGGTTCTATTTTAACTTGTTTATTTACAGTTCCTTGTTAAGATGAAGTTCAGATGTCAGGGAGAAGAAAAATGATGAGAGTAGTTCTATGAGGTTGGAAATTAGAGGTGATGCTTTTATTCTACCTTCTGACTGTGTAGGTTAGCTGGCGGGATATGTTTGATGATGGGATGGGGTGGGGAGAGGTCAGTGAAGTGTTGGACTTAATTTGTTTTTTGGCCCGACACTTTCTGTGTGAATATTCCAGGCCGGTAACCAATCAGGGCACATAAAATATCCACAACTTGTAAACAGAAGGGCTTGTGTTATTGGCTACCTAAGTCACATGTCCCTTGGGATATAAGAAGAGGTTATTTGCCATTGTCGCCATTTTCAGAGAGTTACTGCTAGGGACTGTGCTTCTGCCACTCTGTGCTGATCTGTCCTGCTCCATACATCCTATAATAAAGATAGCGAGCTACTCAATTGTTATTTAGATAGAATATGATGGTGAGAGCATCCATCCGGACATAGGCATTTTTTGCTGAGAACAAGTACGATTACCAAATCTGTGTGTGTTTCCAAAGCTGCATCTTTTTCACACGTGTGATTGCCAAATCTTGGTGTTTTCCCTAAAAAGGCTATTTTTGGCCTCGAACAAGTGATTTCCAAATCCTTGAGTTTCCCCTGAAATTGCTTTTTTTGGCCTTAAACAAGTGATTGCCAAATCTTTCAGCTTATCCTAAAAAGGCTTTTTTTTGGCCTAAAACAAGTGATTTCCAAATCTTTCAGTTTTGCAGACTGGGCACTGGGTGACTGGTGGCTGCGGGTTCAGACAAGGATGGGGCTACTCCCCAAGTCTTGAAATCCCCAAGACATTTGGGACAAATTTCTGCATGTACCACTTTATCCACTGATTCTGCTTCCTTCACCTCCTTTAGGGCATCCTGCTGCACCCTAGACCCCTACCATAATGTTCCAAAAGCCCAGAGAGAATCACCTCCACCTCCATATTGCATTGCCAGGGCTCACCACTATCTAGCAGTGTTGAAATTATAATGTCTAGGAAAAGTTGGTCACACAGCTGAAGAGTTGTGAACAGCTACTGAAACCAACTTTGACCAATGGCTGTCTCCACTAAATCTGCCTTGTGGTGGCTCTACGCCAAGGAAAACTTACACACATGCCTTCCATAGCTCAGATCTTCAACCTGGTTGTCCAGTAATTCCAACGCTACTGTCAGGGCCTGCATGAGCTGCAGCACAAGGCACTGTTGCTATGTGCTCACTTCCATTGTTTTCACCCTGTGACTCCTCAACTAGCATTGCTACAGAGGTTTTTTAGACAACAGAATAACAGTTTGATATGCAATGTGCTGACACGGTGGACTTCCACTCTGCACATGTTATAGCAATCAACATGCCCAGGTGCAGTATGTATGCATACAGTGATTCAAAGTGAGCTGAATGGGGAAATGATGCTTGCAGAGTGGACACAGATAAAGGATCTCTGCACCCTTTTGCACAGTTTTGAAATGACAACTAAGATGGTCAGTTCTGAAGTTGCCATAATCAGCATCACTATTCCAGTCATCTACATGCTGGAGCAAACATTGAAAACTCTCCAGAGTTGGTGGTCCCAGAGGAAGAGGAGGACGAAGAAGATGAGGATGCGGAAGGGATACCGATATCTCAAAAGTCTGGTTCGGACATTGATTGCACAGACTGGTGGCATGACTGCTTAGAGTACAGCAGCAGTGGGGGGTTCATGAAACCAGACAAAGTGTTATTGAAGGTACAGGAGCCGAGCAACAAGTGGAGGATGACGAGAGTAAAGAAGTGATGGGCATAAAACAGTCAGGAGAAGAAGAAGAATTGATTCCCCTTTCTGTTGTCCAGAGTTGACTGGAGAGGACAGTAAAAGGAGGTTTGATTGTTACCCCGACACCAACACAAGTTCTTGGGCCTCATGGATGCGTCAGACATATGAGCGTCTTCTTGCTGCAACATGATGCCTGTATTGTTAATGATAACTACAGGGTTACTACAGGGTTACCACACTGTTGGCTCTGTGGCACAAGAGTAAATTAAGTCAGATGCTATCCAGACTAGACAGGGATACTCGTATTCTGTAATATCAAAAAAAGCTTGTAGACAATCTTAGGACTGGTTTTCCCCAACATAGCATAGAACCACTTTCATTGTATCTGGCCCTAATTTTTATAAATGTGGTCTCTTCTTGGAGTCTCCTTCTTGTCTGTTTCCCTATTTTAGCAGGGCTCCCTGAGCACGATGCCTACATGTGTCCCTCATTCCCTTGTTACTAATGAATGTTTATCGTTCAAATGAAAAGCCAGGCTCATTTCCAGACCCTGTGCCAAGCTGTTCTATTATACAATTTTTAGTCAGGGTTAATTGATTTCACTTTGGTAGTATCTTGCCCTAACTTTTTGAAATGTCTAGACTCTTCTTTCAATATTTTTCCTGTCTTTTTGTGAATTTTGTGAATTTAGCAGGACACTCAGAGCACTATGTCTACACATGTTATTCATCTCCCTGTTCCTGATTAATGTTGAAGCTTGAAGTACTGGGCCAGGCCTTCTCCTATGTATCCATAATGCACCATGATAAAAATATTAACTCTGGGGAATCAATGGCACTTTTCCTGGTGTCTGCTTCTAGTTTGATCTGCTTTGGTATCTTTTTGGTTCCATTTAAGGTCTTATATATGCCCTTGATTTTGCCTCCCATTGATTTCAGTGGGATTTAAAAGTTTAGCAATCTATTCACCAAACATATGCCAATTCAGCAAGACGGACTGAACCCAAACGTCAAAAGGTTTGTTCAACTCTATCTCTTATGGCCCCTTTACACGCAGCTACAGGTAACAGGTTTTCCACAGGTAACTTACTGGCTGCAGTGAAATCATGGAGACATGGTTCTATCTTGTTGCTGTGTACAAATGGATCTATGTCTCCATGATTTCACTGCAGCCAGTAAGTTACCTGTGGAAAACCTGTCACCTGTAGCTGTGTGTAAAGGGGCCATTAGTGTGCTTTATGAATGCATTGGTTATTCAGCTGTTTGACTAACATTATTCTCTTTATAGGAAAAAAAAGAACAAGAAAGGGAAAATGATAACAGTCCTCACATTCATGTGACTGCGCGGCCAGTGTGTCAGGAAGGGGAGGCCGTTGTGCCGACCTGTGTTCCACTGCGGAACGCATATAAAGCAGGCAGGTGCTGCCTCCTCCACACTAGGAGAAGGCATCACTTCCTGCTTTGTCGACACTACCCCTCCTCCTCCTCCTGAGTCTATAAGGAGACTGGAGCAGCGGGGGAACCAGGAGAGGTAAGATTTTTTTTTTTATAAATCAGTGGAAGGTGGCTAGAGGATTATGGGGGAGGAGGGGGGAGTATACTACTACATGGAGATTTAAGAAGGGGTCATTCCATGTCAAGTGATCCAAAAATGAATATTTTTTTTCCCTGACGTCCTCAGATTTTTGAAATTTTTTTTCTATATGAAGAACAACTTTATCTAATTACAAAAAAAAAGTTTTGAATTTTTTTCTTTATCAGTTAATTTTTTACAGATTTTTAAAGTTTTAAAAAAGTGCGAATTTTGGCCTGGTATGGCTTTACATTTTCTATCATATCTCGGGCTAGAAATAAGATAGAGAAACAAAATAAACACCAATCTACTCAGAACTGTCCAGGCTTTCATCAGATATGTCACAAGAGGATCTTTGTTAATATTTTACCCATGTGATCGCAAGCGCAAAACTTTAAAACGCATTTCCGAAAAATCGGCGCGCTTTAATATTTTCAAAAAACTGCCCATGTGTCTGCTTTGCTCTTAGCCACATCTGTACCAAATTTCAAGTTGGGATCGCAATGGGATCATATTTTAACATATTTTACTAGTAATAGCGTCAATGGGTCATTCCATATCAAGTGATCTAAATATGAATATATTTTTTTACCTGACGTCTTTAGATTTTTATTTTTTTTTTTCCTTTATGAAGTACTACTTTAGTTAATTACAAATTAAAAGTTTAGAATTTTTTTCTTCATCAGTTAATTTTTTACAGATTTTTAAAGTTTAAAAAAAAGTGTGAATTTTGGCCTGGTATGACTTTACATTTTTTTTATCTCAGGCTAGAAATAAGATAATGAAGTGGGAGAGGCATCATTTTACTCAGAACGGTAACAGCTTTCATTTGAGATGTTACAAGACTATGTTTCTTTATATCAAATTCAAACTATTGACGGGCAATTGTGAAAAAATGACTGATTGTGTTCTTGGTGATTTTTGAATTGACACTATAATAGTTAAATATTTTGCACTTAGGTCCAATGAATGCGTCCATGGGGTCAAGCTGGGACAGAGTCATCACAAATTAGCCTTATTTGCAGATGACCTGCTACTTTACATCTCCCAGCCCCTGGTCTCCATCCCTTCGGTCTTAATGGAGTTTGAACGGTTCGGACAATTGAGCAACTTTAAAGTGAATTGCTCCAAAACCGAGGCACTCAATATTTCTTTGCCTGGAGAATTGGTTTCTCATCTATCTAAACAGTTCCCATTTAAATGGAAAGTAGAAGCCATTAAGTACTTGGGAGTCCTTATACCAAAAGATCTTAAACAAATATTCAATTTAAATTATCAACCCCTTTTGACTAACGCGGAATCGGCATTTACCTCCTATAGACAATTAAAGCTATCCTGGTTCGGGAGAATAAACGTAGTCAAGATGGATGTTTTGCCCCGACTCTTATATACTTTTCAGACAGTTCCTGTTCTATTGGATAGAGGCTTCCTCTCCAAAATGCAATCTATGATCCTTAGACTTGTCTAGGGGGGCAAGAGGTCCAGATTGCGAATGAATATCCTATCCTTGCCCAAGACCAGAGGAGGGGTTGGACTACCCAACATACGAGCGTACTTTGTGGCTTCCTCTCTTGTTAGAGCTCTAGATTGGCATTATCATGCGTCCTCCAAGAAATGGGTAGGGGTGGAGCAAGAGGGTTTGGGGATTCCGCTGAAACACCTGCTTTGGATTTCCCCTAAAGACTCCACAGACCTAGTACCTTTGACAGACATGACCAGAAACACCTTGAAGGTATGGCACCTAGTGACGAAAACCCTCCGCTTAAACGACAGACTTAGCCCTTTGACTCCCCTTTTTTCCAACCCATCTTTCCCACCCAGATTTGACAGGCAGAGATTTTTATGTTGGCGGATTGTGGATGACACCCGAGTAGGACAGGCTCTGTCCAGTGGTGGTTTGCCCCCGATGGCAGAGCTACAACTCAAAGAACCTACGAGACCTCTTAAGTGATTCGAATTTCTCCAATACAGAGCATACTTATATTCAGCTGACCACTCTTGCAGGGTAAGATTGACGCCCAACGTATTGGAGAGGTTATTCCAACTGGAGGCTCCACCGAGGTGCAAAATATCAGTTCTATACCAGGCCTTAGGGTCCATGAGAGAGCAGGGCACCCTTTACTTCCAACTTGCTTGGGAGAGGGAATTGGGGTGTAGCATTTCAGAAGCTAATTGGCAGAAATGCTTTATATTTACTCACTCACTAGCTAGCGCTTGTTCTGCACAAGAAAGAAGCTATAAGCTGCTCACTAGATGGTACTTGTGCCCGACGACACTCCGGAACATGTTCCCTGGAACCCCTGATACCTGCTGGCGCTGTGGGGAAGAGAAGGGTACAATGATACACATTTGGTGGAGTTGTGGGGAAATCCGGCGGTTCTGGTCTGAGGTTTTCAATGCATACGCCCAGATAACAGGTAAACAAGCCGAATGCTGCCCAGAATCGGCAATGTTATCCATTTTTCCAGGTCCTATTGGGCTACAGAAGAGGGATATTCTCCGCTTTTGCATCTCGGCTGCTCGTGCTGTGATCCCGAGGTTCTGGAAATCAAGCCGGGCTCCATCTCTACTTGATTGGTTCAAAGAATTGATGGACATATATCGAATGGAGGAGCTCGCAGCTGATGCGTCGGGATCTCGGAACAAATTCTTAGGGATTTGAGTTGAATGGATTCTTTTTCACGACTCTGCAGAATTTAGGAGTATCTTTTCCAGCACAGATAATATGGCTCGACCTCTGGCTGATGGGGAGCCAGTGGGATGAGTACCCTTTCTCCTTCCCATACCTCACCCGTCCCCCCCCCTCCTTTTTTTCTTTTTTTCTTACGTGGCTTTTCTTTCCCAGTATAACTTTTTCTAATGGTTTTTGTTTCTCTTCTCTCTCTCTTCTTTTCTATCTCTCTTTTCTTCCCATCTGATACATTCAGTCTAGGTATTTCCTTTCTACACCTATACCTTCAGAATTCTAGTGAACATTAGACAGGTATCGGAAACTCTGAGCTGTGAGTAGATCATTAATATTTCGGCCTTCCTTTCCGGTACACCAGTCGATAGAATATTCCAACTAGGCCTCAACGGGTAATGACCCACTTACGTGGTCAACCTGTTAGAAGGAGCCAAGTGATAAAAATCATTCTGCTGGGGCTGCTTGTCCCCTTGACATCAGAACATCTCAAAACCCTGAGGAAGGTTGTATACTTGAGTGTTTGGAATTATATTTAGATTGTAGTATATATTGCACCAGAGATAAGCGCAAAAGTAAATTTGCAGCTTATCTTAAAGTTACTAATAACTTTGTGAATTCTCTTTTTGTATATTTTATATGTCTCAAGATTTTGTTAAAAGATTGAATGTATGTCTTTCATATGTTTTTTCAAAATTTAATAAAAATGAGATTAACCATAGTTAAATATTTTAAAATATGATCCCATCACGATCCCAACTTGAAATTTGGTACAGATGTGGCTAAGAGCATAAAAGACACATGGGCAGTTTTGGAAAATTTTTATTAAAACGTTTTTTCGGAAACGCGTTTCAAAATGTTGCGTTTGCATTCGCATGGGTAAAAAATTAAAATTAACAAATATACTCTTGTGACATATCTGGTAAAAGCCTGGACAGTTCTGAGTAGAATGGTGTTTATTTTGTTTCTCTGTCGTATTTCTAGCCCGAGATAAAAAAATGTAAAGTCATACCAGGCCAAAATTCACCCTTTTTTTAAACTTTAAAAATCTGTAAAAAAAAATTAACTGATGAAGAAAAAAATTCCAAACTTTTAATTTGTAATTAACTAAAGTAGTACTTCATAAAGGAAAAAAAAAAAAAAATCTAAAGACGTCAGGTAAAAAAAAATATTCATATTTAGATCACTTGATATGGAATGACCCATTGACGCTATTAATAGTAAAATATGTTAAAATATGATCCCATTGCGATCCCAACTTGAAATTTGGTACAGATGTGGCTAAGAGCACAGCAGACACATGGGCAGTTTTTGAAATATTTAAAGCGCGCCGATTTTTCGGAAATAAGTTTTAAAGTTTTGCGCTTGCGATCACATGGGTAAAATATTAACAAAGATCCTCTTGTGACATATCTTATGAAAGCCTGTATAGTTCTGAGTAGATTGGTGTTTATTTTGTCTCTCTATCTTATTCCTAGCCTGAGTTATGAGGAAAACGTAAAGGCAGGCAACAGCGAAATTCACACTTTTTCCAAACTTTGAAAATCATTTTAAAAAAAAATAAATTTTTTAAAAAAATTTTCTCTTCACATTTTGCATTGTCTGACATGCTATTATCAAATAACAAAACCTCAAAAGAATTAAAAATATAGAGGTAATAATCATTGGTTCACTTGACATGGAATGACCCGAAGCTATGAGGCTGCACTATATGGAGGGGCTATGAGACTGCAGTATATGGTGGGGCTATGAGGCTGCACTATATGAAGATGGAGGGGCTATGAGGCTGCGCTATATGGAGAGTTTTGAATTTGCACTAAATGTAGATTTTTGAGGCTGCATTATTCTATATGGAGGTCTATGATGCTCCATTATACTATATGGAGGGCTGTGAGGCTGCATTATGCTTTATGGAGGGATATGAATCTGCATTATGCTATATGGAGGGATATGAGGCTGTACTATGCTATATGGAGTGATGTGAGGCTGTATTATACTATATGGAGGGATGTGAGGCTGCATTATACTATATGGAGGGATGTGAGGCTGCATTATAATATATGAAGGGATGAGAGGCTGCATTATACTGTATGGAGAGATATGAGGCTGCATTATACTATATGGATGGCTGTGAGGCTGCATTATACTATATGGAGGGATGTGAGGCTGCATTATACTATATGGAGGACTATGAGGCTGCATTACACTATATGGAGGATAATGGAGGTGCATTATAATAATTGGATGACTATAGTGGCTACCTTATGAATGGGGGACTATGGGATGCATTATAATGCATAGACAACTATGTCGGTACTTTGTAATATATGGGTCATTCCATATCAAGTGATTCAAATATGAATATTTTTTTTAACTGACGTCTTTAGATTTATTTTTATTTTTTTTCTTTATGAAGTACAACTTCAGTTAACTACAAATTAAAAGTTTAGAATTTTTTTCTTCATCAGTTACTTTTTACAGACTTTTAAAGTTTAAAAAAGCCCAAATTTTGGCCTGGTATGGCTTTACATTGTTTATCATATCTCGGGCTAGAATTAAAATAAAGAGGTAGGAGAGGAATCATTTTTCTCAGAACGGTACCAGCTTTCATTTGATATGTCACAAGACTGTTTCTTTATATTTTGTTTTGGAGAAATCCAATTCAAAATTTTAATGCGCAATTGTGAAAAAAATGTTTGTCTTAAAATTGTGAGAAAATGCCTGAGAGTTACTTGTGTTCTTGGTTATATTTGTACAGGGATTCCACATGGGTCCTATCAAATTTATATATTTTCTTTATTTTATGTTTGCGTGAGTTTCTTTTTTTTTTTTGCTTTTCAAATTACAACTTATTGAAATCAACATTTCTATGCAACAATAAAGAAACACAAAAAAACAAATCCCGTAAGTGCCAGGATAAATATATCTTAATCATCAGAACACAACGCTCAGCATGTTCAACCGGAATGCATTAAACAAACCAAAAGAAAAAAGATGATCATATCCTCAAGTGTGATTAAACAAGATTAAAATATTCAATATTAATTAGATTAAGATTAAAATATTCAAAATTAATCAATATTTTTACCACCTATTTATATATGTAACAATTTTTTTTCTATTACTAAACATTTAATTTATGAAGTGTTTAAAAAGAATAGTACAGTAATTAAATCCTTGTCCTATAAAATATGACCTACTCAAACAATTAAGGCCCAGTTCACATCTAATGGTGGGTTTGCACCATTGGATATCGTAAACGATATCCTTGGAACGATCACGTGACCGTGATCATTCCGACATTGTTAGTGCGCTGTCACACACAAGGATATCGTTCACGATGTCCTATGCGGCAGCACAACTGTTAAATAGGAGAGGAAAGAGTGAGCGATGTAATAAAGCGGCAGGAATAGGAGCTTTTTGAACAATATCGTTCAAAAAGCTGTCACACTGAACGATGCTGCTTCCTGAAGCAGAGTTAATTGGACGACGAATGATAGATTTGAGGTCAGGATCTCAAATCTTGAATGAACGATCCAACGATCTTTTCATCCTATATCGTTCATTTACACGCAACGACGCCAGACTGATATCTTTTCAATGATCACAAATCTGTGATGTTTCAAGGATATCATTCAGGATATCCTAGCATGCACACCCACCATGAAGCTGGCCTGCATTTGCCTGTGTTTGCATTTGTATGTGTTTTTACTGCTAAAACCACATTCAAACGCAACTAAAAACGCACTCATAGGGTTTAATGCAAAACGCAAGTCACTTTGCAAAAACACAAAACGCATGCATTTTTGCAAGCGCAGGCAAAAACGTTGCATCCCACGCTTTGCCTGCATTTGCAAAAAGGCCTGCGTTTTGTGTTTTTGGAAAATGACATGCATTTTGCATTGCGTTTTGTATTAAACCAAATGGGTGCTTTTTAGTTGTGTTTGGATGCGTTTTTAGCATATGCAGCCAAACGCAGGCAAAATGCAGATGTGAAATGGCCCTAATAGTACATTTTTAAAGTGGCCTTTTAGCATCAATTTGTCCCTTCTAGTGGGTGAAATGCAATCTTGTCCATAAGCGCTTACTAACAATGGCCATTTCTTTCTGTGTCAAAGAGTATGTACGGCCTGTCATGGTATTCGGCTCCACCTGAGTTAATATCTGATTTTTGTTAACATTTAAAATGTCTGGTTTTCTTGGATACATAAAGGATGGCTCTGAAGCTCTCTCTTACTTCCTGACTCTGTGGTGGGCAGATACTTAACATGATTGACAGAGCTGCTGGCCTGTCATCTGCTCTATCTGCTCTGCATTTCCTGTCTATCCCTGTTCATTCTCAGATTGAGACCTAACAAAGCTTTCTCCTCTGTCCTCTCCTGCTTCTAAGCTGTAACATAATAAAATAATACAGTAATATCTAAAAATCATGGATTATTTGGTAAATATAGACCTCACACTTTTAGACCACAGGCTGAACAAATCTGAATTCAAGACTTACAAATTCACACTGTAATAGTTATATATTTTTAAATATGATCCCATCGCGATCCCAACTTGAATTTTGGTACATATGTGGCTAAGAGAATAGCAGACACATGTGCATTTTTGGGAATTTTTAAATTACCGTATATACTCGCGTATAAGCCGACTTTTTCAGCCCAAAATTTGGACTGAAAAGTCCCCCCAATGACGTCATTGCCCGCGACCACAGGAAGCCGCTGGAAGACGCTGAATGAAGCCCGGGATCGTGATGTCGGCAGCGGCGGGACAGCGCGACAGGAGGACAGTGATAAGTATGATTTTACTTTACAGGTTTGCCGCGCATGGGGGGGGCCCTGGATCTTGATGGGGGGCCTGTATACCTCTGGGGCTGCTGCTGTATACACCCCTGGGGCTGCTGCTGTATACACCCCTGGGGCTGCTGCTGTATACACCCCTGGGGCTGCTGCTGTATACACTCCTGGGGCTGCTGCTGTATACACCCCTGGGGCTGCTGTATACTGCCTCTGGGGCTGCTGTATACACCACTAGGGCTGCTGTATACTACCTAAGGGCTGCTGTATATACCTCTGGGGCTGTATATACCTCTGGGGCTGCTGTATACACCACTGGGGCTGCTGTATACTACCTAAGGGCTGCTGTATATACCTCTGGGGCTGTATATACCTCTGGGGCTGCTGTATACTACCTCTGGGGCTGCTGTATACACCACTGGGGCTGCTGTATACTACCTAAGGGCTGCTGTATATACCTCTGGGGCTGTATATACCTCTGGGGCTGCTGTATGCACCACTGGAGCTGCTGTATATTACCTAAGGGCTGCTGTATATACCTATGGGGCTGTATATCCCTCTGGGGCTTCTGTATACACCACTGGGGCTGCTGTATACTACCTAAGGGCTGCTGTATATACCTATGGGGCTGTATATACCTGTGAGGCTGCTGTATACTACCTCTGGGGCTGCTGTATACTACCTCTGGGGCTGCTGTATACTAACCACTGGGGCTGCTGCTGTATATACCACTGGGGCTGCTGCTGTATACTACCACTGGGGCTGCTGTATATACCTCTGGGGCTGCTGTATACCACACTGCTGGGGGCTGTATAGCTGTGATGGGGTCCACTCTCGGCTTATACACGAGTCAATAGTTTTTCCCAGGTTTTGGGGGCAAAAGTAGGGGGGTCGGCTTATACACGGGTCGGCTTATACACGAGTATATACGGTAAACATTTTTTTCGGAAATGCATTTTAAAATTTTGCATTTACGTTTGCATAGGCAAAATATTAACAAAGATACTCTTGTGACATATCTTGTGAAAGCCTGTACAGTTCTGAGTAGAATGGTGTTTATTTTGGTTCTCTATCTTATTTCTAGCCAGAGTTATGAGGAGAAATGTAAAAGCAGACAACACCGAAATTCACACTTTTTCCGAACTTTGAAAATCAATTAAAAAAACAACAACAAAATTTCTAGAATTTTTTTCTCTCTACATTTTGCATTCTTATTAAATAACAAAATTTCAAAAGAATTAAAAATATAGAGGTAAAAATCATTAGTTCACTTGACATGGAATGATCCGTATGGAGGAATGTGGGGATGCATTATGACAATTGAAGGACTATGGTGGCAGAAGGAGGAAGCCCATATAAACCATGATGAGGACATATATACCACAATAAGAGCCATATTCCAGGAGGAAGACCATATAGAGCAGGATGAGGGACATTAATAAATAATGAACGGGGAGAGGGGTCAATCTGGGAGTCTTTAAAGTATTTAGAACATTACACAGGGCCCATACATCTGACCAACGTGTGCGTGGGGGACCCAGGTCTAAATTTCGCACCAGGGCCCACCAGACTCTAGTTTCACCACTGTAGATCTGCCATTGCGGCTGTATGTAAAACTTCAATTAGGGAATTTTCTATAAAGTTAATAGTAAGCTATTCGTTGCACATGTCTGTGCTTGTGTTCTATTTTAACTTTGGTCTCTCCGTGCCCCGGTCATTTTATGTTTTTAATTAAACATACTTAAAGGTGGGCGGTGACAATTAGGTGGGGCTTCCCCTTGTATGTCTAAGGGAATTGACGTCACCATCCTTTTCAGGACACGTAGAAGCGCCACCCAGCACAAAACGGTTTGCCATTGTCTGCTCATTCCCCTCTTCTCCCTGCACTACATGTAATTGGTGAACGACAATAAAGAAGACTTCCACCTCCTCCCTGTGAGTGCCGCTTTTTCATTCCGGTGCAATAATTAACTCCTTGGACACTTGTGATCTTCAGCTCCGCACTTTGTGTGAGCCAGAGTTGCTTTACGATATCGAGCGGCAGAGAGACAATCCATTTCCACTTTCAGAGCATGCGCAGTTCGCTTGATGAAGATGGCCTGTACAGCCACTACACCCACCACACTGCGCAGGACCTGAAATGACGTGCTGCGGCCGTTAGCGCGTCATACCCAGAAAAAGGAGGTGGGAATTTTAAATTAGGAGCGTTATCCTGAATGAATGATCATGCCCACCTGGGCGTGATTGCGGCAGCAACGTGAGGGGAGAGTGGGCCCGGAGAAACTGCCCACTCGACGGCCAGCCATCTAGGAGCGGTCAGACGATGGTGGTCATGTAAGTTTATAAATTAATTTTTTTCCACTTTTATAATGCACATTTAGATTGGAGATGGATGGTTAGTAATGTAGTAGGAAGCTGAAGGGACAGGTAATGATAGGTTAGGGGGGCTTAACTAGGCATCAGGTTCCCTTTAAGAAAAGGCCATTCAAAAATTTGAGGGACATTCACAAGGAGTGCACTGCTGCTGGAGTCAGTGCTTCAAGAGTCACTACAAACAGATGCATCCAGGACATGGGCTATAACTGTTGCATTCCTTGTGTCAAACCACTCATGACCAACAGACAATGCAAGAAGTGTCTAACCTGGGCCAAAGAGAGAAAGAACTGGGCTGTTGCTTAGTGGTCCAAGGTGTTGTTTTCAGATGAAAGTAAATTTTGCATTTCATTTGGAAATCAGTCCTGTGCAAGTGCAGTGATCTGTAAATAGGACTGCAGCCAAGGGGGAATAAAAAAATCTTTAAATCTTCTTTGTGTGAACGAGCTGCCTGTGACCTGAACGTAAGTGTGAATGGAAGTAAGTGTTTGACTTGTGATTCAGTGACTTTGGTTTCAGGGAGTTTAGAAGGGAGGAATTTGTACTGAATTGCTGTTTGTATTCTAAAACTTTACATTTCTTTTGAATACTTAACATTTCTGTCTGGTGTAATCCCCATTAGTAAATGTTTTGTATTGGGACGAAGTGTCTCAGGATCCGCGCTGCTGAATGAATAAAACCAGATAGTGGAACACTGGTTTCAACGGGTGTGCTTTATTCCTACACGTTTCGGAGCGTTACCATGCTCCTTCCTCAGGGTTTTTTTTGTCATTGAGGAAGGAGCATGGTAACGCTCCGAAACGCATAGGAATAACTAACACCTGTTGAAACCAGTGTTCCAGTTTCTGGTTTCATTCATTCAGCAGCACGGATCCAGAGACACTTCGTCCCAATACAACTGTTGTAAGCCACATCGATCGTGGATGTGTGGGTCCTGCAGCAGCTGTATCCAGGCGCGCATACTTGTTTTGTGTAACACAACTTTTCCAGGTGAGCAGCTTTCAATAAGGTTCTTGCCAATATCTGTAAGGAGATAAGACCCTATTTGCGCATTGTTTCACCACTATACATTAGTAAATGTGGTCCATTGTTGAAAATGCCATCCAGTGTTCATCTTGCCTCATGTATGCAGGGGCTTATCTAGGGGGGTGCAGCCGGATACTTTGCCCCGGGCGCAACTCAGAGGGGGGCATCGGCGGCACCAACCCCCGTCCCCCCCATTCCGCACCTAAGGCTGCAGGGGCGGCGGGGCTGAAAGGGGGGATCTTTGCCCCGGGCGCCATGAAACCTAATTACACCGCTGCATGTATGCTATCCTTGAACAGCCGGTTGAGTGTGCATACTGCTGTGCGAGATGTGAGCACGTTGGCAAATTACATCAGATGGACCGATTCTGTCACTTTGCCTCTGCCCTTCTTGATTAGCCTGGTGCGTTGGCAATTGGGATAATTATTCATGGGGTCTTTGCTCCCTTACTAATCTCACAAACTCAACCCTCACCCTGTCTGACCACAATCTGCTGACCTTCTCCTCCCTCACCTCCCCTACTACATCACCTCCTCTCCGCAAACTTGATCATCCCCGCAGAAACCTAAAACACATTGATCTACACTCACTCTCAGAATCCCTTCTCCCTCTCGCCAACATAACATCTACACGTGACACAGACACTGCCACCACCCTCTACAACACCACATTAACAAAGGCGCTCGACCTAGCAGCCCCCCTCACACACCACGCTGCACGCACTAATAGGCAACCCTGGCACACCACCCTCACTAAAGACCTGAGACGGGCATCCAGGGTCGCCGAGAGGCGATGGAAAAAATCACGTTCCACTGAGCATTTTGCGCTGTTCAAACAATCCCTCATCGCCTTCAAGACTGCACTTGCCACCGCCAAACAAACCTTCTTCTTATCCCTAATAACCTCCCTGTCCCGCAATCCCAAGCAACTTTTCAAAACCTTCAATTCCTTACTCCGCCCGCCTGCTCCCCCTCCCTCTCCCCTTATCTCTGTAGAAGACTTTGCCTCCTTCTTCAAAGAAAAGATTGACAGAATCAGAGACAGCTTTGATCCACTGTCCCCACAGCCTCCCCTCTCACCTATACTGCCCTCTACTTCCATCAACTGCTTCCCCCCTATAACTGAAGACCAGCTCTCCTCCCTCCTGTCAAAATCACACCTCACCACCAGTGCCCAAGACCCACTCCCATCCCACCTCATTCCCAACCTCACCTCCGTTATCATCCCAGCCCTAACTCATCTTTTCAACCTATCACTCACCACCGGCACCTTCCCCTCAGCCTTCAAACACGCCTTGATCACACCCATCCTCAAAAAACCCTCCCTTGATCCCACAACTGTCTCCAACTACCGCCCTATATCTCTCCTCCCTTTTGCCTCTAAACTACTTGAACAGCATGTTCACTCTGAGCTGTCCTCTCACCTCTCCTCCTGCTCCCTCTTTGACCGCCTGCAATCTGGCTTCCGACCCCTCCACTCCACTGAAACAGCCCTGACCAAAGTCACAAATGACCTACTGACTGCCAAAAGCAAGCGCCACTACTCTGTTCTCCTCCTCCTCGACCTGTCAGCCGCCTTCGACACTGTTGACCACTCCCTTCTACTACAGATCCTGGAATCTCTTGGCATCACGGACCTTGCCCTCTCTTGGATCTCCTCTTACTTAACGGACCGCACCTTCAGCGTCACCCACTCCCACACATCCTCCTCGCCCTACCCCCTATCTGTCGGGGTCCCCCAGGGCTCGGTTCTTGGACCATTACTGTTCTCAATCTACACTCTCGGCCTAGGGCAACTCATTGAGTCCCACGGCCTCCAATATCACCTCTACGCCGACGACACCCAAATCTACCTGTCTGGTCCTGACATCACCTCCCTTCTATCCAAAATTCCACACTGCCTGTCCGCCATCTCATCCTTCTTCTCTGCTCGCTTCCTTAAGCTGAACATGGACAAAACAGAGTTCATAGTCTTCCCCCCAAGACGCTCCCCCTCACTACCTGACCTATCCATCGTCGTCAACGACTGCTCTCTCTCTCCAGTCCCCCATGCCAAGTGCCTCGGGGTTATCCTTGACTCTTCCCTCTCCTTCAAGCCCCACATCCAGGCCCTCGCCACCTCCTGCCGTCTCCAGCTCAAAAACATCTATAGGATTCGCACTTTCCTTGACCACGACACTGCTAAAACCCTTATTCACGCTCTCATCATCTCCCGCCTCGATTACTGCAACCTCCTGCTCACCGGCCCTCCCCAATACCTCCCTTGCACCTCTCCAATCTATCTTGAACTCCGCTGCCCGCCTAATCCATCTGTCTCCCCGCTACTCCCCTGCCTCCCCCCTCTGCCAAGCCCTTCACTGGCTCCCTACTTCCCAGAGATCCCGGTTTAAAACATTAACCATGACATACAAAGCCATTCACAACCTGTCCCCTCCATACATATCTGACATGGTCTCCCGATACCTACCCTCACGCAACCTGCGATCCTCCCAAGAGCTTCTCCTCTACTTGCCCCTCATCTCCTCTTCGCACAACCGCATACAGGATTTCTCCCGTGCTTCACCTAGACTCTGGAACTCACTGCCCCAACACATCAGACACTCTCCTACCCTGGGAACCTTCAAAAGAAGCCTGAAGACCCACCTCTTCCGCCAAGCCTACCACCTGCAATAAGAACCCGGTCCACCACACCACCTCATGACTGGAATTTCCCCCTCCCACTGTATCCCCACCCACCCCTCGTAGACTGTGAGCCTTTGTGGACAGGATTTCTCCCCTCTTGTATCTGTATGACCGAATTGTCAACATTTATTGTTACTTGTATTGTTACTATGTTACTTGTCCTAGTCTGCCCTTTTGAGCATGTAAAGCGCCTTGGAATATAATGGCGCTATATAAATAAATAATAATAATAATAATAATAATAGTGTCAGCTGGCATCAAACAATAGTGTTAGTAATAGAGAGGTGCACTCATTCATCATTATTTTTTATCTAACCACTTTATATATTTAAAAAATATTAATTTCAGTGTTGGAGAGGTTTCACTGTATATATAACATACTTTATTATAGATTCTTGAGCTCTTATTAATCACTATTTCAACCCAATTTTGCCTCAAATGTAACAGTTAATATAAGTACTTTTACACTAATGATACATCTTTATGCTGTGTTCAACTATTTTTTTGGTTTCATTTTTCATTCCTATTTTTGCACTTCTATAAGTATACTTTTTAAATCACAACAGCAAAATCAGCTATTCAGCAATATATTCTTATAAATCAGCTAAGCCCTCTGAGAAAATGGAACTTAGCTGCCCCCTGAGAGGTCTGCTTGAATGCCAGTGTCAAGTTTGTCGTAAGGCAATGGTAAAAACAATTTTGCTCTTTGAAACATGTCACAGCAGTGGCATCTAACACTGATGTGTGCATTCAATGCAAAGCATAAAAATGACAGACTTTTTTTTATATAGATTTTTTTCTAAGCATCCTGACATTTGTCTTTCTTTTAAAATACTATAATTAACATCAAGTAAAAAATGTATTTTGATTAAATGCACGATACACATGACTGTGCACCATTCAAACATAATTACCCATACATTTGTTTGTAAAGTCTTCCAGAGGCAATGTTACACATTTTCAGAAATAATTTGTCTTTCTAACCCCAAATAACCCCAACAATTTTCTTTTATATTGAATAGACCAACAATATCTGATCAGTAGAGATTAGTGGATCAAATCCCAGACGACTGAATTCAAATCGAATTTCGTGACATTTGTGGTTTCACACATTAAAACATTTTGAAGTTTGATTTATGGTTTTCAAAAAAAGAAAACAAAAAACTTGCCTTTCACTTTTCCACACTGTTTAAGCATAAAAAAACAGACATACTCCATTTAGCATTGCCGTTTAGGCTTCCATGTAGTTCACCTAGGATATGACATCTTGATATAATATTTTGTATATCGCCCAGTTAATTTTGTGGTTGAATTAGAATTGGTATTTTAGCAGTCCTCCTCATCATGTTGTTCACATTTTGACATCATGAGATCAAGACAACATCCAATAATTTATCAACATTACCTCGCCATTGTTAGGCTTCACGCAAAGATGTACCCAGACGGAAGTGGCTGCTGATGTCACATGACATTTGGCTCAAAACTCAGAGTGTCATGGCGGCATTTGGCACTGTTCACACTACAGACTCTGACACTCTACTTTATGGTTTCTCTGATGCTTCTGAGTTGCACAGGCAGGCTCAGACGTTGACCAGCTGTGTTGTCATTGTTGATCGGGCTAGCAGGAGTTAATCTCTGCTGGTCTTTTGATTACCTCTGGATCACATGTTCTGGGAAACCTATCACAGTCACTCGCCATCTTCTGAGTGCTGTTTGGGGTGCTGTGAAAATTCTCTCGTTAACTGATTATTTCCTCACGGCTCTTTATTTCCTCCTGTGCATGTTTTGTCTTATAACTCTGTGTTTATTGCTGTGAGTGAGAGTCTTTGGTTTCCCCATTGTCTTATTTGTATTGGGTCTTACCACTCCTACCCCCGCCTTCCCTGGGGTGGAGGAGTGGGCTATTAGATCATTTCGTAATTTCAGGGGATATTAAACCAGGAACAAGGTAAGGGTAGTGGCCCAGACATCTTCATCATCAGAGGTATCTCTTGGATAAAAAACAGTTAGTGTCCCCTTGCCTGAGGCTAAGTCTAGGAGACCAGGTCCCACTATTTTTCCTTAGAACCCCGTGACAGCTGAATTTAGTGTACTACAGAGAGTTATCAGCTGGTTGCAACAGAATTACAGAAAGTCACAAAAAGGCATTGGGGAGGCTGTCTTTTGATCACATCCCACACTGATGACTACTTCATTGTGAATAATGCTCTGTAGAACTGGATAATGAGTGCCACACAACTCCAGATACTTAAGATTAGCGTGAATTAAAAAAATTATTTGTCAAGGGAATAAATAGATGCACAAGTTCACAGCAAATTGGTACAAAAAAAGGTAGATACAAATGGTCTGTGTTGACAATAACACCACAATATGTTGTCAAATGACAAATACACAATGATGGGTCAAAGGTTGGTAGACAATGGTAGGTCACAGTAATTTAGAGAAACAAGTATCTCAAGATACAGATCCAGTACATACATATTATTATACAGTGCCAGGGCATAGTAATTATCCACATCAGTAGATCATGCTGCTAGAAAATATTAACAAGTTCTTCCAAAAGTAGTAAGTGCTGTGGGGTAAGCACAACACTCAATGACCCGTATTTGTCGAATTATTCGACGAATACTCCACATTCGGAGAGCAAATCCGAATTTGAACACTGTAGTGTTCGCTCATCTCTAATTCCAACCACGGTTCTTGTCTTTTGTTGCAATAAATTGTTTGAGATGAGGAAATCATGATTGCATGCTTCCACCTAAATGCATCATTAAGGGTATAATATCTTCCATTTTGGAGCAGCACATTTCTTTGTTCTCTGTACAAAGTTTATGTAGGGACATATCTAGGAGGGAGCATGCAGAGCATTTGCTCCAGGCCCAGCTTGCATGTTAACTGCAGCGGGCCACCTGATGTGGCAGTCTGAGGTTTCTCTCAATGGCTGCAATTTATTATACCCATAGTGGGATTCAGCCATTTCCTGAGCCAGTGCAAAAAATGTTGGTATGGTAACTGTTCCAATGGTGATGAAAAGGTCACGACATAATGACATTATGACACGCGCTGTGAATCATTGAAACATAGAATGGTGGAGTTGGAAGGGACCTCCTGGGTGATCTGGTCCAACCCCTGCTCAACGCAGGATTCACTAAATCATCCCAGAGAGATGTCCGTCTATCCTCTGTTTAAAGACTTCCATTTAAGGAGAACTCACCGTTTCTCATTGCAGCCTATTCCACTCGTTGATCACCTTCACTGTCAAAAAGTTTTTTCTAATATCTAATCTGTGTCTCCTCCATTTCAATTTCATCCCATTGCTTTTAGTATTACCTTGTAAAATTAGAATTAAGTTGATCCCTCTACAGTGTGACAGACCTTGATATACAGTATTTGTAGACAGATGTTAGGTCTCCTCTCAGTCTTCTTTTTGGCAAACTAAACATACCCAAATCTTATAACCATTCCTCATATGACATGGTTTGCAGACCGCTCACCATTCTGGTCACTCTTCTCTGAACTTGCTCCAGTTTGATGATGTCTTTTTTAAAATGTAGTGCCCAAAACTGGACATAGTATTCCAGAAGAGGTCTGACCAAAGAGGAGTAGAGGGCAAGAATGACTTCACTTGATCTAGATTGAATGCTTCTGTTAATACATTCCATAATTGTGGTTTCCTTTTTTTGCTGCTGCATCACATTGTTGACTCTTGTTCAGTCTGTGATACTGGTCAACAAATTTTAACTCTTATTAACTCTTTAACTCTTATTAACTCTGTATTTTGAGGCGCTATAATCTGTAATCAGAATTTTTAATTTTCGTATCGCGTACCATTCCCGAGATATTTTTATTTTACAATTATAATCATAGTGCATAATAAATTAATACTTCTGTTAATCTTTTTATTTCAGAAGTGCATTTTTGGTGGAAATAATCAATAAAATGAATAATATGGACTCTCTTTACTAGAATATACAGCACTTAAGCCCTGTCTAATCATGAATTGCATTAGTTGTGCACTATAAGTTACCTATCGAACATGCCATTCATATGACGGAGACCTATGAGAATATGCAACTTCTGATCAATCACATTCAATACTCAAGGCACAAATGGAATATACATGGTGATCTCAAGGTAGTTGCAATTTTATTAGATTTACATCTGGGATACACTAAGTATCATTGTTTCCTTTGCGAATGGGACAGTCGCACAAGACATACGCATTGTATCAGGGAGGACTGACCATTACACAATAAATTGAATCCAGGGTGGAAGAATTTTAAACACAAACCATTGGTAGCTGAAAAGAAGATATTTCTTCAGCATATACAGATCAAACTGAGATTAATGAAGATCTTTGTCAAAGCAATGAATAAGCAAACTGATGCCTTTCCTTACTTGCGACAGAAGTTTCAACACATCAGTGATGCCAAGATAAAAGA
This sequence comes from Allobates femoralis, assembly GCA_033576535.1. Classification (NCBI taxonomy): domain Eukaryota; kingdom Metazoa; phylum Chordata; class Amphibia; order Anura; family Aromobatidae; genus Allobates; species Allobates femoralis. The sequence goes on along the minus strand of JARQOC010000002.1, from coordinate 157,935,035 downwards.
GGGTGTTTTTATTGGCCCACAAATCTGAGAGCTAGTAAATGATAGTAACTTGATGGTCTTCTGGATGGTGCAGAACATGTTGCATGGTCAGCCTTCAAGAATGTTATTTTCAAGTTTGTAGGCAACTACAAGGTGCCAGACTATGCTGAATATGTTGAAAATCTTCTTAAGACCTACAAGTCAACAAAGTGCAACATGTCACTAAAAAATACATTTCCATCATTCAACCTGGACTTTTTCCCACCAAACATTGGCACTGTAAGTGATGAACATGGTGAAAGGTTTCATCAAGACAGTTACCAGATGGAGAAATGGTACCAGGGAAGGTGGAGTCCCTCAATGCTGGTTGACTATTGTTGGAATCTTGTCTGTGAATCATCACACAGTAATTATAAATGAAAATAATGGCAAAATATTTCCAAACTTGATCGCTGTAGCTGACTTTTGCATTCGGAATATCACATGCCACTACAAATTTGACAGTATTCAATGCAAACATATAATTGCATTTTTCACAAAAGTCTTACGTGATAGAGAAATTCTGAAGATGTTTCTGAACTCAGCATACAAATTCCAATAGGAGTCACCCAATTTCATGCAGGAAACAAAAACCTTGTTGATCAGTGTGATCTATTAGTATACCCAAGTCTTTCACACCATTCTATATATTTTTTTTATTGTTCTTGCACAGTTGTAGAACTTTGCATTTTTCCCTGTTAAAGAACATCCTGTTACAAACCAGTGACCTTGCAAATTCCTGCACAGACCTGTACTCTGTTTCATCAGAGCTGTACATTTTAGCTGTCACACTTGGACTAAATGGGATGTACAGCTACCATGCGTGACAGTGATGCATGGACCAACAATGTCTGGCGCACAACATAAAACAACTGTGGAGGCACCAGGGGAGACAAATACAGTGGAGGGCCCTGCTCATAGGGAACAGAGCAGAGGTGACCTCCTGCACTGACCTGCAGCTGTGCCCTGATAAGTTCTTTGAACATGTCGCCCAGGATACCTAGGCCCTCGCTGGCCCTGATATTAGTCCTCAAATAGGAATGGCTGGTGGGAGTGCTAGTCCCAACCACTGCCATAAGGAAGACAAGAGGGAAAGGGAGACAGAAAGGGAAACAACAAAACAACTTCTTGCCTGCTGCCTCGCTGCTTTGCAGCAGATGGCTTAGCAATAGTCAGCTCTCCAGAAAACCTCCATCGCCATAAGCAGTTTGGCTACAAATGTTCAATCACCAGCAAAGCATGCTGGAACCATGTGACCATACAAAGGGGATGGGAGTAACCACAGAGTAGCCACACCTAGACAAGAACTAGCTAGCTTGCTAGCAGCAGAGACTGACATTAATCCCTCAACTGCCAAAGGAAAGAAACACATTTAATATGAAGTCTCAATAAAATATCAGACAGAGGTCCAAAACCTGTCACAAGTCTCCCAGGTAAAAGAGACCATCGTGCCATAACCTCACTGTAAGGGTACCTTTACACGCCGCCACCGCGGCGAGAAATCTGACTGGCAATCTGTAACCCCGTCACCATCGCAGTGAAATGACCTCGAAATTGCGGCGTATAATTGGGCAGTTTGGCAGTGATCAAAAAGGTTGTGCCTTGTTCCAATTTCACAGCACTGCTCCAAAATCAGAGGCAATCATGAAGGCGAAAGTCCCGCCTTTTGGCATGTAAACAGGCGATAGGAATGGAATCTGCATTGCCTACTGATTTCCCAGAGGTATGCCACAGCGTGCTGGATACCGCGCCCCATCTGCGATGATTGGTGGTGGCTACTGTGTTTCCATTGGCTGTCACTTCACAGGGCGCCATATTTGAACAGCTGACCATTCACCACCACACAATGGCAATGGCTTCATGTATTAGCCAGCCTTCCAGAGCAGGCTGGCCAATCATAACGCTATTGCGTTGTCCAATGATTGTGTTTGGGGCGCGGTGTACAACAATTTGGCACGCCTATGTTCTCGCCGCACTGAACAGGTACGCCCACATTCCTTTGGGGATTGCAGCGTCTGAAGCAGCGTCGGGAGTCTACCGGATGTCACATCGCCTTTGGTTGAGGGCAAAATTGCAGCGTGTAAAAGCGCCTTCGGCATTCAGAGGCAACCATGAAAAATGTGCACGCGCACGTTAGATTGCCTCCGAACGCTGCCAAAAGTGGTGGCGTGTAAAGGTATCCTAAGAGGTCAGGACAATTCTGTGCTCTTGACGGGAATTAACAAACAAGGAATGGACAGATGAAGGTGAGAAGTGATAGAGAGGTGAATACAATATTTTGTTCTTTTTTTTAACCTTTTGATGACCATATACAGTTCACAAAAATGATTGCACGCCAAATCTGCGTAAAAACAAATTGCTAAAAATCCACATTCAATTTCACTCAAATTTATACTCTACTCCATTCTATTATAGCTCTGTCATTTGATTATAAAATGCTTTTATTGTAAGTAATAATTAAGGCTATGTAATTTAGAATAACCAAAGCATATATTCCTACATTAAAAGCAAAATAATTATATTTAATTTTTCCAGGCAGCTTTAAATTAGAATATTGTATAACTATTTATCCTTTTATTTTTTTTATTTTTTTTTTTACTTAATTCACAGTGCACAATGCTATCTATAATAAAGATTGTCTCTTGTGTGGGTATAACAGTAACATCACAAAACTCAATTAGAACTTTGCCGGGCTGGCGATTGAAGAACATTCTTTCATGCAAGTCCGTATGGCTAAAATAACATAGCTTTAGATGACACTTTCACATAAAAGGTTGAAGTCGTATCTGCCATTAAATCTTGCATTCAAGTCATTTATATGTCATATTGTTTAATTATAGCTCATTGGTGAAGCCGCAAATGCAATGTATGACGGCAAAATGAAAGACTTAAAACATCTTGAAACTATGTCATGAATGTAGGTTTCAATGGGCTTGAAAATAAATGGTATTTTTATTAAAATAAGGAAGTTGCTTACCTCAATAAAAAGGATTAATTAACCGATGTTTTATTGGCTAGCAAAGGATAAAAGACTAGTTAGGTTTGCAATTGTACGTTTTGAAAAGACCCAGACAGATTGATGGACAGAGGGACACCACTATCAATAGGAAATAGACACCACAGGGTTTTTTCATGTCGTGTAATTCTTAAAAAAAGACTACTTTCTTCTCATAAAGCGAGTTAATAGAGTTTAACAACCACTAGGAGTCTAATGTACAGAAAGAGCTGCAACATAGATTTGTTTCCATTCTCCTTTGTCCACAAACTGTTCAATTGATTAATTTCTGGGTCTGTAACTGAAGCTACGCTGACTGTAGCTAAATATATGAAAGGCTTTGTCGTTTCTTTCATTCTACCCATAATACGATTTATGTGTTGAGTTTTTAATCCACAGTTTTATTAACATAATAAGCTCATTGGTGCCAGAGCCTTGTTAAAGGCATTTTTAAAAGTTCTATGTCTAACGGAGACCATCAATATTTGGTTCAACGGGGGTCTAACATCCATCACTATAGAGGAGCAGAACTATTTACATTCAAATGTGTTGATTTTTCAGAATTTTCCATGAACATTTGATTTTTAACAAAAATATTCATTTCACTATCTCAATACTAGTGTTGAGCGAACATGCTCGGCACTACTCGTTACTCGCACGAGTATCACTGTACTCGGGCGACTCGCCGAGCACCGAGTAATCTCGCGATACTCGTGCTGTGCTCGTGGTCGTCATCTCTCCATGTTGGCGCTCTTTTGAGAGCCAGCCCACGTGCAGGGATTGGCTGACAGACCACTGCAATGCCACAGCCCTGTTGGTTGTGGTATAGCAGTGATTGGCCGGCCTGCACAGCGTCACCGAGCCTTTATAAGTCCCGGCGCGCTGTGCTCGGCACACAGCCTTCCAGACAGTGAGTGTAGGGAGAGTGTCTGCTGCTGATTAGGGACAGATTTGCGGCCTTCATAGGTAGATCCGGATCAGGGCTGCAAACTGCTGCTGACCACAACAGTCCTTCTCAGGACTAATCTAGGAGGACATAGGCAGGGTGATCCAGATCGGAGTCCAAGATTTCCAGTGACCAGAACAGTCCTTCTCAGGACTAATCTAGGAGGATATTGGCAGGGTGATACAGATTGAAATCCAAGCTTTTCTGTGACCATTAGAGTCACCACACTCTTGTACTTAGTACCTTAATACAGGTTAGGGACTAAAATCCTCTCTTCAAACCATTACAGTCACCAGACAGGTGTACGTACTACCTTAATACAGGTTAGGGAACTAAAATCCTAACTCTTGTCATCAAAACAGTCACCAGACAGGTGTACGTACTACCTTAATACAGGTTAGGGACTAAAATCCTCTCTTGAACCATTACAGTCACCAGACAGGTGTACGTACTACCTTAATACAGGTTAGGGAACTAAAATCCTAACTCTTGTCATCAACACAGTCACCAGACAGGTGTACGTACTACCTTAATACAGGTTAGGGACTAAAATCCTCTCTTGAACCATTACAGTCACCAGACAGGTGTACGTACTACCTTAATACAGGTTAGGGAACTAAAATCCTAACTCTTGTCATCAAAACAGTCACCAGACAGGTGTACGTACTACCTTAATACAGGTTAGGGACTAAAATCCTCTCTTCAAACCATTACAGTCACCAGACAGGTGTACGTAGTACCTTAATACAGGTTAGGGAACTAAAATCCTAACTCTTGTCATCAAAACAGTCACCAGACAGGTGTACGTACTGCCTTAATACAGGTTAGGGACTAAAATCCTCTCTTCAAACCATTACAGTCACCAGACAGGTGTACGTAGTACCTTAATACAGGTTAGGGAACTAAAATCCTAACTCTTGTCATCAAAACAGTCACCAGACAGGTGTACGTACTGCCTTAATACAGGTTAGGGACTAAAATCCTCTCTTCAAACCATTACAGTCACCAGACAGGTGTACGTAGTACCTTAATACAGGTTAGGGAACTAAAATCCTAACTCTTGTCATCAAAACAGTCACCAGACAGGTGTACGTACTGCCTTAATACAGGTTAGGGACTAAAATCCTCTCTTCAAACCATTACAGTCACCAGACAGGTGTACGTAGTACCTTAATACAGGTTAGGGAACTAAAATCCTAACTCTTGTCATCTCAACAGTCACCACACTGTTGTACGTCATAAGTTTCTACAAGTTAGGGAACTAAAATCCTAACTATTGTCATCTCAACAGTCACCACACTGTTGTACGTCATAAGTTTCTACAAGTTAGGGAACTAAAATCCTAACTCTTGTCATCTCAACAGTCACCACACTGTTGTACGTCATACGTTTCTACAGGTTAGGGAACTAAAATCCTAACTCTTGTCATCTCAACAGTCACCACACTGTTGTACGTCATAAGTTTCTACAAGTTAGGGAACTAAAATCCTAACTCTTGTCATCTCAACAGTCACCACACTGTTGTACGTCATACGTTTCTACAGGTTAGGGAACTAAAATCCTAACTCTTGTCATCTCAACAGTCACCACACTGTTGTACGTCATACGTTTCTACAAGTTAGGGAACTAAAATCCTAACTCTTGTCATCTCAACAGTCACCACACTGTTGTACGTCATACGTTTCTACAGGTTAGGGAACTAAAATCCTAACTCTTGTCATCTCAACAGTCACCACACTGTTGTACGTCATACGTTTCTACAGGTTAGGGAACTAAAATCCTAACTCTTGTCATCTCAACAGTCACCACACTGTTGTACGTCATACGTTTCTACAAGTTAGGGAACTAAAATCCTAACTCTTGTCATCTCAACAGTCACCACACTGTTGTACGTCATACGTTTCTACAAGTTAGGGAACTAAAATCCTAACTCTTGTCATCTCAACAGTCACCACACTGTTGTACATCATACGTTTCTACAAGTTAGGGAACTAAAATCCTAACTCTTGTCATCTCAACAGTCACCACACTGTTGTACGTCATACGTTTCTACAAGTTAGGGAACTAAAATCCTAACTCTTGTCATCACAACAGTCACCACACTGTTGTACGTCATACGTTTCTACAAGTTAGGGAACTAAAATCCTAACTCTTGTCATCTCAACAGTCACCACACTGTTGTACGTCATACGTTTCTACAAGTTAGGGAACTAAAATCCTAACTCTTGTCATCTCAACAGTCACCACACTGTTGTACGTCATACGTTTCTACAGGTTAGGGAACTAAAATCCTAACTCTTGTCATCTCAACAGTCACCACACTGTTGTACGTCATACGTTTCTACAGGTTAGGGAACTAAAATCCTAACTCTTGTCATCTCAACAGTCACCACACTGTTGTACGTCATACGTTTCTACAAGTTAGGGAACTAAAATCCTAACTCTTGTCATCTCAACAGTCACCACACTGTTGTACGTCATAAGTTTCTACAAGTTAGGGAACTAAAATCCTAACTCTTGTCATCTCAACAGTCACCACACTGTTGTACGTCATACGTTTTTTACAGGTTAGGGAACTAAAATCCTAATCTCCTGTGACCTCCACAGTGACCAGGCAGTTGTCGCTCTATACAGGCAAAATGCGCAAAGGCGTTGGCAAGGGCGTTGGCAAGGAACAAGGAAGTGGACGTGATGGTGGTGCAGGCAGAGGCCGAGGTCGTGTGCAAGCACTCATTTCGCAACAACAAAGGGCCAAATCTCCTCGCTCGCACGTCCTGTCCCAAATTCTTGGGGCCCGCAGCAGTACACCACTGTTGAACCAAGACCAGTGTCAACAGGTTGTTACTTGGATAGCGGATAATGCTTCAAGTCAGATGGGCACCTCCACAAACACCCTGTCTTCCGCACGGTCAACTGTCAGTAGCCGTGATACTGCACCGCACATTTCCCAACCTGATCCTCCTTCCTACCACCTGGCCGATTACACGTCCACGGACATTACAGATCCCACACTAGGACACTCGGAAGAGCTGTTCACGTATCCATTCGCAGAATCTGGCCTGTCGCCACCTCCTCTTCAAGTGGGTCATGAGGAGATGGTATGTACAGATGCCCAAATATTTGAGCAGCCGCGTTATGACGAACGGAACGTTGCCAAAGTGTCTCAACAAGGGGTGGACGATGATGAGACACAATTGCCAGGAAGTCAGGAGGAGGATCAGGGTGCGGAAGAGGAAGACGACGTGGTGGATGATCCAGTAGCTGACCCTACATGGCAGGAGGATATGCAGAGCGAGGACAGCAGTGCACAGGGGGATGGAGGCGTAGCATCACAACAGCCAGTACGAAGCAGGGGTGCATCCGCAGGCAGAAGGCAGGCAACCGTTCCCCGGAACAACAACACGACTCAAGGTGCATGTGCAAATGTTCGGTCTTCCCGAGTCTGGGAGTTTTTTAAGTTGGCTCCAGAAGACTCTAAAAAGGCCATGTGCCACACCTGCCATGCCACTATCAGCAGGGGTACGAAAACTAGCAGCCTGACCACCACCAGCATGATCAGGCACATGTCAGCCAAGCACCCGACTTTGTGGGAAGTACCACAGAGTCGAGGAGCGGTGCGTGCTGATGTCACTGCTAGGTCTTCGGCTGTTGTGCATGCAAGCCAATCCCCTGTCCATGCTGGCCGCGAACAAGCCTCCGGTCCTGCACCTGAAGTTGCTGAAGCACAAATTACGCCACCATCAAGCACGTCCTTGTCCCAGCGCAGCGTTCAATTATCCATTCAGCAAACATTTGAACGCAGGCGCAAATACGCTGCCAATGCCCCACATGCCACAGTCCTCAATGCTCACATTTCGCGACTCATAGCGCTAGAAATGTTGCCTTTCCGTCTGGTGGAGACGGACGCATTCCGCGACCTGATGGCGGCTGCTGTCCCACGTTACTCGGTCCCCAGCCGACACTATTTCTCCAGATGTGCCGTCCCCGCATTGCATAACCACGTGTCCAACACCATCACACGTGCCCTGAACAATGCTGTTTCAGCCAAAGTCCACCTAACCACAGACACGTGGACAAGTGCTTGTGGGCAAGGCCGCTACATCTCCCTGACGGCACACTGGATTAATATTGTGGAGGCTGGGACCCAGTCTGAGCGAGGGACGGAACACGTCCTTCCCACACCAAGGATAGCAGGCCCTACCTCTGTCATGGTTTCACCGACACTCTACAGCTCCGGAATGTCATGCTCTTCAGCCTCCTCCTCCTCCACCTGCGCATCCTCATCCACTGTACCCTCCACACCAGTCCCAAGCTGGAAGCACTGCAGCACTGCCTCTGCAAAGCGGCAACAGGCTGTGCTGAAGCTAGTCTGCATAGGTGACAAACCCCACAATGCAGAAGAGGTGTGGACAGCTCTGAAACAGCAGGCAGATCACTGGCTCACACCTCTGAACCTAAAGCCAGGAAAGGTCGTGTGTGACAATGGCCGGAACCTGGTGGCAGCTTTGAGGCGAGGGCAGCTGACGCATGTCCCATGCGTGGCCCATGTGCTCAACCTGGTGGTTCAGAGGTTTGTGAAGTCATACCCGGAGGTGTCTGACCTGCTGGTAAAAGTTCGGCGTCTGTCTGCACATTTTCGCAAGTCACCTGCTGCTTCAGCCGGCCTTGCAAGCTTTCAGCGCCGTTTGCGTCTTCTGGCCCACAGACTGGTGTGTGATGTCCCCACGCGTTGGAATTCAACGCTGCACATGTTGGTCAGGATATGTGAGCAGAAGAGGGCAGTTGTGGACTACCTGCATCACCTAAGCCGTCGGGAAATGGGTCAAACTCCACACATAACACCTGAGGAGTGGAGATGGATGTCGGACCTATGCACCGTCCTCCAAAACTTTGAGGACTCCACCAAGATGGTGAGCGGTGATGACGCCATTATTAGCGTCACCATACCACTACTCTGCCTTCTAAAACGGTCTCTGCTGAAAATAAAAGAGGATGCATTGCAGGCAGAGCGCGATGACTTAGAGCAAGAAACTGTAGTGGGTGTGGGTGAAAACACACAGCCCAGCCTCATGTCATCACAACGTGTAGTGGAGGACTATGACGAGGAGGAGGAGGAGGAGGAGGATGAAGACATGGAGCAACTCTCAGGCCAAATTGGGGATATGACATGCACACCAGTCATACCCTCGATTCAGCGTGGCTGGCCAGAGGACAGGGGAGATGAGGAGGAGGAGGAGGAGGAGGAGGAGGACAGCATGTTCAGTCATCGTGTTGGTCTGGATACTGATGTGATGGCTGTTAAGAGTCTGGCGCACATGACTGACTTTATGGTAAGCTGCCTGTCTCGTGACCCTCGCGTTCAGAACATCTTGGCCGACAATCAGTACTGGTTGGCAACACTCTTAGACCCACGCTACAAGGAGAACTTTATGTCTCTCATTCCTGAGGCGGAGAGGTCAGCCAAAATGCTGCAGTTCCAGAGGGCCATAGTCACGGAAGTTGTGAAATCCTTCCCCTCACAAAACGCTAGCGGCATAGGTCAGGATTCGATGGACAACCAAGGCGTACGGCCGAGAGGGGCACAAGTCCAATCCGCCAGAGGCAGGGGAACTGTCTTTACGATGTGGGACAGTTTTCTCAGCCCCTCACGTACCACAGCCCCTGAGGTGCGGGGTAGTGCCACCAGAAATGCTAAGTTCGGGCAGATGCTGAAGGAGTACCTTGCAGATCGAACAACTGTACTGCGAGATTCATCGGTGCCTTTCAATTATTGGGTCTCCAAGCTCGACACGTGGCATGAATTGGCTCTCTACGCCTTGGAAGTCCTGGCCTGCCCTGCCGCTAGCGTTTTATCAGAGCGTGTTTTCAGTGCAGCAGGTGGAATCATCACTGATAAACGCACCCGCCTGTCAACTGAAAATGCGGACAGGCTCACTCTGATCAAGATGAACAAGGGTTGGATTGGGCCAGACTTCACCACACCACCAGCAAATGACAACTGAATTTTATTTTGTTATTTGAATTTGACATGTACCTCCACTCACCAATGGGTAGACACTTCCGTACTTTGGCTAATCGCTGGACTCCTACTCCTTCTCCTCATGTGACACCATGATGAGCGTTAGAATAGTTAGGCTCTTGTTTGAGGTATACGCACAGTGGTAAATTTTGTAGCCCATTCTGTTAGAATGGGCATTACAACGACAGGAGACCCGCTCCTTTTCAATGGGAAAAATATTTTTAGGTACTCCTACACGTCTCTATCCAGGGACAAAGAGGAGCCTCCAAATTTTTGGCTGCCCTGACAAAAGGGCTACACTACAATACACCCTGTTCTTCTTAACAGGCCCTCCTGCACGTCTCCATCCAGGGACAAAGAGGAGCCTCCCAATTTTTGGCTGCCCTGACCAAAGGGCTCTACTACAATACACCCAGTTCTTCTTAACAGGCCCTCCTGCACGTCTCCATCCAGGGACAAAGAGGAGCCTCACAATTTTTGGCTGCCCTGACCTAAGGGCTCTACTACAATACACCCACTTGAGGGTTACAGGCCCTACTACATGTCTGTATGCATGGGTCATTGTTGAACCTCCCAATTTTTGGCTGCCCTGACCAAAGGGCTCTACTACAATACACCCAGTTCTTCTTAACAGGCCCTCCTGCACGTCTCCATCCAGGGACAAAGAGGAGCCTCCCAATTTTTGGCTGCCCTGACCTAAGGGCTCTACTACAATACACCCACTTGAGGGTTACAGGCCCTACTACATGTCTGTATGCATGGGTCATTGTTGAACCTTCCAATTTTTGGCTGCCCTGAACAAAGGGCTATACTACAATACACCCACTTGAGGGTTACAGGCCCTACTACATGTCTGTATGCATGGGTCATTGTTGAACCTCCCAATTTTTGTCTACCCTGACCAAAGGGCTATACTACAATACACCCACTTGAGGGTTACAGGCCCTACTACATGTCTGTATGCATGGGTCATTGTTGAACCTCCCAATTTTTGGCTGCCCTGACCAAAGGGCTCTACTACAATACACCCAGTTCTTCTTAACAGGCCCTCCTGCACGTCTCCATCCAGGGACAAAGAGGAGCCTCACAATTTTTGGCTGCCCTGACCTAAGGGCTCTACTACAATACACCCACTTGAGGGTTACAGGCCCTACTACATGTCTGTATGCATGGGTCATTGTTGAACCTCCCAATTTTTGGCTGCCCTGACCAAAGGGCTCTACTACAATACACCCAGTTCTTCTTAACAGGCCCTCCTGCACGTCTCCATCCAGGGACAAAGAGGAGCCTCCCAATTTTTGGCTGCCCTGACCAAAGGGCTCTACTACAATACACCCAGTTCTTCTTAACAGGCCCTCCTGCACGTCTCCATCCAGGGACAAAGAGGAGCCTCCCAATTTTTGGCTGCCCTGACCTAAGGGCTCTACTACAATACACCCACTTGAGGGTTACAGGCCCTACTACATGTCTGTATGCATGGGTCATTGTTGAACCTCCCAATTTTTGGCTGCCCTGACCAAAGGGCTCTACTACAATACACCCAGTTCTTCTTAACAGGCCCTCCTGCACGTCTCCATCCAGGGACAAAGAGGAGCCTCCCAATTTTTGGCTGCCCTGACCAAAGGGCTCTACTACAATACACCCAGTTCTTCTTAACAGGCCCTCCTGCACGTCTCCATCCAGGGACAAAGAGGAGCCTCCCAATTTTTGGCTGCCCTGACCTAAGGGCTCTACTACAATACACCCACTTGAGGGTTACAGGCCCTACTACATGTCTGTATGCATGGGTCATTGTTGAACCTCCCAATTTTTGGCTGCCCTGGCCAAAGGGCTATACTACAATACACCCACTTGAGGGTTACAGGCCCTACTACATGTCTGTATGCATGGGTCATTGTTGAACCTCCCAATTTTTGTCTACCCTGACCAAAGGGCTATACTACAATACACCCACTTGAGGGTTACAGGCCCTACTACATGTCTGTATGCATGGGTCATTGTTGAACCTCCCAATTTTTGGCTGCCCTGGCCAAAGGGCTATACTACAATACACCCACTTGAGGGTTACAGGCCCTACTACATGTCTGTATGCATGGGTCATTGTTGAACCTCCCAATTTTTGGCTGCCCTGGCCAAAGGGCTATACTACAATACACCCACTTGAGGGTTACAGGCCCTACTACATGTCTGTATGCATGGGTCATTGTTGAACCTCCCAATTTTTGTCTACCCTGACCAAAGGGCTATACTACAATACACCCACTTGAGGGTTACAGGCCCTACTACATGTCTGTATGCATGGGTCATTGTTGAACCTCCCAATTTTTGGCTGCCCTGGCCAAAGGGCTATACTACAATACACCCACTTGAGGGTTACAGGCCCTACTACATGTCTGTATGCATGGGTCATTGTTGAACCTCCCAATTTTTGTCTGCCCTGGCCAAAGGGCTATACTACAATACACCCACTTGAGGGTTACAGGCCCTACTACATGTCTGTAAGCATGGGTCATTGTTGAACCTCCCAATTTTTGGCTGCCCTGGCCAATGGGCTATACTACAATACACCCAGTTCTTGTTTACAGGCCATCCTGCATGTCTGTATCCAGGGGCATTGGTGAACCTCCCAATTTTGGACTGCCCTGGCAAAGGAAGATACTACAATAGACCCAGTTCTTCAAAATGGGCACATTATTTCTAGACAGGGCTTCATGTACGTCTCTTGTCAGGGTCATCGGAGTGCCGCACAATGTTTTCACGTAAAATCTTTCATGTAATCACAAAAAGTAACATACACCAGCTGTATCTCACTATTGGGTATGTGCCCTTAACATTTCCACCCTAAATATTCATTTTGGTGTCATTTTGGAAGGTTTTCTGGACACTCCGTAAAATTGGCGTGAAACTCGGACAACATTGTTCACAGCTGTGACTTTTGAGTGAGAAATGCTTCCAGGGGTCTTCCCATGGTGTTGCCATGTCATTTCAGCACTCTTCTGAGACTTTTGTGACATTTTTTAGGGTTTTTCCAGGCAGCCGGCAGTCATTTCATAAAAATACTCGTGTCTCCCATAGGATAACATTGGGCTCGTTACTCGGGCCGAGTACACGAGTATCTCGGGATGCTCGGCCCGAGCTTCGAGCACCCGAGCATTTTAGTACTCGCTCATCACTACTCAATACCTGAATGCTTGAACTTGATTGGAAAATACACTCAGTGGAGACAAAGAGCAAGAACCCACTGACCATAAGAGTGTATTCTCTACAGGATAGAGAGGACCCTGGGGACAATAAAATATTACACACTTAAGAATAGAGAGGACTACCCATTGACTCTGGATATGGAAAAAAATAGAGGTGAAGGGTAAAGAGTGTTTTTTTTAACCTTTTGATTGCCCTTTATGACTTAAAAAAAAGTGGTCATCAGCCATCATTTTGTTGTATCCATACAAAAAACATATTTTGATGAATGTAGATTTTTGGAATATTCAAGTAGAATTCAATTCTCTTTGAATATATTCACTCATGTCTAGTAGTGATGACTCTTTGTCTGCACCATCATCAGTCTTTATCAGGAATAGCTGAGACTGGACAACATTCTCTAATTGCCAATATACAAAATGAGTATAGCAAAAATGCTTACAAAGAGGGTAAATACGCACAGCGGGAAATCTGATTATGATCTCTACAGTAGGCCCTAAAGATGCTACCGTAAAGACAGCCAATGTGACTATTTACTGGTCTGAGCAATAGTAGAACATCGCCCGTCCAAAGGGGAAAATGCAGCTGATGTCATTTGTATTGCATAGCTGACACACTGCTGCATTGCCCATGCTTGGGGTTTGCACCAATTATGTCCGTTTGACATCTTTGAGTCTGCCAAAATTGTCAACGTTAACATCAAGGCTATTTTAGTCCATCAGCATCCTGTCATCACAAACATATGGTCCTGTTGGTTGCCATATAATAAAGACAAGAAGCATGCAAAACAAGGGATCATCCAAAAAGTTACATCAACACACTACGACATAGTAGAACTGATGTGTAACTTCTAATGCCTGTAGGTTAATATTGCAATTAAGCACCAAATACACTAGTTACCAGGTAATATACCAGTATGATGACACTAATTTGATAATGTAGTGTAAGTTGTAGTAATATGGGGGTTAATGCTGCACTGCTGTAACCAAGCAGCAAATTGATAACGTGAATTTGTCCTGACGGAGATGAAATCTCTGAAACACGTTGACTAAATAAATCATGATCTTCGAGCACATCATATTTCGAACATGATTATGGTAATGCAGCGTTAACATCCCCCCATTTTTTTTTTCACAAATTTTTGGACTTTATTAAGCTACACTGGGGAACACAATTTTTTAGGAGTTAGGTCAGACAACTGTTCTTAATTAATTTTTGGATGCTGAATCCAGAAATGATCTCAGTTTTTATCTATCACGTCACTTTTTTGAACTATAGGATTTTTGTCTTCTCAAAAATATGTAAACTACTGTACCTAAAAAGTGTTTTTTTTTTTTTGTAAATAGTACAAATAGGAACAAAAAATGAAATATATAAGAAATAGGTATGTCTCAGTTGTGACTACAATTCGACTCATATAGAGTTACGTGGCAACTTGTAAGAGTAATCAGATAACAAGTCTTATTACAGATATCAGTGCAATTGTGCTTCTCTGGCAGGTAAGTTGTGGAGGAAAAACTTGACGTGCTAGAAAACAACTGACTACATTTTTGGAATCAGCATGCCAATTTTAGTATAAATCAGCTCAAAAACCTAACTCAACAGAAATTTTTTTTCAAATTGTTCCCCAGTGCTATTTATGCATTTTCCTTGTCCATGTTCCACAAATCCGATCTCATTGCTGCTTTGGTGTCTGTGTGTCCATCTGGATCAGCAGACTTGGAGGATCCACTGCCAACTTGTGAGCACATCCCGCATAACAGTTTGCATTAGGGGGCTCAAAAATGATCAATCAACTCCAATCGCGAGTCAAAGTGTTCTACACATATTTTCCTGGCAATAAGGCTGCCTTCACACTTGCGTCCCCCTCCGCAAAATCCTGTGGAGGGGGTCCGCAAGCTGAGCACATACACCGCAAGTCCCTATGTTTAACATGGGGACGTAGGTGTATGCGCTCGGGTGCAGATTGGCGTGCGCACCCATTCACTGCCATGCGGACGAGAGTGTGCGATATGTGCGCATGCATCCGCATACATGGCAGTGAATGGGTGCGCACGCCAATCTGCGCCCGAGCGCATACACCCACGTCCCCTTGTTAAACATAGGGACTTGTGGTGTATGCGCTCAGCTTGCGGTCCCCCTCCGCAGGACGCTACGGAGGGGGACGCAAGTGTGAAGGCAGCCTTAGAAGCATTCTAATTAGGCAATTCATGCAGATTTATTTGCATAAAACCAATTTTTTTTTCTTTTTGGGAGGGGGGGATTTGGTGAAAGTTGAATTTCAATTTCAAAGATCCAGTCATCTGTAATAAATTATACAGGATGGACCATTTATAGGGTGGGCCATTTATATGGATACAGCTAAATAAAATTGGAACTGTTGGTGATATCAACTTCCTGTTTGTGGCACATTAGTATATGGGAGGGCATGCACTAATGTGCCACTACAGGAAGTTAATATCACCAACCATTCCCATTTTATTTAGGTGTATCCATATAAATGGCCCACCCTATGAATGGCCCTCCCTGTACATAATAGCCCCAGTTCATCAAGACCAGTGATTTCTTAACAATATTGATTGAGGGAGCATGGTGGAGTAAGATGATCCTGATTTATGACGGGCTTCTGTGTTATACATATGCCTCAATGTACTATGTCAGAAATCTTCCACCAGTCCCACACTAGAGTTAGATTTTTGTTATTAGGTCCCTCATCACATCCCTACATCTAATTGAAGCCAGCGCTCCACACAGCCAGTATATTCATCCAAAAGAATCTTTACTCCACCATTTTCTGTACAGTGTTTCTATCTCAAATAGTGAGATATTTCTCAAGCATATTCAATACTCAAATAACCTTTCTTTTACAACATGTGATCAATTACCACCCCCTCATAAAAAGCAACCAATTAGCATGTAATATACTATAAACATTCCTGATTCATATGCCCCCGTTGTTACAATATTTCCCACACTTACATAGGCATGCACAGTGTTACCCCAGCTACCAGATTGCGATCCCTGATAACCCTATTTGTTTGTTAAAAGTTCCTAAATTCTTAATACACATACAGTATCCCGGGAATATCCACTAGGGAATCGGCATAGTGATCACCATGGTGACCAACAACCAATTGCAAATGTCCATCCCCAGTCAGGGTGTATTCCTCCAATCACTACAGAGCGCCACTGCGCATGCTTCGATGTCCTTAATTCATTGGATCTTGTGCCACAGATTGCATTATCGGGTACTCCCACAGTAAACGTCATTGGGTCCACCCCTTTTGTATCTATCATCGGGCATGCGCACACACCGGCTAGCAAAATGAGTCTCCCAGTAACCATGAATTCAATATGACATGCACAGTGGCCAATCAGCCATAAGGATCACGCCCTGTCATACCCCAGCTGCCGAATTGATTTGGAGAATCGCCTTATACTTTACTTAGTGTGGTATAAATATTTCAATAAGATCAGTCTGAAGCATTTTTCCTAATATTTCTTGTTTTTTTGGTGTAGCTTACATTTGAAAGCTGTTCTAAAAGATATTTAAAATCTTGTACAATAAGTGAAAATGTTTTCATTTCTCTTCTTTATATCAGCAGCAAAATATTATTCTCACCCTGCATCTGTCACAGTGAATAAGAGTCACATAAACTTTTTATTTTGTAACTTGTTGTATATCTATTTATGTAATAACAAAAAAAAGCAAAGGCACCTGTATATGTGTAGAGGAATTCAGTAACTTTGTTACACATTTGTACAGAATATTTTCTATTTTTCTTTTTCTAAGCCATGGTCTTTAATATCTTTTATAAGATAGGAATAAAAGAAGACGCTGAGGCCTGATTTATGCTGCCAAACCTATTGGTAGCATAAATCAGAGCAATGCACGTTCAATTCTGGCTATGTTTCAAATATAAATTTAAAAGCTGTCTGATGACCAAATGGATCTGGTGACCACATCAAAAGCCCCAAGACTTCTTCCTGCCCATTGACAGGTCTCTACATAAGTGTGAATAGAGCGATACATTTCACGTTAGCGGAGAGATGGAAGAAGAAGACAAGTAAAAGATAACAGCCTGAAACTATAGAGCCTTTGACTTTGGCCACGCTGACACGGTCAGTATTTGGTCAGTAATTTACCTCAGAATTTGTAAGCCCAAAAGCCCAAACCAGGAGTGGGTGAAAAATACAAAAGTGGTGCAAATATTTCTATCAGGGCCAGCATCAGCACCCAGCATACCCGGGCAAATGTCGGGGCCCTTGAAAGCTGAGAGGGCCCACTCGCTATCAGGGACAGGCAGCCCTGACAGCCAGGGGCCCATCAGGGAAAAGCAGCACTGTCAAAGGGGGGCCCATCAGGGACACTCAGGCAGCAGCTGAGTGCTGCCACAGCGCTGTCAGTCCACATGGCTAATTTGCATGCGATGCAAAGTAGCCATGTGCTGGCTCCCAGCTCAGTAGATCTTCCTCCTTGTGGTCTGCAGCAGACCACAAGGTCAGCACACTAGTGCAGCCATGCAGACAATGAGGAGGCACAGACGGGAGCCAGCTACATGGATGCGGTGGGAACAGCATCTGAGGAGGACACAAGCCCGAGTGTGAGTGAGTGGAGGGAAGGTGAGTATAATCATTTATATTTTATTACTGTGTAAAGCACGATACCGGATTATATGTACCAAGATAAGGCCAGGATGGGGACTTAAATATGAGGATGCTTTATCTGGAGGCTGATGCTGGGCTAGTGGAGGCTCTGCTGGGCTACAGAGACTGTGCAGGACTATATGGAGCCTGTGCTAGGCAATGGAGTCTGCTGCTGGGCTATGGAGGCTGTGCTGAGCTATATGGAGGCTCCTGCTGTGAGCTACAGTGCCTTATGAAAGTATTTGGCCCCCTTGAACTTTTCAACCTTTTGCCACATTTCAGGCTTTAAACATAAAGATATAAAATTCAAATTTTTTTGTGAAGAATCAACAAGTGGGACACAGTCGTGAAGGTTACTATTTACACAAACTTCACCTCCTATACAATGAATACCCTCCCCCCCAATCCCTAGTTTAAACACTCTTCCAACCTTCTAGCCATTTTCTCCCCAGCACAGCT
The DNA here is from genome assembly GCA_033576535.1 of Allobates femoralis. Classification (NCBI taxonomy): domain Eukaryota; kingdom Metazoa; phylum Chordata; class Amphibia; order Anura; family Aromobatidae; genus Allobates; species Allobates femoralis. The sequence goes on along the minus strand of JARQOC010000002.1, from coordinate 157,916,750 downwards.
GCACCCTCCCCATTGAGGTGCAGCCCGTCCCTAGCATAGAACCTGTAGCCAACAGAGAAGTCGGCCCAGTTCTCCAGGAACCCAAACCCCTCCTTCCTACACCAATTTCTGAGCCATGTATTTATTTCCCTAATCTCCCGTTGCCTCACTGGTGTGGCTCGTGGTACAGGCAGTATTTCAGAGAATACTACCTTGGAGGTCCTTGCCTTAAGCTTGCAGCCTAATTCCCTGAAATCATCTTTAAGGACCTTCCACCTACCTCTAACTTTGCCATTTGTGCCAATGTGCACCATGACCGCTGGGTCCTCACCAGCCCCTCCCAGTAATCTGTCAACCCGATCAGCGATGTGCCTTACTCGTGTGCCAGGTAGGCAGCACACTGTTCGACGATCCCTGTCTGTGTGACAGATTGTCCTATCTATTCCCCTAATAGTTGAGTCCCCCTCTACCAGCACCTGTCTGGCCTGCCCTTCTCTCCCGTTTTCCCCCTTACTGGAGCAGACACTCCTCTGGCTTTCAGAGGTCATGCCCTGCTGCAGCAGTGCTATCCCTGAACTCACATCCCCCTCATCTGCCAACATAGCAAATTTGTTGGGGTGTGCCAGATCAGGGCTAGCCTCCCTGGCACCCTTCCCTCTACCCCGCCTTCTAACTGTCACCCAGCTAGCTACCTCACAATCCTGAAGCTCCATACTACCATCCTTCCCCACATCTATCCCATTGAGCAGCTGTTCAGTGAGCAGCAGACTCCTTTCCATATTGTCTATGGATCTCAGCGTTGCCAGTTGTTCATTTAGATCCAGTATCTGGGCTTCCAAATGCACAACATACTCACATCTCACACAGCAGTATGCACCCTCGACCGGCTGTTCAAGGATCGCATACATGTGGCAAGATGTACACCGGATGGCATTGTCAATTATGGAGCTCATTTCCTAATGGGGATTGCACCAGACAGAAATGATAAGTAAAAAGAAATGCAAAGTATTAATAAAATACAACCAGCAATTCAGTAAGTCCTCCCCTCCAAACTCCCTGAATCCAAAGTCACTGAATCACAAGTCAGACACTTACTTCCGTCCGCACTTACGCTCCCAGTCACACTAAGCTAGCTTATTTGCCCCAAGTCTTGTCACACTACATTGGTAAATATAAATGCTGATAGAAGAGTGATACATACTGTAATGTGCAATTTGATCTTCCACTGTCACATCTTGAGTTCGGCGGGTACGCATGTAGAGCCGGGCGAGGTGCGTCCTCGTTGCCCAGCAACGTCTTCATTGGGAGCGATGTTCTGGTCATATGACCGGTCACGCTACTGATAATGTCATGGGTGACGCGACCGATGCTTCTATGGCAACGGATGCTTCATAGAGACGCCGGGACACATGATTGGCTGCTGGCCATATTTAAACCGCCTCCTCAAGTGGTAAGACTGCCCCCTGACGAAGAGGCCCAAAACGATATTGTAGTGGCTGCATACCCTACAGGATCCAACTTGTGGAACACCATTCCGGCGACCAGCCAGCTTCTTTAGTATGTTAATCTCTACAAACTTCTCACTATCCCTATGAATGCTAGTTTATACTCTGCCGTCCTGCACACATAGTCAGCCAACCCCTGTTTATCCTGCCCTATTGAGGGCATATTGATTAGCTTGTGCACCTGGAGAATGGAGCCACCCAGCTTTGAACACACTTTGTACATTGGATGTGCATCCGGTACTTAGATATACCAGTAGGTCCATATGTGATCATTTGCTGTATAAGTGGTAGTATGGCTAAAAGCACCTGTTAATAAGAATTAGACAGTTTTTAAACATTGGTGAAAAAACATGTGGTTGTAAATTCTTTGTACAGAAATTGTGTACTATTTATCTTGCGTAATCACATTTACTTTGACTATATTGACATACTTTTAGTATACTATGGATGATGCACACCTAGGTTATAGTACTATATAATAATCGGATATACTGTATACTGTAGTGTGTACATCCACCATCCAGCTGTTCGAATTGGCTGCTCAGATTTTATGCCTTACTAAACGAGTATGAATAAGGCTATAGTATTTTGGTATGAGATAGATAGTTGACAATTGTAACATAGCACCGCCTGGTCTTTTTGTATAAATTGTAATTTCAATAAATGTTGTATTTGGATGTGTATATTTACGTGGCTATAAACATTTGCCATCTGTGGGGTTGCTTTTAAACTGTACCACACCTCCCACACTCCCTTATCATCACCTGAATTTGACAAGCAAAAATGGACGATGACCGTTTTCTTTGTTTGTTTGGTGTAGCATTCTGGTGTGAAAAGCTTTGAAAAGGCACAAACTGAAGATGAAACTCAAGGCTATGCTAAAAATGTTGTAACTTTTTTGGTATTTTCATGCACTTATAGCCTAGATTTAACAAAGTAGGTGGAGCTGGGGCGGGGATGCTTAGTGGTGACCACTGTTCATCAACTTTATGACAAGCACCGATGTTCAATTTGCCACAACTTTTACTTCACTCCTCGACTTGATTAAGATTAGTGGCAAGGGTCACACGAAGGTTAGTGCCACGTCTCCGACAGTCCTGTTTCATTGAAACATGTAAGCCTCTTTATGAATCAGGAGCATCTAACTCCAGCACAGCCCCACAAAAAGATCGACCTTTACAACACTTATTTTGTTGAATTGAGGCCTATCTGTGTTTTTGGTAACTAGTGATGAGCGAGTAGTGAAATATTCGTAATCGCTATACTTGTAATGTGTACTTTGTAGTACTCGCGCACTCGTCCGAATACGAGTCCAATGCTAGTCAAGTAGTGATAGGCTCCGCCCACACATATCTGGCCGTAAAATGAGCAGGATAAAGTGGCAGGGTGGGCTTTTTTTGAATTTTCACTGCATAAAACACCTTGCTGTACCCCCAGAGAGAGCCTAACATTCAATCTGCTCTCACTAGGGTGCCGTCTCCCTTTGTGAACTGAAGGGAGCTGTCAATATGTGTCAGATCATTCACGATCGACACATCACTCACGAGCACCAGCGATACTCGCCGAGTAACAAGTATCGCGAATACTGTACTATAGGTGCAAGTAGCGAATAGTAACGATTACACTCGCTCATCACTAATGGTAACGCTTCAAATCTCTGTAGAGTTTATTTTTATCAGTCTTACTCTTTCTTAATAACATTCATCTCATAGGGTAGAAAGAAGGCAAACCAAAAACACCCCAAAATCTGTGTTTAAAATGTTTGTAGTCAATAACCAGAGTTCTGCATAAAAAATGTGAGCACAAGCTACAGGCATAAAATATTTGCCAATTTCTTTCAATATTGGATAGGCAACTAGACAAGTGAAAGCGCCCTGACTTTGAGAATAATTGGCAAATCTGCTTGCTATGAAAGTCTTGCAATGGTGCGGAGGGTATGTGGTCTAATAATGGGTATAGCTATGGTGGCATACAGAAGTGCCCAGAATGTGCTAAGTACTTTTAGACATAGCAAGTTCTTTAATAAATTTGACTATGTAAACTAGTTTGGCAATTTCTAATCTGATAATATCTCATAGTCCTTATCATCATCGTTCTACTCTCTATATCTGGCTTTGGAGCTGGGCAACCATGAAAGATTTAAATTACCACTTTGAAAAAATGTAGTTACTTTTTTCATTCAATTTCAATTTTGTGACTTTATCACAGTAAATAGAAAAAAGTTCTAACCGCACTATATTTTGTGCATTACAGAAAACTAAATTATGCAAGTTACTGCAATTTTCATTGGACTATATTATGGAAGTAATGCTGTGATAAGTGCATGAGCAGCAAGCAATTTTGACTGTGACCATTTGAATGAATATGAGCAGACAGTGAGCACAATGGGCAGTTTGCCTCCAGCTAAACACATTTAAAAAGAGCCATTGAGAGGTACATATTGTGAACAAAGAAAACACCTGACATTTAAATATATGTATAATGACACAATTGGAAGTAAAGCTACAGTCGCTTGGTGATAAAAGTTTGGCTCTTACTAAAGCCCTTTTCCTGAATAGCAGCATCAAATAATTGGAATAGAATAACTCCTAGTAATTTGTACTGGTCTATAAAAACTAAACAATATAGCCACAGACCTGTTTTATTTAAAGATGGTTACTGAAGGTGCTCCTCTATCTCATGGACCGCTCATATAATGGTTACCCATTATTGTTCATTATCCCCACACATTTCTTTAGAGTGCTTTTCTCCACTACCTTCTCAAAATTGTCAAGAGGGCGGCCAACAGCAAAGCTTTCCTTCTTGATAAGCTTATTGAGCTTATTAGCATCAGACATTTGCAAACTACTTTCCCAGCATGTTATTGCAAAAAAGATATACAAAGAAAAGGGGGAGACAAAGAGGCACAAATGGGTCATATTGTTTTACGGATAAGGTAGTACCGTCATAGGTGTATGTGCTCACCTGGTCCAGTTGTGTTCCCCCACAACTGGTTAATTAGCTCAGACAGCTGCTGCTGGATCTGCACTCCCACGTAACAGTGGTGATATATTCAAGAAAACGTGTTGTATGGAAGTACTGATGGAATAAAGAAACAGCATACATACTCTTGGCTTCCCTGGCATTTGTCTGGGTACGGTGGTACAGCAGCACGGACCACTAAAGCATGATCTCTCTCTGGTCTTTTTCTTGGATTGCAAAAAAGATGGCACTTGCCACTACAGACTGGAACACATCCCTTATAGCACATTTGCCATAAATGTTTAGGTTCATACCAATAGTGATTTTGAAATCAATTAATGTTTTCTATACAATCATATTGTTTTTATGGTAAATGTTTTGTATTTATTTTTAATCTAATATATATAGCTAAGTTTATGTGTGTATGCCCCATCCCTTCATTACTCACACCCCTTTATTAGCAGTGCCCCTTCATTGGCCACACCCTTTTATGAATTCATGTGGATTTGCCCTCCAGTTAGCCCCGCCCACACTCTTCATAGTCACACCCCTTTACGGATGCATATTGCTCTGTCCCCTCATGTTAGCCCTACCCATTGCCTTCATAGCCACGCTGCTTCATTGTGATGTCACAATGTGTGTATGTGTGTATGTATCATAGATCCATCTCACCTACTTCATAGCCCCACCTCTCCACTTTGTCCCTCCCACTTTACTGCCATATCTCCACATAGTTCCCCATCCACATAGCTATGGCACCTTTAGGGGCAAGGCTATCTGCATAGTATAATGTAGACTTATAGTCCTCTATAGTAAAACCAAAATTGTTGTCCTTACAATGTACGTCAAAGATTTGGCCATTGGCCAGGCTGGACCCCTCCTATATATATACATTTAATCATACAAAAAGTGGGAGGTTTCAGGTCCTTTTAAATTATATATATCACAGTCAATTATGTCATATTTTCATGAATTTATTTAGTCAATAGTTTGTACATATAAATAATTCATTTTATAACACAAAATTTTTACATAGGATATACATACATTTCATTTACTTGTTTATTTCATAGAAGATCAAGATATTAAAGTGACGTCGTGACATTAAAATTTCCATGTAGCTGGTTATCCCTTTTTACATGGACCAGGGACAGTGGACAAGCTTTTTGTGGGCATTGGATCAGATTTTAATTCATATATGCAGTGCATATCCAGTTTACCCCTCCATTGAGGATTAGAGGTTGGCTGCGTGGTGAATATATAACCCCCATTTAGGAGAATCCTGCAGAGTAGTATTAGATATTCCCTATAGGGCTCGTGCAGTTTTATCCGTCCCTGGGGGAGTATTAGTTATTGTCAGCCCTGTATAATTAGCATACACTTATTTGCATCGATCCTATCAAAGGTATACATCACCCTCCCACAGCTCCACACTTACCCATGTCCTGTATTGGGATAGAGTACCGGGTGCCCCCAGACGCGTTTCGCTTTGGGCTTTCTCAATGGGGTCCGTTTTAGCCCGCCGGCCGGCATCTTTTTATACCTACGTTAAGATCCCTCACATGTGTGTCCCATTTCCCGGTCCGCCTCTTCCCTCGCGACTCGCGGCCAATCCCGAGGCAGGAGAGTCAGTGGCCAACTGTTCTCATCGAGCCAATCCGGGATGCCTGCGACGTCACTGGGGGGCGGAACCGGATGTTACACAGTAGAATCTTTCACCAATGGCGCCATAGTTTGGGCGGAAGTGCGGTTTCCGCCATCTTAGAGGCTGGTGTGTCAGCAGACACCCATAGTAGCCTTACAATAAGGGCGGAAATCGCAACCCCGCCATTTTTGACCTGGGCACTTCACTAAAATCACGCAGATAAACACTTTTTAAGGTATTGGGGCGATTACAGTCATGGGAATGCATATAAAGAATACAGCACTGTATAAACAGCGCTGTATGCCATTATCTCAAAATGGCCCGTAAATTAGGTATGGTTTCCCGGATGCGGCTTATTCACTTTCATATGTATGAAAGGTTTGTGTATCCATCAAACAATACCCCCACCCCCATGTATTTCACGGGAGGGAGGATTGCCATCAGGTACATATCTCTCTGTTATCCACTTACATACCTCAGTTTACCGCCGCAATCAAAGAGGCTCTTTCACATACAACAAACCTATATGAAACCCTGGCATAATTTCCCATACATGCAATCTCCACAACTATTAAAATCTTTTTTCTTCCCCCATATAGGGATTAGCTGCTGAGTGAAGTCCATCGGTGATTGTTCAGAGGGTATCCTCTCAGTCAGATGTCAATGGCCGACGGTTACATATTAACATACTCATATCTGGAAAACTAGGAAAGTGAAAGTGCATTAAAATCAATTTAAAAACACTAAATAAAAAGATCACAAAGTCAGCAGTTTACAGCAAAAAACAAGTCCTCTATAGGAAGGGCACAAAACTCAGTTTCTCATTTAATCCCTTCGGGCTCATGGTATCTAATTTTACAATCCACTTGCATTCCAACTGTGCTAGCCTCTTACTGTAATTCCCACCCCGAGATCCCAAATCTAGGGTGTCAATACCTCTGGCCTTCAGGCCTGCTGGGTCGCAATTATGTTGTTTTTTGAAATGTCGGGGTATGGTCTTTATCAAAGGATCATCCATTTCCAATTTCGCCGCAGCTTTAATATCACGTACATGCTCTCCGATTCTCATGCGTAATTCCCGTGTGGTTAGTCCAATGTAGACTAAACCACACGGGCATGTAACGTAATATATAACATTGGTTGTGGAACAACTTATGTATTTCAAGATCTTATACTCTTTTTCACCCTTACTATCCGTAAAGGTTGTAGATCTAACCATACTCCGACATCCCTTGCAATCCCCGCAGGGGTAGAAGCCTATCCTAGGTTTTGTGTCTCCTATGGTGGGTTGGTTTTTCTGCACGTAATGGCTATGCACTATCGTATCCCTTAAATTACGACCCCTCCTCGCAGTCATGGCTGGATGGGCTGTCAGTACTTGTTTAAAGGAATCTTCCCTCCTCAATATGTCCCAGTGTTGTTTTAGGATTTGTTTCATGCTGCCCCACTGATCGTTAAATGTAGAGATAAATCTGATTATTTTCTGATCAGTTTCTCTCAATTTTGGTTTTGGGATAAGTAGATTATCTCTAGAGGTTCTCAAAGCTCTTTGATATCCATTTTTTATGCTCTTTTTTGTATATCCTCTCGCCAAAAATCTTTCCCTCAAGTCACACGCCTGTTCCTGAAAATAGCTCTCTGTAGAGCAGACCCTCCTGGCCCTTAAAAATTGGCCAGTGGGAATCGCTGTTATTGTGGATGGCGTGTGACTTGAGGTTGCGTGGAGTAAAGCATTTACCGATGTTGATTTTCGGAACATATTCGTCTGTAACGAGCCATCCGGATGGACCACTAGCTTGATGTCAAGGAACTCAGCTTCTGAAGTATGTTCCTTAAAAGTTAGTTTTATGTTGTACCTGTTGGTATTCAACATACTCTTAAACTCTTCCAGTTCTTCACCTGTTCCTGTCCAGAGGACCAGGACATCGTCTATAAATCTTAACCAGCACTGCGCATGGGACGCGGCCCACGCGCCATCCCCGAAAACCTCCCTCTCCCAATACCCAAGGAAGAAGTTCGCGTAGGATGGTGCGCAGGCCGCGCCCATCGCAGTGCCTCTGCGTTGCAGGTAGTAACGGTTCTTGAACAGGAAGTAGTTATGAGTCAGTATATATTCAAGCAGTTCCATTAACAATCTTACCAGTGGCCCATCCAGACTGCTCATGTTCAGATAAAATTCCACAGCCCTAAGGCCATCCTGATGTTCAATGCAGGAATATAATCCTTCCACATCGGCCGTAATTAGGGTGGTGCCTGGATCCACAAAGACCCCATTAATCTGCCGCAGGACGTCAGTTGTGTCTCTGACATAGGAGGGAAGAGTTTCCACCAGGGGGTGCAGGTAATATTCGATGAACCTGCACACTGGTTCACAGATCCCCCCTATGCCAGAGACTATCGGACGCCCTGGGGGGACAAGGGGTCTTTGTGGATCTTTGGCAGTAGATAGAAAGTTGGAGTTGTGGGTAATGACACAATGAGACCCTCAAAGATTTGTTTGGGTATGATACCTTGTTGGAAGGCTTGTTCGAGAATCCCGAACAGCTCCACTTCAAATTTCTTCCCAGGGTTTGAGGGTAAAACACTATAGGATTCCTTATCCTTAAGCTGCCTCATTACCTCTCGCTCATACATAATCTTAGGCCATATGACCACGTTCCCCCCTTTATCCGCAGGTTTAACAACTACGTCACAGAGTGCTTCAATTTCTTGTAAAGCTTCTCTCTGACGTCTCGTCAAGTTGTCGTTTCTTATTCTCCTATTTTCTAATTTTTTGAGATCCTCCACCACCCTCTTGTAAAAGACCTCAACTTCCGGACAGAGGGATATCGGGGGGAACGTGGTCGACCTGGGGTATAGACATCTCGGGAATTTACCTTGTATCTCAGAAACCGAGTCCAATTCCAATGTCTCCAAATCCCTTATAGCTTCCCTCTCAATTTGTGATAGTCCGTCACCACCCCTTCGTTTTTGGTGCAATTTGTGTAGAATTAATTTCCGGGTGAATAGGTTCAGATCCTTTAACACTGTAAAATAATTGAAGCGGTTAACAGGAGCAAAATTCAAACCTAACTTCAATACTTCAATCTGTGCTTCAGACAGGATATGGGTTGATAAATTGATTACCTCCAAATTATTTTTGCTCCTTTTATCCACAGATTTTGGAGGTGTAATAGTTCTTTTACCACTTCCTGGTCCCAATCCTGTCGGAACCACAGGTCTCTCCAGTGGTAGGAATCCACCCCCTCCACCCGTTGCACCCTCCTCCTCTAGTGATGACAGAGAGGAAAGAGATACGGAGACATTGGCCGGCATTGGAGTCGGAGCCTGGGGCAGTTCCTTGGGTGGGTGTTTAGGTTTGTTCTTTTTCTTCCCCGCCCATCTATAGACTGTGTTGTTTCGGTAGTCTTCGGAATCTCTTTTATATTTTTTTGCTTTTAATGAGATGATCTCCTTTTCCCATTTCAGGTAATTGGATTCTAAATCCCTTTCCAGCTGTACTAGTTGTTCCTCTGACATCCGTCCTGTCAGAACTGATTTCACTCCCTCTATCTCTTTCTCCAATTCTTTCAAGGACTCGGAGTTTAGGTCCACCAATATGTTCATATATCCCATCGAGCACGCCGAGGAGAGGTCTTCCCATTTCTTTTTTACCTCGTTATTTTCTATTTTAAACGAGGGAAAAACCTGTACTCTCAATCCCCTGGGTATCATCCCTTTTGAGATGTACCGTTCCATAAAGGACTTATTCCACCAGAGTTTTGTCCTCTGGTTTAGCAGTTGTTTTAGTTTAGTTACTGTTGCTTCAGCTGCTTTTGGACTTGGATCTATCGATTGTCCCAACTCATCATTAAATACTTGATCAAGTTTCTGCCGCCATGCGTTGTCGCGTGCGGTGAAATCCATTGTTTTGGGCAACGAGACTGTAAAAGTATACAGGAGCCAAATTAGTAAAACCAAAATTGTTGTCCTTACAATGTACGTCAAAGATTTGGCCATTGGCCAGGCTGGACCCCTCCTATATATATACATTTAATCATACAAAAAGTGGGAGGTTTCAGGTCCTTTTAAATTATATATATCACAGTCAATTATGTCATATTTTCATGAATTTATTTAGTCAATAGTTTGTACATATAAATAATTCATTTTATAACACAAAATTTTTACATAGGATATACATACATTTCATTTACTTGTTTATTTCATAGAAGATCAAGATATTAAAGTGACGTCGTGACATTAAAATTTCCATGTAGCTGGTTATCCCTTTTTACATGGACCAGGGACAGTGGACAAGCTTTTTGTGGGCATTGGATCAGATTTTAATTCATATATGCAGTGCATATCCAGTTTACCCCTCCATTGAGGATTAGAGGTTGGCTGCGTGGTGAATATATAACCCCCATTTAGGAGAATCCTGCAGAGTAGTATTAGATATTCCCTATAGGGCTCGTGCAGTTTTATCCGTCCCTGGGGGAGTATTAGTTATTGTCAGCCCTGTATAATTAGCATACACTTATTTGCATCGATCCTATCAAAGGTATACATCACCCTCCCACAGCTCCACACTTACCCATGTCCTGTATTGGGATAGAGTACCGGGTGCCCCCAGACGCGTTTCGCTTTGGGCTTTCTCAATGGGGTCCGTTTTAGCCCGCCGGCCGGCATCTTTTTATACCTACGTTAAGATCCCTCACATGTGTGTCCCATTTCCCGGTCCGCCTCTTCCCTCGCGACTCGCGGCCAATCCCGAGGCAGGAGAGTCAGTGGCCACCTGTTCTCATCGAGCCAATCCGGGATGCCTGCGACGTCACTGGGGGGCGGAACCGGACGTTACACAGTAGAATCTTTCACCAATGGCGCCATAGTTTGGGCGGAAGTGCGGTTTCCGCCATCTTAGAGGCTGGTGTGTCAGCAGACACCCATAGTAGCCTTCAAAATAAGGGCGGAAATCGCAACCCCGCCATTTTTGACCTGGGCACTTCACTAAAATCACGCAGATAAACACTTTTTAAGGTATTGGGGCGATTACAGTCATGGGAATGCATATAAAGAATACAGCACTGTATAAACAGCGCTGTATGCCATTATCTCAAAATGGCCCGTAAATTAGGTATGGTTTCCCGGATGCGGCTTATTCACTTTCATATGTATGAAAGGTTTGTGTATCCATCAAACAATACCCCCACCCCCATGTATTTCACGGGAGGGAGGATTGCCATCAGGTACATATCTCTCTGTTATCCACTTACATACCTCAGTTTACCGCCGCAATCAAAGAGGCTCTTTCACATACAACAAACCTATATGAAACCCTGGCATAATTTCCCATACATGCAATCTCCACAACTATTAAAATCTTTTTTCTTCCCCCATATAGGGATTAGCTGCTGAGTGAAGTCCATCGGTGATTGTTCAGAGGGTATCCTCTCAGTCAGATGTCAATGGCCGACGGTTACATATTAACCACACGGGAATTACACATGAGAATCGGAGAGCATGTACGTGATATTAAAGCTGCGGCGAAATTGGAAATGGATGATCCTTTGATAAAGACCATACCCCGACATTTCAAAAAACAACATAATTGCGACCCAGCAGGCCTGAAGGCCAGAGGTATTGACACCCTAGATTTGGGATCTCGGGGTGGGAATTACAGTAAGAGGCTAGCACAGTTGGAATGCAAGTGGATTGTAAAATTAGATACAATGAGCCCAAAGGGATTAAATGAGAAACTGAGTTTTGTGCCCTTCCTATAGAGGACTTGTTTTTTGCTGTAAACTGCTGACTTTGTGATCTTTTTATTTAGTGTTTTTAAATTGATTTTAATGCACTTTCACTTTCCTAGTTTTCCAGATATGAGTATGTTAATATGTAACCGTCGGCCATTGACATCTGACTGAGAGGATACCCTCTGAACAATCACCGATGGACTTCACTCAGCAGCTAATCCCTATATGGGGGAAGAAAAAAGATTTTAATAGTTGTGGAGATTGCATGTATGGGAAATTATGCCAGGGTTTCATATAGGTTTGTTGTATGTGAAAGAGCCTCTTTGATTGCGGCGGTAAACTGAGGTATGTAAGTGGATAACAGAGAGATATGTACCTGATGGCAATCCTCCCTCCCGTGAAATACATGGGGGTGGGGGTATTGTTTGATGGATACACAAACCTTTCATACATATGAAAGTGAATAAGCCGCATCCGGGAAACCATACCTAATTTACGGGCCATTTTGAGATAATGGCATACAGCGCTGTTTATACAGTGCTGTATTCTTTATATGCATTCCCATGACTGTAATCGCCCCAATACCTTAAAAAGTGTTTATCTGCGTGATTTTAGTGAAGTGCCCAGGTCAAAAATGGCGGGGTTGCGATTTCCGCCCTTATTGTAAGGCTACTATGGGTGTCTGCTGACACACCAGCCTCTAAGATGGCGGAAACCGCACTTCCGCCCAAACTATGGTGCCATTGGTGAAAGATTCTACTGTGTAACGTCCGGTTCCGCCCCCCAGTGACGTCGCAGGCATCCCGGATTGGCTCGATGAGAACAGGTGGCCACTGACTCTCCTGCCTCGGGATTGGCCGCGAGTCGCGAGGGAAGAGGCGGACCGGGAAATGGGACACACATGTGAGGGATCTTAACGTAGGTATAAAAAGATGCCGGCCGGCGGGCTAAAACGGATCCCATTGAGAAAGCCCAAAGCGAAACGCGTCTGGGGGCACCCGGTACTCTATCCCAATACAGGACATGGGTAAGTGTGGAGCTGTGGGAGGGTGATGTATACCTTTGATAGGATCGATGCAAATAAGTGTATGCTAATTATACAGGGCTGACAATAACTAATACTCCCCCAGGGACGGATAAAACTGCACGAGCCCTATAGGGAATATCTAATACTACTCTGCAGGATTCTCCTAAATGGGGGTTATATATTCACCACGCAGCCAACCTCTAATCCTCAATGGAGGGGTAAACTGGATATGCACTGCATATATGAATTAAAATCTGATCCAATGCCCACAAAAAGCTTGTCCACTGTCCCTGGTCCATGTAAAAAGGGATAACCAGCTACATGGAAATTTTAATGTCACGACGTCACTTTAATATCTTGATCTTCTATGAAATAAACAAGTAAATGAAATGTATGTATATCCTATGTAAAAATTTTGTGTTATAAAATGAATTATTTATATGTACAAACTATTGACTAAATAAATTCATGAAAATATGACATAATTGACTGTGATATATATAATTTAAAAGGACCTGAAACCTCCCACTTTTTGTATGATTATAGTCCTCTATATAGCATAATGCAGCCTTATAGCCCTCTATATAGCATAATGCAGCTTCATATCCCTCTATATATCATAATGCAGCCTTATAGCCTTCCATATCTAATATATAAAGCTGAGTATGTGTGCATGTGTATGTTGGTGTGTATGTCACAATGCAATGAATCAAATGTAAATCCACAATGCAAATCCACAAGTAGAACTCAGGAGACACAAACACCGCACTAATACGGTGACATGACTCGGAAGGTTATAGGCTAACATTCTATTGTGAAATCACTGTTTTGTTCTATAACTAAGAAAAGTTAGTTACTATACCCGGGAAACGCTGGGCTCTTCAGCTAGTTTTCAATAAAACAGTCTATATTAAAAAGATATCATTTTTTAAGCATTATCTTGAAGGCCATATGCTGAGTTAAAAAAAAAAAAAACATACAAACATTGGTGGGCAAGTCAATGTAAGGTGTATGGTGCACCCTGATTATCTCCCGTTAGATAATGTCATGGTATACAGTACAATGATATAACATGTTACATTTTAACGACTGATCCTTTTACTGAGATGAGCCACTGTGAGAGGTGTTTGGTTATGTCTAATAGTGCACTTGCATCAGCTGATGATAGATATGAACGCTCCTTCCTGATAATTCACTGGTATATATATGCTGGCGATCAACTGGAAAATAACCATTTTCCTTATTCAGGTGATCAGATTACTTATGCTGACAAAATAAATTATTGTTATCAGCATCATTTTGCCCGGTACAAACAGATAAAGTGCTGCCAAAAGTATCATACTACAGGGTGGGCCATTTTATATGGATGCACCTAAATAAAATGGGAATGGTTGGTGATATCAACTTCCTGTTTGTGGCACATTAGTATATGGGAAGGGGAAAACTTTTCCAGATGGGTGGTGACATGGCGGCCATTTTAAAGTCAGCCATTATGGATCCAACTATATTTGTTTCAATGTGAAGAGGGTCATGTAACACATCAAACTTATTGAGAATTTCATAAGAAAAACAATGGTGTGCTTGGTTTTAACATAACTTTACTCTTTCATCAGTTATTTACAAGTTTATGACCATTTATAAAATGTGTTCAAAGTGCTGCCCATTGTGTTGGATTGTCAATGCAACCCTCTGCTCCCACTCTTGACACACTGATAGTAACACCGCAGAAGAAATGCTAGCACAGGCTTCCAGTATCCATTGTTTCAGATGCTGCACATCTCGTATCTCACAGCATAGATAATTGCCTTCAGATGAGTGCTGAAGCAAACTTTTTTGTGAATGGTGAAGTTAACAAACAAAACCACAGCTATTGGTCTGACACTAACCCACAGTGGATATATCCCCCCAAGACTGTTGGTACACAAAAATTGATGATATGGTGTGGTATATGGGCTACAAAGATAGTGGGTCTATTCTTCATTAATGGAAACCTCAATGGCACTGGATACCTGAAATTGCTACATGATTCAGATATCCAGTGTTGGATCCAAAATGGCCAAATTCAAAATGGTCACCACCCATCTGGAAACGTTTTCCCCCTCCCACATACTAATGTGCCACAAACAGGAAGTTGATATCACCAACCATTCCCGTTTTATTTAGGTGCATACATATAAATAGGCCCACTCTGTATATGTGGACAGGTGTGTAAATGAGTGCAGAACAACGTATGTGTATTTAAGCTGTGCTTGATAGTGGACCATTGACTGGATGAAATAAACACTGAAACCATTTCACCATTGCTCCTCTCTGCACATTGAAAACTTAATTTATTCCAGTAATTCCAAGGATTTGTATTATACAGTATTAAACAATATATATAGAATTCCTACTGAAGATTTTTTCATTTTCCATATCATGTTCTGCTATAACCAGCATGTATAGCTTTTTCTGCTGAGAGCTATTGAAGGTGTATGTGCACATTATATCATGTAACACACTTCATGTTCTGTAGAAATCCTTTCTCAATAGATATCTTATCATCTCTGGCACGATTACAATGAAAATGATCTTTGGGTTGTGCAGGGTCCTTTGTGTGTAATGTAATAATATTATTTACTATATCTTTTCCTAGTGCCTTGTATTTGAAGATGCACCAAATGGAGTTGTAGCCGGCCGTGCCGCTGGCATGCAAGTGATTATGGTTCCAGATGAAAATTTGAATCGAGATCTTACAAAGAAAGCGACAGTGGTCCTTAACTCTCTGGAGGAGTTTAAACCTGAATTATTTGGTTTGCCACCGTATGACTAAAGCTGTCAATATAATATGTCAAGTAAAATAAAAAGTAATCTACAGTTGAAATGTGTGTCTCATTGTATATCTGAATGTATTTTTAAGTAGTGTATTAAAAATAAATCAGAATAAACAGTTTCTATCCTAAAAAATAATCCATCCAAAAATACTTACATGTAGTTCTGTATCTGCAATCTTTTTCCTAAGGCTGAAGGCACACTGTTGTTCATCAAACACGGAGCGTGTTTGATGCACGACAGTGATGCTAGTGTAATGCGTGTTTGTGGGTGTGTGCATGTGGTGAGTGTGCCTGCATGTATTGATATGAGTGTGCTGCGAGTGTGAGGTGTGAGTGTGTGTGTGGTGCTTGTGATGGACATGCTGTCCATGGTCCTGAAGGACCGCGGACAGCATTTGTCGAGGAATAGTAACTCTTAGTTTGTATTTCCCGCTATACCTACTGTAACAGTTAGCTATCATCTTATACTGCTGTGATAGCAGCGGTACAAGATGTTTAGCTAATACAATGATGATGGGTGTAAAATAATGTATTCCGGTGTTATTTTAGCTATTAACTCCATCAGCATCCTCTGCGCCGCATGTGTGCGCAGAGGGTGCTGATGCGGGTCAAATCCCGGTGATAAAGAGGTTAATATGATGCTGGTGTAGTGGCACCATGTATGTTGAGAGTGTCCTCACTCTCTGCAAACATGGTGTCATTACATCATGTGTGTGAAGGGGTTAATTGTTCAGTCAAATGGATTAAAATAACTGTCAGCTTTAGAATTTCACTGAGAAAGCCAGCACTCTGTTACTGCCTATGGGGAGCTGTCCCTTCTGCATGGTGCTGAACAGTGCAGGTGCTGAAAGCGAGACAGAGCTTCAGCACCACACAGAGGGGACAGCTCCCCATAGACAGTAACAGCGCGCCGGCTTTCTCATTTTTAGTTAAATACCCGTGTCTGTGGGGGCGAGGGGGGTTAATAAAAAAAAGTGTCAATCTGGCAATCCATTTAATTTCCTGGTAAAAATGAAGTGAAGGGCTCCATTGTATTTTCTATTTCCAGCGCAGGTAAACCAAGCAGCTACTGGCTGCCAACCCCCGCTGCCTGGTGTTACCTTCACTGGCAATGAAAAATACAGGGAAGCCCTATATATTTTTTAAGTTATTTAAATAAATAACTAAAAAAATTGGCGTGGGCTTCACCATTTTTTCTGTTGCCAGCCAAGGTAACCCAGGCAGTGGGGGCTGAAAATCTCAGCGTGGTAAGGCCCAAGCTTTCTGGACCCACCCACTGAAAATTGCAGCCAGCAGCCGCCCCAGAATTGGCGGTTGCTCCGCTCTTCTAGCTGCCGTGTTGCGGTGGCACATTGGGAATAAAGGGGTTGATGTCAGTGTTTTTTTAGCAGCTGATATCAAGCCGTATTGCTAATGTCCGCCATCAGTATGACAGCCGGCCATTGACAATACTTTCAGTAAAGCGGGAAAAAAAACACACACACACACAGAAATGTTTTATTACATACAAAATAGACAGAGACACCTCATTTTCCATTTTATTAGCACCCACCAAGTTCCCCTCCGACGTAATCCTGCAATCTTGAAGTGGGGTGGTGTGGTGCATCTTGTGGCTGCCATCTTTGTATACCTGAGTGTGCAAAGATGGCTTCCATGTGTGTATGTTGTATGTGTGCAAGCGTGTGTATGTATGCATATGTGTGCGTACGTATGTGTCTGTATGTTTGTGTGTAAATGTGTATGTGCGTATGCACATGTGTATCTGTCTGTGTGTGTGTGAATGTATGTGGGAGTGTGCATGTATATGCGCATGTATGTGTGTGTATATGCATGTGCATGTGTGTTTGCACGTGTGTGTATGCGTCTTTGTGTCTGTGTGCAGGTTTATGTATGTGCGTATGTGTGTATGTATGCATGTTTGTGTGTATGTGTGTGCATATTTTTGTGTATGTGATTGGGCATGTGTGTACGTGTATGTGTGTGTACGTTTGTATTTGCATCTGTGTATGCACATTTCTGTGTAAGTGCGTGTATGTGCATGCTTGTGAGTATGTGCATGTGTGTGAGAACATTATACTGTGTGTATGTATGTCTTTGTATGAGCATGTATGTGTGTGCTTGCATGTGTGTGGGGACATTATACTGTGTATGTGTGTATGTGCATGCGTATTTGTGTATGTGCATATGTATGTATGTGTGCGTATGTGTGTATCTGCATGTGTATCTGCATGTGTGTATGCACAGGCTAATGTGTTTATGTATGTGTGTGTGTGCGCGTGCTTGTGTGTATGTGCATGCTTTCATGTGTGTGCATGCATGTGTATGGGGACATTATATTGTGTGAATGCGAGTGCATATGCATGTTTGTGTGTATCTGCGTGCGTGTATCATTGGTAGTGTATGTTTGTGCATGTGTGTGCGTGTTAGTATCTGTGTATATGCATGCTTGCATGTATATGCATGCGCAGAAATTATACTGTATGTATACGTGTATGCATGTTTATGTGTATATGCGTGCTTGCATGTGTGTATGTGCATGCATATGTGCGTGTGGGGACATTTTACTGTGTGTATGCATGCATGCGAGTGCGTATCTATGTTTTTGTTTATGTGCATGTGTATGTGTTTATCTGCATGTGTATATCTATGTGCGTATGCGTGCTTGTATGTACGTCTTTGTGTATGTGCATGTGTGCGTGTATATGTGCATGCTGCGTGTGTGTATATGTGTGTATGTGCATGTGTACACTACCTTTCAAAAGTTTGGGTAATTTAGAAATGTCCTTATTCTTAAAAGAAAATCACTTTTTTCAATGAAGCTAACATTAAATGAATCAGAAATACACTCTATACAAATGACTATTTTAGCTGCAAACATCTAGTTTTTAATGCAATATCTACAGTGGTGTTCAAAAGTCCTGCATAGGCGTGAAGAAAACTATATATTTCATACTTCTGCATCTCTACAGTAAAAGTGGTGGAACATATATGTTTTTGTAATCCCTCATTGTATGCCATACTCATTTTTGAATGTCCCAAGTGTATAAATTGTTATGGTATGCGCATTTTTGATATTTTTTTTACAGCATAACCATACCTACACCAGTACAGTGTGTAGAATGGTGAACAGGTTTCTAAGTTCATTAACTTCCAATGCAAGTTCACACAGACTTAAATTTTACTTTTTAAGATTTATCATTTTTTATTTAATTCAGAGTCCTGAAAAGGGCCTTTTGAGTGCATCTTTAGCTTCTAATACTTTATTGGCCGGCCTTTGCTCTTGAGCACCAACTTGCATTTCTGTGGCATTGAGTGAACAAGCTTCTGCAGATGTTCACGAGTGATGATGTGGTTCCAGGCCTGTATCAGAGCCTCAATCAACTCTCTCTTGGTCCTTGGCTGTTTTTTAGATATCTGTATTGATACCGTGTGCCACAAATTTTCCATTGGATTGAGGTCCGGGGACTGGGCTGGCCAGTCAATAGTAGCCACCTTGTTCTTTTTTTTTCCATTCCATTACTGTCTTAGCTCTGTGACAAGGAGCATTATCATCCTGGAAGATATAATCCCCTGAAAACAGGTGTTGAGCAGAAGGCAGCATGTTCTTATTAAGGATGTCTATGTATTTTTTTGTATTAACCATACCCTCCACAATATGAAGCCTTCCAACACCATTGGCTGCCATACAGCCCCAGAGCATTACTTTCATCGGATGTTTCACAGAGAAGCTCAAACACTCTGGCTTGTACTGTTCATGTGGAAACCTTCTCACATAAGACTTGCCATCATTTCCTAAAATGCAAAAAGTACTTTCATCACTAAATAGCCCTTTTCCCCACTCCTCCTTCCTCCATTTTGAATATTTCAATGCCCACAGTTTTCGCCTTTGTCTTTGTATGGCTGTCATCAATGGCTTCTTTCGGGCCTTGCACCCTCTCAATCCTGCTTCCAATCATCTCTTCCTAACAGTTGATGTTGCTCCCTCAATATTGCACTTTTCTTGCCATTCTCACAGAAGCTGAGGAGAGGTGAGCTTTTCATTGGCAAGGGATGTTCTTATCAGTACTCTATCCTCCCTTTTAGTTGACTTTCTGGGCCGACCAGATCTGGGCCTGTCCTGGGTAATTCCAAGCTGCTTATGTTTCTGCAAAATTCTTACGACTGTAGTCTGATCACAGCCGACCTTCCTTGCCATCTGGGGGCCAGTATAACCCTCTTCATGTAGCACCACAACTCGCACACGATCCACCGCTGACAAAAATCTGAAGGCTCCCATCATAGAGCTCTACAGTATGATTCACTAGATAGCCCAACAGATAAAACACACAAACAAAGCAGCAGATGGGATGCAATGTAATGGAATGTGATTGGCTGCCATATCCAGGTTATGATTGGTCACAAGAACCTCATCTGTGATTGGCTAATTTTGGATCTGAAGCTGTACAATATTTAGTTGTGCTTTCAGTTCCCATATTGTTGCAATAATTTCAGTCAAAACTGCTTTAAAAGCTAAAAATATTACAGGGAGAGAATGCAAAATTGTATTCTGAACAAAACCATATATAATATGTCATATTAGCATCGAAGATATTCAACAGAAAACGTTAAAAACTTGAAAAATCAATTTATCCTATGCCTATGCAGGACTTTTGAACACCACTGTACATAGGTGTATAGAGGCCCATTTCCAACAACCACCACTCCTGTGTTTTAATGGTACATTGTGTTTGCTAACTGTGAAAGAAGGCTAATGGATATGTAGGAAACCCTAGATAACCCTTGCACACGTATGTTAGCACAGCTGAAAACGGTTTGGCTAATTAGAGAAGCTATAATGGCGGGTTTACACGTTGCGATATCGGCGTCCAATTTCAATGAAAAGTCACGTGGTTCGATCGTTGGAGGCTATATCGTTCCTGCGTTGTATGGTGTGAACGTCCAATACGATGCAGGAACGATGTCAATGCGATATCGGGGATTGAATGAGCGTGCTATTCAATGCTCCGATATTGAAGGGAGATTGGAGCCGGATCGTGCTGTGTAAACGCCCAACTACGATGCGATTTGAAACGTCACCCATTCACTCCCATGTTAAATGTTCGATCCTGGGTTGGGGGGCGTAGACATCGCACGGACGTTGTATTCCGATATCGCAACGTGTAAACCTCCGATGCGATGCTGGAGAAACGTGCACTAAATGCGCGCTCCCGCGCCATTGAGTTGCGATATCGCAACGATATTGAAACGTGTAAACCCACCTTCACATTGACCTTCCTTTGAGCTAGTTGAGAATCTGGAGCATTCCATTTATTTGTTCTATGAAACTCTCAAAATGGCCAGAAAGAAAACTTTCATGTGAAACGCCACAGTCTATTCTCGTTCTTAAAAATGAAGGCTATTCCATGCGATAAATTGCCAAGAAACTGAAAATTTCCGACAACGGTGTCTACTACTCCCTTCAGAGGAGAGCTCAAACAGGCTCTAACCAGAGTAGAAAGAGAAGTTGGAGGCCCCGCTGTAC